>CM052884.1:81834062-81983763 GCA_028534135.1 Potos flavus | reverse complement strand
TGATATTAACAATAACAACAAAAAGAATAACAGTCCCCGCTATCTCCTGATGCTTGCCAGGCGGGTGACGAGTTTCCTCTGCTTGGTCTTGGGCTTCGCAATGACCCTCTGGGGTAGGTACTCTCTTGTCGCCATTTCGTCTCAGAAGGAATCAGAGAGGTTAAGTGATTAGCCTGAGGTCACACAGCATCTAGCCGGGGGTCAGAAGGGATCCGTAGCCCACTCCCTTCCCTTGATCTCAGTGGCTATGTGATTCTCCAGCTTCAGTGTCCATCAAATTTTTGAGGTGCTGGTAAACATGCAGGCTCTTCAGGCCCACTTCGACTCCCTAAATCAGAATGCACGGGGAGCCAGGCTCTGGAAGCCGTGTTTTTGACAAGTGCCCCAAGTGATTCTTACAATCAGGCATGCCTGGAAAATCTTGCACTAGGGCTGTTGAAAGAACCTGTCCAGAGAGGGCTAGAAAGTACCCAGATGGCAACATCTGGTTTCTAAAACTGCAGGTCACGAAGGAGGGGAGGAGGGCTCTCTGGACGTTTTGGAGGGGGTGGATGGGAGGCTGGGCCTTTCCATCCCTGCTTCCCTTCCCTGAGCCCCCTTCGTCCCACTGCCTGGGTGGGACGAGGGGTCAAAGGCCTCATCTAAAAGGCCCTGGCGGGTGGGTCTGTCAGCCCTGAGGCGAGGCCCAGTGGAGGGTGGCAGAGGGCCACCCCCGCTCTGCTCCCTCGGGTCAGGCAAGAGCTCTTCCTGCCTGCTGGCCCCCCTTCCCGGCCCCTCCTCCCCCATTACCTGTGACTTCCAGCCGGTCCTCTCACTGGACCTGCAGTTTCACTCTTCCTCACAAGGACACAATAACCCCAAACCCCGGCTCCCTCATCGCCGTATCAAGTCACAACCCACCCCCCCAGACAAGTGTGGTGCCGTGTGACCACCACCTAACCAAACCCTAGAAGGTGGGCCGGGTGTGTACTGCATGAGGGCACCCAACTCAAGGAGCAGGAGGGAGCTGGGAGCCGGGCCGACAGACCCCCTTCCCGTGCCCTCGCGCGGGCCCGCAGCCCCAGCTTGGGAGAGGTTTCTGAGTTGGCATAGAGCCCCGTATGGGCAGGTCCATTCTGCGAGAGGAGGCTGAGATTTGCCCTGGGGCGCCTGGTAGCCAGGTCTCAGGTCTTTGGGCCCCTGGACCCTAAGACCAGTCATTTCAAACTGCTTTAGCCCCTGAACTCTTATTTCAAATCTCTTATATAAAATAATAGATAACAAGAACACCAGCCAACAAGGTTTGAGCCCTTCCTCTGTGCCAGGCTCTGTATTAAGCACTTCACATGAATTTTTCTAATTTAACCCTAAAAATAACCTCCCGGATAGTTACTATTATTATTGCCAAATTATAGATGCAGAAACCAACACATGGATCAGTCAGGTAAACATGGCTTGCTGCCCTGGCTCCACTCTTCTAGCCTCCAGGGGTTCCTCAGAGCCCAGCTGAAAACCAGTGCACAGGTAATCCTAAATGTTGCTGGAGCTGTGGCAGCCACCTTGTGACCATGAGGGAAAAGCCAAGAGGGTAGTTGAGAAGTCAGCTGAGAGCCCTGCTTCCATGGAGCTGCTGAATTTGCCAATTCTCCAACTGTTTATGTTGGATGAGATAAGACTTTTGCTAGTCAAGCTCTTTTCATTGGTCTTTCAATCACATGCAGGCCAGCTGAGCTGCTCCATGACGTCTGTGGTGGAGTTGCCTGAAGTCCCACCCTGGCCAGGGACGGTGGAAGGCTATTGCTCTGGCGGGGAGCTGTGTGACCCCAGCCTCCTCCCCATCAGAAGGTTCTGTCTCCCACCCAGGAGGTGCAAATCCAGCCTCGGACCTTTCTAGACAAAGCCGCTGTCAAGAGGATGTTGTTCTAACAGAGCTTCCGTGTTTATTCATCAAGAAAAGACAGTCCACCTAAGGTGAGTGGAGGACAGACCGTGACATGTGTCCTCTAACCGGGAACAAACATGGGTCTCTCCTGGGTCCCTGGGAGCTTTGCCCTGAGAGCTTTTATTTCTGTCCATGGCTTGCATTTCCTGCAGCCAGGAGTTCCTGGGGATCACTCCGGATCTTGGAAGAAGCCAGAAATCCTACCAGCCAGGATGTTGAAGAAGGTGGAACGAGGAGACTTTACAGAGGTGCGAACGAGGAATGCCCGCGGAGACACCCTAGAACCAGCCACAGCAGGGGGCCGTTACCTCCCGAGGCCTGAAGGCACGAGGGGAGAGAGCCCCCCCAGGACTGGGGTGTGAGAGGGACCCCTCCCACAGCGGGACACAGCCGAACCCAGTTGTAAACACCCGAAACCCTCTCTCCTCCCACTCTGGTCTCCTACCAGTGTCTCCCAACCACCAAGGAGAGTAGGGGAGCCTGAGATGCGATCCCTAGAGGTTGATCCCCTTGGGGCAGGGAGGGCAGAGTGCGGGTGGAGGGGAGAAGTTCCATGCGCGTTCGCCACGTTGTCGGAGGTGCAGTGGGGAGCCAAGGGAGACCAAGGCCCCCCCTAGTTGCAGTAAGGCAGGATCCAGGTTCGGAGGCCACTGAGCAGGAAGCTGGTGCTGGGCTGCCTCACGGTCAAGTGGGGAGAACCCCAGGGGTGAAGGAGGCAAAGAGCCAGCTACCCTGCCCCGCAGGCGCCGGAGGGGTTCTCAGGAAGGGCCCTTGCAAATCAATGGCAAATGATGAAAAATGCAGACAGATAAATAACTTAAAAGACCCAGGCTTGCTGGAAGTGATTTCTGATCTCGGCATGGCTGCTGGGCAGCCCAGCCTGCAGCCTCTATTTTTAATCGGTTTGATGGAGACAACTGGTTCCTTTGGGTGGCTTTGAAAGAAGGCTCTGCCTCTGTTTTCCCTATGAGGCTGCTTTCGCCCTGTGCCCCGGGGGCCTTCCTCTCCAGCCCCAGCATGAGAAGGAAAAGGTCACCGGGAGCCCCTCCCATGCATACAGGCAAGGTGGAAACTGTGGATTTGGATCTCAGAAAGAAGCGTGTTCACCGCCCTGCGGCTTAAATGACGTATCCGGGGGCAAGCTGTTTAATCGTGGAACCTCAGCTGCCTCATCTGTGAAATGGGACAACAGTAGTACCAACCTCCCAGGGACGTTCTGAGGTCTGTGCAGGGCTCAGCACACAGTACCTGCAGAGGAAGGGTTGGATGAACGGAAGAGGAAGCTGAGTTGAAATTCGGGGGGCGGGGATTTCGGGGCCACATCCTAGCCCTACGGAGCTCTCTAGCTTCGGTGTCCTCGCCTGCAAGATGGGTGGCTTGGCTGTATCCGCCCTCTGTGGTTGACGTGAGGGTTAGGTGACATGATACCCACGTGTGGCACCAGACCGATGGCAAGCGCTAGACAGATGGCAGCTGTTGCGGTTGATGTCACTATTTCATAAGAATACTGGGACCAAAGAACAAATAAGCAGAGTCACTACTAGAGGGCGGCGTCTGGGGGAGGGGAGGACACCACCTCACACACACAATAGAATATTATTCAGCCTTTGAAATGAAAGAAACCCTGTCATTGACGACCACGCGGATGAACCTGGGGGGCACGATGCTGAAATAAGCCAGACGGAGAAAGACAAAGACACCTGCTATCATTTATATGTAGAATCTTTATTTTTTAAAGATTATTTATTTATTTATTTGACAGAGAGAGAGAGAGATCACAAGTAGGCAGACAGGCAGGCAGAGAGAGAGGGAAGCAGGCTCCCTGCTGAGCAGAGCCCGATGCGGGGCTCGATCCCAGGACCCTGGGATCATGACCCAAGCTGAAAGCAGAGGCTTTAACCCACTGAGCCACCCAGGCGCCCCTAGAATCTTTATTTTTTTTGGAAAAGTTAAATTCATAAACAGGGAGTAGAAGAGTGGTGCCAGGGACTGGGGTCAGGGGGACATGGGGAGAGGTTGGTGAAAGGGTACACTTTTCAGCTATAAGATGAGTAAGGTCTGAGGATCTAATGTCTGCCACGGTGGCTACAGTTGATGATACTGTATTGTGTCATGGAAGCTTGCGAAGAGATCAGAGCTTAAGTGTTCTCACCCAAAAAGGCGGGGGGGGGAGTAAAATGTGGGGCGAAGGAAAGACACATGCTGGGTTCTCATGCCCAGTGAACCGATCGCCCCACGATGCCGTAGATAGGAAGGCAGAAGCTCTCTCTCCCCCGCACCGATGGCCTGCATTTCCTGGTCCATACCACACATGCGGGGCAGTCTGAGCTGTCACAGCGCCTCCCACTGCCGGCCGGGTACCCGGAGAGCAGCAGACCATGCCTCTCTTTCCCCATCTCCCATATCTGAGTTCTGGACCGGTATACAGTCAGTGCTCAATAAGGACAATCGCACAGTGTGCATTGTGTTACGGCTTATAAAACATATACATTACCGCTTCCTAACCCAAAGCCTCAGTCCTCGGTCTACCCCCATTTTGCCAATTCAAATGGCCCAGAAGACTTGTCTCAGGCCACACAGCGGGTGGGGATCTAAGGATGCCTCCCATCACATCTTGGCTAGTCCTCTGGAATGCTAGCTGAGCTGGTGATTTGTTGTGTTTTTTTGTTTGTTGGTGGGTTGTTGTCGTTTCTTTTTTTGAAGACTTACAACGTCTCCGACCACGTGCTCTGTGTGTTACATCCACCCCCTGATTTAACCTCCGTCATAGCCTTATAAGGGAAATACTATGCTTGTCCCCGTTTTGCACGTGGAGATGCTGAGAACGCAGACACAGAGTTACTTGCCCAGGCCACACAGCTGCCCAGGCAGAACCCTGACTTGCAACCAGGTCCGCTCGGAGAGCCTTCCGGAACCTCCAGAGCTCACCCTCTCAAACACCACACTCCCACCACCATTGTCTCTCCCGACTCCAGAGCCAATTTGGTGATGACCCAACACCCCTTCCTCCAAGATGTCCGTGTCGCTTGTCCTCTCGCCTCAGGCCCACACCCAGGACAAAGCAAGGCAGGAGAGGGGCTCCTGAGAGGTGAAATGACGAGATCAGGGTCACCGCGACAGTTAGACAGCAAGATCTGGGATTAGAATGAGGTCTGCTACATTCCAGAGCCTGCGCTTCTGTCCTATGGTATTGCCCTCGATCATATTTAATTAATTTCGTATTTAATGTTACGTACTTATATTTCACAGCGGAGTACTTACAGGTCATCAATTTCTCGTTTACGGTTCTTACACATTACATTAAGGATTCGTTCGTTGCAGTTAAGGATTCAAGAGATCCTGCGTCTACAGTGTTTACTGCACATGGTCTTTGTAGAGAGTGGGGACTCTCCAAGCAGCTCTGAGCTCCTTTCAAGCAAGAACTGGGTTTCCACTGCCTTCTTAGCTGCGGCACCCAGCCCCGTGCCCGGCACAGCGTGCGTACTTAGAGCAATGGATGAAATCGATGAAGAGCGGAGGAGCTGAACGTCTGGCCACATTTTCTCATCTGCTTTGCTGATTTCCAGTGCTCTTTCCTTCCCATCACAAACTCAAAGATCTGAAGTTGCAGGAACCCCGAGGGGCACAACAGTAAGACCCAGGATCCGTGTCAGCTGCCAAGGGGTGGACTGTGTGTGGCAGGTTGGCTGAGCGCGGGGGCTCTGGACCACCCCGCTTGCCCGGGTTCACATTCTGACTCTGCTGTACTAGTTACGGGACTCAGGCAAGTTATGAGCCTCTCCCGGGAGCAGAAGCGTTGCCACAGGCATGCAAGACCCAGGGATAGGAGTCCTGGCCACCTGGGTGAAGAAGGCCTCCCGGGCTCCCCCCAGGGGCCAGGCAGACGGGGTGTTTGCAATCGGTGTCCTAATGCCTCCCCTCCATCAGACTCCCCTGGCGGCCAGCTTTGTACTCTTGCCCGGCCAAACGCATAAAGCCTTGTTAATAATGAATAGGGCCCCGTCTGCCTTACTTAACACTGAGCTCCAAGCAGATGCACAGTCCTTTATAAATGATCCGGTCCAGCTGATTAGGCCCCACCGGGCGCATTCCTGCAGCCAGCCTCTTGTTCCCTGTAATGGAATCATAATGTTAATGTGATTTCAATTAGGGCTCCGTTACAAACACAGGTGCTCGAGTGCGCCTGCGGGCCCGGAGGCCTCCCCAGGGACTCATTTTCCTAGGAAAGGTGCGAGTGTTTCCAAGGCCTCCGCCAAACTAAGGAAAAAGCCAGTCACCGAGGCTGAAGGGAAGCTGTGAAAACAGAGAGAAGAGATAGCCCAGGCCCCCGTTCCCTGCTCTTTGGGGGCTCTGGACCTGTGTTTCTTATTTGAACTTGACTAGTGGATAGGCCCCCTTTAGAGAAGAAAACGTGTCTTGGGGACCCCTGAGGTCCACAGGCCCTCAGGCCCCTGTTTGAGAAATTCGGGCCCAAGATCTAAATATTACTCTAAGAGCTTTCCGTTGTAAATTATCACTGCAAAAGAGAGACCGTCCTGATAAATGGCAACGGCATTTTTTTTCTTACTAAAAACAGCTCGTAGGTAAGGAGGGTTTACTACAGGCCAGACATAATCCTTAGTATTTTACGTGTATGAACTCATTTTTTAGATTTTATCATCAAAATGAAAGCATGCGGACATTTTTTGGGAAATTTTTGATGGGACGCAAGGATCCCCAAGAACACATTGTCAGTCCCCCGTCGGAGAAACCCTGATCTGGAGCAGTCAGTCTAGACAGTTCCCTGAAGCATGCTGGGCCAACTCTTGTCCTCCGGATGAAGAAGCAGACAGCCAGAGAGGGGAAGGGACTTGCCCAAGCTCTCCCAGCAAGTCAGGGGCCGAAAGGAGACAGGAACCCGGGTGTCCTAACTCCCAGCCCTAGTGCCTTCCATCATGCTCATTGTGGAGAAAGTACAGAGGAAAGTAAAAAAAAAAAAAAAAAAAACAACCAATTCTAGAAATCTCCATTGTTAAGATTCTAGATATCCTTCCAGTCTTTTTTCTATAAACATATATGCGCTTTATAGCATAAAATGCAGTCATATGAATAGACTATTTTGTAATCTGGTGTCTTTCCCTGCCTAAATATATCAGGTCCATTGGGCACTCCTGGGGCACTTATTTCTCAGACCGCATCATGAAGGACCCCAGAGGTTCGGGGTGGCCTTTCTTGAAAGCCTCATCTTGCCCAGGTTCTCCCATGGCTCCTCCACTCCAAACACTGAAAGCCATTTGCATTTCTCTGATCAGGTTGTCTCGATGCTTCCATGCCCTTGTACTTGGTGTGCCCTCCACTTGGGAAGCTATTCCCTGCCTAGCAAAATCACATTCAACCCAAATATTACCCCTACGGTGAAGCCTTCCCTGACCTTCTCTGGTCTCCTCCTCCTCTCCCCGGGCCCTTCCCCTCTTGCACTGCTTCTGCGAGGACTTTCTTTTTAATGCTGTTGGAGCATCTACTACTTTGTCTTTCTACTGTACAGAGTGTCTGCGAATGTAAACGATGTTGTCAAGGACATCTTCAGTCTGTTAAATAAATAAATAAATAAATAAATAAATAAATAAATAATATTGTCTATGCTTCCAGACTTTACAAACACCCTGTGTGATTTCACTGATCAGTCTTCTTTACTCTATGGTGAGCACTGGAAGTTAGAGAAATGGTATCTTCTTCCTATTTGTAGCCCCAGGGAAGTACTCAGGTGATTATCTATCTCAGTTTTCTCAACTGTAGCATGGAACCCACTGGATAGAGGTAGATTACATGACATAATACAAGTAAAGCACTTAGCACAGCACCGTTCGTAGTTACAGAGCTTTCAGTAAATTGTGTCCAGTATTGTTCATAGCAGTATTGTTGTTAAGCCTGTGTTTTTTTGAACAAGGGAGGGACAGAGTGAGGGAGGGATGACTGAATGAATAGATGATGGATGGATGTATAATGAGTGAAAGGATGAGAAGATGGAGGATAATGGATGATGTATAGAGGATGGATGGATGGTCTTAGATTAGAGAAATGGATGAATGAATGGATGGATGGCATTAGAATGGATGGATGGTCTTAGACTAGAGAAATGGATGAATGCATGGATGGATAGTATTAGAATGGATGGATGGATGGTCTTAGACTAGAGAAATGGATGGATGGATGGATGGATGGATGGATGGCATTAGAATGGATGGATGGATGGTCTTAGATTAGAAAAATGGATGAATGCATGGATGGATGGTATTAGAATGGATGGATGGATGGTCTTAGACTAGAGAAATGGATGGATGGATGGATGGTATTAGAATGGATGGATGGATGGTCGGATGGATGGTCGGATGGATGGTTGGATGGATGGATGGACGGACAGATGGATGGACGGACAGACGGATGGATGGATGTTTGGATGGATGGATGGATGGAAGGATGGATGGATGGATGGATGGACTCACAGGTGGGTAAGTAAGGATAGAAGTAAGGAAGCAAGAAAAAATGGCAGGAATATGCAAAGGTCTTAGTGACTGGAGATAAGACTCAAATTCTACCTGTCACCCAAGCCTTTGACTACAGCCCAAATGTCAACTAGGCTCTGTAACTTAGCCTCCCACTGGCTGCCTCTAGACCAACTTAGGGTTGTCTCTGAAATAAGTAGAGATTTCCTTTGGAGCATCTGAAGAGCCAAATGCCTGGTCAGAAAACTCCCCTTGGCCAGAAAGCCCCCCCCAGAGCCACAGAAGTCCCTCAGTTCACTGACCATAAGTTTCCTCCTTGGGGAAGAGAAGCCCCGAGCCCCTCTTTCACTGACAAGGAACAATGAATGATCATGGTGACCTGAAGGTCTCGGAAACAAATGCCCCAGAGTTGTCCAACTGGCCCTAGCCTCCAGTTCTGAGGGGCCTTCTCAGACTCACCCAAGCAAAGTCTCGGAATAATCCCCACCAGCTGCCCAAGATGGTTTACAGAAGGAATGGAGAGCAGGGTGAGCCCCAGGAGAGGCTTGAAGGGGACCCAGAATCAGACTCATGGATCCCTCCAGCCACTCCAGCCTTTGCACACATGGAGACACGGAGGCGGGAGAGGGTGATTGTTCCCGAGGTGTGTCCCATGGGTCAATCAATAGCACGGTTGGGCTTAAATGCAAGTCCCAGGCACTGGGTCCCATTCCCCATCCTCACTGCCACCAGACCCTCTTATCTACTCCTTGGCTGAGTGTATGGAGTCAGTTGGGAGCTCCAGGACCTCTCAGTGGGACCATGGCTGGTCTCTTGTTTATATTTAGAAACTGATGTTCCTTCCACTGCAATCCTTGTAATGTAACAGGTGAATCAATACCCAGGATTCCTGGAAACCAACAGACCCTCCCCAGCAGCCCTGTAACTGCAGGAAGGAAGTGGGACAAATGTCTACTGCATGAGCCCCTGGTTATTATCTCTGGGACTCTGACCTCAGGAGGGGACGAGCATGGCAGAGCCTTCCACGGACCTGCAGGTGCAGCTCTGTCTAGTGGTAACTAACTCACACCAAGAGGCCCATCCCCGCATAATGGAGCCGTGTGCCTGGGGTGGGAGGCTGGCATCTCCCCTTTCACCAGCTGTGTGGCCTTTCTGCCCACACTGCATGTCTCAATACAAGGACGGTGGGGCAAGGGACACCGAGGAGGGGTGGACTGCCAGAAAAGAGGAGAATTGGGCATGTATTTTAGGTCCTAGATGCCAAGGGAAGAGAACTTTCCAAGATGCAGGAATTTTAAATAGTGAATTGAAAGCCTATTTACTATTCGCTATTTAAATAGCAAATTGGAAGCCTAGTTACTTTCCAATGGATTTGGAAAAGGAGAAGAAGGAAATAAAGAAGAGCTCCATCTTTTATTAAACTATAAAGAATATCCGCTATGTGCTATAAAATATGATCTCAAACAAGAGAGAAAAGAGCCCGCAGGGGGAAGCGGGTGTCCCTCCGGATGGCCCAGTGGAGAGGCCTATGGATGACAGGGATCTGGGCTGAGTTCAGGCCATGGGCATGTCAGTCACTTCCCCGTCCAGACCCAGTTCAATGCCACCAGGCAGTGTGGAGGCGGGGAGGGAGCTTGCTTGCTGACTCGCCTCTCTCTCCGCCCGGCACCTAACTGCTGCCCCGCACAGGGACCCTGCGAGTGAGGCAGAGAAGGAGGGGGACAGGTAGAAGTTGCAGATTGTGGCTCTGGAGCCCCACAGCCTAGAGGTCTTTGCTGAGAGTCTTGGAATGCCAAGCATGGAAACTGGGGGGAGGCTATTCGCTCAGAAAGGAAATGAAGGATTTAGCAAGAGTGCGTTGGAGAGCACACACCCAATCACTCCCCAGATTACCTTGCCTGCTCTTTTCAACATCATCCTTCGACAAACAGCTGGCCTGTTCCAAGGTGAACGACTATCACAAAGGAACCATCATGGGACTCAAAAAAAAAAAAAAAAGGAGATGGAGGTGAGGAACATAAGCAAAAGGCAAAAGAGTTTACGTCATAAGAGGAATTACAATAAAAAACAAAAACAAAAGCCGAGGGAGAGTTCAAGCTCATAGCTGTCCATGCACTCAAAGAGCTCGCAGGCAGTCTGAGCTCTCTGAGCTAAGAGATGTCCAGGGTTCCTTAAAGACGTATGGCAAGGCCACGGGCAGAAAGAGACTGAATTGGCGGCACTCAGGAAAGAACTGGAAGCAACAAATAAAGCTGTTCAGAAATTAAAAAGCATATCGGAAAAAAAACAAAAACAGAATAAACAGACGAAGAACAGAGAGGGGCACGTAGCTCACACCTGCAGAAAGCCACACAAAAATAAATGGAAAGGAACAAATAAACATATAAAAATAGTGTACTATTTTCCTAGGGCCGCTGTAATGAAGTAGCTTACACTGGATGTCTTAAAGCAACAGAAAGGTATTGTCCTGAAGTTCTGGAAACCAGAAGCCCGAAATCCAGGTGTTAGCAGTATTGGCTCCTCCTGAGGGGTCGGAGGGAGAATCTGTTCCACGGCTCTCTCCTGACTTCTGGTGATGGCTTGACAACCGTCCAATCCGCCGCCATCGTCACATGCATTCTTCTCCATGTCCCCTCTTCTTAAAAGGACGCCATATTGGATGAAGGGCCCACTCTAGTTCAGTATGGCCTTATCTTAACTAATCACATCCACAACGACCCTATTTTCCAGTAAGGTCACATTCTGAGGTACTGGGAGTGAAGGCATCAACATATCTTTTTGGGGAGACCCAATTCAGCCCATAACAAGTAGTTATAGGAAAGACTAAAAGACATGGAGAACAGACCACAGAGAGATACAATATTTGCACAGTGTTTCTGAAAAATAGAATGGAAGAAAGATGAAAAATATTCAGACATAATGGGGAGAAACTTTCCTGTGATAATATATGAATGTGGAGACACAAAATAGATTTAGGACCATCAGGATAAAGCATGATATTCTAAATCATTTTTTTTCTTTTTTTTTTAAAGATTTTATTTATTTGACAGAGAGAGAGATCACAAGTAGGCAGAGAGGCAGGCAGAGAGAGAGGGGGAAGCAGGCTCCCTGCTGAGCAGAGAGCCCAATGCGGGGCTTGATCCCAGGACCCTGAGATCGTGACCTGAGCCGAAGACAGAGGCTTTAACTCACTGAGCCTCCCAGGCACCCCAAAGCATGATATTCTAATGAAGTTCCTGAACTTCAAGACCACAGAGAAAATTTACAGGCAAAACTCCATCTTGAGTCACACAATGGGAGAAATTAGGCTGGCTGTAGGCCTCTCAGATACACACCATGCCAGGGTCACTGGGCAATACCTCCAAGGTCCTGAAGGACAGAAATTATGAATTTATACCCAGATACATTTCCTTCCAATAGGAAGGCCATGGACAGAAATTCCCAAGCAACCAAGAGCTTTGAGAATGAGCACCTCTTACTCCTTGAAACAGACAATTGGGCAATAAAATCTAGCCAGCAAAGGATTTCTTTTTTTTTTTTCTTTTTAAAAGATTCTTTATTTATTTATTTTAGAGAGTGGGGAGGGACAGAGGAAGAGGGAGAGAATCCTCAGCAGACTCCCTGCTGAGCCCAGAGGGGCTCAGTCCCAGGACCCCGAGATCACGACTTGAGCCAAAATCAAGAGTTGAACGATCAACCGACTGAGCCACCCGGGCACCCCAGCAAAGGATTTCTTAAAATAAATAGCTCAGAATGGAGAAGGCAGGGTAAACATATTGACAATAAGCACTGAATCTGTTTAAATATAGAAATAACAATCTTTGTGAATCTGGAATATTGAGCACAGTGTAAATGCCGTAAACATCAACAATAAAATATGTAGTATTCATGTGACTAACAAAAATCGGGATATGGAAGACAGAAGGTGGGAAAAAAGTGTGAATGTGTTGATTTCCTCAGTTTTCACAGTAAGAATCAATAGATACTTGGAATAAAGTGGGGAAAATGGTATTTTAGAAGTACCAGAATTATCTCATAATTAATATTTTACACAAACATGTTTCTTAACTTTAAATGGCCTGATAGAAACTACTATCACTGGTAATGTAAAAGAATTTTATCTGAAATTTAGCACTTTCTTCTGTTTCAATTTTCTGATGTATTTTTAAACTTTTTATTTTGATAATTTCAGATTTAGAGAAAAGCTGTAAAGTGTTTTCCATACACCCTTCCCCAGCTTTCCTTAACGCTCACATCTTACACAACTATGCCATTTTTGTCCAAGCTAAGACATTGATGTTGGTGCAATACTATTAAAGTACAGGCTTTATTTGGACTTCACCAAATTTCCTACTGATCTCCTTTTTCTGCTCCAAGATCCAATCCAACAAAGCACAGTACATTTAGCTCTCATGCCTCCTTAACCTCCTTCAATATGTGACTGTTACTCAGTCCCGTCTTGTTTTTCGTGACCTTGACCCTTTCGAAGAGTCATGCTCAGGCGTTTTGTAAACTGTCCTCCAATTTGAGTTTGTCTAATGTTTTCTTACAATCAGACTGATACTATAGATTTTTGGGGAAGAATACTAAAAAGTCAAGTGCCCCTTTCATGTCATATCACTGAGTATATGATAGCAACATGACTTATTATCGGTGACATTAACCTTGATCACTTGGTTAAAGTGGGGTCTGCCAGGTTTCTGTGTGAAAAGAAACTAGTTTTCCCCTTCCGTGCTCTGTTTTGACAAAAGTGGGTCACTAAGTCCAGCCCTTATTCAAGGGGAGAGGAATTAACATCCACCTTCTAAAAGGAAGAGTATGAAAGAATTTGAGGAAACATACTAAAACCACCATAGTAATTAATAAATATTTTTAGAGAGATACTTGGGAGACATTCATCTGCAGTAATTATTACTCTTGTGCTCAAATGATAATTTCCAATTGCCCTCATTCATCCCACATTTATTATTTGGCATTCTGTATAAGGAAGATTTGTCCCTTCTCCTGCATTTATTTATCTAGTCAATCATTTGTTTACAGCAGTATGGACTCATGAATATTTATTTTATTCTTTGGGTTATCACCAATACTATCATTATCTATTTTGTTGCCCAAATTATTCCGGGCTTAGTCATTGGCAGATTAATCAGGGTGGTTCCAGTGTCTTTTTTCTTTTCTTTCTTTTACTGACGAGGCTTAATATTTAAAAGAGCTTCAGTCTTACACAAAAACTGAGTGGCGAGTACAGAGAGTTCCCATTTACCCCTCCCCGGCCCACCTCCATTTCTTCTATTATTAATACCTCGCATTAGTGTGGTGTATCTGTTACAACCAATGAGTCAATACACATTATTATTAACTGAAGTCCATAGTTTGCATTAGGGTTCACTCTTGTACATTCTATGGGTTTCGACAAATGTATAATGACAAGTAGCCACAATTACAGTTCCGTACAGAATAGTTTCACTATTCACAATAGTCATCCCTCCCTCCTCCAGACCCAGGCAACCGCTGATCTCTTTATTGTCTCTGTGTTTTTGCCTTTTCCAGAATGACATAGAGCTGGAATCATCTAGTGCATAGGCCTTCGGACTGGCTTCTCTTCCTTAGCAACACGCATTAAAGATTCCTGTATGTCACCTTGTAGCTACATAGCTTATCTCTTTATTACTGGATCATATCCCACTGTTGGATATATGCCGTTTCCTCATCCATCCACCTGCCCATTCACCTATTGGAACATTTTGGTTGCTTCCAAGTTTTGCAAATTATAAATGAAACTGCTCTAAACATTCATGTGCAGGTTTTTATGTGGACAAAATTTTCAAGTAAATTGGATAAGTGCCTAAGGACACAATCGCTGGATTATATGGTAAGATTATGTTTAGCTTTGTAAGAAACCACTGTCTTCCAAAATGGTGGCAGTTTTCAAATTCCCTCCAAAAATGCATGAGAGTTCCCGAAGCTCCACATTCTCACGAGCATCTGATGTGGGCTGCCTTTTAGATTTCAGCCATTCTAATAGGCATGTCGTGGTACTCATCATTGGTCTAATTTTCAATTCCCTAATGACTTAGGACATTGAGCGTCTTATGTCCTTTGGACATGCTCCATTTTTTGTATTGTTTTGTTTCATTTTCGTGAGGACTTTCTTCCTTTTTGGTATTATATTATATTATCTTATAATATATTATAGATATATTGGGGCGCCTGGGTGGCTCAGTTGGTTAAGCGACTGCCTTCGGCTCAGGTCATGATCCCGGGGTCCTGGGATCGAGCCCCGCATCAGGCTCGCCACTCAGCGGGGGACCTGCTTCTCCCTCTCCCTCTGCCTCTGCCTGCTGTTCTGCCTACTTGTGCTCTCTCTATCTCTCTGTCAAATAAATAAATAAAACCTTTAAAAAAAAAAATATATATATATATATTATAGATATATTATATATTACATTATTATATGTTATAATAATATGAATATTATTATACATTATATGTATACTATACTAATATAATATACATAATAATATATAATAATATATTAATATAACATATAATAATATGTATATTGTATTATATTAATATATTATAATAATATTTATATTATATATCTATAATATATTATCTTATATTATCTGTTTGGCATTACATTCAACCATATCTCTGGATACCCTGTTCCTTGTATTGGAGAATGGTATTTAGAGATCAAGATCTGAGGGCTAGGGGTGTTTGTTGCTATTGGGGTGTCACTGCTTCTGGGTCCTTTCTGTAGACAGAGCTGGGAAATGTATGTATACACACATAACCATATTTATTTCTGTATCTATCTGTGTGGCTATATAATGCATATATATATAATATACATGAGTTACATGTGTCTAATACATATAATAAATGTGTTCATACTGACATCTTGAGTGTAACCAAGATTACAGCATTCATTCCAGTCTTCCTGCCTTATTTCTTTGTGACTTCTTTCTCTAGTAGTGAAAAACTTGGCTCTCATAATCTAGAATATACGTACCTATTTGTTCAGCCCTAGTATACATGTAAAGTGGTTTCAGAGTGGTTCACCTGGACTGCCTGGAGAACAGTCAAATGAATGAAAACAAACAAACGAATGAAAACAGAGTGTCTGTGTACAGTGTTTCCTCTTTAGCCTTATGGTATCCAGTCAAAATACTGTTTTTAAAATTAGGTCATCTCTTTTTCCCCCCACTGGACTCATTTTTATACTGCTAAGTTCAAGTAAAATTAAATTCAGTATTTTTTCTTTACCTGGAAATAGAAATTTGTTATCCCATATTATTACACTATACCTCTCTATCTTTCTACTATCTATCCATCCTCCTATCCCTCTAAACACCAAAAGGCAGGTTTGGAATTGTAGTAATCAAATGTTAATGACAGTTGCTTCTGGGTGATAGGATTTGGGTGATTATTTTTTGTAGTATTTAGGCCCATATTCTGTAATTAATTTCTGTATAAACATATATATTATTTTTACAGGAAATGAAAAAGTGTTCTCTAAAATAAGAGAAAATTGTCGACAGGTGGTACACTGCTAAGGGGTAAAATTCCTATTGGACTTAGTAGCTAGAATATCATTTTGGGGGGCACCTGGATGGCTCAGCAGTTAGGCATTTGCCTTCAGCTGGGGTCATGATCCCGGGGTCCTGGGATCAAGCCCCGCATCGGGCTCCCTGCTCAATAGAGAGTCTGCTTCTCCCTCTCCCTCTGCTGCCCCCCCCACTTGTGCTCTCTCTCTCTCTCTCTCTCTGTCAAATAAATAAATAAAACCTTAAAAAAAATAGAACATCATTTTTGAGTCTGATGAAAGCTATCACTTGGGAAGAGCGAGGGGCAGGAACCAGATTGGATGGGTAGAGGAATAAATGGAAGGCACAGACAAGGCAAGCAATGAGGGTGAGTGCTCCTCAAATATGCAGCATGCCTAGGAACTATCTTATTTGAACATATTCCTGAGCCCCACTCACCAGGGATTTAATTCAGCAGGTCTGGGGTAGAGCCGAGAATTGGCTTTTCCACCAAAGTCCCACCTAATGCTGACGCTACTGGTCCTCAGACCACACCGAGTTGCCCAGTCGTAGCCAAGTCTTTTGAGAAGAATGATTGGCTGTGAGGGAGGCAGGGGCAGACAGTGGAGGGGAGTTGCTTTGTTTGGTTTATTTTGCAGTTGATGTCTGTTTTTTATTTGCACCCAGTAATACACAAACAAAAATATTAGAGAATTACAAAAAGAAATAGATCAATAACCATGGTGGGAGATTTTAATACACATCTCTCAATAGCTTATACAACATGGTGGCCAAAAATCCCCACAAACCAGTAAGTATGGAGATGATAATATGATTAACAAGCAATGCCTGATGTACAGAAACATACATCAAATAATGACAGAATTATTTCCAAGGGCACACAGAATTTGCCAGAATGATTCTACTGGGTCATAAAATTAAGTTTCAACAGATTCCCACAGATTGAATTAACACAGAATCCAGTCTGGTCGTTGATCGCTGTGACATTCATTATAACAATGACCCCAAAATTTCCTATGTTTGGAATTTATGTATTATACTTCTTTTGCTTAACTTTTATTTGGAAGTAATTTCAGATTTACCCAAAAAGGTTGCCAACATAAAAATAGTACAAAGAACACTCATATGCCCTTTACCCAAATCCACTTATTATAAGCATTTCACTCCCATTTGCTTTATCGTCCCCCTCCCCCACTCTCCCAACACGCACACACGCGCACGCACACGCGCACATTTCCAAGTTCTCAACTGAGAGCGACACTGGCTTACCAGTCACGGGAGTGAGTCCCTCATAAGTGGATCCTTCAATCTTCAGTTGAGCTGCCCAAGCACCTGGATGGAACAAAAGTGAGCCTAGCCCCAAATTACAGATCTGCAAGTTAAATATTATTTTACGCCGATGAGTTTTGGGCATTTTGTTACACAGCAGCAGGAAATGGAATAGGAATTGTAGGACTTGGGGGCTCCCAAGGTACATGAAGGCATTGTGAGTATTATGAGGGCCCACCGAGGCTCCTGCATTTCCAGGGGGATCGGTCCACCCTAAGGTGATTTTCTCCCGCTGTGCTGTGCAGGAAAGGAGACAGCTGAGAATTAACTCATCTAAGCCTGGAACTTTGTAGGTGAATACAAACGATAAATGGAAGAGGGGGATTCAGGAAGGAATTGGCAAGAGTGTCTTTGACAGGGTGGGTCATGGTAGTCTCTAAGTTGGATCTAGAAGGAAAGGGAGGTAGAAGGTGGTTACCAGAAAGGAAGTAAATAGAAGAGTATGATGGTTAATTTGATGTGTCAGTTGGACTGGTAACGGGTGATCCAGATTTTTGGCAAACATGATTTCTGGGTGAATCTATAAGGATATTTCTGGATAGAATTAGCATTTGAATCAGTAGACTCTTTAAAGCAGTGACCTCCCCACTGTGGTGGGTATCGCCCAATCTATGGAAGGCCCAAATAGAACAAAAAAATGGAGGAAGAACAAATTCAGCCCTTCCTGCCAGATTACTTGGGTTGGAACATCGTCTCCAACCTTCAGGGCCCCTGGTTCTCAGGCCTTCAGACCTGAAGGTAATTCAGACTGAATTACCATTGCCCTTCTTGGATCTCCAGCTTGCACATGACAGATTATGGGACTTTCAGCCTCCATAATTGCATGAGCCAATTGCTTATAATAAATCTCTCCATATATATAAAATATGCTCTCTCTCTGTATATATATATATGTCATCTCTCTCTCTCTCTATGCCATATGCCACACAAAAATAGGTATGTGTGTGCGTGTGTATGAAACCGATCTCCTATTGGTTTTGTTTCTCCAGAGAACCCTGACTAATTCAAGAGCTAGTGACATTGACAGATGGTCATAATGGGACTAGTTCATTAGGCAAGATGGAAACCAGGAAGCTGGGCTCTCCAGGGAGAGGATGAATGAAGAACTGTGGCCACACAGGGCCAAGCAGTTTTGGGTCTGATGTGACTCTCTCCTACCTGCAACTGCTGATGGTCTTGCAAATTCCGAGCCTTCCCTGACCTCTCAATACCCTCCTGCGAGCCGCTCAGGGCTCTGCTCACACTGGATTCCCTTTGTCTCCGCCCCCACCCCCCCACCCCTCCCCCAGCCCCACGCCGGACTCCCTGAGGGCTGGCTCCGTGCTTTATCATCCAAAGAATCCCCAGCACCTAGTTCAACACATCCTGAGGCCCAGGAAAACTTTGCTAAATGAACCGATGTGTGAACACAAGGAGCAATGGACGGACCGCAGTCCAAAAGGACTGTCATGGTGCCAGGAGTCCAAAACCACTTCTGCCTTGTTCTTTCCATCCCACTTTCCAGAAAGTAAAAGAAGAAGCCAGAGAGGTTAGAAGGCCTGCAGGCATCACACAGCAGAGCGACGCTGGCAACCGAAGCAGCAGAAGTGAGATCGAAGGTTGGGGGGTGTTAAGGATGGCTGGAGGGGAGCCCAACAGTCTCCGCACCGCGGTGGGTCAGCACCTCGCAGGACCAGGCGGACTCCCCTCTCCGCCCACCTTCCGCCGCCACAGGGGCCAGGCGTGGCTGTCCTGGAGCGTACATTTGGTGGCCAGTTAACTTCATCCTTGCCCGGCTGTGGGGGGTGGGTAGGGGGCTGGCTGTCACTTCATTTCCGAAGCAGCTCCAGGCTGCTGGGGAAGCAGCTGGGCTGCCCAGCTGTATTTCCCCCTCCCCCCCAACCCCTCCCCCCCAGCAAGTCAAAGGAAAAAGACAATTAAAAAGAAAACCCAGGGGCGGGAAGGCAGTTTTCCAAGCCCAGGTTGGGGCTGCCCATGGAGGGGGAGGCACCCTGAGGAGATCCCATTAAATGGATGTTTATTTTAATGGGAGGTGGAGGGAGAGGGGCTGAGACCAATCCTGGGGGTGGGGAGAGACAAGAGAGGGGAGAAGATGCAGGGTTTGTGCCCACAGTTGGGCCTTTGTGAGGCTGCCCTTGAGTGAGTAAGTGGCCAAGGTGCAATGCAGGAGGCTGGCAGTGAGTCTGAGGCGGCTGGTGCAGGGGCTGCCTTTTTGGGGAAGGGAGGCACTTCTACCTTTGTTCCTTCACTCACCTCCAATAACTCCAGTCCCTATGACACTCTCTGCTAGGGTTAAGGCCGGGCAAAGGATGACCAATCAGCCCCTGCCTTTGCCCTCAAGCAATGGGGGAGACCACCCTCCAGCTAGGCAGGCTGTGGTAAGGGGCCTGGGGCAATGCTGGGACAGCAGGATCACAGAGGCCACAGGACCATGAGTGTGGACTCAGGGTCACAGGGCAGACAGCCTTCTCACAGACCCAGTGTCCTGGGGAAAGGGTGCCCTGGGGCCTGTCCTCACCTCCAGGCAATGGTCTAGAGGGTGGCCACATTCTGGGCATCTGGAAACCTAGCTAGACACTGGGAGCCCTTCCCCCAGCTTCTCTGCCCAGGTGGGTCCCTGTTGTCCTTGATGGAGCGAGCTGAGGACCTCCCTGATGACTGGTCGGACCCTAACATTCTTCAGGGCAAGTTCACTTCTGCCCTCCCACTCCCCTCCCATGGTTCATGATGCCCTCCCGACACTGAAGGGTATGGGAGCTGAAAGCTGAAATGCTTCATTCATTCTCTTATTCATTCACTCACTCATTCATTCATTCCACAACCTTTCATGGAGCATCTCCTCCATGTTGGGCTGTGTTTGGGGTGCTGGGGATTCGTACCGAAGACAATCGGAAATCCCCATCCTCTTGTGGACAGAGATGATAAAGAAGTGGCTAAAATATCTAGAACGTCAAATGTGGACAAGTGCCATGGAGAGAAGTCAAGGCCAGGGCACCGGTGGGGGGTAATCATGGCAATATTCTAGTGGCCTCTAATATTCCTCTTCGTTCTGAGATGGAGAGGTGTGTGTGCACCAGGCTCAGAACTAAGCTTTCTCTTGTTCCATCCTCACCGCTGGCCTGGGAGTCTCTGCTTTGTGTGTGACGACACAGAGGCCACCTAGAGAGGGCACCACACCTGCCAGCGATGACAAGCCCGTTGGAGGGGACCCCCCGGTGGTCCCCCCACCCTCGAGGCGTCTAGTGCAAGGAGAGAGACAGATGAGGAGGCAGGCCTCCCCCCGCCATCCGGTGATGCCCAGCCTGGGGGGCCCCAGCCCCGGGCTCCTGCTTTGGCTCCGACCCGGGAAGAAGAAGTCCTGCTAAGCGTGTGGTCCTGGTCTGGGGACGGCTCCGGCACTGACCGTGTCCCAGGCCCTCTTAGGGGTCCCATTTGCTCTGTCCAGCAGCGAGGGGAACAGTGCGCTCAGGAGAAACAATGCTGGGTGGGAGTCAGGCGTCGAGGGTTCCAGCCCCGGCCCCCGACTCCCAACCTCACCCGCTTTGTCATTTCAAGGCCCTGTCACTTCTCTCGATCTCTCTCCTGGTGTGCGGAAGGAAGGAGCTTGACCCAGAGAATCCTGAGCCCCATGGGGTCTATGACTCAGTTTCCCCATCTGGATGAGACACGTTAACACAGACTGCACCCCTGGGACCGGAGAGGGTGGCCTTTCCCGTGAATGCAGATTCGGGGGGAGCCTGTGACGTTGGAGGGAGAAACTGGGCAGTGGGGGGTGTGGGAGGCTGGCTTTCCGCTGACGTCCTTCCAGATTATCCGCATTTCTGTATCTGCGCCTACTACCGATTAAAGAACCAAATTTAAAAAAAATTTAAACTTAAGCCGTTCCACATCGTCCGCTCTTCCAGGGACTGCGAGGCTGCTTAGGTTATAAAGGCTCACGACGTCCTCTGGAGCCCGCCTTGCGGCTGACGCCGGCTCAGGGGCAGGCACTAGCAGAGACTTCCGCCTCCGCACTCGCTCCCTGGAGTGTGGCTTCGCCGGCCTCCCCACCCTGCACCTGCTGCAGTCAGGGCCCTTGGAGCACAGAGGCCCCACTGATCCATCTCGGAGCCCCCCCTCCCACCCACAGACACACACGTGTGCTCACACACATACTCTCAGACATGCACACACAGACACAGACACACACAGACACACAGACACACACAGACACACAGACACACACTCCCACCCCGCCTTCTGGGGGGCTTTACACATCCCTTAGTCAGTGATTAAGACATATTTACTAAATAATAAATGAGTGCAAACTCTCAGATCCAGGATGCCAGAGCCCCGCCTGTCTGCAGCCTCCTTTGCCCCCCAGCCTGCCTGCTGTCTGCCGGAGGGAGAGACTGCGCGGAGTGGGGGTGCTCCCTCTGCCTCCAAGGGGCCCCCACCCTCTGTCTGGCGGGCCTGTGAGCACTCTGGGTCCGCCCCAGCCAGTCCGCGCGCCCTGAGGTCAGCAAGCCTGCAGTCCTGTCCTCTGTGGTCTGGCCCACCCAGGCCAGCTGGGCTGCTCCTTGGCTGAACTTGAACTTGGCTCTCTCCACATGCAGCATTTTCGGTTCACCGGGAATGGCCGTCAGACCATGCCTGCGCCGTCTGGAGTCCTCGGGGGCACCCCCCAGGAGTCTGGTCATGGCATCACTGGAGGGGGGAACGGCCCCTTCCCTCCCTTGAGCTGCATGGGGGGTGGGGTGGACGGAACATCAGATGTTGGGGCTCAGATGGCTTATTGAAGGCGAGATCCAGTGCTGGCCCGGATGCCCCCTTGCACCTGAACCCCAAGGCCACTCCTGCCTCCTGGGGCACAGGTGGAAGGTTCAAGACGGAAGTTGTAGCGATCTAGATTCCAAATCAGAGCCCGGGTGGCAAGAGGGTCCCTCTAAGAACTCCACCCAGCTCTGGAAGGCGCTTTAGGAATTATCTGGTTTAGCGGCTCACAATTTGGGGTTTCGTACACCCCCAATAATATATTACAATAAAGGGGGGGCTGTCTGACAAGATTGCCATTACTGGCCCTTATTTCATCAAAGAAATGGTGGTCTTTAATGCCAAAAACGTGAGAGGAAAATGGGCATGATTGCAAGATAATGGACAGTTCTTTACATGGGAACCACGGAGCCTGTGGAAAACTCAATATACAATGCTTGTTTTCCTTCCTTAGTGAGAAAGACCTCGCGGCTGACTAGCTCCAGGAGGCAAGATGGTGTTTGGAATGATGTAGAAACTGTGTGCAAACTGAGGCCCGGAAAGGAGTGACGAGTTCGAGGTCCCGTGGGGACCGGGTGGCAGATCAAAGTCCAAGCCTGGGGCTCTTTCCGCATTGCCGACCCCTTAAAGCGAGGTGGGCTCCGAGGGCCCGGGGGCGTGGGGGCCTGGTCCCCGCTGGAGGCCTGGAGGGGCGACGCCTAGAGCCCTGGAGGATGGGGAGCCTGTGGGCCCACCTCTTCTCGGCTTCCTGCCGTCTGCCGGGCCCCGCTCCAGAGCCGGGCTCCAGGCTGTGGCGTCAAACTCTCACGTCCTGCCCAACTGTTCCCTCTGGAAGGCTCTGGGCCCTCGGCTGCCAGCTCTCCCGGCGTGACGTTTGTCTGGTGCCAGGAGGGACAGGGCCACATGTCCCCCATATGCCACCGGGGTGGGACGTTCGCACTGAACAGCTGAGCTGGCCTCCCCTTCTTCCCTCAGCAGACTTTCCCGCCTCCCTCCACTTTGTCTTCCTCAGGGCACCTCCCGCTCCTGGCCAGGAAGGAGGTAGACGGGGATGTTTTAGCATTTGCGGGGCCTCCACACTTTCCAGAGCAGGTCCACGTGCGATGGTTTCAGTTACGCAAGCCACATACTCAGAAATCAAACAGGCACGTATCCTTTGCCAGTACCTGCGGGGACAGGTGAAGGTGAGCTCCCGAGGGGATGACGAGACATCCGTCTCTCCGTCCATCCATTGCTCCCTTCCTCCATCCTTCTCTCCCTAGTCCACCCCTTTGTCCCCTCATTCAGCCAATCGATCATCTTTCCTCCTCTCCCTCCGCTCACCCATCCTACCGTCAACCCATCTATCCATCCGTTCCCCCATCCACCCATCCAACCAACCATCCATCTTCCCATCTATCCACCCAGCCCTCCACCCACCAAATCAACTACCCATCCCCCCATCCGTCCATCTCCCCACCCCCCTTTCTGTGCCTCCCTCAGTCTCTGCATCCCTTATTCTGCCCTCCACTTTCCACCCTTCCATCCCTTCATCCATCCATCCATCCATCTCTCTATTCCTCCATCCATCCTTCTATCCCTTCCTCCCTCCTTCCACGCCTCCCTCCTTCCACCCATCCCTCCACCCCTCTACCCTTTATCTAGTCAACCAGCCCTCTCTATCCCCCCTCCGTCTGTCTCCATCCCCCTCTACCCTTTCTCTCATCCATCCACCTCTCCATACCTCTCTCTACTATTGAGAGCTCCCCACCAACCAGGCACTACCACCATATCCCATGCGGGGACCACCATGCCACGTACCGTGAGATCTCAATAAGCATTTGTTGACTGGACGTAATGGCGCCCCTGCCTTCCAGAGCTTACCCAATGGTGAGAGTCAAGTCCACAGCTAATTTCGGTTCTGCTGAGTCAGCAGTTGAGACTCGTCTGTGCTTGGGAAGCAGGTGGGCAGAAGAGAAGCTTTGGAAGGACCAGCTTTCAGGAGTCCTTACACTGATCCAGGAGCCCTACTTACCCACTCTCTTTGTTACCTCTTAGCCATCCTGGAAGGAAGATGGGATTTATCCCCATTTTATCAACTGAGGAGCTGGGCCCAGAGGCCCTGGCACAGGAGGGAAATCTGAATATACCTCTGTCCTACCATCCATTCCACTGTGGGGATCAAATGTATGCTGCCTTTTCTGGCTTCCCTGTCCTGTGTTCCCCCAAACACAGCCCACACCTCAAGGTGTGATGGGTTTGTGCCTGCCCCTTCCCCGGGAATACTCCAGTCCTCTTCTCCCAGAAGAAATCCCACCCACTCTCCAATATTCATCCCCGAGGATGCCTCCCTCAGGAGGTCTTCTAAGATTGCCCCTACCTCTACCAACTTCAGCAAGAGTTAACCATTTCCTTTCTTCCCCCAAAGGTTTACTTACTCCCCGCCCCCCCCCCACACATTATATTGTCTATCTTGTCTGAAGATTGTTGAGGGAGGGGGGCTGTGTGTCTGTTTTCTCCTTCTGAGCTCCTTAAGTGGGTTGGGGACCTACCATGGGCAAGAAATATAGGTGAACCAGATCGTAACTAGAGGTGATATTAATATATTTATCAGCCAGCAGAGCCTGGAAAGCAACAAGCCGGAGGTTAAGAACCAATCATCCTTGTCTGCAATTTCCTTCCACTCAGCACCTACTGGCCTGATCTCCGCCTCCGCGTGGGAAAGAGGCTGAGAGACGTTTAGTCTCTGGGGAGGCTGGAGGGGAGGGCACTGGCTATGAACTTGGGGAGCCCAGGTCCGATCAGACCACACCTGATGCCTCCTTCCCGGGCCTTCCCTGGCCCAGACCAGAACGGAAGACAGGCTGGCCCTCTGGGGACCTAGACGCCCAGGACGAGAGCGGAGCCAATGACCATAGGGCCCACTTCCTCAGTGCTGCTCCGGGCCGGACACGCCGCCTACCTGAGCTCTCATCGCACAGACTGAACGTCGTCGTGGCCGTTTGACAGGTGAAACAGTTGAGGCTCAGGGAGGCTCCCGCTGAGGCCCCGACTCCAGCGGCTCCCTCCACTTTCCTCCGCCGTCTCTCTGGGAGTGATGGTGCCCCAGGGAGGGGAGGAGCGGAGCGTTGGGCGGGACAGAGTGAGAGCAGAAGGGAGCATCAGGAAGAAACAGAATGAAGAGCCCGGCTTTTCCATTTCTTTTTTAAAAATTAATTAATTAATCTGAGAGAGGGAAAGAGAGAGAGAGTGAGCAAGAGCAGGGGCGGGGACAGAGGGAGAGGGAGAGGGAGAAACAGACTCCCCACTGAGCAGGTACAGTGGCAGGTGCTTAACCCACTGAGCCCCCCAGGTGCCCCAGCTTCTAGGTTTGTGCTGGGGGACCCAGAACCTTGACCGGAACAGGGGCTGTGACCCTCACGCCCCCAGCCTCTCCTGTTCCCTCGGCCCCATGTGCTGTTCTAGGCTCCAGGCAGGCAGCCTCTGGCACAAAAGGGAGGAAACAAGGCTTTCAGGACACGGAGACCGTTTCTCTTCCTTTGGAGCCTCCCACCACCTTGACCCAGGCAGGAGGAGGCAGGCAAAGCCAGCAAATCCGCCTGCCGCGCCCACGCCCCTATTCCCAGCCCTATAGCTACCCGCCCCCCCCGCCCCCCACCCCGCACTCCAGGGGCTGTCTGCAGTTACTGGGCTGGAAAGCCCTGGAAAAATAGTGGCAGGGATGCCATCGGCAGGGAGACAGGAAAGCCCAGCTCTCTGGCCCGGCCAGGCCTCGCCAGGGGGTTTCCAGCTGCCCTCGCGGCCGCAGGAGGCGGTCAGCAAATCGGCAATGTGAGAGCCCTTATGTCTCATCTGACATTCACGACTCTGTGGGTCAGAGTCACTGACTGATGGGATGTCCGCCCCCTTACCGATGGGAAAACTGAGGCCGGCAAGATCACATAGCTGGGGAGTTGTGCGGTTGAGACCGGAGCTTAACCACGTGTTTTTCAGGAGCCTCCCACCCAGCGGGGGGGGGGGGGGGCGGGCAGGGGCAAGTTGCTCCGTCCATCTGGGTCTTTCTGTGTGACCTGGTTGTTCCAGGCCACCTCTGATGAAAGCCATCGGCTCAGGAGGTCTGGGGACTCTGTTGGCCCACGTCTGAGATTTCCTGGAGAGCCCCATGTCCTTTGAGGACCCTCGCTGGAAGCAACTCTCGTCGCTGCAGGAGATTCTCCTAGAACATGGTTTTGGGCAGGCCACGTGGAACCTCACGAGCTCAGCGCCTCCCAGGCCTTGTCACATGGGAGAGAACTCAGGGCCACAGCCCCGGCAGGGGGCAGCGGAGTGACTGTCCATGGCTGTGCCCGGTCCCTCTCATCCATCCATGAACGATGAGCAAGGTGATGCTGGCGGTACTGATAATTGCACGAGGTTTCCAGAGATGCTACGTTCAGGAACCTTGGCTTCGGAAAGGCCATTTTTGTAACCATATAAGGGATTCCGGCTGGTGTTTTGGGAGGTGTGATTGGAGCTTGGGGCTGGGAAAGCCCTCCCTGGGGGTTCCCCACAAGTCCCAGGCCCAGTTGCCGCTCTCCCAGGCCTGTCTCCATGGAGACCTGGGCGATGGGAGGCCTGAAATCCCCCATAGCCCTTGCTGAGGACGGATCCTTTGTACTTGATCCTTTGTCAGTTAGCTGTGACTTCTGATGGTTTTATGGGTAGGTGTGTTTGGTTTTGGCTGGGCCTCCACCCCAGCTCTCCGTGGAACGCAGAGCCCCATTCTGCCTGGACCCTCGTGAGCCCCCTTCCCCTCCACCCACAATCTGTCGGAGGGCAGAAAAGACCCTCTGGCCATAAAGGTCTGTCCACTGACAGCCCGAAACCCCAGGTAGGAAGGGGCATCTGAGCCCGGAAGGAGGGGAGGGGAGAGGGGAGCAAGGGGAAGGCAGCCCCTGATCCACCCCAGCTGTTCAAACATCCAGGCCCCTTCCCTCTTCCTTCCAAAGTCCCTGGTCAGCACTCAGCCCTGGATCGCAGCCGCCTGGGGTCCCTGCAGTAAACACCTCGCAGTGATTTCCTCCAGCAGACAGGAGGCTTCTCGCTAACCCTCACGGGCCGGAAGGCCGCCCGCTCCACGGGAGCCACGGGGGCTGGGTGGAGCAGGGAACCGAGTGGCTGACCCTGATGAGCTCAGAGGCAAAGCACAGGAAAGAGCGTGGGAGGAGGTGAGAGGCCACGGTTCCCGAGCCGGCTGCTGCCCATACCAGCCCCTGGCTCTCTCCCCACGCTCCCACCTCTAGCCATTGTCCACACCGGCCCCTCCTATCTCTTCTCCGCGGCTCTCCGTTCTGCCCCCTCCAGGTTCCCTGATAAAGTGCTTCCAGATGGAAAGCATCTCTCTCTCCAGCCGCTGGCCCCGTGGTGCCTTGTCTTCTGTGGCCCTGGTCATGTCCTGCCTTACAGATATTAGGGTGAGGGTCATGCCGCCTTCCTGCAGCTCTCCAGGCCAAGATGTGAGCTGAGTCCTGCTGCGTGGTCCCCAGAGGGCACCTGACCGAGGGGCTTGGGGAGGAGCAAGGAGAACTAACGTTTACTCATTTAGTAAGCATGCACTGCTTGGGACTTGACTTATCCCCTTAATCCCTGTGCAAACACAGTGGAGTGGGCACCTCATCCACCTTTCACAGATGAAGCAACCACTATACACACTGCCCTCCTTCTTTACATTTTCGAAGAGTCCCGGGACAGAAGAACATCATGGATTTTTCTACATTGCTTTCGTATCCAGCAACCTTGCTAAATTCTCTTGTTAATCCTAAATCAGCTGACCTTTGAACAACACGGGCTTGAACTGCGTGGGTCCACTTATATGTGGATTTTTTCCCCCAATAAATACAGACCGGGACTGCAAATGTGTTTTCTCTTCTGCAAATGTGATTTTTAAAGTAATATTTCCTTTTCTCTAGTTCCCTTTATTGTAAAAATACAGTATTTAATGCATATCCCATACAAAATATGTGTTAATTGACTGTTTATGTTCTCAGTAAGGCTTCCGGTCAACAGTAGGGTATTAGTAGTTCAGTTTTTGGGGAAGTCGAAATTCTATACAGATTTTTGACTGCAAAGGGGGGCTCACACTCAGTCAGCTGTACTCTGTGAATTCTTTTGGGTCGTCCATGAAACTATCGCAGCATTTGCAATCATCTTTTATTTTTTTCTTTCCTTCCAATATTCATATCCTTTTGTCTTTAAACATTTTTACTTTATCATCTTTTCAGTCTCACTGTGCTGGCCGGGACCTCCAAGGTAGCATTAACTAAAAGTGATATTAGCAAACATCTTTGTCTTATGGTCGATTTTAAAGCAAACCTTCTCAATCATTCTTCCTGTTTATAATGTCTGTGATACGGTTTCTGTAGATACTACTTATTAGGCTAAAGAAACGTGTTTTCTCTTCCTAGTGTCCTGAGAGTTTTTTCATAAATGGATGTTGAAAGTTACTGCACTCTGTTTCTGCATCTGTTGAGCCTGTCATGTAGCATTTCTCCTTTCACTTGCGCTGAACAACATTCATCCATCTTCCAAAGTTAAACCAACTTTTCATTCCTGGGATACATGGAACACGACCTGGTGTGTTGTCATTTTTGTTCATTAGAAGATTCCGTCTGCTAGCATGTTATCTGGAGTTTCATCTCTATGCACATGAGTGAGTTAGTTTTCTTTTTCATTGCATTGTGCCTGGCTTGAGTATTAAGGTTTTACTCATCTCATAAAAATGAGCTGGGGATTATCTTCATTTTTCCGACCTCTGGAATATTTTGTGTGAGACTGGAATTACCTAAAACTTGTCTGTTTAGTAGAACTTGCCTGTAAAGATGTCTGAGCCTGGTGTTTTCAACAGTGGAGAATCTGAAACCTTGGATTTGGTTTCTTTAGTGGTTTAAGGACTATTGATGTGAACTTTAGAGGATACCACTTTGCATCATATTCCTTCTGGTGCCAATTTTTAAGTTTTATTTTTCTAAGCATTCATGCCACATAATTTTAATATGTATTTGGAGAAAGTTGATAGTATCTTCTGAGTATTTTAGCAGCTTAATAGCAATGTAATTGATATAAATTAACTTTACATATCCAACGCATATAATTTGATGAGTTTTGAAATATATATACACCTGTGAAGCCATCACTGCTTTCACGATAGTGAGCATCTCTATCATTCCCAAAAGTTTCCTGATACCATTTGATAATTCTTCCCTACCCCTGCCCACCTTCCCTCCCATAACTAATGATCTGTTTTATGTCCCTGTATATTGTCTGCATTTTCTAGAATTTTACAAAATGAAATCAATATATACAATATATTCTCTATTTTATCTAACTTATTTCACTCATCATACTTATTCTGAAGTTCATCTAATTTGCAATGCGTATCAATAATTTATTCCTTTTTCTTGCTGAGTAGTATTCCAGTGTATGAATATACCAGAATTTTTTATTCTTTCAACTTTCAGTGGACATTTAGGTTGTTCCTAGTTTGGACTACCATAAACATAAAGCTGCCATGAACATTGAGTATAAATCTTTGAATGAAACATATACTTTTACTTCTCCTGCTAAATAGAAGTGGAATGGCTGAGTCATAGAGCTGGTGCATATTTAACTTTTTAGGAAACTGTCAAACTGTTTTCCAGAGTGGTTGGACCATTTTACATTTCTACCAGCAGTGTATGAGAGTTCTAGAATATTCTCACCAACAATTGGTATGGTCAGTCTTTTCCATTTTAGACATTCTAACATATGTGTAATGGTATCTTCTTGGTTAACTAAGACATTTCTCTATTGATGTTGGGCATATTTGCATGTGCTATTTGACATCTGTATTGTGTCTTTCCCTTGGGGAAGTATCTGTTCAAGTTGTTTGTCCATTTCTAATCTTTGTTGAGTTTTAAGAATTTTTTCTGTATTCTGGATAGAAGTACTTTCTGTGAAATGTGTAAGCCTGATGATTCACAGACATGTACCCTGGGGCAAATAATATATTATGTGTTAATAAAAAATAAATAAATAAAATAAAATAAAATAAAAAGTTAGAACTAAAAAAAAAAAAAGAAGTGCTTTCTCAGACATGTAATTAACAAACATTGTCTTCCTGCTTGTGAATTGTCTTTTCATTTTCTTAACAATGCCTTTTAAAGAACAAAAATTCTTATTTTTTTGAAGTCCAGTTTTCCATGGGGCGCCTGGGTGGCTCAGTGGGTTAGAGCCTCTGCCTTCGTCTCAGGTCATGATCTCAGCGTCCTGGGATCGAGCCCCGCGTCGGGCTCTCTGCTCAGCGGGGAGCCTGCTTCCCCCTCTCTCTGCCTGCCTCTCTGCCTACTTGTGATCTCTCTCTCTCTGTCAAATAAATAAATAAAATCTTTAAAAAAAAAAAAAAAGAAGTCCAGTTTTCTAGTTTTTTTTTTAATGGCCTAAGGTCACACATATCTTCTCTTGTATTCTTCCAGAAATTGTATAATTCTATATATTTTACATTTAGGTCTGCTATCCATTTTGAGAGAATTTTTATATATGGTGTGAGGTATGGATCAAGTTAATTTTTTAAAATATGGACATTCAATTGTTTCAGCACCATGTGTGGACAAGAATATTGTTATGACTTTGTTAAATTAACATTTAAGTGGAGCACAGGGTGTCAGATGGTGAGTCAAGATTCATCAACAAACCACAGAACAAACTGAAATAGAGACAATTTATTATTCACAATCCTGGACGAGGTACAGGACATGCCCCAAGGGCCCACATTGGGAGGTCAAAGCAGAGTGCGGACAAGGAGAGAAAGGCAAAACCTGGGGCATTTGCCTTTCTTAGGGTAAGTGGGTAGAGTGCTTTGGAATTCCCTGGGCTAAGATGGGATGGTCAATTCAAACCCAAAGAGTGGGGTCTCGGTGAGCACCATGGGTGGTCTTATCTCGTCTAAGGGCACACAAGAGAAAGGACCTGGGAGGCAAGAGACACTGATGCTCACAAGGGCAGTTGCAAAAGTCATATCAGGAGCTGACATTTGCATGTGACTCTGTTGGCTGTTATCTAGGGCACACACTTGCACTGGGGCAGGGGGACTGGGGTAGTGTCAATCTAAGGTCCCTGTAGTTCAAATAAAATCAATGCTGAGGCAACAATACCATGAAGTAGCTCAGCTAAACTCTCAGCAACTCTCCCTTCTCCACTGAATTGCCTTTGTACCTTTGTTCAAAAGCAACAAAAGATTGTATGTAGGTCTAATTAGAGACTGTTTGTTCCATTGATCTATTCGCTTATTCTGATGCTAATATCACACTGTTTTGATCACCATAGCTGTATACTAAGCCTTGAAGTGAAGTAGTGTGAGTCCTCCGACTTTGTTCTTTTTCAAAATTGTTTTGGCTATTTTAGTTTGTTTGTATGTCCAAGCAAATGTTAGAATCAGCTTGTCCATCTCTACAAAAACAGCTTGCCAGGAGTTTGATTGGGGTTGAGTTGAATCTACAGATCGATATGGGGAAAACTGACATCTCAACAATATTGAGCCTTCCAATCCATAGACATAGTATATCTCTCCATTTATTTATATCTTCTTTAATGTCTCTTAGCAATTTTTTTCAGTGTACAGGTTTTTCACAGTTTTTCTCAGGTTTATCCCTAAGGATTTCATTTTTTTACATGATTGTAAATGGTATTTTTTGTTTCAATTGCTTATTGTGACTGGAATCTAGACATACAATTGACTATTGTATATTGATCTTATATCCTGCCACTTTTCTTTATTCATTTAGCTACAACTGTTTTTGTAGATTCCTGAGGATTTGTTGCATAGATTGTAATGTCATCTGCAAACTAAAGACAGTTTTACTTTTTTCTTTCAAATGAGGATGTCTTCTATTTCTTTTTCTTGCCTGAATGCACCAGCCAGAACCTCCAGTAAAATATCGAATTGAAATGGTGACAGCGAACATCTTTGACTTGTTCCTGATCTTAGAGGAAAAATATTCTGGTTTATGATCATTAAATGTGATGTCAGTTGTAGGGCTTTATTTTAATAGTTACCCTTTATCATGTTAAGGAATTTCTATTCTAGTCTAGTCTAGTCTATTCCTGAGAGTTTTTATAAATAATGGATGTTGGATTTGACAGCTGCTTTTATCGATTCCTTTCAGACAATCAAATGGCTTTTCTTTTTTAGTTTGATAATATGTAGAATTATTTTGATTTATTTTTGAATGTTAAGCCAACCTTACATTCCTGTAATAAATCCCCACTTGGCTGTGATATATTATCAATTTAATGGCTAAATTAAAAAGTCAGATGATAACAAGTCTTGGAGAGAATGTGGAAAAATTGGAACCCTCACATGTTGCTAATGAGAATGGAAAATGATGCAGCCACTTTGTAAAAATCAGGCAGTTCCTCATATGACCCAACAATTCTAGTCCTAGAAAACATATGTCCACACAAAACATATGAAAAATAAAACATGATCACACAAAAACTTGCACATGAATGTTCATAGCAGAATTATTCATGATAGTCAAAAAGTAGAAACAACCTAAATGTTCTTTGGCTGATGAATGGATAGATAAAATGTCTATCTGTTCAGTGGGATACTATTTGGCAATAAAAAGGAATAGAGTACTGAGACATGCTACCACATGGGCAAACCTAGGAGAGATTATGCTAAGTGAGATAAGCCAGTCACAAACCACATAGTGTGTGATTGCATTAAAGTGAAATGTCCAGGGGCGCCTGGGTGGCTCAGTGGGTTAAAGCCTCTGCCTTCGGCTCAGGTCATGATCTCAGGGTCCTGGGATCGAGCCCCGTGTCGGGCTCTCTGCTCAGCGGGGAGCCTACTTCCCCCTCTCTCTCTGCCTGTTTCTCTGCCTACTTGTGATCTCTGTCTCTCTGTCAGATAAAAAAAAAAAAAAATCTTTAAAGTGAAATATCCAGAATAGGGAAATCTATAGAGAAAAAATCAGGAAGTAATGATTGCCTAGGGCTGAAAATTTTTGAGGGAAATGGGGAGTGACTACTAGTGTGCATGGGGTGCATCTTTTTGGAGTGATAAAGGTGTTCTAAAATTGATGGTTGCACACTCTGTGACTATACTAAAAACCATTGAACTGTACATTTTAAATTGGTGAATTGTATGGTTTGTGAATAGAGCTGTTATTTTAAAAAAGAAACAAACATACAAGCAAAGGTAGACTCGGAGATTAAAAATAATTAGCTTAGCGCTGTAATTTAATTTTGAATTTAGTCTAAAAACTTTGTCTTTTAACCAGAACATTTAGTCCATTTATATTGATTGTGATTACTGATATATTTGGGTTTATCCCACCTTTGTATTGTGCTATTCGTAAAACTTTCCTGTTTATTTCTTTTCTTTTCTTTCCTTTTCTTTTCCTTTCTTTTCCTCCTTCCTTCCTTCCTTCCTTTCTTTCTTTCTTTCTTTTTTTTGTATTTCTTTCATCTTTCATTTCTTTTCTTTTCTCTTCTTTCTCTTTCTTTTCTTTCTGTTCTTTCTTTCTTTCTTTCATCTTTTTTTCTTCTTTCATTTCTTTTCTTTTCTCTTCTCTTTCTTTCTCTTTCTTCTTTCTTTCTGTCCTTCCTTCCTTCCTTCTTTCCTTCCCTTAAATGGATTAAATGGATTTGATCCTCACTGAAAAACATATTAATGGGAGAAAAAAAACCAATAGGAACAAAAAGTAAGGTTACCTGCCAGTGCCACTGTATCTTGCACTTGACGGTCTATCTGGTTTATGGGGAGCTTTGTCTTCTCCATGAAACTCTGCCCATGGGTCAGCTGCTGCATGATCTGCTTAGATGGCCCCTGATAAGATGAGGTTCAGATTTTCTCTCTACTAGTTAAGTAGTTTTCTTTATTTTGGGGGTTGTTATACTTAATATTTTCACATTCTAATTCACCATAACACAGCTAAGTTAAGTTCTACCTTGTTACATTAGGCTCCCCCAAATTAAACATTATTAGCTTTGTGTGATACAGTCATTGTGTTTTGAATTTAGCTGCATATTAGCACCATGCTCTAACCAACTGAGCTAACCGGCCACCTACTGAATTTAGCCGCATATTTACCATCTTTGCTCACCATTCTTTTGTGCATCTCAGGCCTTCCCACTCAGATATTTTCCTTTCTGCTTAGAGTATATTAAAAAAAAATCTGCTTTATTAAGCTGTAATTGTATACCATATAATTCATCCATTTAAAGCTTATATTTCAATGGTTTTTAGTATATTCATAGAGTTGTGCAACCATCACCACAATCAATTTTTGAACATTTTTATCACCTCAATAAGAAACCTCATAACTATTAGCAGTCCATCCACATTTCCCCTGAAATCCCCCAGCCATAGGCAACCACTAATCTCTCTTCTGTCTCTATAGATCTGCCCATTCTGAACATTTCACATAAATGGAATCATTATATATGGGTTTTTTGTGATTGGCATCTTCCACTTAGCATAATGGTTTCAAGGGTCATTGTATTGTAGCACGTATTAGTACTTCATTGCTTTTTATTGCCAAATAATATTCCATTGCATGAATATACTACATTTTATTTTTCCATCTATTAGCCAAAGCACATTTGGGTTTTTCCAGTTTTAGCTATTATGACTAATGCTGCTATAAACACTTATGTATAATTTTTTGTATGGATGTATGTTTTCATTTCTCTGGGGTATATATCTAGAAGTGGAATTGCTGGGTCATGTGGTAACTCCACATAACTCCACATATAATATTTTGAGAAACTGCCAAACTGTTTTCCAAAATGGCGGCACCATTTTACATTCTCATCAGCAATGAAGGAGGGTTCTAATTTCTACAGTTCTCACTAATATTTGAGATTCTCTTTCTTCTTTTTTAAAGATTTTATTACAGCCATCTGAGTGTGTGTGAAATGGTATTCATTGTAGTTTTGGTTTGCATTTCCTTGATGGTTAATTATGTTGAGCATGTACCTGTGTTTTTAGGTACTCATTGGCCATTTGTATATATTTTCTGGAGAAATGTCTATTTAAGTCCTGTTTTTCAACTGGGTTCCATGTCTTTTTAATACGGAGTTGTAAGAGATCTTCACATATTCTGAATACTAGTTCTTTATTCAGTGTATGATTTGCAAATATTTTGTCCCATTCTGTATTCGCCTTTTCACTTTCTTGATGGTGTCCTATCAAGCACAAAAGTTTTAAATTTTGATGAAATCCAGTTGATCTATTTTTCTTTTTGTTGCTTGTGCTTATTGCTGTTATATCAAAGAAGGTTCTGCCTCGCCCATAGTCACCAAGATTTCAATGTTTTCTTCGAAGAGTTTTACAGTCTCAATTCCAACATGTAGTTTTATGATCTATTTAAGTTAATTTTCATGTATGGTATTAAGGAAGCGATCGACCTTCAATCTTTTGCATGTGGATATCCCGTTGTTCAACACCATTTGTTGAAAAGACCATTCATTCTCCATCGAGCTGTCTTGGTACTGTTTTCCATAAATGTACTGGTTTATTTCTGTACTCTCAATTCGTTCCATTGGTCTAGAGGTCTGGCCTTATACCAATACCATGCTGTCTTGATTGTTATAGCTTTGAAGTAAGTCTTTTTTTACGATTTTTAAAAATTTATTTATTTGAGAAAGAACGCTCATGGAGGGAAAGTGAGAGGGAGAAGCAGACTCCCCACTGAGCAGGGAGCTCAATGCGGGACTCGATCCCAGGACACTGGGATCATAACCCGAGCCAAAGGCAGCTGCTTAACCAACAGAGCCATCCAGGTGATCCTGAAGTAAGTTTTAAAATCAGGAAATGTGAGCCCCCCAACTTTGTTCTTTTTCAAATTTAGTGACTTTAGATCCCTTAAATTTCCGTATGAATTTTAGGATCAATTTGTCCATTTTTATAAAACAACCAGCTGGGCTTTTGCTAGGGGTTGCATTGAACTTGGAAATCAATTTGGAGCTCATTGCTATCCTAACCATACTAGGGCTTCAGTCCATGGACAATAGAGATCTTCCCATGTATTTCAGTCTTCCTTACTTTATTTCAGCAGTATTTTGTCATTCTTCGGAGTCACCTTTTGCCTATCTTTTGTTAAGTGCATCCCTAAGTATTTTATTTTATTTTTTATGCTATTGCAAACGGAATTATTTTCTTACATCCATTTTTGGGCTATTCATTGCTGAAATGCAGAAATACAATGAATTTTTGTACATAGATCGTGTATCCTGCAACCTTGCCGAATCTGTCTATTAGTTCTAATAGTTTTTGAGTTGATTCTTTAGGATTTTTTATATACAAGAGTATGTCATCTGCAAGATAGTTTTACTTTTTCCTTTCCGATCTGGATGCCTTGAGTTTCTTTTTCTTGCTTAATTGTTCTGGCGAGAGCCTCCAAGACAACATCAGATGGAAGTGGTGAGAGCAGACATCCTTGATTTTAGGAAGGTTGACTTTGATTTCAGGAGGGACTCTGAAAGTCTGTTGGTGGTGAACCCTCTCACCTTTATTACACCTTTGTTCTTGAAAAGTAGATTCATTAGATGGAGAATTCTAGGTAAATGGCTATTTTATTTCAGCAGTATAAATTTCAAATATGCTAGAAATACCATTCTGCTATCTTCTGGGTTAAATTGTTGCTGTTGAGAAGTCAGACCCATCTGCTTACATGCCATTCCAATAGAGGCAATTTTTTGTCTCTCTGGCTGCTTTCCTAATATCTTCCTCTTTCTCTGTCCTGCAACTTTGCTGATTTACTTTATAATGTGTGTAGCTGTGGGTTTCTTTTAACTTTTAGGGCTTAGGAATTACTGGGTTTTCTGGACGTAAGGTTTGCTGTCTTCCAACAGCTCTTGGAAGTTTTCAGCTGTGATGTCTTCAAATATTGCCTCTTCCCTATACTCTCCCCTTTCTGTCCGGTATTCTAATTACACCGTAGATTTTTGTACTCCGTCCTCCACGTCTTTTCACTTCTCCTTTATATTCAACTCTTTTCCTCTTGGAGCTGCACTCAGAATAAACTTCTACAGCTCGATCTTACATTTTACTAATTCTGTCTCAGCTTTACATAATCTATTTGGCTCATACCTTGAATTCTGCAATTTCAAGGATGACATTTTTCATTTCTAGCAGTTGTGTTTGACTAATTTCCAAAAGTATTTATGTATGTATGGGCTCTCGTTACTCGTTCATATGTTTGAGTAGGCCGAGGACCTTCATTCTTTAGCTTTACATTTGCCTCCATTGTGGCTTTTTACAGTCATCATACATTTTTATAATAAGAACCCCAATAAAAATTTGTGTTCGTTGAGAAAAGCTGAGGTAGGGTTGGGCCCACGGGGGTCAGAGGGGAAGGTTTTCACATTGTTTCCCACATTTATTGTACACATACCCTCACTACTGTTATTTGATTTTTGGTAGTGGTGGTGTGTGCAGGTGTGCGTCTTAGGAATGATTATCCTACAGGCAATCAAGATAGACCAAAGTTCCCTTCCCTGGGGCAGAACTCTGATGGATAGGACCTCATTTAAGCCTCGCGCATTTGCCTCTCTGCTCTGGGGCTAATTATCATTCTTGCTTTAGAGATGAAGTCCAAAGAAATAAAGGCCCTCGTCCAGGGCCACCCAGCTGGAAGATTCTGAGTGTGCATTTGGATCTGTCCGGCGTGGTCTTTGGGACCAAGACCACTCCAGCAAGACCGAACAGCCTCCAGCTGGAGAGAGACAGGGCAGTCTGCGTGTGTTGAGCCCGGGGCTGAGGACTGTCAGGGGTCTGTCCCAGGGGACGGCCCCCTCCCCCACCCAGGATGTGTCATAGTCTCAGGGGCAGCCAAGGGTGAAGGGTAAGCAGGACCAGGGATGGGGTGGGACCAGGAGGATGATGTCACCCCCACACTTAGTAATGCTTTGGCAGAGCCCGAAGCTCCCACCTTGGGAAGGAGAGGAAGGAGGAGGGGGAGAGCAGGAGCCAGCAGCTAGGAGGCTGCCAAGCTGCCGATCAGGAACGGGCACCGTGCCAGGAGCATCCGAGACCGGGCCTCCTGGGCAGGGGGGCCTCGGGGAGAGGAGAGACATTCTCAGAGTCCTGGGCGGGGACTCTGGAAAGTGGTGTCCACATCAGATCGAATGCGGAGCGCTCATCGGTCTACGTGTCTGACCGGCCAAGCTTGTGTCCAGCCATCCCCTGATGGGGATCTGCTCGTCTTCTCGCTGGTGGACGGGCTGTCCCCTTGTGTGACTGACGGCGAGAGAGGCCAGCAGGGATGGACCAGATCTCTGTCCGCTTCCACGAGAACTTGGGCTACCCTCTCACAGGTGCCTGACGCCCCCCTTCCGAACACACACGGTCAGGCAAAAAGGAAGGGAGGAAATTAGCATCCCCAGGTGGCCAGGTACCAGGGGGACGGAGCCACTGGCTCTTTAGGATTCGTTCTTGGGAGTAAGTCCTTCCTCTGTTCCTGGATGAAGGCCCAGGTAGTGCCACAAGCCATTAGGTGACAAAACCCCTTCAGTCCCTTTAAGTTGCACACGCAGAGTCAGATGAACAATAAAAAGCATCTGGTCCCAGGTAATAGTCACACGGCCTTGAACCTAGTTTAAAGTTTGTAATTCTGCCCTTGTTGTCCTCCACAGGCAGCGAGCCCTGAAGGGGTTTGGGCCTTCCTTCGCCCTGCACACATCCTTGTTCCCTGTCCCTCTTTCTTGTCCTGCCCGCTCCTTGCCATCTCGGAGGCTGCCGGGCTGCTCAGAGAGGGAGAGGGGAGGCACAGGGAAGGAAAGGTTTACTTCCCGGGCGTGTTGTGAAGCTGGTTTTGCTCGCAGGGCCCTGCAGAAGGTAGGACTGACTCAAGTATCCTCAGGCCCCTTCCCTCCTGGGGAACATTCGCCTGTGCCTCCCACACATGGGCCATTGGCCTCCTCCACAGGGCGGCCCCCCAGTCTTCCCTGGCTTTCTAAGTCCACAGACTCTCTGTTTATTGTTCCCCAAATTTGCTAGACCACAGAACTCTCATGATGGTGATGGTGATGGTGATGAGTTCTGCGTCTTGCGTGGACCACTTTGCAGGACCAGGCCCACGTCTGGTCCACAGGAAGCACACAGGTCCTATACTCTGACGAGCTCTGGGCGTCCCAGCCCATCCCACCTCGGACTTGCCTTCTCCGGCTCATCCTTAGCACATAGCAGCCCCTTTCTGGTCCTTTTAGATCTTCCTGGTGGGAAGCAGCTCTGTCCAGGCCACCATGTGCCCCACCCGCTGGAGACAGGTGACCCAGGGGACGCTTCTGACCAAGCCCAAGGGAGGGGCAGTGATGCCCTCCTCTCCTCCTTCACAGGGACAGAAATCCAAATGCCTTCACATCTCCCTCCAAAGAAATCCTTTTGATAAGATCTCTCCTCCTCTCTAGCCCCCTGACCCTCTTACTCCCTCGGCACGGGCGTGGGGCTAACCCGTTCCCAGCCCCGAGCGCCCACGGTGGCTCTCCTCCCGTCGTGACCCGTTGTCTGCCCCCAGTCTGGCCCCGCCTCCAGGCTCCGCGTCTCCAGGCCCAGGAGATGGGGCTTTCCTCAACTGCCCATGCTGAACCTGGGAGCTTTCTTGAACCCCTGCTCATCCCAGTCGGCCCACCCACCCTCAGGGGGCCCACCCCATCGGACTCGCCGGGGATTTTCCAGGTTTCCGCGCTGACAGCCCCGGGCCCCGGGGAATCCCTCAGTCCCCAGCAGAACAGAGGGCTTGTCACCCCGCTCATCTCCCCTGCAGCAACTGGTCCAGTGGGAGGCATCCCTCGCTCTGACAGCGGTCTCTCTGCCCTAACTCAAGCCCCTCCAGCCCCTTCTCGCAGCAACCGGAATGACTTTTCAAAGAGAAGTCTCCCCACCTGTGCCCTCGGGTCCCCAGTTCCCGGAGGATCGTCTCACAGCCTGTGCCCCTGCCTTCTCTGTCCCCCAGTGTCTGGCAGCTGCTGCTCATTCCCATGAAACCCTGGGCCGTCAAGGGGGGCTCTGTGTCTCCCTCACGAGCGTTCTGTCTATCTCTCCAAACACCTGAACTTTAAAGATCCGAGCAGTGCCTGTCCTGCCTGGAGGGCTCAGAAGGCTTCAGTGAGTCCTACAGCCTGGACCTCCGTCTCACCCTGGACTGTGCTGATGACACGTCTGGGGACACTCTGGGTCACTCGTTCACCGAGCACGTGCAGCCACTGCAGTCGGCACTCGGGATACAGCGGTGAAGAATCAACGAGAGCCCTACACACGTGAGGAGCCCCACGGTGCACCTGGGGAAACATACACACACACATACACACACACACACACACACGCACATGCACACACACGCACACACACACGCACATGCACACACACACACACAGACTCAGACCTGGACAGAGAACTTTCTGGGGGCTGGACTTGAGGAGACCCAAGTTCTCGGCCAACATCTAACAAGAAAATGCCCCTCCCATGGGGCGTGTATGTGGCTCGGTCAGTTAAGTGTTTGCCTTCAGCTCAAGTCATGATCCCAGGGTCCCGGGATCGAGCCCAGCTCCACGTCAGGCTCCCTGCTCAGTGGGGAGCCTGCTTCTCCCTCTGCTTCCGCCCCTCCCCCTGCTTGTGCCTGCTCTCTCTCTCTCAAATAAATAAATAAAATCTTTTTTAAAAATGCCCCTCCCACTGCCTTCCCAACACAGGTGTTCTCTTCACTCTCCCCGTGTCCAGGATATGGTCCCAGTGCCTTCACCAGCTTCTCGTGTTAGTGCCTGCTGTATAGCTCTAGGTGGGCCGTGATAGAAATGGGGAATACCGACCATGACCCACTCGCACCCTCCCCCCAGCCCTTCCAGAGCCTGTGGAACCTCCTCCAGACAAGGCCCATTGGTCTAGTCACAGGCCTGAGGCTTTTTCCTGACTGAGCTTCCCTTAGAAAGTGCCGTCCCCGACCCACTTCCCCCTCAAACAGGGCAGACGGGTCATCACACTTGGATATTCCCCTGGGGCATCCCAATTCACAGAACCCCAGACTTGGGCCACACGGGGGGGGGGGGCTACCGACACCTTCTTCTATTTTCTAGATGGAGTCATTGTGGGGAGGGAGCTGGACACCCCTGACCTTTGCATCTTCATTCCCAGTCCTCACATTGGCCCCAGTGCCACCTCCTTCAGGAAGCCCTCCATGCTCCTCTCCCTCACCCATCCTCTCAGCAGGACAACCCTGGCCCCAAGCCTCTGGGCCATGTTAACGTTGTATCTGCCCCCCTCTTCTGCGGATTTCCTCTCTGAGCTTTGTTCTAAGCCAACATTTCTCAAACTGCCTGTGTGTATGAGACACAGGCTCCCGGAGCCCCTCACAGTCTAGGGGCGGGGCCCTGGAATCCAGATTTCTAAATTAAGGTTCAAGTGGTGGCTAAATCAGAGCCACCCCTCTAAGCTCTGTTGCCTGAGTTCTTTTCTCCATCGCCTGATTTCATTCGGGCACTGAGAACAGGGTCCATTATATTCATCCATCCACCTAACCATTCATTCACTCATTCAACAAATACATCTTAAGTGCCCTTTCTGGGCCAGGCATCATGCTCAAGCTGGGGACAAGGTGAGGAACAAGCCAGAAGCTCTGTCTGCCCCGAGGAACTCAGAAACCCTAACCAGCACTCACAATGCACTGTCAGGAAGGCTCCGACAGGGAAAGGAAGCAGGGAGCCTGGCGCTGAGAGCTCGTTCGGCACCAGGCAGCTGGCAAAGGCTGCTCGTGTGCTAACTTACTTGGCCTTTGCAGCAACCGTGAGGGTGAGTCTATGACTGTGCCGTTTCTGAGAGGAGGAACCGAAAACAACCCACTTGCTGATGCTTGCACAGCTCGGGCAGGCAGAGTCTGGACTCGAACCCGTGGCCTGTGTGTGGGCAGCGAGGAGGCATGCTTTCTTGCTGCTTCAGAAGAAGGCCACGGGAGGGCTCAGCAAGGCCACCATATCATTATGGGATGCGACAGGCAAGCTCCTGGAAGGCTGATGGCGGGGGGAGAAGTGGGGTTAGCCCGGAGATCAGGGGGAGACTCATTTCCGAGCGGAACAGCACAGCAGAGGAGTTCAGGGCATGAAGGGAGCCTGGCACACAGGCTGACAACTTGCTCCGCAACGTCAGGACCCGCCGGCAGCTGGGGCACCGGGCAGGGCGTCCAGGCACCTTGAGCTCCCGGAACAGGGAGGCCAGCAGCTGTGCGGCTGAGCCCCTGGGCAGGGTTCAAACAGCCTGTGGCCACCCACTTACCAGCTGTGTGACCCTGGGGAGCTCCTTAATGGCTCGGAGCCTCCTCAGGAGGTAAGATTCCCCCCCATTGACTGAAGACCCCCGGGCCTCCTAGCCTCTCGTCTCTGTACCCCTCCCACTCCCACAGACACACCTGCTGCAGCTCCTGGGACACAAGAAGGCTCCTTGCAGCTAGATTCTGATCGACCAGGACACCTGGGTGGGGCCAGCTGCCAGCCTGGAGGAGGCAGCCTCCGCAGCGGCTGGGCTCTGAGAAACTGGGGAGGCCTACAGCTAAGTCCCTTCCCCAGGGATTGCCCTCCTTCCAGCCCAGACTGTGCCTGAACTCCCCATTTGTAATCAGGTCGGCCAGGAGGGGCAGGGCACTGTGCCCAGCGTCTGGTGCGGACAGATGGCTGCGGTCCAGCAGCAAAGTGGAGGGGTGGGGCCGGCGGGCGGTGACTTGACCGCTAGACACAGGGGGAGCGGGACGGAGCCTGTGGTTCTCCCTCCGCCCCCGGCACACGCCCCCTCTTCCTGGCCTGCTGCGCCCACGGCGTTCCCCAGACCAGCTCTCAGAGTCAGGGAACATTTTCCGACGCCCACCACCCTTTCTCCTCCGGGCCCTCCAGCGCCCTATCTGCCATACGCGGATCCCAGTGGAAGTTTTGAAATCCCTTTATAAAAGCCACAGCTGTGGTGACGGCGAAAGTGGAGGGCCTGCCGAAGCCAGCCACACCCGGCGTGGGATCCTGTCCTGGTCACATAGCCGTTAGGTGGCCTCAGGTGCCCACGGCGCTTCTCCGGAAGCTCAGCTTTCCCACCTGTGAAGTGGAGGGGGGTTGGGATGATCCCAACGACCCCAGCGTCGCCGGCAGCATTACCTGTGCCGAATGAGGGCCTGGCACACGACAGGGCCCCAGGAAATGTCACAAGAGAAAGAACATTATGGAAAGGGGCTCATGACAGGCGCTCAAGAAATATTTGCTGATTAAATAGGAGGTTGAATGAAAAAAAGAGATAAATGATCCCCGCATCTGTGCTTTTGTCTCTCTGTCTAAAAGCACACTGGAATTAGAGCCACTGGCTCGGGGCGAGACAAGAGCAGGGCAGGATGCCGCATAACTCTTGGGGAACGGAAGGCTGAGAACATTCTCAGTGACGTCAGCCCCTGTGTGCAGAATACATTATACCCTCTCCGCACTGCTGGCTCGCGCTGACATTGAGGCTCATCCACGAAGGTGACTCTGGGCTGAGCCCATGAAGACAGACTCGGGTTTCAATCTCGTCTCTGCCCCTCACTGCTCAGGTGGCCGGAGATGAGGACGGTCTTCTCTGGCCCTCCGTTTTCTCGTCTATAAAGTGAGGATCCAAGTACCAACTGTCAGAGTTGGTGAGGATTAAGGGGATTAAGAGGATTAAGTGAAGTGATCTCTGCTGAGAGCTCAGAACCGGGCCTGGCAGATGATGGCTGTCATTGTCACCATCATTCTCTAAGGCCGACACTGTATCAGCTAGCTACTGCTGTGTAACAACTAGCCCCAAATGTAGGGGCCCCCCAAACAACCACCATCTGTTTAGCTCATGATTCTGCGTGTCGAAAATGTAGGTTGGGCTCAGCGGGGTGGTCCTTGGGTCCTCCTCTCGCATCTGTGGCTGGTCGTGGGTGAGCTGGGTGGCTCTGTGTCCAAGGGTGGGCTGGCTGCCAGCTGGAGCCCTGAGGGGCCGGGGGCCACTTGCCTCTCATCCTCTGGCAGATTCACCTGGGCTTTTCATGGGCAGCGGCAGAATTTTGAGACAGAGAGAGTGGAAACATATGAAACCTCTTGCGGCTTGGGCTCAGGATTGGCCCACTGTCCCCTTTCCACATCCTATTGGCCACGGCAAGCCACAAGGGCAGCCACGATTCAGGGAAGAGCTGGCTGAACAGTCACATAGCCAAGGGCATTGACACGAGGAAGGAGGGGAATAGAGTGACCATTTCTGCCAACGACCGACCAAGCAACCATGGGGGACACATGGGACAGGAACCAGGTCTGTGGATGCCCAGGGCAGTGATCCCACCTCAGCGGCCCTCTCTGCCCTGTGACACCAGCAGCAAAGCCTGTCACTCTCCCGATGGCTTCGCCGCTCCACTTTCCACCCTCAGTCACAGGCAGATTGCCACCTGTGAACTCGCTGAGCCTCAGGAGATCAAGACCCGGGTCCAAACAGGGCCGGCCACACGCATGCCACACATGGAGTCACGGGGACCTCATCACCGTGCCCCCTCAGTCCTCAGAGGAAGGAAACGCACACGACACAGCCAGATACCTCCCCCCCCAAGAGGGCCGCCCCAGCTGTCCACTAAGTCAGTCATTAAACTATGCCAATGAGGCGATCTTTAGACTGTTACAAGCTCTAGACAGTGTCCCTCGGCTGCCTGGGAAAGGGTTTTCTGCCCACGTGGAATCCACGAAAGGCCATGACATTCACATCCACTGTTCGATAAGTTCCTGTGCCTTCTCTTGAACCCCGGGCTGGCCAGCCTTCTGGTGGAGGGGCAGCCCTCACAGTACCCCAGGCAGTGAGGACAGCAGGTGACAATGGCCAGACTGGAGACAGTCTTCCTCCGTCATCTCCTGTGCTTTGACTAGTGGGTAGGGACAGTCTTGAGCGTCTGTCTTTGACACAGGGTACGTCTTCTGGTTTAAGTTTGTGGGTCTTGCCTGTGTCCCCCTCTAGCCTGCCAGTTCTGTGACACCAGGGACTTCGCTCACCCGGCTGAGCCCAGATTCCCCCCACAGAGCCTGGCATTCGGTGGGCGCCCAATAGTTACTGCACAGATCGATGGATGAAATGTCCGATGTCATTGAGTCGAGCCTCTTCAAAAAGGGGCCCACCTCCTCGGCTCCCTTTAGGACCAGAGGTCTTTGTTCCCATTGGCCTCCCCGGTGGAGGAGGCACGGGACGGAGAGCAGCCTGTAGCACACAGTGGAGGTTGCCAAGCCTTGGTTTCCACACCCAACTGGGGGAAGGTAGCAATCGTGTCTCCTCTGCTGGGGGGGAGGTTAAAAGTTAGCACTACGTACATGATGGCTGCTGAGAGGACGATGATGTTGCTGACTGGGAAGGGGACAGGGTCCAGAAAGAGGCACTGGCCCGTGCCTGCTGGCTTCCCGCCCTCTCTCCTCCGCTGCCCTGCCCGCCGCTCTGTCTGCTGCCCAAGGCGCGCCTCACCCCGCAGAGCTGGACTGCCTCCTGCTCCCAGCTCCTCCTCTGGCTGGGGTCCTGTTCCCAGCATCCGTCTTACTCCGGCATCCCTCCCACCTCCTCGTGGGCTCCCTTAGGCTTGGAGCCGGGCCCCCCCTGGGGAAGGGGCTCTCTCCTTCCATCCCAGCAAACACAGGATGCCTCCCGGCCCCAAGGCCCTGAGTCTTCTGTAAACCAGCACCAAGAGGACTGGCCACTGGGAACAGAGGGTCGCTGTCCCCCTGGAAACCCCAAGCTGAGCTCACCCAGGTGTGCAATGCAGGGACAGAGGCTAGACCTCTTCACTTCTGTCAGCTGCCCCCGGCACCCTCTGACCCTGATCCTCCTCCAAGAGGCTGCTGGGGCCTCTCTAGACCCCACCTTCCATCCTTCCCTCCCCCGCAGCCCCTCTGCGTTTTCCGCTGTTTCTGCCGAGCTCCACACCCCCAGCATCCTGCAGGAAGCCCACTCCTGTTCCCAGGACCTACTTGAGGCATCTGAGGTGACATTGGAGCGGGGAGGGAGGGACTTGCTTCTGGGACTGACATCACCCCAGCCCAGAAGGCAGGGACGTGCGGGGGGGAAATGACTTCAGAGGGGGCAGCTGGGGATGGGGGTGGGCACTCCCCGCTCAGATGGCCCCGACCGGCCCCTCCCACCTCCCACCCGTCGCACCTTCCCCAGGAGCAGGGAGGTGCCCCACCTCGCCCACCCTCGGCTGGGCACAGATCGCTTCCTGCCCCCGTCCAGCCTCTTGGGCCAAGGCAGTTTCTGCCTTGGAGGCACCGACATTCTCGACTCGCATGCTCCTGTCCAGGGAGGGCCAGCACGGGGGGTTCGGGGTCCTCCCGAAACCCCGAGCCGGCACGGGAAGGGGCTGCCCCAGGAAGCTGCTCACTGTGTGTGTTACCTCGTGCGATTCCCACGGCAACACCGGGAGTTTGGCATGACAGCCTCCGTGTCATGGATGAGTCCGAGAGGTTGCTCGCCCAAGAGCAGGAGCTGCCCGATTTGTTTCTGTGGGGAAGGGGGGTGGTCGGGGGGGGGAGGGGCTGATTCCTGCGGGAGTGCGGCCGGAGGGGAAGGGGGCTGAGTGTGAGAGCTTCCGCACCCTTTCCTGTTTGTCCGCTCGCTGTTCATTATGCTACTTCCTTCCACAGGACGCCAGAGGCTCTGGATGGGCCCCAGGGGTCCCTCCGCAGCAGTCGGCGTGGACCGAGCTGGGGGTTGTGATGGTGGCGGCATGTGTGGGCGTCATGCGTGCACACCTCTGGGGGTGTAGGTGTGCAAGATCCCTTGTATTCACCAGAATACAGGTGCCATACGGTCAGGGATCTGCTTTTCTTCACTGCTGTGTTCTCAGGAGCCTAGAACAGTGCCTGGCACAGAGGAGGTGCCCATTTAAGTATTCGTGGAATGAATGAATGAATGAATGAATGAATGAACAAACGAATGAACGAATGAATGAATGAACAAATGACTGAATGAACAAATGAACGAACGAATGAATTTGTTCATTCAAATGAACGAACGAATGAATGAACTAATGACTGAATGAATGAACGAGCAAACGAAGCTTAGCCCACAGGTTCCAGAAACTCCAGAGAGCAGCCAGATATCTGACCGGAGGCAGTGTGGCGAGTCAGGGAGGAAGCGGTGGCAGTCCTGGCCTGGGGGCTGGAGTGTCACTAGGGACGTTAGCCACCTTCAGCTCACGGCTCCTCGGCCTGGGAAGACCCCGGGGAGGGGGCTGGAGGAGGTTCTGCCAGGAAACAGGCAGGAGGGGGTCTGCCAGGGCAGGTCTGGAACGTTCCAGGCTAGCAGACATTTGACCTTTCCCACCTGCCCAACGCTGGCCACGGCTTTAGTTGGAGAAGATCCAGGCTCCTTCACAGCTAGGAATGGACTGAGCCCTCGGGGTGGCAGGGCCTGTGTGTGTGTGTGTGTGTGACACGCACACACTGGGCTGACGTTCGGCGGTACTGGCCTATACAGTCATAGCAGTTGCGGAAATTTTGGAATATTTCTGTCCTCCCAGGCCACCCCCCTGGCTCCCCCACACCTCCCGCCGACCCACACAGGAGGAACTTATTCCGGTTCCAATCTGGCCTCCACGCCCATAATCAGTGTTCGTGCTGGACAGACCCGTTTCCTGGTCACTGCCATCGACTCCCCAAAGGACCCGGAGAGCAAGCTGGTACCCCGCCCCCGTGCTTCCCGCCTGGTCCCAGGGAGCCGTGGGTGGGCTCTACCCAGAGGCACCCTCCCGCCCTCTGTCCCAGCAACCAGGCCATCGTGGGGCCCCTGTGGCCGTCATCTGAGCCGCATGTCCCTTGGCCGGGACCTTCACAGCAGAGGTGACAGCCTGGGGGTGCCCCCCACCCCCACAGAAGGCCTCACGGCCCCTCAGCTGGTCCAGCAGCCCATGGGGGGAGGCAAGAAGGAAGGAAGTCCCAGGTGGGGTGGGGATGGAGGACTGGCTGGAGGGGCCAACTCGGGAGATGGAGAAGTCGGACTCTGCTCCCTCCCTGCGGAATCTCACAGGCCTGGCGGAAAGGCAGGCCCTGGAAACTGGGCCCTCCCCAGGAGGTAGGAGTGAGGGGCCCGGCGGGCTCAGTGCTCACGATGACCAGATGTCACAGAAGTCGGGCCCACGGTCTGGGTCTGACGACACCGCCCAGCCTGGGGGTGGTCCCAGGAAGCCTGGGAGGCCGAGGAGGCAGGAGGAAGCCTGCAGTCAGATCCGTGCATTCCCAGGGCCGGCTCTGGCACTTTCCAGCTGCAAGGCTCGGGGACAAGCCTCAGGAGGAAGCTGGCTGGGGGTTCAGCCCATCTTCTTAATAACTTCTGACATTTTCTCAGCCTTCTTTAAAGTAGTTTGCAAACACAGTTTTGAGCTCATCCCTGCTGTCCGGGGCCCAGGGTCACACGGGAAGACCGAGGTATAGCCAGATCCAACCCAGGCCCCGGACTCCCTGCTGTTGTGAGGAGCCGACCCGAGAAGCTGCTCCCGGCGCCCTCCCTGAAGGTGAGGGCGAGGGCCCCCATTAAGGTGACAGGACCCTTGACAATAGGCCAGGTAGAATCTTCCACCTCTTCCATTCTGCCCACCCAAGAGGCAGGCGACCCAAGGCCACAGAGGGGATCTGTAGCTGACTCCCCACAGCTGGTCCCATTTCGTTTGGGGGCCTGTAGGTGGCCTGGGACAGTGGTCTCTCTTGCCTCCTGCCTACTGCCCACTGCCCCCCCCCCCCCCAGCCTTCTCGAAGACTCCCAGCCTCAGGCCCAAACCCCTGGGCATCTTGGCCAGCTGACATCCGCTGCCACTCTTTGGGTGGAGCTCTCGGCTTCCTGGGCCATCCCGGCATCCCCTTCTCCCCACCACCCAGGCCCAGAGGGGGTAAGGTGGGGAGACACACATGGGGGAAGAAAGGGGCCCCCAGTTTCTCTATGTTCGTGATTGTTGGTCCCCACCCCGGGTACTGTCTCCAACACTGGGGGCCTGCTGGAACCCCGAGAGACCCCATGGGCAGAGACCACTGTTTGGAACACATAAGCCCCCTGCTGCCCGCTTCTCCCCAGGTCTCATGCCCAGAGCGCCCCACAGCGGGCATCACGGAGGGGCAGGAAAACCCCAGCATCCGGTGGCCTACACTCTCCTGCCCCATCACAGCCCGAGTCCTTCTCAGGGAAGCCCTCCCTGAGATCTGCTGATGGGGGATGGTCACGTGGGCACCAAGGGACCACGAGCTGAACCAGACTGTGTCTGCGCCCCACACAGCTCCCCATCCAGCTGAAGCCCCAGAGTCTCCTTATCCGACTGGGGAGCCTGGCCCACAGCCAGGGGCCAAGGCTTGTCTCTAACTCAGCCTTTCTCCCCCTAGAAGGCCATCATTGGTGCAAGGGTGGCGTGTGGGTCCCTTCCCTGGGCCAGAGGAGCCAGACAGTAAATGCGGCATAGCTCCTGACTCCCTAGGCAGCAGTAGAACGTGGAGGAAATTACTTAACCACATGTTCTTCATTGTCCTCATCTGTAAGTCGGGGATAATGAACAAGGGCCTCCCAGGATTATAGGGAGTCAGTTAGCTGACATACGTCAGGGGGACTAAAACAGAGCAAATGCTATTTAGGCCCCAATTACTATGTAAAATTGCCACCCAATCGCTTTGCAGGCATTCACTGGGTCTTCCTGTTTCCTCGTTGGCAGACGCACAGCTTCTGTCCTCACTGCCTGTAACCAGCACAAGGTTAGGCACGGTGAGCTCATTTATGCTTTCTGCTCCCATCATGAAGGGGTAGCGAAGCTTGTGTGTTTGAGGGTGGTCCTGAATTCTAGATTCCAACCAGCCATGCTCTTCCTAGTAGCTAAGCTAAGGAAGCCCTGGGAAATGAGAGCTACAGAACTGACAGTTTCCCTTTTTGCTTTGGCTGCCAGGAAGCCCAAAGGCAAAACTACCTCTGATTCAACTGAACAACTAGAGCTCAAAGATGGCAACTGCTTTCGTGTTGCAAGCCAACTGGATTGATGGACAGTACTGAACTGGGAAGGATCCCAAGGCTGCAATGAGTAACATCAGCTTTGGAGCATGGCCAGGGTCTGGGCTAAGGAACTGAGAACAGCGATCAGCTAGTGATGTCTGCAGCGAGTACGGCAGCAAAGAACACAGGATGTGCCCAGCGCGGATTCGCCTTCACCAGGCTGGGCAACTTAGCTGGCCTTATTTCACCAGCATCTGCACTTCCTCATAAGCTTATATTTTCCCTGTTATGGCTCATGTCTTATTATATGTACGTGCCTGCGGAATGAGACAGGTTATAAAGAAAATAAGCTGGGATGGCTTCACTCCGAGCCCTCAGCCCTCTGTGCAGACTGAGAGCTCCAGAGAGAGCCTCTGATTGTGGCAGAGAACAGGCTCCGTGGAGCTTAAGGGTTCTTCAGCCCCCGGGGCTGTCCCCGTGCCCCCCACAGGCCAGTGTCAGCCACAGAAAGTCTGTTGCAAGAAATTAATTAGGTTCAGATCAACAGTTGCACTGTCCCTAAGATGCGCCATCCCACCTCCTTGCTAAAGACAAGGCTTGCGCCCCCCACTCCCATGTCTCTCGGGGGAGCCTCTGTAGCTACATCTCATCAGGACCAGAGAATCTAAAAGCAACATGATTCAGGAATCACTTGGGAGGGCTGCCAAAAATGCAGGTTCTTTGTCCCCAACCCAGATCTGCTGTATCAGAATCCCAGAGGCCCAGAATCTGCATTTTCACCAGCGCTCCCATGGAGCGAGACCCACGCGGCTGGGGCAGGTGAGGTGCCCGGAGAAGGCACAGAATAACTTTGGGCTCCGCCAGGCTCCAAGGCTGGGGCAGCAGCGCCACCTGGTGGGCCCTGCGGAAACGCCTCCCGACCATTGCCCCTCCAGCCCCACTCCAGGCTAGACCTCCCGCCTCTTTCCAGTTGGTCCTCTGGACCCCAAAAGCAGTATCTCCACGCAGCAAGCTGGATCGTTACAAATCCTCTTTAATATTACTTGTCAAATCTCGGACATGTTTTATAGACCTGCGCACAGAGCCCTTTCCCACTCCCTTATGGGTGTGGGAGATGGGTGGTCTCACCCACCCATCCCCTTGGGGACAAAGGACAGGCCCGCCTAGCTTCTCCCGGGGGGAAAGCGTCCGTCCCCCCCTTCCCGGGACAGCTCAGGACCCTGGCGAATGCAGGAGCAGCTCTGTGTCAGGCCCCCAGGGTTCATCCCCCTGACTCCCTAAGCAGCCCAGAAGCCAGATTCCAGATTCCCCGGCCCAGGGGGCCCCCTCTTCGGCCCGGCTCAGAGCCTCATCGTCGGTTGATCTGAGCTGGCCTGGGGAAGGGCTGCTGCTCCGAATAATGTCAGGTAAAGCCCACCCTCTCCCTCTCCCTTCAATGAAAATGTGAAAACCAAAGATATAAGCATTATAGTGGAAAAAAAAAGTTTACCCACGCAGTGGGCAGCCCAGGGTGCCTTCTCCCGCCCCCACCCCCACCCCCAACGTTGAATACACTTTTCCGCATCCCGTGTACACAGCTCCCAAGGCGGACCGAGACCCAGGGCACCTGTGCAGGGGTGCTGCGGGAGCCTCCTCTCCAGGTGGCTACGAGAATCCCGGCGGGCAAGAAGCGAAGGAACCACGGAGTTGCTGGGGCTCAAGTCTGGAGGCAGAAAGGTAGGGAGATGGGTCCAGGCCCCAGGAAGCCCCCGCTCTCCAGCCAGCACAGGATGGGCCCGGGGGAGTGAGGTGGGCGGTGAGCCCGAAGCAGAGCCTGGAGGCCCAGAAGAGCCCGGAGGCTGGGGGACCGGCAGGGAGGTGGGGGACAGCGGCCGCCTCAGTACTTGGGGACCTTGCTGTAGTCTTCAGAGTGGACCTGCCGGCACAAGCAGATGGACAGGAGCATCCCCAGGAGCTGTGGGGGGAGAGGACGGGAGTCAGAGGGAGGACTCAGGGCGGCATTTCACTTTGTAGGTCAGTGAGGGTCCCCGGGGGTTGAGCGGGAAGGGGGAGACCCACGACTAAAGCCTCAGGACCAGCCTGTGGCTCCAGCGGCAGACGGGCCCAGGGAGGGGACAGCGGTCAGGCCAGGCCGGCCTCCCTGAGGCCATCAGCAGGGCAGGGACAAGCCGGGATGGCAGGGCTGGGGGTGGGGGGGAGGGGGTGCCGGAGGGGGAGGGATTCAGACCTCGATGACAGCGACGCCCACACACACGCCTAGGATGATGCCCACATTCTCCTGCAGCCAGGCCTGCACCTTCTTCATGCAGCCCTACAAGGGGAGAGCACGGCCACATCACCCTTCATGTGGCCTCCCCCCACCACGCACAATCGCCGGGAGCACCCCCCCCCACCCCCCCGCCCAGAGGGCCTGCAGAGCGGGGTCTGTGTGTCCCCTGACTGCATAATGAATATGTTGACGCAGGTACAAATGATAAGCAAACAGATGAATCAAAGGCAGGAACAGCTAAGTGAAGGAAAGGAGGGGAGAGGGAAGGAGAGAGGGAGGAAGAAGGAGGGGCAGAAAGAAGGAGGGAAGGAGGAGGGAGGGAAGGAAAGTGGGAAAGGGAAGGAAGGAAGGAAGGAAGGAAGGAAAGAAGGAAGAGGAGAGGGAGGAAGGGAGGAGGGAGGGAGTGAGGAGGAGGGAGGAAGGAAGGAAGGAAAGAAGGAGGTAAGGAAGGAAGGTAGGAAGGAAGGGAGAGAGGAAGGAAAGTGGGGGGTAAGGAGCAGCCCGGGCAGGCCTGAGTGGCCTGCGTACCCGAACCCCAGAGTGCCCCAAGTCCAGCCCGGGCCCCACAGCCTTCCACACACCTCGTGGTACACGGGCCAGAACTCGGGGCTGTTCCCGCTTTCGGTCCTGTTGCTGTCGGAAGCCTCGCAGAAGCCCTTCCTCACCGGGAAGCTGTCCTCCACCTCCGTCCTGGCCTCACAGGAGCAGGGGTAGGTGACATTGGTGCGGTTCATGAGCTCGGCGTTGTCCGTCCAGTTGTAGAAGCTGACCCAGCCGCAGCACTTCACCTGCGGGGAGACCAGCAGCTCGCGCCCGCGGCCCGCAGGCAGGCGGCCCTCCTGGTGGAGGCGGCGTCTCCCGGGACGGAGGCTCCAATCCGCCACTTTCAGGCCCCCCTGGGCCCAGCCAAACCACCAGGATCAGAGTTTAGGTTTCGCTCTGGCTTCTGGGAGCCACAGGGAATTTAAAGGGCTTTCCGGAAACACACACCATAAACATTAAAACAGCAAGAGGCAAAAAGTCAGAGGCAGTAAAAATACAAAGCGGCACAGGAGGGACATTCAAGCTGAAAGACAGAACACAGATAAGTGGGACAGAGAAGGGCAAATGACACACAGTTAAGAGTGTGGGGTCTTGGAGCGCCTGGCAGGCTCAGTTGGTAGAGCACGCAACTCTTGATCTCCGGGTCGTGAGTTCAAGCCCCACACTGGGTATGGAGCCTACTTGAAATAAATAATTTTAAAAAAAGAGAGTGGGGTCTAGAGTCCAGCTACTGGGTTCAAATCCCAGCTTTGCCACCTACCAGCGGCTTAACTTTGGTTAAAGTGCTTTCTTCAGTCTCCTCATCTGCGAAATGGGGTAACAAAGGTTCCTAACTCAAAGGGCCATTAGGAGGACTCCCTGGGACGAGGCAGGCCAAGCGACCAGCTCCAACCTGGACTGCCCGGGGAAGGCCAGCGCCACTTGTAGGGGCTGTGTGCATGTTGGAGTTGAGATTTGGCTCTGAGCTTCCTGGTTGCCAAGGTGAAAAAGGAGATACGGCCAGTTCTGCCTTGTAGAAGAGAAAATGTTCTAGCTCCAGAGGGGAAGAAGGCCTTTCGAGCCTCCCTGCGCCAGAAGGGGCCTCCGCGGGGCTCGCGAAGGGGACCCCGAGGGGCTGTGGGTCACAACTGGGCTTGAATTCCTGACGGGGCTGGGATGTGAGGGGCTAAGTCTGTGCTGGAAAGGCCCAGGGGAAGGTGGAAGCGAGTCTGGGAGGGCCTGTACTCTGGGCCTGGGCCAGCCGCCAGCCCCGGCTTCCTCATGTGGAGAAGGGGACGACGAGAGCCACTCTGCCAGGGTTCCTGGGAGGATTAAGCAGACTGGCAGGGATAAGCTCTGTGCCCCGCGCTGGGGGCGTGGGCGGTCCCCCCGACTGCTCCCCTCCCATCTCAGGGTGGCCGGTCCCTGACCAGCAGCCTGGTGACCAGCAGGGGGCGAGCCAAGCTCAGGCAGCTGCTGAGGCAGGTTCCTTCCGTTCTCCCCTCATGCAGATCCTTGGCTGCTTCCTCAGGCCCGGAGGCCGCTGATGGGCACCCCCAGGCCCTCGCACCCTCAACAGAAGGCGACAGCTCTCCTCGGCCACCACACCAGGCAGAGCCCCCGACCCCGCCTCCTGCCAAGATCTGTCCCCGGCCACCACATGCCCTACGTCTCAGGGTTTGTGCGTGACCAATAAACCCTCATCACTGACAGGCCACCTAAGCGCTGCGTAAGTGCCACAGGCGTGCCACACTCCTCTCACACAAGCACAGGCCGACAGCCCCGTTCGCCAGACGAGGACCCAGGCTCCGGAAGTGGCAGAGTTGGTATTCCCACCCTCGGGGGCCTGACTCAGTCAGCTTTCTTAACCACCATGCCAAGCAGCATGTGACAGACATCAGAATGATCTAGAAGCCTCGCCAGCTGCAGAAATCCCCCAACCAGTCCACTGCTTCCCACGGCAGGGTGCACACCATCTCTCAAGGGACCCGCCTCTCTCCCTGGGCTCCTCAAAGGAGGCACATGCTCGTCCTGGGACATGAGTGCCCCCCTAACCTTAGCAACTGTGGGTCCAACGGAACGTGTGAGGGAAACATCCTCCCACACGCACTGAGCCCCCCAGCCGACACAGGCCCCCCGACCTGGCCCCATCTAGTCCTCCCCAAAAACCGTGAGGCAGAAAACACTACCCTCCCCTCTTCACGGCCCAGAAAACGGATGCGCCCGTGTGGTCCGGACAGAGTCCCGTCTCGACACCCCGCACTCCTGGTGCCATGGAGTCGGGCCTCCTCCCGCTGCCCACACCCCTGCCCCTCGCACCCCACAGCCCCCCGCCAGGCAGCGGGCAGCCAGAGCTGCAGGCAGGCCCCGGGTGACCGCTGCGCCCGGTGCCCCTCGGGAGACAGGATGACGCTGCTGCAGCCCGGAGACGCTGGGTCCCCACCAACGGCACACAGCCTCTGGGACCTGATCCTCGCGGTCCGTTTGTGTGTGTGGTGTGGTCACCATCAGGGCAGGCTGGGAACCCAGTGGGCCAGTCAGTTATTCCGTGTGTCAGTCAGTCAGCCGGCCAGCTAGCCATTCTGTCAGTCATTCATTCATCCAGTCAGTCATTCTGCCTGCCAGTCAGTCACTCGGTCATTCATTCATTCATTCCTATAGTCGGTCATTCTGTCTGCCAGTCAGTCCACCATTCATGCATTCACTCATTCATTCAGTCAGTCATTCTGTCTGCCAGTCAGTCATTCTGTCATTCATTCAGTCAGTCTGTCTGCCAGTCAGTCCATCATTCAGTCAGTCAGTCTGTCATTCAGTCGGTCATCAATCTGTCTGCCAGTCAGTCCATCATTCAGTCAGTCAATCAGCCAGTCATTTTGCCACCAGTCCATCATTCATTCATGCATTCATTCATTCAGTTAGTCACTGAATCAGTCAGTCATTCCCTCATTCCTTCTGGCCACAGACTGGGGGCACTGGGAGCCCCGGGCAGCCTCTAAGACCCTGGGCCCCCTGAGTGAGGGGCTGTGGGGGTAGCTGGGGTGCCAGGCAGGGGGACGACTCAGAGGCCCCTTGTCCCCACTCACATACAAACTCGCTGGCATATTCAGTCAGGCACACGGACACCCAGCCTCCGACACACTGGGCCAGGACCCTCACGCCACCCCGCCCCTGCCACCGCCGCCTTACTTGGGCCTGCACGTAGTCCCAGGCCTCCTGCAGTTTGTCCTCATGCCCATCCTTGTAGTTCTGAATGAGCTTGGTCATGATGTTGCCCATCTCCTGCTTTAGCTGCAGACAGAGGGGAGAACGAGGGTCAAGGTCGGATTTCCTGAAAGCCATGCCCCACCTTTGGTCACATCTACTTAAACGGCCTCTCCCCTCAGCCTCGCAGCCCTGGGCACATGCTCACGCTCGAAAGCATCCCACTGTCCGCCTAGGCCAGCTGTTCTCTCCTAGTGCTGCTAGGGGGCCAGACCCCTGCTGGCCACCACACGAAGCCTGGGGCAGTCGGGGCCTACCACTCCTGCGCTGTAGTCTGTTCGGCACTCGGCGCCATCCGGTGGCCTGTCATCCCCTCTCAGGAAGAACGCCAGCATCCTGCCAGTGGCCCACGAGGCCCCACACTGTTTGGCCCCTGCTCTTCCCAAACCTCATTTTCTCTGATTTTTCCTTCTTCTGCTTCAATTACTCGGGTCTCCTTTGCTGTCTTTCTGCTAGGCACATTCATGCCTCAGGGCCTTTGCACTTCCTCTTCCCATCCCGTTATCGTCTTCCCCCACATATTAACATGGCTCACTCGCCCACTTCCTTCAGGGCTCTGCTTAAAGGTCACCCCCTCAGAAAGGCCCTCCCGGACCACCCTACAGACTACATCCCTTCTCTGTCCCCTCCACCACCCCCTCCCGGGCCCTCCCCAACCTCCAACGGTGGGCATGCTGTCTCTTCCTTCACAGCATTGTCATTATGTGGTCATTCGTTTTCAGGATGTGCTCTCTCCCCCCTGTACTAGAACGTCAGAGCCACGGGAGCAAGGACCGTACCTGGTGAAGCTGGCCAGGGTAGACGTGAGCCGCACTTGAATGACAGGCGGCTGTAGGCCCCGCAATATGCCGCGCCCAGGGGGTAGTGCTCACATACTCTCCCCAGTAGTCCTCATGCCTACCCCGCGGCCCCACGAAATCCAAATCCCGACTGTGTGGGGAATTCACGGTCCCTTGGTGAGGGAGAGAAGCGCCCACTTTTCTCAACGCCACCAAGAAAACAACGATTTACAAAGACGGCAGATGAGGGGCGCAGGAACAAAAGTATTTAGCCCCAAAGGGCCCCCCGGGGGGGCTCTCAACAGAGGATCGCACCTAGGCAGTTTTTCAGGAACAAGTCAGCTGTGCAAAGGGAGGTGAACCCGAAACCAACCTTGAGAACTGAGAATAGGGCTCCACGCCTCAGGTGGGAGCAAGAGTCTGTCCTCCCCGCCCCCCCCCCCCGTCCCCCCGTAGAGCCAGAGCCAGCCTGGCCACACCTGGCCTCTCCCGTGGACCTTGTCCAGGGGACTTCCTGTCATGCCAGCACGAATAAGCGAGTCACAGCCACCTGCTGTCACCACAGAAGCCCAGGGTGAGGGGCCAGGGCACCGAGGGGACGGCCACAGACCTGTCCCTTGGTTCCGGAGAAAAGGGGAATTAGGATATAGGACAGGTACTTCCTGGCTGGGGTTTTCAGAGCTCGGCTCACAATGCGGTGAGTGGGCTGCTGTCAGCTCCCCGCAGGCAGCTCAGAGAACCCACATCCTCCAGAGGGACCCGCCGCCCTGGCTCCTTGCCCCCTCCTTTCACTAGCCCTGGGAACCCAGCCCCACTGCCCAGGACCACTCTCTGCCCCTTCCCTCTTGACAAAACCCCCAGCGTGGTACTCTTTGTTTTACTATTTACAAAGCTTTCCTATAGGCAACGAATCACAGTAACGGCGGCTAAGTTTTATCAAACACTTGTTACGTACCAGCCATGCTAAGCACTTTTCGTGCATTAATTCATTTCAATCCTCAGAGCGGAGCTAGGGCCTAGAGATTTACCTCCTTTTAGAGATGCAGAAAATGAGGCCCAGAGAGGTTGATTAACTTGGCCGAGGTCACACAGCCGACATGGGAAGAGCTGAGATTTGGACCCAGAACCCAAGTTGTGACTCATGAAGCTCTATCAGCATTGAAACCACTTGGCCACAGCTTGAAGGAGGTCAGGGCGGTGTGAAGGAGGGCCTGGAGAAGCTAAGTGGCTAGCCCCTGTCGTACAGCTGGGGCTGGCTCCCTCGGGTCTTGGGTCTTTCTGCCCTGACCTTCTCTGCTCCACCTCTTCTCCCCAGGGGGTGGATGATCCCCGAGGCGTGGAAAGGAGGGGGCGCCCCCAGAGGCATTTGCATGGAGAGCTGCCTCTCCCACAGCTGCCCTACCTGCCCTCCCCACCCCACCCCCACCTAGTCTCTATTTATACCCCAGCGTGGTTGCCACGGCAGCCCAGACTTCCCCATTTCAGGTCCCCCGACATGAGAAAAGTGATGGAAGCCCGGGGGTTTCCACTGAGGCGGGTGGTTTCCATGGAAACACCGCATCACCCTGCGGCCCAGGATGGAGCCGAGAGAGCCCGCCAGGCCACAGGGACCACGGCCGCGGGGGCTGGCTCAGCTCGCAGCCGACGCCTCGGGATCCCCATGGCCGGGAGGCTATGTCGGGAGCTCGGGCGGTCACCCTGGCAACCAGGTGGTGCCTGAGACAAGAACGAGCAGGGAGGGGAAGGGGGAAGATGCCCACTCTCTCCCTTCGTCCCTGCAGGGGCCCACCTCTGTGGTTTCTCCCTGCTCTGCACCAGACTCCCGCTTCTAGAAACAGCACTTCCTTTCCTTAGGGGTAACCCCCAATCCCTCCATGAGCCGGGGGAAGCCCTGCCCCTCTTGTTGCCATGCGCAAGTCCCAGGCTGCCACTGGGCACTTTCCCCACCCTGGGCACAGGGAGTGCTTCAAGGATGGGCATGTCACCCCGTGTCACCCCACTCTTTCCACTCATTGGGCGACATGAGGGCCTATAGGGACTGCCTGCCTGAGAAGGGGGCCGACGGAGGAGAGCCGGAGCAAGGCACAGAGAGGGACAGAGTCCCGGCGGCGGCCTTCGGAAATCTGGGTCCCGCGGAGCCTCCAGCCAGCTCTGGCCCATTGCGTTACTATCTATGCAATTTAGAGTCATGCCCAGGATTTTAAAAAAAAAAAAAAAAGTCCTTCCCAGGACCAGCAGCATAATTACAGCCCGGAGCAAAATGAAAAGGCAGGATCCCTTGCTTAAAAATGATTAAGAATTTCAACACAGCAGCATCAGCGTATAAACTGAGCACGGACCCTTTGAAGCGGAGGGCCCTGTGTAACCACTCAGGTCACACGCCTAGGAGGCCAGCCCTGGAACACTACCCAGTCCCATCCTCCCCATTTCTCAGAACAGAAAACAAACTCAGAGTCGGCACGACTTGCCAAGATCACACTGCTAGCAAGCAGCAGACACGGGACTGTAATCCTGATGCGTGAGGCCCCAGAAGCCTGCGATCTCAACCGCGGCCAACCTCCCACTGTCTCCACCTGACCCTAGTTCCCACTGTCCTCTCTGGGGCGGCTCCCCACTACCACCACGCTGTACTCGCATTCCACCTTGCAGCGCAACATTTCACACTGAGGCAGGATTAGAAGAGACCTCTGAATATCATCATCCAAATGTAAGAGCCCTTCCCATATTTTCCTGGGCTCTGCTTAAATTCTCCCCGTACCGGGACCTCAGGACCCCACAGAATGGCACATTGCAGGGGTGGGGAGGCTCTTGATACAAGCAATTCATTTTAAGTTCCATGGGACCATACGGATCAAATTGGATCACTCTGTCCCAGAACAAACCATTCGGATATTTGAGACCAGACCGCATCTCCCTCCACCCCCTCCTCTCCTGCTCCTCCGACCATGCCTTGCGATGGTGTCCAGACCTCCCTCCATGCTCTTTATTCTAATGCATCAAATTGCCCTCGAGGACGAGGTGCCCCCTGTGCAACGAGATGGACCCACATCTTCCTGTTCTCTCCTGGGGTCTCATAGGGCTTTGCCAGAACGCAGACACAGCGGGTCTGAGGCTTCAGCCTGGGATCCCAGTAGGAAATGAGGGCCCTTGTTGGTAATGGTGGATACAGAGGGAGTGGTGTGTTTACTCCTAGTCACTACCTGAGTCTTTCCTGAAAGCCAGTTGCAAAGTACATAACCAGCTACCCCAGAACTCCCCAGGCTCCAGTAAGCTCCCTGAGCCTGACTCAGACCCCACCCTCCACTGCCACGCAGCCACGGAGCCACCCAGGCACCCAGCACCCAGTGCCTTAAGAATCTTCATCCCAGAGCACCTGGGTGGCTCAGTCAGTTAAGTATCTGCCTCTGGCTCAGGTCATGATCTCGAGGTCCTGGGATCGAGCCCCACGTTGGGCTCCCTGCTCAGCCAGAAGCCTGCTTCTTCCTCACCCTCTGGCACTCCCCCTGCTTGCGCTGGCACATGCTCTCTCAAAAAAAAAAAAAAAAAGAATCTCCATCCCACTGCTCTCCAAATCTCCTTCCAGAAGGACCACCTGGACGCTTTTTCCTTCCCCAAAGGGAAGACAAAGGTCACGTGTCTCTGTCGGGCTCCAGCTGCCCACCCCCAAGGCTGGTAGTAACCTGGGCCAGGAGATCAGGAAGTTTCCATCGCAGGGAGCAGGCACCTCACAGAACAGCATTGTCCTCGGGGAACCTGTCTTACCACCTGTAGGTTAGGGCACTGGGACGCGTGCACACGGGCTCCTCTGAGCTTCTCCGGTAGGAAAGGAAAGAGGGGGAAGGGCATCACGGTGCTCCTGACCGGCCTTCCCAAGGGGCGGGGGACACACAGCAGTGTGGCTAGGCCACTGTCACCACCCCCACCCCCCAGCGCCCACCCAGCCCCACTCGAGCCCCTACCCCTCCAAGCCTTCAGCCCCCTGATGTAATCCACCAAAGCCTCAGCGGCCTCACCCCTCACCCCAGGGGAGCAGCAGGGCCTGCGAGAGGGCGCCAAGGCCAGTGCCTGGCACGTCCCAGCAGAGAGTGTGCTCGCTTCCTTCCTCCTGACCCTCTCCCACTCTCCTCTGCCTGGAGAGAACAAGCCAGAATCTCAGAGCGTCAGAGCTGGGAAAGGCCCGAGATGTCAGCTGAGCCAGAGGAATCTCCACTCCCAAATCGTGGCCCCCACGGCTCTTCCTAATACTAACACCGAAGACAACAGGAACGGCCGCCGTTTACTGAGCCCTTACTAAGCATTGGCGCGGAGCAGTGTTCCAATTTTAGAAAGGGATTGGGGTCTGGGTCACACCCCGCACTCTCTCCCATTCATAATTCCCGAGGGCCACCTAAATGGGGTATGCAGAGGCCACGAAGAGCCTGGCTTCTCTTTGGGTTTGATTTTGCCACCGAATGAGCCGCAAAGGGCATTTTTGCTTTTCAAAGGGGTTCTCGGATTGCAGAACTGCGTCTGGGGCGAGCAGGCCTCTACGACTGCCGCTGTTTGGCCAGTGAGGCGAGCAGACCACAGAGAGGCTGAGTAACTTGCCGAGGGCCTCAGAGCAGCGGTTCCAACACGAGTGCTTGAGTCCCACAGTCGAGGCCTTGGCTACCTTTCTATCTTATAAAAGTGTTGCAGTCTGTGCTCACTCCAACCCTGGGTGGGAGTGCGGGCCCAGCCGCTTTTCCCTTCAACTTAGAGATGCAGAAGCCCGGGCTCCAGAGGCCACATGCCTTGCCCCAGGTCCCCAGCCTCCCCTGTTGCTGCCCAGGGAATAGTGGCTGCTGAGAACTCGGGGCAGGAGGGACCAACAGCATCCCCGGAGACCACTTCAGGCAGGGGCTGGGGCAGGAGGGGGGACCCCAGTGGCTTGGTCCCTCCCACCTGCTCATTGCCTTTAGAAGGCCTCTTCCTCCAGGCTTAACAAGGCCCACCTCCCCAGCTGGACCTCATCAGCAGGAATAAACATCATCAAGGACATGTTTAGTCTTCCACCGGGATTTACAATGTGCTGGGAAAGAAAAAATAAATCATTCATTCTAACTCGGGCGAGAGAGTGCTGCCAAAACGTCCCCAGCAGAGCCAGGAAATGTCCCTCCGCCTTGCAGGAGAGGTGGGCCAAGGTGAGGTGGGCTGGGACCAGGGCACATGGGGTATGGAGCCTGGTGGGGAGGGGGAGCTGGACGTAGGGGAGGGAATCGCAGGGTACGACAGTCTGGACTAGAGTCAGGAGTCCCGATTCTCCAAATGAGCCTTGCTCTGGGGCCGTGGGATGCCGCCGAGGCATAGCTGCTGGCCCTTCAGCCAAGCAGAGATCATACCAGCCCGTGGGGAGGCAGGGTGCTGGAAAGGGAGGCATGGGCCTTGGGTTAGAGGGATCGGGATGGAATTCTCCACTCTGACGCATCCGAGCTATGCGTGGCTGTGGCCAAAAGTCATTTTGCTGCTCTCGGCCTCAGTTTCTTAAACTGGAAAATGCTTGTAAAACTGAAATGTGTATCAAGTTACTAGCTCAGCTCCCAGCATGTGGTTGGGATCCATTAGGGACCATACGTGGGCACCATCTTTATTAGTGTGAGATGGGGAAACTCAGACGGTAGGAAGGCAGATGGCCCGAGACCCCTGCAGAGTCGACCGGCTTCTGGGTCATGGAACTCAGCTCACCAGGGTCCAGTTCTTATCTGCCCTGATTATAATGTACCACTGACTGGGTCCCAGAGAAGCCCTGGGTGCCACAGGGCAGAAATAAAGACCGGATCTTATAATCCTTTCACTGGGAAAAGTGTTTCCCTCCTTTAAATACTGCCTTCCTGTGTGGTACCCAAGCAAGCTTCCTTTCATCCGCCGAAACCACTATTTCCCCTTTTGGCTTGGCTGCCGGGAAGCTCAGTATTCAAGTTAGCCCTCAGCTACCGTGTCTAGTGCCCTAGCGCCCGGGACATTGCTTTTCCTCTTCCAGCGTGCATTCCAATCTCTCTCGTTTTGATTTTAGTTACCCTGTGCCTATGCTGGAACTAGTGCTACTTCTGGGAAAGAGGCTGGGAGTGGATTATAAAGAAGTAAAGCAGACTCAGGTAGGAATCACTGCAATGAGAATTACACCAGTATGAACCTGGGGCCTCCTGGGTTCAAATCCTGGCTCTGCCTGACGCTTACTTGCCGTGTGACCTTTGGTCAAGGGGCCTCATTTCTGTATTTCGGCTTCCCCATCTGAAAATGAAGGTATCATACCCATGAGCGCACAGGACCACAGGGAGGAAAAACTAAGTGAGCATAGCCTGCCCACCGCAGTGGGTGGTGGTCTTGTTCTAGGGTCCACGAAGTGTTGGTTGATGATGTTGGTGTAATGTTTTCTTGCCTTCCTTCTAAGAGTAATCTGAAGCAACCGGACCTTCGAGTGGTAAAATCGGGAGCCCACCAGCACCAGCTCAGCCTCCCTGGTCGAGGGATAAGAACTGCAGCACCAGAAGAAGGCAGGGACCCCCAGGGGCATCTGGGGCACGGGTCTGGGGTGCAGTGGGTCTGGGGTGAGCTCTGGGCCTGGGCCTGGCCCGGCCACTGGCTGGCTGGGTGCCCCTCACCTGCTGGATGGGGATTCTCACACTACCCTGAGAGGGAAGGCATGGGAGCATCAGTGAAAGAATGAAAGCACACTGGCCAGCATTGTACTCAGTACTACATGGGCTGTGCTGAACCAACCGCAGGGACACTGGGGCTTCTAGTCCCTAGATGACTGACAGTATTGTTCTACACCTCTCTGAACACCTGTCTCCCCATCTGTCAACATAACACAGCGCACGGCTGCCGGAAGGACGAGACAATGTGCGTAAAGCTTCTAGAAGATACTGTGTGCACACAGTAGGTGCTCCATAAGTGCTAACTTTGACAGTCACAATCAACTGGCTCACCCAACAGCTATTCCCGGCTTCCGTTCTCCCTTGTGCCTGTGTCTCTAGAGTCCCCTTGGAGCCAGGGTGCCTTTCTGGAGAAGGCTGTTGGAAGACTTGCTTTTCTGATCAAAGGTATGGCTGGGGCTGGCGCTGCCCATTTCCCTCTCTTCTGGCTGCAGCAGCACAGATGGTGCTGTGGCAGCCCTCTTGTGACCAAGAGGCGAGTGGGGTGATATAGCAAGTGGCATGATGAGGATGCTGAACAGACAGCCAGAAGCATGGTCTCTGATTCCAGCCCGACTTCTGGTTAAGTCAACTGCAAATGTCTCTAGAATTTAAGCCACAGTCAGCCTGATCTTCTATTCCTTAAAGCTGAGTGCCTTCCCTGTGACACAAAACTAATTTTTTTACTGACAGTCTCCTCCCTGGGCCCCATCTGTGGATGAGTGGCATGGATTTAGTACTTGCTGAGATGCTTGAATAAAAACAAGAAGAACAACATCTACTGGGCGCTGACCGTGCCAAGCACTATGCTGTGGTTTATTTACTAGGATGGTCTCCCTGAATCCTCACCAGAACCGTGCGAGCTAAATTTATCATTGCCCTCCATTTGCAGAAGGGGAGACAGGCTCGGAGAGGCAATTGGCTAGCCCACTATCCCCCGGCCACGAGGTGCTGGGGCAGAGCTGCATTCAGGCTCACAGTGACTCTCCGAAGATGCTGCCCCCCTTGCATCTCACTAGGAGATCTCAGGGACCAGACCCATGGGTTTGTCTGGGACAGCTGGGAGGCCCCTGGTCTCTCCCCTACCCCCGGGGGCCAATCCCCCTGCAGGCCCAGTCCAGCCCAGCCCAGCCCAGCCGGGGGCCAGGACAGTGCTTACCTTGCCCATGTTGAAATAGAAGAGGGCTCCCGCGGCTACCTGGACGATGAGGATCAGGAGGAGGAAGGCAAAGTACTGGGGACACAGAGCAGCACGGAGTCAGTCACATGTCCCCCCCCAGGTGCGCCTGCCCCGCTCACCCCTGCACGAGCTCCCACAGTCGGGACCAGAGTGGCGCACAAGCCCCCCTCGGCTGGCTGGCGGCACTCACCAGCCCCAGCAGGCAGCGGACCTCCTTGATGGCACCGATGCAGCCCAGGAAGCCCATGAACATGGTGACGGCGCCCACGCCGATGAAGACGCAGGCCCCCACCTTGAGCGAGCTGGAGGAGGTCTCTGGAGACGGAGAGAAGGGTGTTCAGTTGGGCCCGGCTGTCTCACCCTCGTTAAGCACACCATCAGGGGGAAGGCCGAAGGTCTAGCGCTGCTCCCCTTGGGCTCAGCCCCCACCAAACCAGAGGCCGCCCGGGTGCCCAGCAGGCAAGACCCAGGGATCAGAGGCAGCTGGCTGCTGGGGACATGGGAGTCAGACTGCTGAGGTCCCCATGGCCAGGAGCTGCCCCTCAGTGGGGTGGGGCGTGGGGACAATAACACACAGCACAGATCCCCTGGTTGTGGAGAGAGCCACAGGGACGCGGAGGCCGGCGAGGCAGAATGGGCCCGTGGGAGTCCGACTGGTGATAGGCTCGAGGCGTGGAGAGGCACCTGATGACAGGAGACCCTCTCCAGGGCCTCCCGCCCCCGTGGATGGAGGTCAAGTTCTGTCAGAGCACTTGACCAGCATTTCCCACAAAGCCCAGCACATCACCCGGCAGAAACAGGGCACAGCTCACGCCCACCTCCAGATGCCCTCTACCCAGAGGCTGTCGTATGCCTGAAGGGCCAGGGGAGATGGGCCTCACCCCCCGGCAGGGGGCAGCAGACTCCCCCACAATAGCCGCTGCGCTCGCGGGGAGGCAGCGGGGCAGGATATTTGCAGAAAGCTGGCGAGCAGCTTGGAGCCCCTTAGCGGATCGGGAGAAACTCTTAGGGATGGAGATTCCTGGGTCCGTCACAACTGGACAGACTTTCCTGGGAGGCCGCCCCGCCTCAGCCACCCAGGGCACCCGACTGCCCTGAAGCAGTCACTATGAAGCTCAAGTGTGGGTGGATAGGAGGGCCTGATTCAGCTCCACTTCCTGGTCACAGACAGGAATGTTCTGGAGCTCAAGAAGAGCCCTGGCCAGCCCACCCTGCTCTCAGGGTGCAGGGCGGGGCTGCTCCCCCCAGATCCACACAGGAGCCCCCATGCAGGCAGGGCGGGGAGTAGGGGTGGGGAGGCAGGGCCCCTGCTGGGGCGAGCATGGGGGGCTCCTGGCACTGAGCCCCCATTATTCTAGGCCCTCAGCGCCCTGCTCTCAGCAATCGGCATAGTCAGGAGGAGGCCATCCAAAGCCACTTTTTCTAAACTTCCTGGGTGTGGGTTCCTCCCAGGGACAACTCCCAGAGAAAAGAAACTTGGCAGAGTCTGGAATCCACGGCGTGCCAGCTGAAACAAGGCTCTTTATCCGGATCATCGCTTCATTTCCACCCCAGGCCCAAAAGGGTGGATTTACATCCTGATTTGTCCCTAAGGACCCTGGCGCCCAGCCAGGCTAAGAGGCCGCACGGGTGCCCAGCAGGCAAGACCCAGGGCTGAGAGCCCCAACTCAGCTTCTCCCCCAGGAGGCCAGCCCAGCTGCAGGGTCCCAGCTTCTCAGAACATCCATCGGACCGCACCCAGAGTCTCAGGCTGGCCCCGATCTGAGCAGCCTGACTTAGGAAGGGGCCAAGGGGACATTCTGGGGTGGCCCTCTGCTGTGCATGGCAGAAACATCGGGGTCTTGCCGGGCCTGGCAGGTACCAGCGAGGCAGAAGTGGCCCCAAGTGAAAGGGATCGGAGGCAGCAAGAAAGGGGTTCCCATCCCAGCTCTGCTGCGAACAGGCTCTGAGCCTGGGCAGGCCATCCTCTGGCCACTATTTCTTTCTCTGTGAAATGGAACTAAATCCCACTTCTTCAGGATGTTCTTACCAAGTCTATCACTTCCATAGGGTTAACTAGCTACCAAGAGCTATTCTAAATGTTTTTCATATATTAACTCATTTCATTTCTCACAACCACCTTATGACATAGATTCAATGATTATCCCCGTTTTCCAGATGAAGAGGCCCAGAGAGGTGAAGTAACTTGCCCACGATCACCCAGCTATGAGGTAGCACAGCCAGGATTCGAACCGTGGCAGCGCGGCTCCAACTCCTGACCACGAAGCAAGCTCTGGTTCAGGCCGCACTGCGTGGCGAGTGTGAAAACTCTGCAGTATATTGGGGCTCAGGGTATGGGGGCTCAGGAGCTAGGCCGCCTCTTCACATTCCAGTTCCCCCTCCTGGCTGTGTGTCCTGGGACAAGTTAACTTCCCTTCCTGTGCTTCGGTTTCCTCCACTGTGAAATGCGGACAGCCACGCCTCTCCCCGTGGGCTCCCAGTGAGGACTCAGTTAGGTGAGGGGAGAGCTGTGTCACACGGCCTGGAACATCTGTAGTAGGTCAGGAGCCCTGGGTCCCAGCCCTGACCCTCACTTGCCGTGTGATTCGTAGCAAGTCTTCTCCCTCTGCTAGATCAGTGCTTCTGAACCCTGGCTGCCTGGGAAATCACCTGGGGAGCTTTTTAAAAACCACAGTGCTCCAGGCCCCCGCCCACACACCAATGGAGTCGGATCCCTCAGGGAGGGCCCGGGGCCCTTGTATTTGTGAAAACATTCCGGGTGCATCTAGGGGACCTCTGCCTTCTGGCAACTCCGGAGTCTTTCAACTTGAACAGAGAGGAGGCGGGAGGAGCTGTAGGAGGTTCCTGGAGCCTGGGGCAAGGTGCAGGGGACAGACATGCAGGGGGGTGAGCTGGGCCTCGAGACTTTGCCCTCGTGGTGCAGTGCCTGCTGGGTGTGGGCCAAGGCCAGGAAGCGGGGAGCCCGGGCCTCATCAGAGCATAGGAGGATGCGTCCCAGGCTGGGAAGGCGTGGGGAGCATGGGCATCCCACTGGGGTGGGAAATGCAGACCCTCACCCTAGAACGGGTGAACAGTCCGCAGCTCCCCCCACCCCCCAGCAGGAGGCAGGGCCAAGAGCCCCAGGCCACATCGGATGTGGCTGGAGGGTGGCTCATCCTTGCTTCCTTTCAGGTCCGAGGGGAGGCCTAGCCCCCTGGGGCCACAGTGACAGGTGTGGCCTCTCCATCACCCATCCCTGCCTGGTTCCGCTTTATTCAAATTAAGCAGCTGTCATGGGCCTGAGTCCAAACCTGCTGCTTCAGCGGCAGCTGGGAGGGAAGTGAGCCAAGGACGCACTCACTGAGGGCAGTGGCATCACTGTGCTACTCGGGGCCCTCAGCTGTACCTCCCGTCCACCTCAGGGCATCTGTGAGGTCAGTGCGGCAAGCCTGGCAGGCTTCCTGGAGGAGGTCAGGAGTAGACCTGGAAGGGCTCTTACCATCTGTGCAGGAGTGCCTTGGGCTTCTTTCCTCCTGCTTCAAGAGCGAGAGAAGGGGCTTCCATGCTGTGGTTCTCCCTACCACGGGCAGCATTTAGGACCGAAGCTCTGGGGGTTCAAGTCTCACACCTACCACTGGAAGCTCTGGGTACATAAGCCATGGACATCACTTCTCTGAGCCTCGTCTCTTCATTTGTCAGGCAGGACGAGAACAGTTCTTACCTCACAGGGCTGTCAAGGGATCAAGGCAATTTTCATGGGCAAAATGCTTGGCCCCATGCCGGCCCCATAATGAGCCCAGACCATGGGTGCTGTGCCCGGCGTCTTCCTCCTCAGTCCAGAGGCCCAACGAACCTAGCTGGTGCCAGGCACAGAGCAGGCATGTCCTCGACCCCTGACAATCCGTCTTTCCTGGCCTTTCCTACACTTCTCTGAACTGACCGGGGACGGAGTGTGGCCCACATCTCGCTGAGCTGGCAAATGGAGGGACAGAGACTATAAGAGGCTTTCTCAAGGTCAGGGCTGAGGGAAGGGGGCTGGGCTGGGACACCAAGCCTCCCTCAACCCCCAGTGTTCTCCGGACAACAGCAGCTTTGTGTGGGGAGGGAGAGAAAATTCCTCCCGAAAACCCCTGCAGAGGGGCCCGGGGCAGAGGGGTCAGCACAGGACCTGGGCGAGGCCCCAAGGGCAGCTGGAAAAGTGACCTGCTTTGAGGTTCAAGTTCTCGTGAGCAGCCCTGCCAGCCGCCCTGGCCCACCGCTTCAGGGCCAGCTGGGCAGCGGGATCGGAGGGAGGGGCTCTTACGTAGCACAGAGATGAAACTGCTCTTGTCGGCCAGGATCCACACCCCGAAACCCAGAATCACCGCGCCCAGGATCTGGAAAGAGAAGGCGCAGTCAATGGGGGCTTGCGGGGGCCCCATGCAGCTGCCCCTGCACCAGGCCAGGAGGACCTGGGGGGTGGGGGTGAGGGACGCACCACCTTCATCCTCAGGCTCCACACCCCAAGTCCTGGTGCACCCCAGCCATCCAGACAGCAGGGCCACGTGTGGGGAGCCCCTTGTGCCTCCCATCTCCCCTACCCCGCACCCAAATGTGGTTAAACCAAACCTATTAGCTTTGAGGGGTGCAGCCTCCTCCCAGGGGTACCCTGCGACTTTACCTCCTGGCCCTTTCCTGTGCTCATAGGCTCCACGAGGACATCCCAGATAAGCTCTGGGGGACAATCCTGCCTGGGTGTGAACATCAAAGCCCACCTGCCCTCGGCTCCCAGGCCGCCTTCCACAGGAGCCCTTTGGACTCCCCCAGGCGGACTCAGGGGCCCCTGCTCCGTGGCAATCACCCTTGGACCCTTCTTATTAGCCATTCCCACTGCTTTCTGTGCCGTGTGTGTCTCTCTGGCCGGACTGCAAGCTCCCTGAGGGCAGGGCTGCCTTACAGGCAGCTCCCTCTGCCCGGGGCCTAGAGCACAAGGGCGGAGTGCTCAGGAAATGAATGAACTCAGGAACCCACTGGAAAGGCAGGAACAGAAAGGCAGATGTGAGACAAGTGGCTGGGGTGGACCCAGGGATTCCCTGCTTCCTTCCCCCTCTCCTAATCTGCAAGGCCCATAGCCTGAGCCTATCTCCCCAGCTGGAACCCAGCCAAGATCCACATCCCACCCAGCCAGCTAAGGCTGGGGAAGAGCCCACAGCATGCGCAAAGGCCCAGGTTCCCTTTGGGAGGACAGGCTCCCCACCCCAGGGCCTCGATCAGCCTTGCTCTGTCATTAAAGCCAGAGCCAGGCCTAGAGCAAGGCGAATGGGGTGCTTGCTTCGGGCATAAAAAGGGGAACCCCAAAAAACTCAGGAACCAAAACAAATAAGAATTTACAGCAACAATTTTTTAAAAACCAAAATTAATTTAAAAAATCCAGGATGAAGAAAATATCAAACTTTTAAATAAAGGCGGGACCAGTATTGTGATTTTTTTTCCTCTTAAAAAGGAGCAGAGCCCTGAGAGGCACATTGCAATGGTGCTCCTCATCCCCAAGCGAGGACCTCACCCACCCTACCCTACCCTACCCTAGTCTGGGCCTCCATAAAGACAACAGCAGCTGACGATGACCCTACATTCTTCCCCAGTGTCTCCCGGCAGGCCACCTGTCCCCTCTCCCTCCTTGCCAGGTGGGCCCTGTTATTGTCCTCATGTTAGAGACGGGGACACGGAGGCCCCGACCTTGCCAAAGGTCACCCGTTCCATCCTTCAGGGGCTCGAAGCCAGGTCTGACTATTACCTCGGGCCGGACGATGGCTCACACTAGCTGCGCAATACTTGGACCCGTCCTGGGATGTCACCTGCAAAGCCAGTCTCTGGGGACAGGGAGGCTACCGAGGAGCCATCGAGGGGAAGAGTCCGCCCTTGGGTGGGGGTGACAACGCAGCTTGCCGGGATGAAGGGGGACGTCACAGAACCTGGGAGTTTGGTTCCCAGAGATTCCTGAGGCCTTGCCCAGCCCGAGCCCGCCCCTCACAGCACAGCTGGCCAGCGGCCGGGGGTCGGGCCCACGGTCTGCTCCTGCACCCCTCAGAGCCGCGTGGCCGAGCCCCTGACCTGCTTACCTCCTGCGAGGGCAGCCAGAAAATTCCCTCCGAGCAAACACGACCCCGAGGAGATCGAAACCCGGGACTGCCCAGCTAACCTCCTCAGCTCACCCCCAAGCACCCCCGAAGGAAGTCCCCAGCACGAGCCCAGGAGGGCCTCTGCGGGTCTCACGTCCAAAGACTGCCGTCTGGAGTGGCTGGAGCAGCCCCGAGGCTGTGGGCCAGCCAGGAAGAGGCCCAATCAGGCGGCCAGCCAGAACGGGGAAGGCACCATGGCCCCCTCTTTCTCTGTGAACGCACACTGGAACCACGGGGCACCCCCCCACACACACCACAAACCGCCCCTCAGCTCCACCAGAATCTCCGACAGAGCTCTGCCAGGAGCTGGGACCCTCACCCCGGCGTCCTTCCCCCCTGACCAGCACAGCGTCAGCAGCTCCTGGATTTATGTGAACCTCAGAAAAGCTGACGAGGTGATTTTCTGGGGCGTCTGGGGCCAGGAGGGGGTGCAGGCAAGGACGTACACGTGTACATGTGTGCATACGCGCGCACACGGCCGCCAGAGCGAACTTTCCAAACCACAAGTCTGATCACATAACTGCTTCCCGATGTGCATAGAACAGAGAGCAGGAGCGTTCCTGGAAGGCAGGCGCCCCGGAGCCCCACACTCTGCCCCACTCCCCCACACTGGGCTTTGCTGCTTCTGCCAGAACTCCCCCCTCCCCCCCCACCTAACCCCAGGGAGCGTCTGCCGAGCATCCCAACAGACAAGGTCAGCTGCCTTATTATCCGCTCTCCTGGGGGCCATAACCTTCGTGCCCAGCGCCCTGCACAGCTGCCGGAGCCCACCCACCCCCACCCCCCCAGAATAGAGCCCCCAGAGCAGAAAGTACGGCTCCCCTGTTGGTGAGTATCTGCCTGGCACCTGCGACCGGGGTCTGCACGCACAAAGGGGTCAAATACCCACTTGGTGAATGAGTGGTGAGTGAATGAGCAGACGAACCAACGTACACTGCCCCTGGAGGTGTCCCCTCTCCCCGCCCCTTCCTGGGATAAGAGCTCCCCTTCTCCCTGCCCACCCCTCGCCACATCCTGGTGGGCCATCCCAGGCCCCAGTGTACAGGGAGTTAACACCGGACTCCCGCCAGCCCCTAAAGCTCTGGCCAGGGACCAGCTTTTCCAGTCTCTGGCTCCACGGGGCAGGCAGGAGAGGAGCGGGAGAAGGGACCCCTTGGCCAAAACCATCAACCCTGTTTCCTTTCTCCTCGAAGTCTCCACCCCCTCCCTCCCGCTGCATGCGGCGAGCTGGCTGTCTGGGCCCCTGGACTGCAAAGCCCCCTCTCTCCAATCCCTAGGGTCCCCGGGGACAGAAGCACGGCACTGCGTCCCTCCAGTTCCCCAGTCCCGGCCGGCTGGCCCTGGAAGTCGGGCGGAGGCCCGGGAGCCAAGCACTTGCCAGGGAAGGCTTGGCTCCGGCTGCGTGGCCACTGTTTTCCAGAGCCCTGGTCCAGCCAGGAGGGGCCTGTCTAGCTGGGGAAGCCCAGGTGCCCCGCCCCCGGGGAAGCTTCCAGACCCGGCTGCGGTCTGTGGAGGACGAGAGCCGCAGCAAGGCCTCGGCACGGTCCTGGAGGAGGGGGCTGGGGCCAGGGCCAGGGTGGACAACGGTAGGGGAGGGGGCACCCCAGCGGTCCGTACGCCTGTGTGTGTGTTCATGCACGTGTGTGGGTTTGCGGGTGCCGGGAACATCCTCGTATCTGTGTGTCGGGGCACAGTTAGGAGGGGGCATTTAGAATGATTACTTCCCAAACTGTCTACGACCCTATGTAACTTGTAACGTAGAATGTCTTTTCCCCAGTAATCCGCGTCTGCTGTAGAAAATTTGGAAAATGCAGAAAAGCATAAAGAATAAAATCCAAATTCTCAGGAATCCCAAAGTGAACATTCAGAGGCACTTTCTTCTCTCAAAAATATCCATGGATGTGCACACTTTTTAAGAATAAAATTGGATCATAATAAACATCCTATTTTTCAGCCTGATTTTTTAACAGTAGAAGGTGAACCAGCAACCCAGAGGAGACGGCCCCCAGCACCACCCTGCACCCAGAAAGGCCTCTCAGGACTCTCCCCCTGCACCATCACACACACTCATGCACACACACATTCACACATGCACATACTCACACAAGCATCACACTCTCCTCCCGCCCCGACACACACACACACTCATGCACACACGTACACACACGTGCACACTCACACACATCACTCTTCCCCTCCCCCATCACACACTCATGCACACACACGCACGTACACATGCACACACACACATCACACTCTCCCCCTGCCCCATCACACACACTCATGCACACACACATTCACACATGCGCATACTCACACAAGCATCACACTCTCTTCCTGCCCCGACACACACACACTCATGCACACACATGTACGCACACGTGCACGCTCACACACATCACACTCTCCCCTGCCCCATCACACATACACTCATGCACACACACACTCTCTCACTCACATACACAACCACACACACACACACACCCCTCCAAGCAAGAGGAGTCGGCCGTGCTAGGCCCGAGAGGAAAATGAGGCCCCAGGAAAACGAGCTCCAGGCTTACGTCTGGGCCGCCTATGGCTCAGGGACCTGAGGAGGGGCCTGCCACGGCGGGTCTGGGGGAGGGGGACGTGTCCTCACTCTGGCCCCAAGCCTGCCTCTCTTGCACACCCTCTGGGGGTGTGGGTACATCCCCCGCAGCGGGGGTGGCGGTGGGGGAGGGGGGAGAGATGGCAGCTGTAACAGCAAGATCTTCAGAGGGGGCGGCACATGGCGAGAAAGAGTTCAGAGAACTCCCTGCTGATGAGTTAGGGGACACGCGGGGGGCTCTTCCCCACCCACGCCCGCCTCCAACCCTGACCGGCCCGGCCCTCTGTGCCCCAGGAGAGGGGACAGCTGGGACGGGCATCCAGCGTTCTGCCACAGAACCGGCTGGAATGGAGGCCATCTCCTGCTGGCCCCACCCAGTTCCATTCGCAATGGTCCGTCCTCGGCCCCCACTGCCCGCCCCCGACCACCACCCCGGGCCTGGAGTCTATGGAGAGTCGGAGCCTGGGCTGCCCCTGGGGAAAGTCTCCGTGGGAGGAGGTCGGCTGGTGCAGGTCATACTTACAAAGAAGAGCAAGTTGAAGAGGAAGAGAAAGTATTTGGTGACTTTGATACAGGCTGACCCCATTCTGCCGGTCCCGGAGCTCCCTGGTGGAAAGAGAGAAGGCAGGTCAGTCAAGGCCAGGAGGAAAGGGGAACAAAGCTGACAGGCATCGGGGACCCGCCGACCCCAGATCATCCCAGAGCGTCCTCACAGCAATCCCAGAGGGAGGGACTAACATAAGGTCCCCTTTTATGGCACCCTGAGGCTCAGAGAGGTTAGATGACTGGCCCAAAGCCGCACAGCCAGGCAGTGTAGGCCTATGGGCCATCTCGGCTGCTTGACGTTTGACAGTTGGGAGTCCCGACAGGCCCCCCGACTGGGCAGGGCCTGGAGAGAAATGACATGAGACCTTCTCGGGCTTTGGAAATACCCAGATGGATGCTGGTCAAAGTCAGGAGGCCAGGAAGTCAGCAGGTGACTGCTGGAGACCCCGAGGGGAGACAGTGGCTTGTGGCACAGATCTGCAGCCCCCTTGGGGCCAGGGGGCTGCTGGGGGAGAAGGAGAGTTCCAGCCTCTCCAAAAAGGGACCGAGAGCTCCCTCCGTCTCCTCACAAAGGGCACAAGTGTGCACTGTCAAACATCCAACGAACAGAATACTCAACAGAGTAATACAAATTTAAAAAAATTTTTTCGCTCACCCCAGAGATAAAAACTGTCCTCATTTTAGTAGCTCAATTTGCAGCATATGTGTTTCACAGATGGTTTTAAACAAAACTGGGCTCTTAGCGTATAGAGCGATTTGTAACCTGTATTTTTCATTCGACAATACACTCTGTGTGCTGGTAATATGCTCTACAACATAACTTCACCTGTTGCATAGGATTCCATCCTATTGATCATTTCACATTTTGGAGGGTCAGCTGCCTCCAGAAAATTCAGGTATGGGCAGCATTTTACATATAATTTCTGGGGGTTCAGAGGCCCCATTAAACCTATCCAGGAGCCCCCAAGCATCCTAGGGTTAAAGTCCCAGATACAAATTTATCCCAAAGCACGTAATCAATATTCTATGATTAGACACACGACTGTTGCCAATTTTTCACCGTCATCCTAGGTGACACAGTCGTGCTTTTGAAACGGCGCAGACCGTGCTGGAATGCACTGGTGTGTCTCTCCCCACTGATGGACCCCAGGCCAGGGCGGGACTCAGGGAGGAAGAGGGAAGCTGGCTGCCCTCCCCCCTCCCCGAAGCCACACAATCCCAGAATGACAGCAGCCAGTTCTCGGGCCCTGTGGGGTGACAGGAGCCAGTGCTGGGCAGCTGGGGACAGGACAGCTGCTTGAGACAGCTGCTCGGGCAGAGCGGGGCTTGGGGGCGGGGAAGCAGGCTTCGGGCCCAGTCCCGTTCCCACAGGCCCTATGTCGGGGGGAGGGGGAGAGCAAGCCACAGAACAGAGGGAAGGAGAGCTGAGGGATTAGCTTCACCCCTTCTTCCTCCTGCAAGGGTAAAAGGCAATCCCAAGCCTTGCGAATCTCCCCTGTCTATAAGGAAGTCCCCTCTGCCTTTTTCTGGAAGCAATCATCTTCTATCATCCTTACCAGGAGGAGCTCAGCTTTGACTTTCTATACCTCCAGGGAGAGGGGAGAGGGCTGAAGGGGGGAGGGCTCACTACCTCCCAGGGGGTCCAGTTCGGGGTTCTGACATCTCAATTCAGGAGAATTTTCTCTAGCTGCCTTGCTGGGGGTCAGACTGGGGCACAACGTGAAGCAAAGCTGCCCAAAGAAGGACAAGGCTGTCTGGGTGATAATGAGCACCCCGTCTCAAGCGGCATGGAAGCAAAGTGTGAGTTAATACTTTCGGGGATTCAAGTGCTACATAGGGACATTAGACCGAATGGCTCTTCCGGTCTGCCAGGGTCCAAGGTTTGGGTCCGAGAAATGCAGGGACACCAGGGACTCCGGGAGCCAGGGAAGTCTGCCCTCGGTCAGTCCTGGGGCTGACCCCAGACCCGGGGTGGGGCAAACAAGGGCAACCCTGTGTCAGGTGGTCTAGAGATCTGAGATCCCCAACCCAGGCTGGCCTAAGGGAGCCCTGTAGGGAATGGTCCGCATAGAAAAGGGGCGTTCCTGTTCTCCCCAACACATGGAACAGAAGAGCTGCAGAGGAGAGATCCTCTCACGGAGGGGGCATGTTTCTCATTCCTACCTGGACCTGCTTGCCCGGCTGGGTCTCCTCCCAGTAAGTGACACGGGAGGCCCCGAGGGGGTGACCCAGGCTGAACCCCAGTCTACAGAAAGGTCATCCCTTTACTGGAAGAACCTCACTGACGGCGCTCTCGGGGCAGCCGAGGGCCTGAGTGCCATGAGCTGGGTTCTTGTGCAACTGGAAAAGTACGCAAACGGTCTTTGGCAACCATTGCCTGCTTCTAGAAAGTACGGGAAGGGAGTTTCTACATGTTCCGCTCCCACATCCTCTGCACGGGCTGGCCTGCCAGGGCAGCGTTGCAGGGTTGAAGGTGCTCAGAAATGGGCAGTTTGTGGACGAGAGTGGATTCGGGGCCTGCTGAGGGAGGAGCAGCTGCCAGCGAATGGGAAGGACTCCAAGCGGCCTCCAGCATCTGTCATCCCCTGCAATCCTCCTGGGCCCAGGAGGTGTGGGAGGTGTTCCTATCCCGGGGGTGCCGAGGCTCAGAGAGGTGAAATATCTCATCCAAGCCACACAGCTTGCAAGCAGGAGTGGGCTCCAGAGCTCAAGGCCCACCGTGAAGTGCCTCCTTCCAGAGAGTGACCTTGACCGTATAAAGGGATCTGCGGGGATGGCTGGGATTCCCTTGCGGGAAAGACAGAGGTGGAGGCTGCTAAGCTGGTCTTCCCTGATGCTCCAAGACTCTGAGCAACCTCTCTGGTCTCAGGCACTCGCACAAATTGTCCTAGGCGTCAGGCAAGGCCCTTCAGTGTCCTATGAGCAAACCGAGGCACAGAGGGGGGAAGGAGCTTGCCCCAGGTCACCAGTGCATGGATGAGCAAGGACAGAACCCAGGCCGCCTAGCCTCTTGGGCACCCCCAATCCTCTCCAGGAGGCAGCTGGGTGGGCTCCAATGCTAGAGTGGGAGTTGAGGCAGTCCCATGACTGGCACAGTCCAGCCCATCCGGGCAGGCCCAGAGGCTCCCTGGGAACCACCTGGAGGGGGAGAAGGTGCTGAGAACCAGAGCCTGGCGTGGCAGCTCCCGGGCACGCTGGCCAACATCCAAGGATGCAAAGTCTCTCTTCCCTCCAAGTACAGACGTTTCCTGCTAAGCAACACGGAGAAGACGGGCAGGTCCAAGAAGGCCGGGGGGGTCAGCCCAGGCTGAGAACATGCCCGGGAGCACCATGATGGGGTGCTGCATCAACTTTGGGGACCCCGCCCCCACCCAAAGTTGGATTCAGACGTCCTGGGGGGATCTGAGCCTCAGTTTTCTCATCCATGAGATGGGAATAAGGGCTGGCGTAGGGCAGGGGGTGGCCAACTGGGTCTTTAAATCAAATCCAACCTGCCGCCTATTTTTTGTACAACTTGTGAGCTAAGAACAGATTTCACATTTTTAAATAGTTGAAAAAATAACTTTTTCAGCACACGAAATTCACGTTTTAATGGCCCTAAATGAAGTTGCACAGCCACGCCCCCCGGCTTAGGTCTTGTCCCCGGCTGCTCCCGCATTGAGGCAGCAGAGTGGACATTGCGACAGAGGCCGTTGGGCCCACAAAGCCTGGAACATTTACTCCCTGAAACCTTCTGGAACAAGTCCGCCAGTCCGCAATGCAGGGGATCCAATGACATACACTCGCGTGTCTGTAAGAGGTAGCAAGGGTCAGGACCACGGTTAGCTTGAGATCTTGGGGGGGGGGGTGGCGAGCTGGGGGCAAGAACTGAACGGAAGGAATTGCAGGTTGGGAGGGAGAAGACAAAGGACCCCCGGATAAGGGTCCAAATAGAGGCTCTGCCAGCACATGGCCACAGGGAAGGGCCCTGCAGGTCCTTGATCCCCTCACCTGTAGAGCGAGGGTCCCACCTGAACCCGCCGCTATAAACAGAGAGTGAGGTGGGGCAGGGTGCAGTGGGCAGGGGGTGGCGCGGGCCTTTCTCAGCACTTGTGGCATAAGTAAGAGCTGAGGGTTTCATTCGCAGACGAAATTAAACAAAAGGAATGTTTCCCAACATTATGCTTCCGGGTATACACTTTCTGTAAACACTGGAGGGTCGGCCCGTGCTTTCCTGCGAGCTATATAGACTGCCAACAACCCAAGGGAATGACACGCATGCACGTTAGAGTGGAAAATTCCAGAGCAGCCGCTGGCAGCTGTCTGAGAGGTAAGAAGGAGGTATTGATTTTGTTATACTTTACAGCAGGTAAATGGATCGTTTCTAAGCAGCTACGATTTAAATTGACCGAATATATAATTTAACGCCAAATCAATTTGTACAATGAAATTACTGCGCTGATATTTTACTAACTCCGACTCACCCCTCGAGACTGACTTCAGAGATCACCTCCAGGAAGCCTCCTATCCAGCCAGCCTCGTGTCTACCACCATCGTCACCTTGGCCCTGGCCCTGGCCCTGGCGACACGCAGGCTGGTTAGCCACACTCTCTCTCTGCTTCCTTCCAGTAGCTTTGGATACTGATCAGTTCCCAGAATGGGCTAGGGCGTTAGGCTGCCTGGGTAAGAATGTAATTCTCTCACCTCCTAGCTGTGTGATCTTGGACAAACGACTTACCCTCTCTGAGCTTCACCTTACTCACTTGTGAAAGGAGGAAAATAAAACCTACTTGGAAGATCTGTCCACAGATTAAATTGGATAATGTGGGTAAAATGCCTGGTATGTGGTAGGCTTTCAATAAATGGGAGGTTACTATTCTGATCCCTGATGCCATACAGTAATTCTCTACTTAAATTGTCCCATCTTCCCTGTGAACCGTGATACTTTGAGAGGAAAGACTATGTATTATTTATGAGAACAAAGAGGGCTCCCAGCAAATGTTGCCTAATGAAAGATGGGATGGGTGGCTGGATGAAGCAATGTGGGGGGAGGGGAGGGATGGAGGGACAAATGGATGGATGGATGGAGGGAGGGAGGGAGGGATGATGGACAGATTGATGGAAGAATGGAGGAATGAGTGCATGGGGAATAAAGAGATAGAGGAATGGAAGGGTGGAGGGTGGCTGGATGGAGGGATGGGTGGATAGGAGAATAGAGGGATGGAGGGATGGAGGGATGAAGGGAGGACAGACTTCCACATAAAACACCAGGACTGTCATATGCTCAAACCCCCTGAAATGGGTCTGACACCCACTGCCCCTGAGTCAGCTGAGACTCTATTTTCAGGCCTCTTCTGTCCTCACTCAAGGGGTGGGGGGTGTGGGGGTTTGTGGGGTGAGCATCCTGAGCCAGCTCTGAGTGCCCAGACCCGCTGCCAAGGCTCCTTCACCTTCCCCGAGGCCCGAGTACGGGACGTGGGACTGGGGAAGAGCTGGGGCCTTCAAGAGAACCCCTTGTCTGCGTCCGGCACCCGTGAATTCGCACCTGCGGGGTAGGAGGCTTGGTCCGTCCCTCCCGGGGATGGCGTAGGAGCCCTCCGGCCTGATCCTAGCACCCGCGCATCCCCAGACAGCCTGGGGGACAGGAGCTACGTGAAGGCCTGCACGTGCAGGCCCAGAGCAGGGAGGCGCGGGCTCAGTCCCTGCTCGGGCAGGACACGAGGGACGAGACCCGGCCTGGTGACCGCCCTCCGTGGGCCAAGGACGGACTGGGGTCAGAGCAGCATTTCCAGGAGTGGCTCCGCAGAATAGGAGTCCTAGAAGACGCGCCATTGAGAACAGGAGGTTTTGCTGTCACCCGCTCCGTGGAGTGCCACTTCTGGCCAAGAGTCACCCGCAGGCCATCCCCCTCTCCAAGACGCCTGAAGCACGGCCGAGCTGAAGCCATTGTTCCCTTGACAGCCCTCAACACCGCAGGGAGCACCTCTTAGGAAAGGCCGGACCGGAGGCTCTCGAGGGTACCTGGGGGCCGGTGCTAAGGCCGGGGAGAGGTGGGGGATTGCCCTCCCCTCCCACTCCCGGGCTGCCCCTAACCAGACACCCAGGAGTCCCGCTCACCCACACCCCTTTCCTTCCTCCCTCTCATCCCACAGCCCAAAAGTGTCTCCTCCAGTCCGGCACCTCACCCGGCCCAAATCTCACCTCCCTCCTGGCCCAGGACAGCTCCCTGCTGCTCACAGGTTCCACTCCTGTCCTCCCCAATCCCTTATCCACACCGCAGGAAGGGGTTTGAAAGCTGTAAGCCAGACCTTGTCACTCCCCTGTGCGTACAACCCTGTAACCGTGATACACCCAACACGGTCCCTACAAAATCCAGGCTCTTACGGAGCCGACGGAGCCCTGCCCGCATTGCCCTGCCCCTCCTCTGTCCTCGGCATGCCCCCCGCTCCCCATACACACTCATTCCTAAGGCCACACTTCTGTGTCGTGCCAGTACCCCAGGCCCTTGCCCGGCCCAGTGCCTCTGCCCTGGCAGTCCCCTCAGAGCCGTCCACTGGCTCATCCCCTTCCCACAGGCCAAGGGCCCTCCTCCCAGGGGCCTTCCTTGAACACCTGATCTACACAGCAGGCCCGGCGTCCAGCTGCACAGTAGAATCAAAGCCTGCTAACACCCAGCCCCTGTCCCTGCCCCGACCAAGTCATCTATCAGAATCTCGGGAGGGCGGGGGGAGTTTTCCCCTACTGACTGTAAGGAACAGCACCCTTGACGGGGGGGGGGGGGGGGGGCGGCGGGGGGAGGCGCACCTGTCACATGGCCCACTCACTGCAGTTAGCTCACTGGTTCCCGTGTGCCTCTAGAGCCCGGTTTGGACTTGACTCCTTCGAGGGAGGGCCGTGTCTCTCTCATTCACCCTGGATGCCAGAGCCTAGAGCAGTGCCAAGCACGTGCTAAGCACACGGTGTGTATTTGCAGAAACAAGGATCGGGGAGGTGTCTGGGGAGGTCAGGAAAGATTTCTTAGAGGAGATGGAACAAACCAACTTCGATGCAACTGGAGGTTTCTGGTCCTTAAAAATGACATTGCTGGTTTACGGGAGGGCTTACTCCCAAGAATGGATTTTGTTCTCCTCTGGGTCAGGAAAGCTGGTGGGAGCCGTGGGCCCTCTCCCTACATGCAGACGGGCAGGCACATGCCTCCGCTGGGTTTCAGGGGGTCACTAACCCTGGAAAGCCAAGAGGTTCCTACTTCTCCCATCCCCCAACTGCCTTCGAGTAGTGGTCCCCAATCTCAGCGATGTCAGAATCACCCTGGGAGTTCTACAACTTGCTCATGTCCGGGCCCCCCTCCCAGAGATCCTGATTAAATAGGTCTGGGGCACAGACCAGGCATTAGGATCTTTTTTAAGTTTTCCAGAGGATTCTAACATATTGAGACCCACTGCCGTAGGCCGGGTCGCCAGCACGGCCTGGCTCCTCTGCTCCAAGGGGGAGGCAGGCAGGCCTGGGGTCCCGGGGGTGGCAGGGCCCGGCTGGAGAGAATCTCACATGAAGCTCCCAGTACCTCTGCTCCAACCTCAGCTTCCTGGAGGCTCACGCCCTCCAGGGTTCTTTACTCCAGGAGCAATATCCACTCTGAAGACCTTCGAGATCATTGCATTTCTCAGAGGGGATGGCGAGAACAAGAGCCTGCAAGTCACACAGCAAGATCGGGGCCGAGCACACAGTGGAGGACGTGGCCATCCCCAGTGCACCTGCTGCCCTGCCCTGGCTCCCTGGGGCCTTCCTTCTGCACAGAGAGGTACAGGAGAGTCACACAGCAAACTTTGCTTCCCATTCCCAGAGCTGCCCCAGAGCGGCCACATAACCCAGGAGACACCGTGGAGATGCCTCTTTCTCAGCAGATGGGGGCACATACCCCTGCCTCCAGTCTGCACAGGTATGAAAAGGAACCACGATCAGACTAATGCAGAGTAGGGCTCAATCCACACTGGGCCCCCTGGCCACTCCCCCCACTCTCCCTGCCTGAAGATGCCAAGTCCGCCCCATCTTTACTAGCTGTGTGGCCTTGAGCAATCATTCCTCACAGTGCCTCAGCTTCCCCATCTGTAAAATGGACTTACTAATGGATTACAGCAAGGCTCACGCGAGCTTGTCTCTGCAAAGTGCCTGACACCCAGAAAGTGTCAAATATATGCTACCAATTACAAGAATGACAATTATTATCCAGAAATTGTTGACTGCCTGACCAACAGTCCAAAGCCCTCTGGGGGGCAGGGCGTGCTTAATTCAGCCTCCAAATGTATGCCAGGCCTGGAGGCCTCCATGCCAGACAGTGATGACTGCCACTCCCTGGCAAGAGGGTGGGGGTTGAGCAGGGCAGGGCTGGGCCACAGGGTAGGGATTAAGCAGGGCGAGGCCTGGGCGGCCTAAGGAACAGGGCCCTCTGCCCTGCGCATGGGCAGAGCCTCTGTCTCTGGGCCTCCGGCTGGGCCTCGGGGGCCTGCCGGAGGCCTGGAGATCCAGCCGGTTTGGTGAGTTGACAAGTGATCTCACCGCGTGGGCTCAGTCGCCCTGCTCGGGCAGAAAGTGGAATGAGAAAGTCTGGCCCGGATGTTCTGCTCTGGACACCTGCCTATCTGGGGGCTCCGTGCCGGCGAACTGGTCCTTAGCCGCTCAGCTCCCCAGCTCTCTGGACTTTGGCCCGGTCATCCATAAAAAGAGGCTGGTCACAGGTGGCTGTGTTTGTTTTCACGTGTGACAGGTGATATGTCTCCTGAAACCTCAGCTAGCTCCGGGGCTGGCTTTTTTACCTCATCACGATCTTATTTTCCATTCTCGGCTCTTACCTTTTGCTGCTGTTATTCAAAACAGAAAAGAAAAATCAAAAGGCTGTTTCTCTGGGCGACGGGAAGATCACAAGGCCATAGAACGTGATTAGGCTCAAGTTTCCTTCAAGACCTAGGTTTGAATCCCAGCTCCACTTTCTACTCGCGATGTGACCTTGAGCAAGGGAGCTACGGAACCAATCTGAGCCCCCAAATCTCATCTCTTACACGGGGGCACCACCTCTTCCAACCTGGGTCAGAAGACACTTGCCCGGATCAGACTCTCCCGGGAATCACAGGATTTTGAAGCCCCGAGCTGTGCTGTTTGTCTTACAGATGCAGAACCCCAGGCCCAGGGAGAAACACTCCTGCCACGTGATCCCACTAGCTGGGGGAGAGGCTCTGGTTCTCCTGGGGACCTCACTACCTGAAGCTGGGACTGACGTCTGGCATTTGAGGGAAGAAGGCCAGGGGTACCCAGGAATGTAGGCAGCCCCCCCCCCAGCAGACTGTGGCAGAAGAATAATAGGACCTTATGGTTTGGAGCATACCATTTCCACTCTCTCTTATTTAATCTAACAACCCCCCGAGATACCGTTATCCCTATTTAACAGATAAAGAAACTGAGACTCAGAGTTCAGTGACTTGCCTAAGGCCACACAAGTAAGTGGCTAAGCCCTGATTAAAATTCAGCTCGGACTTGAGACCAGAGCGCCCCCCCCCACCCCCAACCCGCACCTGCGGTCTAAGTGAAGGAGGGAGATGGTAGAGCCAGCTCAGCCCAGCCTTCCGCACTTCTGCCTGCCTGCCTGCTTCTCATCCTGCCCCAGCTCCGAGACTGACTCTTGGCTTCCCGTCAGGAAGGAAAAGATCAACCCCACCAATCCGGGCCAGTATGTTCTTCCATGGGGCCCTTCCTAGGAGGCTCTGCTCCAAAACCCAAGCAACGAGCCTGGAAGGCCATCGGCATGAAGAAGGGGCCACTCCTACAGAGGGTGCAGCATTGGGAAGAGCCGACACCTTGAGCTTTCTAGCCCCCCCACCCCACCTGGCACCATGCAGCCAAAGACTCAAACTGAGGCTGAGCCGTAGCCTCAGATATCTCCCTCTCCATGGCTCCCTTTCTGGACTGTTTCTGGCCTCCTCGGCAGGCCACTTGGGCCCTGTGCAGACCTGCTCCCTCCCAACACTGGTTCTAGGGCTCACATACTCTGATCCACAGCACCAGAAGGATGCTTTTGACATCACTGGCTTCATCCCCATTTCCCCTTTGAAGACGCTGAGGCCCGGAGAGGACCATGAATCCCCACCCTTCTTGGGAAGGTGTGTGCTGAGTATGTATGGTGGGGGCAGGGAGGGGATTGGTTAGAGCCATCCGTGTTTCACCTCAAGATACATGTAGAGAAGCAGATCTGTTTGTTTGGTACTCAGGCAGACAGACGGACACACGCCTGTCTAAGGTGACCAGTCCAGGGCTCTCTCTGTCCCCAGGGGCTGAGAAGATAACCAATCATCCTAACACGTTGGGCACATTCAGCATCTCGGTTGGGAAGCCCTAAGTTAGAGGAATATTTAGAACTGGCTGAGAGCTGTCCAGGAGCCCCAGATTCCAGGGGCTCCAGCACGAAGACCCTGATTCCCAGGTGGGCCCTCAGAACTTAGCCCCCCTTCCCCGGACCCCTCCCCAGCCCCATGGCAGGGGACACAATGATGAACCAGGTCATCGTAAAGCCTTTGGATTGAGAGAGACCTAAATGCCAATCCCATTTCACAGAGCTGTGTGACTTTTGGCAAGTTGCCTACCCACTCTGAGCCTTGGCATCAAATGGGGATATCGAGGCTTGGCCAGGAAGAAGGTGGAATCAGCTTGCCAAGCCCTGGGGGGCAGGCATGCAGAGACACGAGACCGTGGGGGAGTCAGGCAAAGCGATGCCCCCCTCACAGGACAGGAGGAGGGTGTGCTTAAGACGGTCCTTTGAGATGCAGGACACACACAAGTACCACGAAGTGCCCCAGGAAGGTCGCTGTCCCCAAGAACTTGACACTGACATCGGGCCAAGGGAGGACCGAAGAATGGGAGCATTTGTGGAAGTTCATGGAAGCTTATGGAACATCCCCGTGCGAGCGCGGCTTCACGAATCTGGCCTCATTGAACCCCACAACTCTCTGTGAGCTGGAGAGTGGGGCTTCCTCATCCCTGTTTTATAAGCAGGATCTCCGGGGCTCAGGAAGGGGGGCAGCTCTTGCCCTTGTCACGTGGCAGATGGGGGCCCAGCTGAGCTTTATGTCCCCCCAGACCCTGACTCTGGAGTCCAATGTCCTGCCCACTTTGTGATCCTGTTCCCGATCGCCAAGCCTCCTCACACGGGGTCACCGAAGCCCGGCGTTAGGGCGGCAGTTCTCGGCTCCCGAGCTCACGGAACCAGAGCCACCAGGATGGGGCCAGGCACCTGCAGGCCTCACGCACAAGCATTTCAGAACCTGGACCCCACGCTGGCCAGCAGGGCCGGGCTGAAACACCAGGACACCAATCCGGGCCTGACCGGCACAGGCCACCCGAAAGGGGGCGGCATGCCTCCCCTGGAATGGCCCGTGGGTCAGATTCCGTCCTGAGCCAAGCCCGCTGCAGTGCATGGAATCCCTACTCCAGGCGGGCCCTGAGCTGGACACGGGAACAGGATGAATGCAACCCGTCCCTGCCCTCAGGGACTGCCCCGTCCAGAGGGACAGAGCCCTGCACGTGCGTGATCACACACCAACGTCACGTTCAAGCAGCACCCAGCCTCCCGCTCTCCCTCTGGGACGAGACAGGCGCTTGAGAACATAGTCTCCGGTACTGGACAATAACGAAAGCCAGCGCTCTGGCCATTACCACGGGCCAGAGATCGTGTAAGTGCTTCACGTGGCTCGGTTCATCTTTGCAATGGGCCGACGAGGCGACGACTGCTTTGATCTCCAGTTTATGGGTGAAGAAAGTGAGGCTCAGGGTGGGAGAGACTTGCCCGAGGTCACACAGACCGTAAAGCTGGGAGTTGAACCCCACCGGTCCGACCTTCTGCTGTCACGCTATGCTGCCTGCAGAAACCAGTTTACAAATGGTAGGGTACTAAAATAGCCTCACCAAGGCCCAGACTCCGCTCTTTGGGTTTTACAGCCCAGCCTCCGAACCCAGGCAACTGAAGACACTCTGGAACCACACTGGGCACCAGGGACCAGCTTGCACACCCATTGCAGAGCCTGGCGGTGGGTGGTTAACAAAGGGTTAACCTCTGGGCCAGGGCTGGGGTTCCCGAGACACTGAGGGTGGGCGCTAACTGCGGGCCCCAGGGAGGCAATTGGGGAGAAGGAAGGGGGCTCTAATCAGGGACCCCACATGGCATCAGGCAGGCCCTTCAGTCACGGCATCCTCTCCTTTAGGCACTAGGTTCGGGAAGAAAGAGAACAGGGATCTGAGATGCCACCTCCTCCAAGCAGCCTTCCCAGAAGACTCTCCTGCACAGACTCTCTCAGAGCACTGTCTGGTAGCCCTAATTCTCTCAGCGTGGGTAGTTAGGGTGGGCATCAGACACGTGGGGTCAAACCCTGGCTCTGTCTGCCCCTGACTTTTCTAAGTCAGGGCTCTCTAGGGTCTCACTCTCTCCTTCAGTCCTTCCCCCCACCTGCCTTTTCCCTTCTGTATATGTCCCTGTCTCTGCCAGTGGCTTCCTTCCTGTGTCCAAGACCAGCTCTCAAGTCTCCTCCTCTTTTTTTTTTTTTTAAGATTTTTATTTATTTATTTATTTGGCAGAGAGAGAGAGAGAGATCACAAGTAGGCAAAGAGGCAGGCAGAGGGAGAGGGGGAAGCAGGCTCCCTGCCAGGCAGAGAGCCTGATGCGGGGCTCGATCCCAGGACCCTGAGCTCATGACCTGAGCCGAAGGCAGAGCCTTAACCCGCTGAGCCACCCAGGCGCCCCTCAAGTCTCCTCCTCTTCCATCCTGAGAGCTTCTGCCATCCGGGATGTCCCACGGCAAACTGGCCAGCACATAGGCCCCCGGCTCCAGCCCAGCCAGCCTTCCCCAGGGCACGCACCCAGCTCCGGGGAGGAGTGGCCTGGAGAAATCCATTTCCGCAGCTGGCTGTAGCCATCCAAGGCCTAGGTTCCCAGGCAGGGTGGGGGCCACTGAAGCAGCCCAGACACCTGACAGCTGGGCACAGCCTGCTGGGGCTCCATCCCCAGGGAGAGAGGGCTCCGGGCCTGTCGGGTCCTCTGGGATTGCCCAGGAGCAGGGCCCGGGCAGCCTCAGCCAGGGCGGCCTTGGGCCTCTGGAGACATTCTGGCTTCAGAGGTACTTGGAGGGCAGGCAGAGGTAGACTGGTGGGGGGCACTGTTGGGCAGGGAGTAAAAAGAGAGGCAGGAAAGGGCAGAGACCCAGAGGTAAGGAAAGAGAGAGATCGCAGGTGAAGGGAGCTTCCTGGGCATCCCCAACTCCAACCCACAGGCCTCCGGCCCTCTCAGGTCTGCACAGGAAGCCCCCAGGGGAGCCTAAGGCAAAACCCGCCCCGGACCGCAGGCCCTGCTCGCCGAGGCAGGTTCCAGCCCTGGGAGCCAGCCCAGCTCTGCCTCCCCCACGATCACCACCTCATCTTCTTCCGTAGCCAAGAGCCTGACTTCCCTGTGGCCTCCCTGAGACTGGCGCCCTCCCATTCTTACCCACACTGTCCTCTCCCCACCAGTCATCAGCAACGGCCCCTCCCCAGCACATTATCCTCAGCCTGGGCCTCCTCTGGATTCTGGGGGCACCAGGCAGAGCCCGGGGCGGAAACTGCCCCTCTCCGAGACCCTCTTCTGAGCAGGGGTCTGAATCACCCGAAGGGTCGCTGGAACCACTTACGGACCCCTCAGATTGCCGAAGGAGGCAGAGAACTTGACCTCAGCCTGCAGTGGCTCTGCCCAAATGAGCACCCAGGTCCCAAACAGCCCCACGGGGTCCCCTAACTTGAGTCCGCGGGGCCCTGGCGAGGCAGAAGAAGAGAGGAACGAAGCCCAGCTTGCTCTACTCCATAATCGCTGCCCTTCCCTAAACCTTAGTTTCCCTATCTGTGCAATGGGGCAAGCCCTATGCCAGCTCCCAGAGCTCCTGGGGCCGGAATCTAGGACCATTCACTCTGGAGACCTACGGCTCTGCCATTTCCGCCTCCTCTCAACCCTCTTCCCACTCCCAGTTGCTGGGGCATGACTCTGCAAGGCAAAATTTAGCCAAGAATGTGAGCACGGCTGAGAGGTGGGGAATGAGGGCAGTTGGAAAGGTCGTGAGTCCCAGCAGTGGGCCTTGGCAAGCCCCCTTCCCTCTCTGGGCTAACAACAGTTGGTTCCTACCTTACAGGGAGGTAGGAGATTTGAGGAATAGAAATGCTCTAGCACAATGAAGGGAAGCATGTGATTATTATCACCGTGAGAAGGTTCCAGGCCACAGGGAACTGGGAGGAGGGGTGTACAGAGAGAGAGACAGACATGGAAAGGAAAGGTGCTTGGCACTACAGGAAAGGGTTTGTGTCCCCAGTGGGCCCTAGGGGCCCGTGGCATTCCAAGAGTTCTCAGCATAAGGACCTGCGGTGACACCACCTTGGTCTCAATCAGGCGGGGCCTCAGGCCTGGCCCCCCAGACATGCTGCTTCTGTCAGGCAACCCAGCACACCAGGACCAGAGCCAAGAGCTTAAGGGCCTGGTGAGCCTCCGGGTGGCCAGAGAGAGAAGGGACTGCTTGTGTTGTGGTAGGAAAACATGTATAAACCAACCACGGCAGGCTGGACTCAAGGCTCCTGGGAGGCAGCGCTCGGGGCTTCGGGCCACCGGGATTTCCACCCCTACCCCACCTCTAGTGGGATCCCGAGAACAGAGAAGGCAGGAGTATCCCCCTTCTACAGATTGGGAAACCGAGGCTCAGGGAGGTACTATGCGCGGGGTCACAACTTGGAACCAGCAGAGCCTGATTAAACACATTTGTTTGCAGCCCGTTCTGTCCTTCTGCCCAATCTGTCCCCTTTTATCAGCCTAGAACACCCCCCAGGCTAGAGCAGATATAATGCAGGCCTTAGACCAAAGCCCAATCAGACACCTGCTCTAGGGTGTCGGGTGGGTGGAGGCGGAATGAAGCCAGAGCTGATTGCAGGGGAGGGGAGGGGTGGGGAGGGACAGGCATTTCCTGAGGCCTCAAACCCACCAGACGTCAGGGGTAGGTGTTTTGCACGCTTTATCTCATGCAAAGCTCGAGAGTGGTCAGTGAGGAAAGTAGCATTCTTATTTTTAGGAGACGGAAGCCAGAGGACAGAGAAGAAAGGGGACTTGCTTGAGGTCACAAAGTGTGAAAGCCACAGGTCTGAGGCCGACCCTGAGGGGGTCAGCCGTCCCCAGCCCACACAGACCCAGCACCCCGAGCCCTGCCTGCCCAGCGGACCCTTGCAGCGCTCAGACCCACAGAAGCCACAGCCCCTGCTCTCGGGGCCTTGGTGGGGAATTAACCAACCCGCTTAACTAGTCACCCGCTGGTCAGAACCCGAGACAGCTGAGTCAGCTTGGCCAACGTGCCACAGCTGGACTCAGGGAAGACGGTGGCCGGAGCCGGGCCTCAGAGAATGAGGAAGACTCAGGTCAGGGGACAAGAGAGGAGGTGAGGGCATTCAGACGGAGCTGCGGGGCCCGGGCACCCCGGTCTGGGAGTCTGGAAAATTCTGTACTGTTCAGGAGTACAGGAGGGCAGACACAACCCACAGGGGAAGCCAGGGGCTGAGGTAGGAGGGGTAGCCGGGCCTGACCCGACCTCCCTGGGCATTTGGCACCCACCACCACCAGGGGCCCCAAATGCCCAGGCAGGAGCCCATTTCAGGGATGTCCTGAACCAGCCCACCTTCCCTCCACAGGTTCCTGGCCCAGAGCGAGGACCCCTGTTCAGTCCTTTCCTGGAGTCCCTCGCACCCAAAACCCACCAGCCCAACTAAGAGCCCTGGGACCTCCAACGCAGGAGACTGAGAATAGAGGGGAGCCTAGAGTTCCTCTTCCTCGCTAAGGAGGCAGCTTGCGGGGGACGGGCCAGGCTCAGGACTGGGAGCAAAGGCAAGAGGGGTTCCTGTCCTGGCTCCAGCACCTCCTTAGCTATCGGGTCCCGGGCATGTCGCCCACAGCCTGTCATTATCTGTAAAATGGGCTCAGAAATAACACCCTCGCTGCCTACTTCACAAGGTGTGGGGAGGCCTGCGGGGAAAAGTACGTGAGAAAGTGTCCACGGCTAAAAGCCATAAAGCATAAGGTATCATTAGCAGAAATGAGAACTCCGACACCCTGAGGAGGGGAGTGACTTCCCCAAGGTCCCACAGCCAGGTGGCAGCACAGCGCCATTCGACCCGGGTCTCCTGATGGCTAGGCCAGGGCCCTCCCCCAGCCAGACCGCGAGTCCCAGGGCAGCCGTGCCCCTCCGTACCCCTCCAGCTGACCCTCTTCGATGGGTGCAGCCCTCCCACCCCCCATCCCAGCTCCTTCAGTCCAGGACCTGCTGCCACTCTAGACCAGGAGTCTGGGAATGGAAGCCTGGCTCTGAGCCCTTCAGCTGTGACTCTGGGCAAGTTGCTACAGCCCTGGGACCCTCCACGTCCTCATCTGTAAAATGGGTCTGCTGGGTGACCGACGCCGTGGCTGCAAAGTGCCCAGGGCAGGGCCTGGCACGTCTTAGCTGCCCGACAGATGAGGGCTCTCTCCTCTGCCTCTGCTGTGCCTGCCAGGCGACAGCCAGGCTTAGGCACACGTTTCCGCATCTTCCCGGAAAAATGCCCTGAACAGTAACTGGGAACAGAAACGGGCTGGAGAACACTAGATCTTAGAAGGGCGAGATACTGAATGGCTAGTGGGCGGGAGTGGGGGCGGGAATAAAGAGTAGAGCAAGACCCTGGCTTGAGACCGCGTGGGGAAACCTGCCTCCCCAGCCCCCTCACTTGGGCTCTCCTGGGGCCGGCATGGTGATCACAGAAGGCGCCTCTGCCCCCGCACCAGACCCGCATGTTGGAAGCCCAGAGTATGTGATATTGTTCGGGGCGAGGGGGGCTTGTTGAGGGGGAGCACGGAGAGGTGACAAGGCTGGGGCTTCTGTGGTGGTGCTCCTGACGGCTTGCAGGGCTGCCTTGGACATATTAGGTTGCCTGTCAGAGCCTCAGTTTTCCCTTCTGTAAAATGGGGATGGTGCTAAGCATCTTATCCTCTTGCACATAAATATATAATAGCACATCTTGGAAAAGGTGATGAGGTGGAGACAGGGGGGAGGTGAGTTCAGGCCTCACGTAAGCCTTTTCGAAATGGGACCAAAGGGTTCCTACTGGGAGCTGAGATTCACCACACAGCCTCCCGTGCCCCATTCCACGACTCCATTGGTTCTCCAACTGTAGCTCCCAGACCAGCAGCAACAGCATCTCCTAGAAACCTATTAGCCGTGCACATTCCTGGGCTGCACCCCAGACCGATGGAATCAGAAGCCTTCGGAGTATGATCTGAGCATTAACAAACCCTCCAGGAGACTCTGCCACATGTCAGAGTTTGGCAGCCACTGCCCCCCTCCATGACCCACCTCCTACTCCAGACCAGCTTCCTCCCACTGACTCATCTTCTCATTCCCTGGTTCCCAGAAGGCTGCTGAGAAGGAAAGAGTCACCATGGAGAAAGGTCATTAAATAGTAAAGAGATCTCATAATTAGTTAATGACACCACAGGCTCCTGGAAGAGAGACAGGCGGAGGGTCAAAAGTCAGACTCAGACTCTAGTTGAAGAGAAATAGCTCCCCATATCTGTCTGACTTCTTACTTCTGTCTCTTAACCCTCCCTCAATACACACATACCCCAAGCACCGCCCCCCGTCCTTCTATGCGCTCACTACCTAGCTCCTAGGGACACAGTGCCCTCTCTCTCTCGTGGGGCTAGAGCTAAGTTTGGGGGTACATTCTGGTGGGTACGGGGGAAAAGATTTTTCCCTGAGAACCGTTCCCTCAGACCATGAGTTTAAAAACCAGCTGACTGGAAAGCCACTTCTAGGAATCTACTCCATGGAGAGTATTAGATGTGAGCACAAGATACATGTATGGACAAGGCGGGCACTCTAGGGATGTGGGAGCTAATGAAAAATTCAAAATGGCCGCAATGTGCGACAGCAAGAGAATACAAAACTGGGTCATGGTGGATCCACACAGTGTGATACTACGGGGCTGGGAAAACGTGCTCAGGAAGAATATTGAATAACATGGAACAATCCTCCCTCTACAATGTTAACCCACCGTGGCGGCACAGGAAGTGGTTCATGTGGTATAATCCCAACCCTGTGTGTGTGTGTGTGTGTGTGTGTGTGTGTGTGTGTGTGTGTGTATACCAAACTGTTCACAGGACCTATTTCTGAGTGGTTCTTGCCTCCTTTACATCTATCCCTTAACCTCTAAGTTTTTCCACAAAAAAATATTTCTTCAATAATTATAAAGTGTGTGTGTGTGTGTGTGTGTGTGTGTTGTGTGTGTGCGCCCATTTGGTTCAGATGGAGATGATGTTTTTAAACAGTTGAGAGAGATAGCCTTCCTACCTCAGAACCACTGGCCTGGGGTGGCCTTTGCTACAAGGGGGACTTGGTCTCTCCCAGGGAGTGTCCACATCCCATGAAGATGTCATTCCAATGCGCATGATCAGGACCATAAGTGGAAGCTAAGGGAGGAGAGGTTTGCTCAAATTCTACAGCATATTTTTTTTTAAGAGTCAGATCTGTGCAGAGTTGAAAGATAGTAAGTTCTCCAAGCCTTGAGGTATGCAAGCAAAGGCTGGAAGCTGTCCCGTAGACTGGGGCAGGTAGAGTGTAGAGTGACTCAATGAACTGTAGAGCTACTCACAAGACCACAATCTCGTTAGTGTAAACGCAAGCCCCTAACTTCCAGTCTAAGACATGAACACCCAAGTCAAAGCTGGGCTCTACATCAAGGACTAAGCCCACTAAAACCTAAGGCCCTCCTGACCCCCAGAACCCCAAACAGCCCTGGAAATCTCCTTCACTCCCCATCAGAGACCTCCGCCTCTGGGGAGGAGGACTCTGTCATTTCTCCACAGGAGTGGCAGGTGCAGCCTTCACTTATCATTCTCTGACTTTTACTTAGAGTGCATTCTGTGCTGGGCCCACTGCTAAGCATTTCACCCATACCCATTACTTCATTTAATCCTCCCGCAGGCAAGCCATGGGAGAGGTACTACTATCATTCCCTAGTTCACCGATAAGGACACCAAGGTTCTGAGTGGTTGAGAAACTTGCCCAAAGGTGAGCAGATGGTGGGAGGAAGAGCTGGCCCATACCTAGGTCCCCTAGTTGCAGTTTGCCCCCAAGGGATTTCTGATAGGCACCGTTTGAAAAGCATGCTCTACAGTCTCTTGGCAAAAGAGGAGCCTGCTGCTCACCCCACCAGGAGAGGGCGTGGGCAGAGAGGAAGGGGACAGAGGGCCTCGAGGAGAGCCTCTAAATGTTCAGCGTAAGTAGACCCACACATCCTCCCTGCCTCAGTTACTCCCCCACTGTGTGGTCAGGAGAGGTCAGGGAGGTGAGTTGTCGATATGACCCATAGTGACCCAAGGACTAGCCACCCACCCACTCACTCACGCAGGACCTCAGACAAACCAATCCTCCTGCACCCTCAGACTTTCTATTTCCTCTACACACCAGGGCATCTCACCGGGTCCCATTGCAACAACATTCTAAAAAATCATCTCCTAAAACAGTGTGAAAGTGATTTTCCAACTGTAGTAGAATTATTCATTGTTACCATTATTATTAGCAATGACAAATTAACATTTATTGAGTGCTTACTGCTTACCTGGCATCATTCAAAGTGCCTTCTACTTATCAGTGGAACACATATTCCCCTCTCCACTTGTTTCCCTAAGGAGGGACCTCTACCAGGAGAACACCTCTGGTCTCGCTCCGCCTCCTCCTTTACTTCCTGGACCCCAACAGAGGCTTCTGTGATTGGCTCGTCTCGAAGACGCACTGGGCATGCTCTGCGTGGCCCCGCCCCCCCCATAGCCAGGCTACCTGCCTGCAGCTTCTATCTGGGCTGCCCTGCGCTCCTATCACCTGCTCCTGCGGGGAGGCTGGCACCTGTCCAGCGCTGCCTGTGACCGGACAGGTAACTCTGCCAGTTCGAGGGCAGACGGTTGGAAAGCACTCTGGGCCTCGGATCTCAAGCCGTGTTCTCAGGCCAGCCTTCTCAGTGTTGACGCTTCCTGTCCGAGCCCCATCTCTGTCATCTGTTTCCTTTCGGTTCCAAATTCAGAAGAAGGGCTGTCTCTAAAACCTCGACATGTGTTAAGATCCTTTAATCCTCACAGCACAGCCCTGAATTAGAGATTATTATCCCCTATTCTATACATGAGGAAATTAAGCCCTCTGGTGTCAAAGACTGTTGAAAAGCTTTCTAGAGAGGCAGCGCTCTGGTGTATCCCTCGGGGTTGGGGATGGAAGTTAGGATGACACTCCCAACCATATCTGACTCTTGTCTCCCAGGCTCTGAGGCCAGTGGACACAGCCACTCCTTCCACGGACACTCCCTCTGTCTTTGGACCAAAGGCTTGGCAAGTTGATACTCACGTCAAACCAACACCCAGCCCCTTTGGGAAAAAATATTACTGATCAACAACAAAAACCAGACTGTGATCCCAAGTTCAAATAATACATTTCTGTTTAAGTATGTATAGTAAGTTTCTCCATAGTTTTACTGTATAAGTGCGTTCCTTCTTTCTTGAGCATATGGAATATGATCCATATGGAATCATTGCAGAAGATTCAGAAAATTGGGAAAAGTAAAAAAATAAAGGTCCAGGGGCACCTGGGTGGCTCAGTGGGTTAAAGCCTCTGCCTTCGGCTCAGGTCATGATCTCAGGGTCCTGGGATTGAGCCCCGCATCGGGCTCTCTGCTCAGCAGGGAGCCTGCTTCCCCCTCTCTCTCTGCCTGCCTTTCTGCCTGCTTGTGATCTCTTTCTCTCTGTCAAATAAATAAATAAAATCTTTAAAAAAAAAAAGGTCTGTAATCTGATCTGTATAATCCCATTGTTGTGTATTTAAACGTACTTATGCATCTGCTTTTCAGCCTCGAGTACAGTTGTGGGGTGGGGGAAACTCTGCCAGTCTGTGTCTGCGGTGCCTCCATGGGGGAACCAGGACCCGCCCACCTACAGTGGCTGTCTGCCTCCACGCAGGGGAACGGGCTGGGCACCCCGAGTCCTCTTTCTAAATAAATCCCTGCGACTGCCCACTGTGACGTCGCGTGTGCCTCACTTACAAAAGCCAATTGCAGCAAATGCAGGGTAACAGTTTCTAGTTTTGCAGCCCAAGAAAGGCTGTGACTTGTCCAAGGTCACATGGCAAGTAAAGGATGGGCTGGGGTCTCCTGATCCACTCACTCAGGCTATTCACCAGGCTTTCCTGCCCCCCAAAGATTGAAATCCTGCTTCCTCTTTATAATAATAGCACTGCCAAAAGCAGCTGAAATATGTATGTATGTAGCAGTCACCATGTGCCAAGCCCACGTCCTAAGTGCTCCATATATATTAATTCATATCATTCTCAACAACCCTATGAGGTAAATAGTATTATGATCCCCATGTACATGCCGAAATGGATGCACAGAGGGGCTAAGACACTTGCCAAAGGTCTCGTCCAGCAGGCAAGTAGCAGGGGCAGGAATCATCCTTAGGCAGTTAGGTTTGGGACATCGCTTGTGGTTCCTTCCCAACTTGGGCCATCCCCAGCTGGACCCCAGGCAGACTTCTGGAGCACTGACTGCCTGAAGAAGAAAATAGACCTAGAGGCTCAACTCCCTGGACAAAGTCACTCTGCAACTTCACAGCAGAGCCAGGATGTGAACACAGACTTCCTAACCGACTCGGGCGCTTTGTTCACTTTCCTACATTGGCTCTAGAAGCCTGGGTTCAGAAACAACCACTCCTATCCCAGATCCCCCCTCAGCACAACAAAGAAAGTCAGGCACGGGGCCCGAAGAAGAGTTAGAAACCCCCACTGTGGGGAAAGAAGCCAGAGGGGACAGCGAGGGGCCTCCCAGAGTGACACACCAGGTGGCCTGCAAAGAGACTGTCAGGGATGGGCCTCCCAGAGGGCACCTTCCCGCTCCCCCAGCCTGGAGCCTGTGCCTTCGCAGGACGGTAGCACCTTCCACAAATAACGCGAACCGAGTCAGGGTTCACTGAGGGCCAAAGTGGCCCCTTCACCAGGCTGGAGCTAGAGGAAGTCGGGCTGTTCCCCTCTCAGGAGGGCAAAGGCCAGGCCTCACAGGGGAAGCTGAAGCCCTGATCGAAGCAGTTCCAGGCCAGCCAAACCATTCTGCGTCCCTGGTCCCAGGTTCCAGGAGCAGGATGGGCAGGCCTGAAGGGCAAGGCGTGGGCATCCAGACCCGGCTTCCCAGCTCCACCTTTGCCAAGGAGTCGCCAAGGATCTGGCACCGAGCTGCATCCTGCTGGGCCACCCTGAGGAGAATCACTTACTTATTCATTCAACCATCATTTCCTGAGAGCCCGCTGTGTGTCAGGCCTTGCGCCAGCAGTCAAGGATACACAGATGGACAGGGCAGTCCCCGCCTGCGAGGGTTCACGGAGTCACTCCATATGCCACCGAAGAGCAGAGGAAGAAGAGGAAAGGACTCAGTGTGGACAAGCCCAGAGGAAGGGGGTGGGAAAGGAAGGGTTTGGAGAAAAGCTGCCATCCACGCTCAGACCTCCTTACCCTCAGAAAGCCTGGGGTCGCACTGGGGAGGCACATGCCCCAGGGAATGCACTTTTTTGTTCTATCCTCATGTCATCCTACGAGGCTGTTCCTGTTACCCAATTTACAGATTCAGAAACTGAGGCTCAGAGAGGGTCACAAAGCTGGGAAGGGCAGAGCCAAGATTCTAGCTCCCGAGTCCCACCGTCGCCGGGCTCTACCGTCTCCCTGATCCTGCAGACAGCAGAAGGTAGGGAAGGCGGCTTCCAGGGCGGTTAGCAAGGATAAGGAGGTGGTCTCCATCACTGCCTGTGTGAGAGGAGTGGCCCAGTTCACCCGACGTGTGCGTGTGTATGTGTGTGTGTGCGCACGCATGTGCTCACATGGGCTCTACTTCACAAACGACAGATTCCAGGCCATAGAACTTCCTAAAAGCCGAGGAACGAAGCACCACAGAGAAGGGAAGCCCAGAGAGGAGAAGGAACTTACCCGAGGTCACACAGCCTGTAAACAAAGGAGCCAGAACTAATTCCAAGAACCAGAACCCAAGGCCTCTTCTCTCCTGCTCAGCGGCTTCTCTGTGTCAGCACAGAGTGAATCAGCTGCTGACAGGAAAACGAACGTGTAGGGGGAACCCCAGGGGTGAGTCAGGACCCAGCCAACCCCCAGACATCAACTGGGCCCGTGACAGAAGCCCTGAGCCTGCGGCTGGCCTCCTCACGGGCAGCATCAGGAGGGGGCGAGGGGAGGAGGGAAGCAACACAGGCCCATGGTGTTTACCTCTGGGCTTCCCTCCTGGCTCCTTGGATCCAGGCTTAGAGGAGGGAAAGCCGGTGGGCAGGGCAGTTCCTGCTGAGATGAAACAGGCCCCTCAGCCCTGGCCCCATCCTGTCCCGCAGAGGGGCCCAGGCGCTTGCCTCCCTCCCACCTCTCACTCAGGCAACTCCTGACTGTTTGATGCTCTTGATTAAATCATAACCGCCCCCTCTGAGCTTCCCCTGGGGTGGAAAAAGTGGTTATAACGGTCTGGAGTAAAGGGTCAGGGCCAAGCCAAAACCAGGGGCTGCCGGCTGGCTCCGGATGCTCCAAACTCAGGGGACTGTTCGAGGCTTAGGTCTGCTCAGCCTCGGGCCAGGAGGGGGCTGTCTGGTCTTCAGGTGGAACAGGGTTGGGTCCCCAGGCTGGAGAGGAGTGAGGGGGAGGAGGAGCTTCTAGGCAGTGGCTCAAAAGTCTGAAGCTGAGAGAGAGAGACAGACAGACAGACGGGACTGCCCCACATTGCAGAAACTTGAGAAGACTCAACCAAAATCCATCCCCCCACACATGTGGGAAATTTGTGTCCCCCACCAGCTAACAGTTAACCTTTCATCCCAGTCCTCCCTGGGCTGTAGCCAGGAGGGGGAGAGCCCCAGGCACTTCTCCCCATCCGCCCTGCTCTCAAACCCACCGCTGACTGGTGCAAGCTCTCACCACTTGCCCAGATGCCCCCCCTTCGTGGGCAAGCACAGGGCCTCCTGGGCGGCTTCCTCCCTATCGCTCGGTAGCATGCCTCACGCTCCCCAGCATTTCTGAGCCCCTGCTAGGCACCAGGCGAGGCTGGGTGGGGGAATAGAAAGAAAAACAGGGCACACATGGGGATCCTTCCTCTTCTCCCCGAGTCACCCTGGCTCCCCTCCCACCCCTCTGATGGCGCCTCTTCCTTCACTCCCAGCAGCAGACATCCCCAAAGGCCCGCAGGCCCCTCCTTCCCCATCACCACAGCCCCAGGATCCTTCTCTCTTGACCCCTGGGTCCCTCACCCCAGCACATCTGGCGGACTGCTTTCCTAAAGCGCCCCTCTGAATACGTCACTCCCCAGCTCAACAACCTTCAGCGGCTCTCACTTTCTGCAAATCAGATCCAAACATCTCACCTTGGCATTGAAGGCCCTCCATGAGTTGCTCCAACCTGCCATGTCCCCCTCCACATCCCTGCTGGATCCCAGTTCTTCGGCCGGACTGATCAAACTAGCAGTTTCTTAAAAAGTCCCCGAACACTGTGACCTCCTGCTTTTGCCTAGGTGTTTTCCTCTACCTCAAACTTTCATTGCAGCAGAGGAAACCTTCCCAATTCTTAAGACCCACCCCAAATTCCACCTCCTTTGTGAAAGTTCCCTGTAATACTTTTTTCATTGATCTCCTATCAGGGTCACGGGTATCCCTTCCCTGACAGTAAGCAACTGAGGATGGGGGCAGTGTGTCATCCTTTGTCATGCGTCATGTGGGCTGGAGGGGTGGTGGGGAAGACTTCCAGTATTTGCTTACTAAGTGCTCTTTGAAATGAACATCTTCTCCTCCCCCACCCCCCCCCCACAGGCCCCACCTACTGACCCTCTTTCTCCCCACAACACCACACTCTAATCTTAGGCTGTTCACATGCTTGGACAGGGGAGTCTGGGGCCCCGAGTTGATCCAAGCCCAACCAGGACTTGGGAGGCCAGGCACAAAGCCTTGCTCAAGTGTCACCAACTCCAGGAAGCCCCTCACCCTCTGCCCTGGTTTCTCCAGTGTCTCACTGCTTCTAAGCACCCTCCCCTCCCAGAGGCACACACACTGTCTCGGCCCTATAGTGCAGCCTTCAGTCACACTCTGTCCCATACTACTTTCTAGCTGGTTCCAGAGTGTTCCAGGGTTCATCTCCCCAGGACATTCAGGGAACCGACATGCAGCACCCCCAGTCTCTTTCGGTGCCCCGCCTTGACTGAACAGGTTCACAAGTGCCCGCATGGACCCTCACCTTCACCCCAAGCCAAGTGTTCAGTGGAGTAGCTGGGCTGCTGACACCAGGGCAGTGCAGACCCATGAAATCTCACGTGGTGCCAAGCCCTGGGCGTGTGTTATCTTCCCCAGCAGGGGCATGGTGGGGGTGGGGGAGCCCTCACGGTCAGCAACCCCAAATGAGAACAGAGCCCAGGTCTGTCTACGTCGTCTCTGTATCCCCCAGCTCCACCCAATATATAGTAGATGCTCAGTAAACATTGTAACTGGACAACCAACAGCCTCAAGCACTATTACAGAAAACTCAGCCATGCTTTGGTCCAGATGACACACTCCCCAAACGTGAAATGGACAAAGTGACGCAGGTGGCAGGTGGCAATTTCTGGCACTCTCAAGGTCAGGAGGGGCTGCAGCCAGCCCTCCAAAAACAGGCTCATTCCCAGGCAGGAAGCCAGCCCATCACCTGCCCGCCTGCATCAGAGCAGCTGCCATATGGTGAGGGCTCACTGGGTGCCTGGCGCCTTGCTAAACACTGTATATGAATTACTCTGTTTAGTCCTCACCACTGCCCTTGGGTTCTGCCAGGACTCCCATTTTACAGATGAGAAAACTGAAGTTTGGAGGGGAGTGCAGTCCTAATCAGTTTGGTCCCAGAGCCTCAGATCGTGCCCACTGAACGACGCTGCCCAGCTACTATGGCCCTGGCCCAGAGCACCCACTAGCACCAGGAACAGAAACCTCCAGCCCAATGAACTAACCCGGAGCATGCAGCAAGAGCCTCAGGCCCTGGGCTTGACTCTGGACCCAAAGTCTGGTGGGGCTTTCCCCTTCTCTTCCCCCCATAAGAACTTGTCCCCTGGTTTCCAACCAGGGCCTCCCAGGCCAGCTCACCTGGAAATGCCCGAGGAAGGGGACAAAAGCCCCTGCTGAGGACGTGGCCTGAAGTCTTACTGGGATCTCAGTGTTGGAGGGAAGGGGAGCCTGACATTTCCCTGCTTTAGGCTGCTTCCCCAGGGCTTGTGGGTTCAAGCCCCATCCGAGGAACTAGTGTGAACTTTAAAGTCCTTCTCTTAACGCTCGGGGAGAGTTCCCTTGGCCCAGTGCCACCGGGCAGGGAGAGCCGGGCAGCGCGCTGTGAATACCGGTGCTGAACTACAGTCCGCTCTCACCTGCCAGCCCTCGCCTTCCGGGGTTTTTGTGAGAAAGAGCAACCGGAGCATGGAGTTCACCTGGTTCAATCTACTCGGTTTATGGAACCCAAGAAGCCCAGAGCAGGGGGAGGGGGGCCGGGACCGGGGCCACACAGCTGGTAGATGACACAGCCGAAGAATTGGGTCAGGACTCGGGGACTTAGGCTCCTTTTCACCCACCAGCTGCTTCTGTCACTTGCTCCGAGAAAGCTGCCCAGGCGGGCTCTGGAATTGGAAACGAAAACTAACTTTGCTACTGTTTGTCCGGCCGGCCTCCCCCCTGCCCCTCTCACCTTCTGGCTTTGCTTTCTGCTCGGCGCTGCAAGCCCAGCGTCGCCCACTCGCACCCGTCTGTGTCCGACTGCGCAGCTCTGGGTTCAGTCACTCGGCAGTCCTCCCGGCGGCCGTCGGGGAACGCAGGGGCTGGGCGGGCCCCGCCCCCTGGAGGACACGCCCTGGACACGCCCCCTGCCCTGCGGGAATGTTCCTGGCTGCGGGCCCGATCCGGCTCCGCCCACCAGGCCTCCCTTGGAGATGCCCGTCAGCCCCGCCCCGTCCCGGGAGTGGGAGGGGCGCCCCTTGCCCCGCCCCTCCCACTGTGGCCTCCCTAATTCATCCCGTCAGCCCCGCCCCCGGACCCGCCTCCTCAGATCTGTACTCTGCGCCCCTCCTGCCACCCCGCCCTGCACTGCTGAAGCCTGGCTTCCAGCCTGGCCGGCCTCGCGCTCGAGCCCTGCTGGTGGGGGGGAAGCCCCACTCCCCGCTCTGCCTAACGGTCCCGCCCCTTCAGGGCCCTCCTCGTCGGTCCCGGCCTTCCCCCAGACCCTCCCGCTACCCCCGGCCAGGGTCACGTTTTCCTCCCGGCTTGCCCCAGCCGCCTCGGGCGAACCCCCGCCCCAGGCTCGCCCTTCCCTGCCTCAGTGCCTCCCTAATCCTGTTCTGCCCTGCCAACCCCAACCCGGGGCGGGCCGGCCTCGGCCCCCAAGCTGGCATTCCAGAGCGGGTGTATCCGGGTGCGACGGGGACGGCTTGGGAGCGGTTTGCGTTCCAAGTCGGAGCCCTTATCAGCAGGCGGCGTGGGCCCAGGCGCTTTTTGAAAATACTAACAACCACTGATTGGACCCTCGCCAGGGGCCGGGCTTTACGCCAAGCCATGTTAAAAGGACTGGCCCTTAAATTCGCACAACTCTATGCGATGGTACTCTTGTTGCGCCCATCTTACCGGTGAACGGCCTGAGGCCCGGAGAAGGGACTCTGAGTCTCACGCTAGAGGGGAGCTGGATCCGGCCCCAAGCCCTGAATCAAAAGCTCGATGCTGCCCCGGCTTGCCCGGACTGGCTCCCGAAAAGTGGCCCAGGCCAGCCAGCTGTCGGGGCTGTGCTCAGCAGGCTGCCTGCGGTGAGGGAGGAGGCCTGGGCTGACGAGGCAGGTAACAGGAGGGGCTGCTGGCCAGAGCCCCAGAAGCTGGTTTTCTCCCTTCAGAAGTGACTCAGAATTAAGATGGACTGCAAAGATCTCCAGACAGCCGTGGTGCCAGGACCTTTGTCCCAGCCCTCTGCACTCCCAGACCCAGGGACCAGCCCCAGGCAGGTTTCCTCCTTATGACCAGGACCATTCACCTTGTAGCTGACAAAGCTCTCTAACTCCCATTATCTCATTGGCATCTCACAAGGACGCCATTGTGGGGAGGGTGTGATTATGCCCCTTGTGCCTGGGTGGGTAGGGCGGGGAGCTGGATCCCAGCCCAGCACCGTGGTTCCCAAAGCATGGTGTCTCGGACCTGCAGCGGCCTCGACAGCATCTGGGACGTGTTAGGAATGTGTGTTTTGGGGCCCCATCCCAGACCGACTGAATGAGAAACTCTGGGGTAGGAGCCTAGCAATTTGTTTCAACAAGGTCTCCAGGTGATTCTGAATCACAAGCAAGTTTGAGAACCACCGTTGGGCGTAATGGTGAAGAAGGTAGGGTGGCCTGAGAATCACGAAGATAGGGAGCATCCCGGGAGCCTTGTGACCCAAGGCAAGGCAAGGTACTGAACTTCTCTGGGAGAAACCTCTACAAGGAGAATAACAACAACAACAACAACAATAATAATAATAATAATAATAATACCAATCTTGAGGGTGGCTGTTGAGGATTAAGTGTGATAATATTCATGAAATGTTCGCCCACTCTTGCACACTGTGCATGCTCAGTAAATGTTCTCTTTCCAGTCAAAAGTCTCCTTTATAGAATCTGCACAACAAGTCGGGGGAGTGGGGCTGGGGGATCTTTAAGCCCAGCGGGGTCCCCTCTGTAGTCCTTCCCACAGAGGGACGCCATCTTTCCTGCAAGCGGCCGGCAGCTTCAGCTCCCAGATGAGGTTGATCTGCTGGTCCAGCAGCCACTTTCAGACCTGCTGTGCTATTCCATCTTGGACTGGCTTCCTAGCCAGCCCATGCAAAATGGGCATAAAAATACCCTCCTCTTCTACCCCATTCCATGCCCCTCCCCTCAAGCTGGGGGTGTGTGATGGCGATTGGCAGTTGGCAAAACAGCTGGATCACATCAGTCCCTCCTTCCCCTCCAGACAGACTTTCAGTCGCATGAGTCCCATCTGCTACCCTTCTGGTCTGTCACTCCAGATTAGAGATAGTGGCAGCTGTGGCAACATGGAGGGGCCATCCGCAGGCAGATTCTAGAATCTCTGCCGTCCTCCCCTACCACCCTCTACAGCCCCAAAGAAGATGGTCTTTCTAGAGGAGCTCAGAGTGTATCGGTCCTATGCCACAGAACTCCCCTAACACGTCGATATAACACATCGAAAATTGAGGCCCACGCGGCTTACATCTAAACATTTAAGAGACTGTAAAATAAAATGTTTAAGAAATATTCTTTATCATGACCAAGAGGGCCATGTTCGAATTTAGAATTCTCGGACTTTTTAGAATTCTCTGTAGGAACATGGCAGTGTGGGGTGGGTTAGCCCTGACCCCTCAACCCTCAGCCCATCCACTCAGATTCTCTCCCCAGCCCCATGTCTATCCTGTGCGTACAAGTGGCCTAGGACTCAGGCACGTAAGCACCCCAAGCCCATGTGCCCAAACTCTGTCCACACTTCTTATCTACAGCTGCCCCTCACTCACCCCTCTAGGGATGCCCCTGTACTCTCAGAACGATGCACCTGGGGAATTCGCTTATGTAGACCATTTACACAGAGATTTCTAGAGTTTTGGCTATCTGAAGCATGACTGCGGAAGGCAGTGAGGTGTAGGTTCTGAGTGGACACAGGTGGCCCTCTTGCCTGGGTCTATGAGTGGCCCCGATATTTGTCCCTGTCTCCCCAGCACCTAGCACACTGCCTGCTACATATTGGAAGCTTAAGTCATTAAGGAGATGTGTGTCTGAAGTATTGACTAAAATATCAGATTGGCTTGACTCCCCTCAGTGTTTTCCTCTTTTCCAGCCGGAGCCAGGCTTTGTCATGATTTACCCTGGGCATTTTACTGGGCAGCCTCTATCGAGAGAGATGACTTCCTTCTTTTGAGAAACTCTTCGGGCCATTCCAGAAGTGAAGCCTGGATTTTGGGAGCTGGGAAAAGGAACAGGAAGAACTACTCTAGAAAGACTTGCGAGAAGGTATCAAATGGACAGCTCGGAAAGTAGGGGAGATGGTGGTGTGGCAAGACCTTAAAAGGCTAAGGGCGCCGCGTGGCTCAGTCAGTCAAGTGTCTGACTCTTCATTTTGGCTCAGGTCATGATCTCGCGGTCATGACATCGAGCCCCACGTCGGGCTCCATGCTGAGCATGGAACCTGTTTGAGATTCTCTCTCTCCCTCTCCCCCTGCCCTCCCTGTCTCCCCCTCTTGTGCTCTCTCTCTCTCAAAAAAAAGGGGGGGTATGATATGGTTATGGGGTTCCCAGCCTCTAAGATGATTCCCCCACCCCCACAGGAACTGCAGAGCAGGAGACGTGAAGGTCCTTGTCAAGAACATAGGTGTCAGAGTCTTGTTGGTACCTAGGTACCCAGGCCTAGGTAAGACCCTAGGACTTTGACACAACTCTGGGAGGAGGGAAGGAGGGAGAGTGGTGTATCTGTTTCCTATTGCTATGGAGCAAACCACCCGATCATTTAGGTAGCTCATAAATCCGCAGTTTGGTGTGGCTTCATCGGGGAAGGCTTATCTCTGTTCTATGCAACATCCGCTGGTTCAGTTGGAGGTCCGGGATCCTGCACAAGATGCCTCACTCACATGGCTAGCCGGTTGGTGCTAGATGCTAGCTGGGAGCTCAGCCAGAGCTGCGGACCAAGACCTCACTTCCTCTCCATGAGGCCTCTCCGCAGGCTTCCTCACCGCAAGACAGCTGGGTCTCAAGAGCAAACAGTGAACAAGGTAGAAGCACATGGCATCTTGGGACCTCACATCCGAAGCCACGTAGCATCACTTCCTTTGTATTCTATTACCGCAGGCGATCACAGGGGCCCACGGGGTTCGAGAGGAGGAGACATAGTCTCCCTCTCTTGAGGACGGGGTGGCAAAGTTCTAGAAGAGATTATAGAAAAGAAGATACTGACACAGCCATCTTTGGAAAACACAGTCTGCACCAAGTGGGGCCTCAGAATAAATAGAGAAGTGCCTCTGGTGGGAACTGAGTGTCTGAATTAAGCTGATTTAAAGAGAAAGGTATACGGGGTTGTTTGCATAAGCGCTCTTGCACGGATGAATAAGGCTGGCGGACAATGAGTCTGGGGAACTTGGGTTACTTAGAATCTTCCTTCTTCTGAGAGTCTTCAGGATAGAGTTAAGACCTCTCTCCTCACCGTCTACACTGTCTCTTTAAAGCCGTACATGTAAATACCATTCATTTGATCCTCTTAACAATGGCCTCTATGAGCTACAGACATCTCTGAAGAGATCGGATGCCCATTTCCAAGATGTGCAAATAGAGACCCTGAGAAGGTAAGTAACTTGCCCAAGGTCATACAACTAGTCAGTGATGGAGGAAAGAGAAATGACAGTTTGTCACCAAGCCAGTTTGCTGTTGCAGAAACTGAGCCCCGGGGGAGAAGGGCAGAACCCAGATACCCAGATTCTGAGCCCCCAACACTGAACCACGCAGGCCATCCCTAAAGGCTCACAATGGGTTAAAAAAAAACTCCCTCTAGGGCCTTGAAGGGACCCTGCTTCCTGCCTAAGAAGCAGAAAGGATGCCGGTCAGGTCCTGGAATGCTGGGCTGTATGTAGTCTGGGCGGTAGCCCTCACTTGATACAAGTCTTGCTCCAATCTCTGTCCTCAGAAGTGGTTAATAGCAGTTTCTGAAACCTGAGCTCATTTGAATGCACTCAGCAGGGCCACGGACCTTTACTAGCTTCTCCAAAGGACTCCGGGAGGATCTGAACTCCAAGCCCCTGATAGCTGGTTTGTAGCTGGGGAGAGCCTGTCTTCCCACCAGAGAGACTGACCCACGGATTCCTTCCCGGCTCAGTCATTTCACAAAAAGCAGTTGGACCCTTGCTATGATCCCCCTGCCCCAGCCCCCTGCTACAACTCAGGGTCTGAAGGCTAATGCCACCTAGCCCTGCTCTCAGGGGGCTTTTGGCACAGTGGGGAAGCTGACACATAAATAGGGGTGCACCGTAGGCTTACAATGTCAATTGCAAGGGGAAAACAGGAACAGCAACCTTGATTTTTCAGGTACATTGTTACATTGTACCTGAACTGTTACATTGTACCAGACATTTAAAAAATGACTTCAGATATATTTAACTGATTTGATGGCTAGCATTTGTGAAGCACTGCACATATTATAAAGCTTTTTTCTTTTTTTTTTTTTAACTGTTGGAAATGATTCAGTGATGTCTCCCCATCCACAATTCCCTGGATACCTGTTTTTCCCCCCTTTCAGGCATCAGCTCAACCCTGTGGCAGGGGGCGGGGCACCCCAAACAGTCCTGAGCCCACCCCCAACATATGTTAGTTTATGTATTTATTATTGAGACATATTACGATTTTACAAGCCGTTTTGTATATTTTGAACCATACACAGGAACAAAATTTAAACATATGAGACAAAAATTATTTAAAACATTAAATACATACAAAAAGAAAAATAAAGAATGATAAGCCTCTCTCATTATTATTTTCCCTGCAAGCCAGCAGCTCACACTGGAGTCCAGCTATCACGGCCTCCTTGCCCGCTCATGCCCAGGTAAGAGTTGTTGGAGCAGAAAACAGAGAATGTTCCTCGGGGCAATCCTTAACTTCGGTGTCTCTGGATACTTACAAGTCCCTAAGGTGGACGGGGAGATGCTTCAGGAAGGGGAACTGCCATTTTACACCTACCATTGGCGAGAGCTGCACGAACCCCGTGTGAGATCCCTGTCCGAATAAGGCTAAGGCCAAAGAGAACGTTCCTGGGCCCAAGAAGCCAGTGGGGTAGACATACTCCCCATGGTCCCATTGCGAGTACCAAGGCTCAGAGTGATGAGTTGAAAAACCTTTGAATTTGTCACCAGCATCTCAAAATTGGGAAATTTCACATGACATGTAGATTGATGGCTTCTGTTGAAAACTAAGAAAATCCAAATACCCTGAAATGCCTTCTGACAGGGCAACAATTGGCTGGGCCTGAGGGTGGCTGCCCCCGGCACTTATAATCTACATCCTAGAGTTGACCGCAGTCCCCACCACTCTCTGTTGCCCACCCATCTGGCTTCTCTTGTTTCTGTGAGCTCTGCAGGCTGCTGGGTTTGCAATCCCCGGGGGACAGATGCTGGTTGAACTAGTGTTCACACTGAGAGCTTTCTGAATAGCGGCGGCACAGAGACCTTTGAGGAAGACGAGGACACCCCTTCTGTTTTCCCCTTCTCTCCACCAACCTCCTGAGGACAGCTGCAGAATTAGCACAGGCCTCCCCCTGGGAGAGATGGCACAGCCTCCAGTCCCCCGCTCTGCTACCTTCCTATCCCTGAGACCCGAGGCACACCCCTCCACCTCTCCCGGTCTGTTTCCCGCCCTGTAAGGGGCACACACAGCATTTAGCTACCTTAGCGCTCTAACAAGGACTTGCTAGTTGTCTCCACGTCATTGCTGTCACCCACAGAAGTGGAAAGAGAAAACAACAAAACGCCGCCACACCCTTCCCTCCAAAATGAGCATGTATTGCCCCCTGGTGTCCACACTGCTCAGTGCAGCCAATCCAGAGAAGCGGGAGAGACGGGGAGACGGAAGGGAGGGGTGGGGGGTGCGGGGAAATGTCCCCACCCGCTCCCCACCTGCTCTTGGCCTCCCTTCAGTCAGGCCCCCGGAAGCAGAGCAGGGCCCTGGCATGAGGGCCAGGCCAGGGTAGACACGAAATTAGGTCTTCTTAGCAGATCCCAGCCACAGACTCCCCACCCATCCCACCGAAGGAAATGGGGTGTGGGATTTAGGAGCAGATGCTTGCGGGCTTATGGTCCCCCTGGTGTCTGGAGGCCTCGAGGACCTGGTGACTCTGGCTTAACAATGGTGACAAAATCATATTAACTACAGTAGGCACTGTAAGCACCAGAAGTGGAACCTAGTTGTTGATGTAGCAAACTTCACTCAAAGTCACTCGCTAAACCCCCTAATTGTTGGGGGTTGGGGAGGGGTTGGCTGGAGAGTCAGGCTCAATCCCTACTGCAGAACCAGCCTAATAAGACAACTGTTGCTGTCACTATGCTCTATCCGATGCCCCCCAGGCTCTAGGAAGTCAAATTCGCAGTCCCTGGGAGACCCCCCACCCCCAGGAGGTTACCCTGGTCACCCCAGTAAAGCACGTGAGCCCCTGGCAGAGACCGGAGTTCCGATGCCCACTTTGGGAGGTAGAACTTGTCCAGTGGGAATTTCCTCCGATATAGAAAAACTACTCAAAAGACACAGGGCAGCCGTGAGAGTAACAGACCACTCTGCCCCCCAGAAGGTGTAGCGCCCTCCACCCGCCCTCTTCTCATCCACACTCCGTCCCCCTGAGGTGGGAACATCATCACCTCCATTCCCTGGAGAAGAAAGCTAAGGCTCAGTGCGCTTAAATTAATTCGAATAAGATCCCACAGATGGTAAGCGGCAAAGCTGGGGACAAGCCGGGGACTGCCTGATTCTGAAACTTAAAAAATATGCTATATTGCCCCCTTAAAGTGCCTTCTTTTTCAGGACCCACGTCCCATTTACTGAGAATGAACCAGGGAGTCTAGAACGAGGGCCTCGAAGGGACTTCGAAGGTCATCTACCCTAAATATTTCTCTAACACCCCCCCAGCCCTGTATTAGTCAGCTTTTCTGACGTTATTCTAGAGTAACAAAGAACCCCAAACATCTCACTGAATTACGACAGCAAAAATCTGTTTCTCCTGTACGTGAATGACTGCTGAAGTTTTCTGTGGGTCAGGTGGCCCCTGCTGCTTGTGTCTTTGTCATTCCTAGGTTCAAGATGAAAAATTGGCCCCTATTTGGGATAGGCTCTTCTCATGGCCAAGCCCCAGGATGGATCCCATAACTTGTGCTCGGATGTCGCGTGTGTCCCTTCTGCCCACATTCCACTGGTTCAAGCAAGTCACACAGCAGAACTTTGCATTGGCTCCCACAAGTGAGCCCCAAACTGACCACACTTTAGCCCCTGCAATGTTGGAAATAGAGAAAGAACCGGGGTCAGTGCATTCCAGAGCGAGCTTTACGGTGATGATCAGCTGTATGTCTTTGGGGATGTACCTGGAGTCCACTACGGTCGTTCAGTGGGGAGCAGCTTCGGGCTCACGACCCCCTTCCTCTGGCGGCCCTGCTCTGCACTCTTCTGTAGATGTCAGAATAAGATTTCTTCTGAAGAGAGGGCGACGCACACACACACACGTGCATGCATGGGCACACGCGGACTTGAAAAAATGTTTACCCCAAATTTATTCTCTGCCTAATGAGCAAACAGCCTACTCTAATGAGTCTGCAGGATGGTGGCATAAGGATGTTTATGCCGTGTGGATCAGTGAGAAGACTCACGTGAGTCCCCACCGCATCCCTGCAGTTCTTCCCAAGATCCATAGCCAGTGTCTACGCCGTCCAAGGGGCCATGAGCCACCAGGATCCTCGTCCCCACATTATAAAGTATATATGTCTTCCCTGGGGGAGGAAAAGCCTGTGAAGAGAGGAGACGAGCCAAGAGACCTAGAGAATCTAATCTACTAATAGAAAAGTCTGGTAATGAAGGAACCAAAAGGAGAAACCATTCCTTTGGCCACACACTTGCCTCCATCTACTGCATCTACTTTTTTCATATATAAGAAAGTAAAAGACAAAAAAAAAAAAAGAAAGAAAGAAAGTAAAAGACAATTATAAAAGTGTCGTTGGTTTTGGAATGCATCACCACACTTCCTGAGTATGACACAGTGTTTCTGAAAAACCTCAAGAAATCAGTCGAGGGATGGACACACAACCTTCATCCAGCGAGGAGCCCCTGGGTACCAGGTCAGCATCGCGTGGGCCGTGTGGACAAACAGACCGACTTGAACAATTAGGCAATTGGTGTTTTAGCTGCTTTCTGTTATACAGATTATTATGTATGTTCACATCACTTTTGGGGAGTTGGTGAGGAATTTTGGATGGGTAAGGAATGCATTCTCTTTCCCACTTAAAGCAAAAAGAGCATAGTGCCTCACTATGCAAAATTTACTATCTAACACTTCAGGGATGGATTAGATTTGTACACTGAGGCATACCTCTCTATACAAAACTATAGACCGGGTCGTAATGATAATGAGTATTATGAGTACTTCCCTTGTCCTGGGCACTGTGCCAAGCCTTTAACGTGTAATTTGTTTCTTTTTTTAAAAAGATATATTTTTATTTTATTTATTTGAGACAAAAAGAGAGAGAGAGAGAGAGAGAGCATGAGAGGGGAGAGGTCAGAGGGAGAAGAAGGCTCCCCGCGAAGCAGGGAGCCCAATGTGGGACTCAATCCAGGGCCTCCAGGATCATGACCTGAGCCAAAGGCAGTTACTTAACCAACTGAGCCACCCAGGCGCCCTAACATGTCATTTATTTCATACTTGAAACAGACATGTAGGTGAGATTTTTTTTTTATCGTGATTGATGGTAGATGGCACAAGAGGAAAGTGAAGAGAGAGGTTGAGTTATGATCCCAAGGTCACAATTCCTGGCTTGGGTAGATAGACACTTGTTTTTAACATTGTCCTTGTAATGAACATACACAGTTTCATATTCATTGGTGTGTGTCCTAAATTTTGCCATGAATACAAAGTAAAAGAAAATAGAAGCAGAGGGAATACCTCCTAACTCATTCTGTGAGGCCAGCATTACCCTAATACCAAAACCAGATGAAGATATTACAGGAAAGGAAAGCTGCAGATTACATAGATCGATGGAAGGGAATAGAGAGCCCAGGATTAAACCATGTGTGTATGGCCAGTTCATTTATAACGAAGGATCAAGAATATGCGGTGGGGGAGGAACGGTCTCTTCAGTCAGTGGTGCTGGGAAAATTGGGCGGCCACAGGCCAAAGAAAGGATCTATCTCATGCCATACACAAAAATTAACTCAAAATAGATTAAAGACTTCAATATAAGACCTGAAACTATGAAACTCTTACACGAAAGCATAGGTGATGCACTCATTGATATTGGCCTTAGCAATGATTTTTTTAATCTGACACCAAAAGCAAAAGCAACAAAAGCAAAAATAAATGAGACCACATCAAACTAATAAAAACTTCTGCACAGCAAAGGAAACCAGTCAACAAAATGAGAAGGCAACCTGCTGCATGGGAGAAAATAATTGCAAATCACATATCTGATAAGGGACTAATACCCAAAATATATAAAGAATTCAGACAACTCAATAGCAAATATATACACATAGAATATATATATATACTAGCAATCCAATTTACTTATTTTATTTTTTGTTTTTTGCTCTGTTTTTTAATTTAAATCAAATTAATTAATATATAGTTGATTATTAGTTTCAGAGGTAGAGTTCAGTGACTCATCAGTCTTATATAACACCCAGTGCTCATTATGTCATGTGCCCTGCTTTATCCAACCCATCTGCATTTATCTTCTTTACTTTTTAGATTATTGTTGGACTTCCCCAACTATAGTCTCAGCTCTAGGAGGGCAAGACCTCGCGTCCTTGTTTCCCACTCTATCCCCAGCATCTAGAGCAATGGCTGACACATAGCAGGTGTTCTATAATAGTTGTGAATGAATCGATTGGTTCATGAAGCAAACTAGAAACAAATTCTCCTCCCTTCCAAGTAAAGGAAAAGCTAAACTTGCGTCCACATGATTCCGTGACGAAGACAGATCACCTTTTCCCCTCTGCCCTCCTGCTCCCTCCGCCCATGGCTACTGCCCCAATTCTACCCAGTAACTGTGATCACAGCTTCCAGTCCTGAGCCCCTTGCTCCACTCTGGAGGAAGACCCAAATTACAGTACAAAAATCTAATTGTTCATCCTCCTTACTTGTCTCCATGTCCATGTCTCCATGTCAGGTATGCAGTGGTTTCCACACCGAGGTCAACAGCTGTTGATGGCTCCTTGGGTGTCCAGAGGAGGTAGAAGATGGGCTGACCAAGCATGGCTCCTAAATCATTCCCCTCCCTTTCAGCCAGGGAAACCTCATTTCTATCAGCTGTACACAGAGGCAGCATAACATTGAAGTGAAGGGTGAGGCTTCTGGAGCCTGAGTTCAAAGCCTGACTCTGCACCTCTTCAGCTGTGTGACCCTGGGCAGGTTACTCATCTTCTCTGACCACCAGTTTGCAAATGGAGCTAATGATATTATTACCATGTGCACGATGTGATGTGCAACTAGTAAAAATGGAGATAATAATCGTGCCTGCCTCCTAAGGGTGGTCAGGAGAATCAAACGAGTTTGTTCATACAAAGCACTGAGGACAGTGCCCCCGGCGTAGTAAATGCTCAAAGTGTTGGCTATTACAGTAAATTACACTCCCATGTAGGATTTCATTTGCTCTGATTAAAAGGAAAAAAAATGTGAAACTTGGTTTTCATACTTTGCAATTATTGGTATACAACAATAATGCATGCTGGAAGTTTCTCGAAGGAAACTTCTCTCTTGTGTTGGAGTTTTTTGAGAGAAAAGATCCCATTTAGACACTCAGTTCTATGTTCCCGATACCGCAGGCTGTGCCTGGCACAGAGTAGGGCTTCAACAAATAGGCACTGGGGGGAAGCGTGGGAGTGAGCATGCGCAGGCTCCTTCCGGTTACTCCGGTAACTTGAAGCAGCGTGTCATGCTCACATGCGCCCACCAGGTGTCGCCAGTGTCTCTGAAATGGGGCAGCTCCAGCCGAGCACTGAGGTCCAGGCTCACCAAGGGGCGGGTGACACCTGAGGATGCCGCTGGCCCAGCATATGGGGCGCCAGGGAGAAGTCGTTCTGCAGCCAGGAAGGCATGCGCTGCAGAGTCTCAAGGCCGCGGGGTCTGGTCCCGGCCGGGAACACCAGGTGTCTATTAACCTCTCTGAGCCCAGTTTCCTCATCAGGCAGGTAGGAGCCATAATGCTATGACCGGCCACAGGTAGGTTACAAGCCACCCCTGATAGTCAGTGAGGGTTTGATCTGCCTTCTTGTCGCTTGTTTTTAAGCTGATCTTTCCCCTGCATTTGCTGGGCAAGGCTGGGGACACGTGCAGACCTCCCTACCTTACCAATTTTGGCTCTCAGCGTGGAAAGGAAACGAAAAATTCACCAGCCCGGATTTCTGAGGAAGAAAGGACAAAGAATGAGGAATAAATGAGACGGTCCGGGTTGCCCAAAGATGTCAGGAGAGCCAATGGCCCGATGGGCCCTACCTCTGGGTGACTTCTGTGCCTCCGTGAGCCCACCTGGTTAGACTAAGGGACTTTCTTGAGGGGCAAACATGCTAGAACTAAACGGGACAAGGGAGGTGGGGTTGGCGCTCCTCTCTTGCCTCTGTCCCCTCCTTGGCTGTGTGACTCCAGCAAGTTCCTTCCCCTCTCTGGGCCGTTCTCTCTGTGAGATGGGAGGGGCCTAGGTCCGGAATTCTCAGGCTGGCTTGAGCAGGAGAAGCCTGCTTCGTGCTGTGTTTCCTGTGGGAGTCAGGCGCGGAAGCAGATAAAGCAAGGCCTTCGGGGGTCTGGAGGGGCAGGGCCAGGAGCTCCGCCCCTCGACCACTGGCCCTGAGCACTTCAAAGGGCTCAGAGCACAGGCCAGTTCCTCGACGTCCCCTCCCAGTGCAAGTCTGATGACTCTGCAGGTCCTCCCACAGCCCACACAGCCCCCACCCTCAAGGGACTTCCCATCTCCCTGGCCTCCCCCCACGCTCACAGGCTCGGGAGGAGGCCGCCAGAAAGGAGTCTACGGCTGCATCCATCGTCTTTCATAGGTGGGTGGCAAACTGGCCAAGAGGTCAGCTGGGCGTAGTCCAAGGTCCCAGAGCCTGGGGGCATAGCCAGGGCTGGAAGCCAGGTCCCCTGAGTCCCAAGCTCGAGCTAGGCCCTTTCCACCAATCGGCGCCCACCTCTGTCCCTCACGCGGGACCTCTCTCGGGCCTGCTGAAGAGCGAGCCGGATAGCGTGGGTGCTGGCCCGGTGTCATGCCAGCAGGAGGCCAGCCGCCTCTGAAGGTCACCGCCTGCACACTCCCCTTCCAGGGACTAATTAACTCCAGGCCAGGCCCGCCACAGCTCCCAGGACGCTCCGGAGCTGGGACCTCGCCCCGACCAGACCGTCGCTCCCCAGAGCAAGGGTGAACCCAGCCTCTGGCGCCTGCCTAGGTCAAGGCCCCACCAGCCCCCGCTTCTCCTCCAGGCCCATCTCTCAACGCTCTCGACCGCCTCTCCTTCAGCTTCCCCTTCGTTTCCCACAGAAGGAGCAGGATCCTCTGAGTCAAGGTCACATAGCAAGGCCAAGGCCACAGTAGACCTGCCCCCAGTTCTCAGCCCAGCACACCATCCTTCTCACCCTTGGAAGCGTACCCCAGAGGGGAAGCCAAGGTTCGGCTCCTGCTTCGACCACCTCCCAGCTGTGTGACCTTGAGAAAATCACTACCCCTCTCTGGCCCTCAGGGTCTTCATCCCTACTGGAGATAATACTAGCTGTTGATAACAAGAGGGTCATTCAGAATATGACATCGGGGGTGTGTAAACACCGGACACAGTATATGCCATTGGCAGATTATTTTATTTTATTTTATTTTTTCCAGGGACTCCCGGTGAGAAAAATTGAAATTTCACTTCTCAGCATTCCAAGCTCTTCAGCTGGGCCCCAGGCCCTCTGTCTGAACTTCTCCCCTTCCTCCCCAACCTTCCCAACCCCCGCCCCCTTAGGTACTGGCCCCTTTGCTCTTCCAGCAAATACCCACTACAAATACCTGCTGGGCTAGAACATTCTCTCTGGTTGAGTTCCCCTCCCCCACTCCGCCACGAAGCTTTTCAAGCAGGGCTTGTCTGTACCTTCCGTGTCCAGCACAGCCAGGGCCGGCCTGCAGGTGGTGTCTGTGTCCCACCTGCCTTCCCCGAGGGCACTCGCGCCCTCCCCGCTCACACCTTGTCCCGCCTGAACCAAAGTCCCTCCCCGTTCAATTCCCAAAGAAAGGAATAGTAATGGCCACCGCGTTTATCACAGACGCTCACGCGTCTCGAGGACCGACGGGAGCCGGGCCCTCTCCCAAGTTCTTTTTTATCTATCAGTTCATTTAATTTGCCCAGCAACCCCGTGAGGTGGAGGCTGTCATCTGCCCCGTTATGCAGATGAGGAAACTGAGGCATGGGTAGAGGAAGCAGCTCCTCCGGGGTCCCGTCTGGTACACCGCAGAGCCAGGCCCCAGCCCCAGCCAGGCCCACTCAAGCCTGGGATTTGAGGAGCTGCTGGTCGCTGTGGGTGAGGAGCCCCGCGAGGTCCTGCTTGGTCCGCACTCACTGGTTAGCGTCCCTGGGTGATCCAGAACTTGGACTCCAGGGCGAGCTGCTCACTGTGCCACCCCAGGCGGCGCCGTTCACGTGGAATGGAGTGTGAGGCGCGCCCCCTGGAGTCGGACCACGCATTGGTCCAGCCCCCGAGTCCCCCTGTCCTGAAGAGGCAGGCGGCTGTCAGCTTCTCCTGTATTTGCTGGAATTCTGCCACCTCGCGGGCACATTGGGAATTACCTGGGCTCGGCGGGGCTTGTATCTAATTTGTTACTTTCTTACACACCCACCAGGCCGAGCCTCTGGAGGGGCCAGCCGGGAAGACCCACCTTGCCCTTGAGTCGCTCAGACCCCCCGGTACATCCATCCACAGGAGCACAGGTAGGTCCAGCCAGGACTTCTCTCACCCCTCCCTCCAAAAGGGTGCCCGGTCGGACCTCCATCCCGTGTGTCCCGCCTCCAGCCCAGCCACCAGACCTTCTTACCTGGACAACCGAGGTCGCCTCCCTGCTTCTTCTGGTGTCCCTTCCAGTCCATTCTCGGCCAGGACCCGGAGCCATCTGTTGAAGAAAATCCCATCCTGCTACAACTGGCCAAATCCCTCACCCAGGCTCACCTTCCCCCTCCCCCACCCCCGCTGCCCTGCTCTCTTCACCCCTTTGTCACCTACTCCCCGCCTCCCCTCACCACCTTCTGTCTGCACTGGCCACTCTCTGTCTCCCACGCACCAGATCTGTACCTGCCCCAGGACCCTTGCACCGACTGTTCTCGTGGCCTGGAGCACCCCTCTTCCAGAGTGTCACAGCATCCAGGTGTCAGCTCTACTGTCTCTTCTCAAAGAGGCATCCACCTCCCACCACAGTGTCTCTTCCTCCCGGATCTTATCCTCTAAAACCATCTCTCCCTGTTTCTTGTCTCTCCCCTCATCATCAGGTGTGCTCCCTGTGGGGGCAGCGCTGCGGCCACCGCCTCCTGCTGGCCGTGAACCTAGGACAGCTCTAGCTACTCAAGAAATACATGTTGCTTTATTGGATGAACGCCTGCCTGCCTGCACGGCTGGCATTTTTCTCTAGAGCTGGAAAGCTCTAAGTAGCTCAGAGACCGGATGCTTCATCAGACTTAAAATATGAATTTCTGGGCCCCTCCACCCTGAGATTCCGGTGTAGTAGGTTACAAGCGGTGCCCTGAAATCTGTGGGGGTCCCCCACCCCACCCCTGCATGCGTTGCAAGTGGTCCCAATGCCGTGGCGGTGTTACCTCGTTCAACTTTCCACTCTTCCTGGTGGGGAAACTGAGGCCCGGGGTTGGGGGGGGACTGGCCTGATATCTTACAGAGTAGGAGGCAGAACCTGATTCTGAGCAGTGTCACCTCCCCAAGCCGGCAACTCTAAAGTATTGGACTGTTGGAAAGGGTGGCGGGGGGGGGGATTCCTTCCACCCCCCCTTCTTCCCCCAGGTGAAGCTGGGGTACAGGGCCCCAGGTCAAGGGCAGGACTGGGCTGAGGCAAGGCAGACACCAGGGAGCGAAGTGTAAGGAGACACCTGTCTCCGTGTGTGTGGGCACCCACTCTCCAGGGAGTGCTCCTTCCACTCTGTGCCGAGTGCTGACTTGCCTCGCCCCATCCCAGCCCTCAACCCCCCGCCTCCCCTCCCCCAGTATGGATCCTTCTGGAAAGAGGGCTCTGTCTCCCTACTCTGCTGGCTGCCCGAGGGGGAGCTCCAGACTTTGATTTCTCTGACTTCTCCAGCTGAGCACGGCTCTGGTGCCACCTGGCCTCAGAAACCCCTTCCCCCACAACCTCAATCTTCTCTTCTCAACCAGGATCCTCTGTGGTTCGCTACCAGTGTTGTTGTCAGGGCAAGACACGCGGGATGGAGGAAAAGGACAAGCTTTAGGGGTCCCACCGGTCCAGCCTGGGTGGCCAAATGTCTCATGATTTCCTAGCAGGTGGTCCTGCCTTGACTCCCTATGCCTCAGTTTCCTCCTCTGTAAAATGGGGGAGTAACAGTCGGCTCATCTGGGGTTGCTATAAGGATTAACTGAGGAAGAACGTGGACGGACCTCCCTGATGAGGGGCCATCCCCCTTCCCTGTTCTCATGGGGTCTCTGGCACAGAGGGTTTCCAGGTACTTGGCTTGGAATTAGGCAGTCTGGAAGCTGGTGGTCCAGGAAGGTAGGAGATACGAAGGGCAGACATATAAATATGAGGTAGAAGTGAGGCTCCTGGGGGTCTGTAGGCTTCTACTCATCCCCTGAGCAGCTTTGTGCCCAGCCTAGAAGCATGAGGACTCATGAACCTCGAGAGCAGGAAAGAACTCAAATTGCCCCAAGGTGAGCTCACTGGGAAGTGGGGGTGTGTGCCACGGGTGGGCCACCCCAGCAGTTCCATAGGGTGGCTTGAGATGCCTGGAAAGACCCAGCAGTTCCCATCAATGAGCCACGGGCCCAGAGAGTTGTTCCTTTTCTCCTTTCCCTCCTTCTCATCAAGCCAGGGAGACAGTCCCCATGTGTTGCGTCCCCCCTCCCCAACCCCTCTTGGATCCTCCTACCTTTCCCTGCTACCAGCAGCCTCCCTGTTACCTCTCTGATCTCAGCTCCTACTGTTCCCCCGCAACTCACTCCACACGGGGCTCCTCCTGATTCTCCAGACACGCCAGCACCTTCCTGCCTCAGGACCTTGGCACTTGCTGTTTTCTCTCACCCGAATGGTCTTTTCTTAGATACCCTCATGGCTCAAGCCCTTGTTTCCTTCCGAGCATTGCTCGAATTCACATCAGGACCTTCTCTGCCCCTCCTGGGTAAGAAAGTCACCCCTCCTCTGTTTGCTTTCCTCCACAGTGTGTGTTCGACCATCACCCAGCACTTGAGTTCCCGGAAAGCAGAGACTTTGTTTATTTCTTTTAAGTTCTTTATCTCCGGCATCAGAACGGTGCCTGGCACAGGGAAGGAGCTCAAGGAACATTTGTTGAGTGAATGAATAAAGCAGAGAACAGAACACTGGGACTGCAGCTTTGACAGGGAATAATTTCCAATGACGCTAATAATATTATTTTGTCTTCACTGTATTTATTTTTCTGGATACCTTTTATTTCTCATGGCAAATGCTACTAAGCTTTTTCATGTGTGGAAGTGATTTAAAATTTCCTTTTAAAATAAATTCATCTAATTGGGAAAAGTACCTTTATTTAAAGCATAATATTCAATTAATAGAGTTATAAGTGGTAGGCGAGCACAGCAAAATTTGAGATGATGGAGCAAGAACAACTCATTCAAGGGGCTGCTAGAGTCCCCATCTCCCACTTGACAGATGGGGAAGCTGAAGCCCTGAGGCCAAGAGACTTGTTCAAGGTCACACAGCAAGTTAAGGGCAAAGTGAGCGCTCCGCCCTGGTCTTCTGATTCCAGGCATGGCTTTTCTCTTGTAAATTTCTCTTGTAAATTCTCTTATAAATGCTCAGTTCCATCGCTCAGTGGACAGTTAAGGGAGGTGCAGGAGCAGCCTGTGACGAAGGTGATGAGACAGAGGACATTGTTTTTCAAAGTTTTTTTTTTTCGTCAGCAGAACGGTGCCGGGCATGAGGCAGGAGTTTGCCAAACCCTTGTTAGAGGCGTAAGTGGAACAGAGAGCAGAAGGCCTGGAACCCCCAATCCTGCTCTGAGGAGCACCCAGGGCTGCCGGGGGGGGGGGGGTGAGATCAAGCCTCCAGCAGCAGGTCAGATGGTGGAGGTCACCTGTTGGTACAAATCCCTGCGAGCAGCTGCCCCAGGAACCGCGGAGGTGGAAGGTGGGTGCAGGTGGTGGGACTGAAAATAGGGGGGTCGGCCTGCCCTTTGGGTTGGGGGGAAGTTGGGCCACTTGAGGCTGATGGGGTGGCAGGGAACAGCAAAGAGTGGGAAATGGAGGTTCATGCTAGCCAAGGATGCCCACGGCCGCAGGATCCGCGTGGAGGCTTGGACCCCTTAACGGACAGCTCTGCTTGGAGTCCCATCTCTGCAACACCGCCTTCTTCATCATCTTCATCATCTTCCTGCCTGTCCAAGGGGCTGATGTCAGGGCTAAGTGAGAAAGTCTCCGGAGAGTGTGTACCATCGGGACCAGAGACAGAGCTCAGAAATTGCTCATAGCTGGCATTTTAGAGCAGAGCTCAGGTTCAAGGGTGAGTTAGGGACCCCGAGATGTCTGCTATGCACATTTCTTGGTAACAACTTCCTGAGAGTGTTGTTTCCTTTTTTTTTTTTTTTTTTTTTTTGAGGAGAATCAGTGACACTAAAAGGTGCCCTCTCTTTGGGTTTGGGGCTGGGGAGGTGGGAGGCTGGGAGGCTGAGTCAGGAGGCTAGAGAAAGCCCAGAAGCAAAAGGGTGGCAGAAACAGTCTCAGAGGGGTCAAATCCATTGCCGTGACCACACGACTGGTTGGGGACAGAGCTGGCAATGGAGACCAAGTGTGGGGGGAGGGGTCCCCTACTCCGTGTTCTGCCTATAGTTCTTAGCTGCTTCCAGACTCAAGAATTAGAAATGCACTTGCTTGGGATGCAAGGTCATTGAGACATGCCAGGTCATCCTGGCATGGTTGCTGAGTTGGCCCGGAATGACTGAAGACTGAACCTGGGCCTCAGTTTACCCCTCTGTGGAAGGACAGAAAGGTACGGCCCAGTCTGTGTCACTCGGTGCCCGAGAGTGGAATGTTTCCCTTTCAGTCCTCCTTCCACTGTTTGGATTATCCTAGTTTCTCAGCCGCCTGGCTCAGCCTCTGGAAGCAAAGGGACACCTGAGGACACAGCTGACCCCCCGCCCGCCTGGAGACCCAGGGAGCAGGGTCTCAGAAGCCGGGCCTTAGGGCTCTGGGGAAGCTCGGGGCACTCTTTCCCAGGGCCCCGCCTGAGAAGGATTTATGGTTTGGCCTCCAATGTGGTGAACTGCTAAATATGCAGATTATGGGTACAAATCCGGGGGTGGCGGGAAAGGCAGCCAGGTGGCGGGGTGCGGGTGGGCGGGGGGCATGCTGGAGGTCTGGCCGCCGGACCCTGTGTGCGGGTGGGGCCCGGCTGCTCCAGATGGGACTGCAGCTGTGGCGGGGGCCAGCGCTTGGGAGGGGCGCACCCCTTCCCACCTCTGCCGACTCCTCTGGGCCCCCAGGCCGGGCCACTGAGCTCCTCCCCAGGCAGTGGTCCCTGAAACCCTCCATGCTGGTGCCTCTGAGTGGGACAACGGGAGAGGTGGGAGGAGGGGAGGAGGGATGCGTTCACTGCTTAGATGGGGAAATCAAGGCACCAAGACGTGGGTTGCCTACCCCAGGTCACGGCAACTTAGTGACCAGTCCAAAACCAAAGGCTGGTCTCTTGGCTCTTGGGCAGATGGCTCAGAGGGTGACTGAGACCGTGGTAGCTCAGGTCATACAGCAAACATCCCAGTGAGCCCGGGGCGCGCATCACTGTCACACACACACGGGGAACATGAGCTACTCTGCTTGAGGGCGCTGGCTCGGGTGCCGTAGAGTCGGGGTGTGACCCCAGGGCCGGCATCGCCGTGAGACTCGTGCGACCTTCTCGGCGGAACTGGGGAGGGAGGCCTCTGGGAGGACGAGTGAGCACAGGAAGGCAGAGTAGCCAGAGATTTCATGGAACACAGAGCCGGCTTGCCAGAGGGAAGAGGAAGCAGGATGTCATCCTCTCTTAGGGGAAGATGAGAACTGTGAAGGTAGAGAAGGTCTTACCGTCCCAGAGTGAGGCCTGTATGAGGAGGGGTGTCATCCCTCCTAATTTTTTCACTTGGGGGAAACAAGGTACAGACATTTACTCAAGGAATACAGCAGCTGGCTAGACTCCTAGCAAAGGGACTGGTGTCTTTGCTCCTTCCCAGGGTGACTGGAGGGAATGAGAGTGGGGTGGAGTGCTGGGACCAGAAGCCCCTCTTGTCCTTGGCTAAGGTGCACCTTTGGCCAAAGTGTCCCCTCCTCAGGCCGACCCTGGCTCCCTGAGGGTTGTGCAGACCAGGGGGGGACTGGGGCTCCCTCCCCATCCAGCCAACATGCCTCCCTCCTGCAGGGAGTCCCAAACCATGGGAGCCCCCACCCCGTGCAGAGGAGATTGGCCAATGAATGTGGTTCTCCCCAGCTCCCTGTTTCTGGATCCTGGACTCCCATGTGCGTTGGCCTAACCGGGACCCAGATGGCAGCCAGGAAGGCAGACTGTAGAGACTCAGAGTGACTGGGGTCTGGATGAGCAGGCAAATCCATCACCAGGACGCGAGAACTGGAATTGGAGACACGGGGACCCTGGGAAACAGACCCCACTCGGGCGTCTGAATCAACGAGCTGTTCCCAGGACACTGGGGGTTTCCCTCCGGGAAAAACGGCACCGCTCAGAACCTGCCTGGTACAGGGGGGAGCAGAATCCCTCATCCCAGGCATCGAGGGCTGCCAGAGGAAGGGTGACTGCGGGGGACCTCTGCCCTGACCCTGCTCTCCCTCCCCACCCTCCCTTGCAGCAGGATTCTGCCCCGAGGGGCTTCCTCTGCTGCCCACTCACGGATCCATGGATCGCCAAGGTCTGCCTTTCAAGACTCCTTCCCATGCGGGGCTTCTGGGGGGACATTCCCAAGGGTGGAAAACACTGAGCATGAACCGGGAGGCTGACAGACCGGGTCTGAATCTGAGTCTCTTGTTAGCTGTGTGACCTCAGGCAAGTAACTTAACCTCTCTGAGTCTGTAGGATGAGGTTGCTGTATGCCTGACGCATAGCAGGTGTTTGTTGAAATGGCCCTCCCCTCCTTTGTTTCTCCCTGAAGGAAACCCCTGCTGCCTGGCTCTTGGCATTGCCCATATCCCGTAGGCTCCTTCTCCCCCAACTTGTTTCTTCCCTGGCGATAACAAGACCTTCAGGAAGTGCGTAAGTAACAGCAGAACCTACCAGGCCCTGTGCCGGCTGTTCGTATCACCGTCGCAAAAACGGAAACAGAGGGGGGAAGATACTTGCTCGAGGCCGCACGCGGCTCAGAGGCCAAAGAGACTCAAGTCCAGATCTGCGTGAGCCCCCAAGGCCTTGTCTTTCCAGACCACATTGCCGTCTGCCCCTTCTAATGAATCCTAGACAGACTTCGGACTCAAAAGATCAATCAGGTGGGGGTAGGGTGGGCCTCGGGGCCACGGAGATGAGGGCGCAGTTTGGTGGGGCCTGGGGAAGGGAAGGGGGACTCCTCAGTGGGGGGCTGCCAAGGCCAGGCTTTGTCACCTCCCAGTTTTGCAGAGGGAAGGGTCTGCACCGTGTTCCCGATGACTCCTAGGCTGGGGGAGTGTCGGGGAGGGGGGCCGCCGAGGCCAGGAAAGGGCCGGATGTGAGCCCGCTTCTTGGGCACCCACGGGCCTGGCTCTTTGCTCCTGGGAGGGCAGGGATTTCTCTCTTGCCTTTGGGGGAAGCCGAGCAGCCGATGTCCGACCTGCTCCTGAGTTGTTAGAGGAATCTTCAGGCAAAGCTCTGAACTTCAGAAGGTTTCACCCCCCGCCCCCCGGCCCCTCAAGCTAGCCACAAAAGCGGGCTTTGATTCTGGGGGCGGGGACCATTTCCCCCCATGTCATTTTACTGAATTCAGCAGAGCCTTTTATGTCTAATTCAGGAAGCGTCCGGACAATAAAGACATCATCAATATATTAACTCACTTCTTTAAAATTTCCAAGCACGTTCCGGAGAGAGGCTTTGCAAACGGAAAACAACCAGGCAGTAAAGCGGGCGGCTGTGGCTCCGCTGTCCCTGCTTCCCCGGCTGGGCTTTGAGCGGGGAGGGCGGGCTGGGGGCGAGAAGACGAGCAAGAGCCCGACCCACCAGCCCCAGGCAGGGCAGATTCCCACCGTCAGGGCACTCCTTCTAGAGCTGGCCTCCGTGACTGGGCACCGTTTCATTTCCATCGGCTTTTGCCAAGAAATTACAAGAAGCAATGGCTATTTGCTAGAGCCCTTGGCCATGCTTTTAACACTATTTACAACCCCACAGGAGGACATTCTGGCTCATTCTGTGACGTCCAAAGGTCACTGATATCTGTGAAGCCTTTAACTGCACCTCGGGGGCCGTGTTAGAACGTATTTGCAGGACCTCATTCAGTTGGGGCCTCACAGCGTGCTCTGGAGGAGGGAGGTCTAGGTCTCTCCCCATCTTCCGGGCGAGGAAAGCTGAGGGGTGCCCAGCGTCACACAGCGAGAAGGCCAAAGAATCAAGATGACGTCCCCAGTGCTCTGACCCAACATTCCCTGCTGAGACAAAGGCTCTGGTTCTTGGCGGACAGTTGGGAGGCCCCTCCAGCCCAACACCCCCCTTTTACCTTCAGCGTCAATGTGGGGCCAACTTCTTAGTTGGAAGAAGTAAATTCCTCAGGGGATATACTCATTTATTCATTTATTCAACAGAAACGTATGGAGAATCTTCTAGAAGCCAAGGCTTGCCCTGGTACAGGGACAGAGCAATAAAACCAACAAGGCCGTCGGCCTCGTTGGTGTTCAGGGGTCAGGCCCCTCTCCCCTGCTATCCGCACGGTCCCTCCTCACTAAAGAAGGGGCAGCTGATCTGGCTCAGTTTTCTGACCCGCCCCCTAGGAACAGCCCACCGCCAGGCATGGGACCCCAGCTGGTCCCCCTCGATCCCTCCCCGCAGCCCACCCTGGGCCCCTGCCCCAGATCCGTATGGTCTGGGCTCTGCCTGGGACAGGCCGGGGGCAAGGGAGCCCCCTGGGGAGCCCGGATCAGCAGCCATGAGGGGCGGGGGAGGGAGAGGGGGCAAGCAGAGGTGTGTTTTGAAATCTGCTTCCTTTTGGCCACGCTTGAACTTCCAAGAGGCTGGGTTTGACTGACAGGCGCAGAAAGGGAGCGCTGACTCCCCGTGGAGCCCAGGGCAGAGATAGGGGAGGCTCTGGGGGGGCTGGGGCCCCAGGGCCTCCATGCTCTGCCCTTCCTCCTCTGCTCTCAGCCGGGGGAGGCTGGGGCCCGGGTGCTGGCTCGCTGGGCCCAAGAAGGCCAGGGCAGGGGTGGAGGTCTTGGAGTCAGGAAAATCCCAGAATCACAGCAGGACTGAGCCCTTCAGGGCCCGTTGGTTAGCAGCAGCACTGCCAACAAGGACCGTCCACACTTATCGTGTGTCCCCGTTCCTTCTTTACACAAATGCTCCTAAAATGAGCTCATCTCTGTAGAAAGCGTAGAACAGGGCCCAGTGCCTCGCAAACACTACATAAGCATCGGTGAGAGGATAAAGGAGTTGGGGCACGGGCCTGCCATTTGTCTATTCATTCTCAGATCTGGCCCCTGCTCTCCGTCCTACTCTGTGTCTCAGGGCTGAGAAGCCGCTGAACTACATCTCCCAGGCTCCCTTGCTATTGGCTTCCTGTTAGCCTGGGCCAATGGGAAGAATAGGTTGGGAACCAGAGGGCAGGAGCCCCGGTACTTTACCCCCAACCCCCTGCTTTCATGGCATTTTGGGCAGTGGCTTCGAGAACTCAATTCCATGGTTCCAGGTCCTGGGGACAGGCTCTCTCTCCAAGTCCCAGCTCTTGTGGGCAATCCGTGCACAGCTGTGTCTCCAGTGTCCACCCCCATCCCCCCGGATCCTGGCTCCCGGGCTCTGCTGTCGTCACTTCTTCCCTTGTCCCCTGGGTCCCAGGACGTGGCGGTCTCCTGCCGCTTGCCTCCGGATGCCTCACCATCCTGCTCAGGCCTTACAGTTTTTCCGGCATCTTCCAAACGAGTGCCCTGGATTAAATTCCCTCCATCGAAATACCTGTTCTGACTTCCCAACCTCCTACTGTGGGCCGCGCTCAGGTCCCTGCCTTCGAGGAGCTTATAATCCAGTGTGGAGGAAGGGCATTCATCCACTCATCCCATACGTACATACGTAATTACAGATAGCAGTCACTGCTGCGAAGGGCAGAGCGTGTGAAGAAAGGCCCCGTAGCAGTTCTTGTCCTCATGGCGGTTCTGCAAGGTAAGGGACAGCCTTCTACAGCCACACGGTCCCCAGGGGCCTGGGCTGGGACTGCGACCTGAGTCTGCTTGCTCTTTGCATGGCCACACGTTGCCTAAGGTCTGCAACCGACATTTTGCAGAGGTGAGAAGAGGCCTAGAGAAGGACCTGGACTTCCCCGGGGTCGCCAAACTGGGAGAAGCAGGGTCACCTGACTCGAGTGTCTGCCATGTAAGATGTTCCACATCATGGCTCCAGTGCACACTCAGCGCTTTCTCTCCGTCCCTCCTCCCCCTTCCCCAGCTCCCCTCCAACCCCCAGGCAGCCACAGCGTCAGAAACCACAGTTCTGGGCCTGCTGCCAGAGCTTGCCCCTCGGCCACCCCTTCCCACTGTCCCGAGTTTCTGGAACAAGGCCTCTATCTCAGGGGAAAGCTTTTGCAGCCCTCCTGAGTCTGCGTGTGTGTGTGTGTGTGTGCGTGTGTGTACTTTCCTGGGGCATGTCTCCCCAGGGTAGGAGGTAGAGGGCAAATAGGGCCCTTTAGACTAAGGAACCCCCAACCCACACTGTGAGTCAACCCCCTCAAATTAATTACCCCAAGGATGGACATAACCTCCTCTGCAGGAGGTGGATGGGAGTTAGGGAAGTTGGGGCCCAGGGGGGCCCTGGGGGGCTTTTCAGGACAGAGCAGCCCCCGGCAGGCATTAGGGGCACCGGGAGCAGCCAACGGCTTTCTGGCTAGGAGCCAGCAGGGACAGAGAGCAGGCCCAGAGCAGGCCCAGAGAATTCCAAAGAGGCAAGACTCCAGGACATCTGGGCTGGGGGAAGGTGCAAAATATTCATGCAGGAGGTGAAGGCCTGGCTGTGCATGGCCCTGAGGTCTCTGACAGGAAGTTAAAGCCTCGGGGAACAGGGAGCTTGGCTGGGAATGGTCTGCGGGAGGAGCCTCAGCCTTGGAGAGAAGCTGGCTGACGCCTCTTCGAGCAGATGGGGACACTGAGGCTAAGGGGCAGCTGATATGTTCCAGGGAGAGACTGGGAAGGGACTAACACTCAGTGCTTTCGACTTTTCACCCTGTCATTCCTAAGTTGAAGCCAACCAGCACCCACTTCTTTAAAATCCTCAGTGCCGTGGCCCAGTTTTACATGGGACCGGAGAGGCAACACTGGGCGACAACAGTCGGGATTTACAGCCCTCTCACCACGGGGCAGCTCTCGTCTGCAAAAACCCGCAGCTGCCGTTCCAACTGACCTCACCATAGCCCCGCAGGGAGCTGCTCTATTCATCCCCATTTTGCAGATGAAGAAACTGAGACTCAGAGAGGTTAAATACTGGCCCAAGATGGCTCATCGAGCAGGTGGCAGATCTAGGATTTAATCCTAAGATCTAAAGCCCCTTGCGGCATCAAGGCTTGCTGGAAAATGCCACCCTCCTCCAGGACCCTTTGACAGCCTCCAAGGGACTATGAGAACATCAGAAGGGGCCTTATCAGAGCTCTTGGGCATCCTGGGCTCTGCACGGGCTGCCGTTCCCTTGCCTCCGCTCATTCATCCATTCATCGCTAACTCAAAGGTATTTATTGAGCATTTACCATCTGCCAGATGGTGAAGACTGAGCATGGGAAAGATAGCAAAAAAATACGGCGCACCAAATACACACGCTGCTATTGAGTAATCAAGAAACGGGACAGTGATTGACAGGGTGGGATTTTAGCCATGGGGGTACGGGAAAGTCTCTCTGCGGAGGTGACATTTGAGCAGAGCTGTGAGGGGAAGTGATTTATCCCAGCGGGAGTTAATTATTCTCTCATGTCCTGCCGGACAGTTGCTCTACGAGCACTGCCTTGTTCACGACGGTATCCTGATGCTCAGAACAGGGCCTCGCACAGTAGGTCCACCACCAACAGTACTTGGCACACAGTGGGTGGACGAGTGAACAGGTGGATAAACCGATGATGGAGGCGGACCCAGCTTCTGACCGCGCTCCCGCCCCAACGAGGTTGCAGGCTTGTCGATTTCCTCCTCCGAGCCTCCCTTCCGTCCTAAGTAGCTGAGTGGACGGGATCCCGACTAATCCTTTGGGACAGGTGCTGAGAGTCCCAACTTGTCAAACATGAGAGCCAGCGAGCGGCGAGGCCGTGGGGGGTGTGGAAGGCGAAGAGGGAAGACTGGAGACGGAACCAGCCTGCCTGGCTTCACTGCTCCCCAACAGCCTGGATGGACCATCGCCCAGCCCCCTGCTTGAAGCAGAACCGCCACCAGGGAGGCCGAGGTGGTGGGGGAAGGCTGCTTTCTACCGGCTGTGCTCACTCTGGAGCCGCAGGCCTGGACAGGAAGGGGAATATTGGCAGTGCCTCCAGCCCCAGCACAGAGGGCTGAAGGTGGGCAGGAAGTCAGGGCCGCTTGGGAGCGTCCCGGACTCAGGAGAGAACAGGCTGGCCACCCGCCAGAGGTTTTATTCCACCGAAGGGAACCATCCCTCCCAGAGTGGGGGTGTGTTAGTGAAGGCCTGGACTTTGGAAGGTTCCTCTGATCCCCCAGCGGAAGAGCTGAGAATCCACCTGCGGAGTCCCTGAACACCCCCGGGTTGGCCCTCCTGAGCGTGGGGCGGGAGAGAAACGTCCAGTAGCCCTGGCTCAGCCAGCTGCTGGCCGTGACCCTGGCAGGACATATCCCTTCTCTGAATCTCAGTTTTTTCAATCTGTAAAATGGGTGGACATCATAGGCTGAACCTCAGAGGACTGCTATGGGGACGAGTGGGAGAAGATAGGCCAAGTCGGACTGTCATGCAGATGCGAACAGTGGCCATTGGGTGGCGCACTCAGAGGAAAAGAGAAACCTCCTTCCCTATTTGCCGATTACCCTGGCAGGCTGGTGCTTAGCTGAGTAGTCAGCACCGGTGTTTTGGACTGAGCCTCAGTCTCCATGCCTGTCCAACACTTAGCACCGCCACGGGTGCCCAGGGAGAGCTCAAGAAATGGTAGTTTGGTTAATGTCACTGAGCACCTTCTGGAGGCGTCAAGGTGAAGTAAAACGGGCTCCCAGCCCCTAAGCTCATGGTCATTTAGGCACAAAGACCCCGTTATTGTGGAAGGGGTTGGTGGGGACTGGGGGGGGGCAGAACCCTGAGAAGGAAGACCCAAGCCTTCCTAGCCGGAGCCCGGGTGTCCAAGGAGGCCTTCCAGGAGCAGGCGGCACAGAGGTCAAGGCCGTGAGGCTGGGTGGGACTTCAACAGGGGGCAGAGGCGCCTGCGCGGGTCAAGGCAGGGAGCCTGGGGATGCACGGAGGGGGACGTCGGCTGAGCATGGGGCACCGGGGGGAGTCAGCTGGAGGCCCCCAGGCCTCTCCACCTGAAGCCTTCCGGGGCCAGCTGACGTAAGGCGGCCGGGCCTCGCCCCCTCCCTCTGTGACCCAAGTCACCGCAGCCCCTGGGGGCCCGGCCCAGTTTCCCCTCCACCACGCTGGGCGGAAATCCAGCAGGGGCAGACGGGCTGACATCAAACCCTCCCACCGCAAGCCTGGCCGCAGCCCCTCTCCGGGCCTTAACGAAGCCATAAATCCCGGCCGGCGGCGGGAGGGGCAGGCCCCCGCACATGTCCCGGCGGCCGGACAGAGGCCGGCATCTCGGGCTGGCGGGGACTGAGCGCCCCGACACCCCATCACTCATTCCCCACGCCCGGCCGCCCCCGCCTCGGCAGCAGCCCATCCATCTCCCCCGGAGGCTTTCAAGTCCAGCCTCGGGCCCTCTGCTTAGTGTTAAGATGAGCCCCGGCTCACGCGGACTGTTCTTATTTATCTTCGGGTCTGTCCCCTTGCGGCCATCAGTCTGCGGGGCGGCCCCGGTTCTCAGGACAGGCCCCCAGAATGCGCTCCTCCCCCGGCTTCCTTTCCCGCCCCCACCTGGCAAGGCACAGAAAAGGCCTGCAGCCCTGGGGCCCTTCTCGTTAGCCACAAGCCACACTGGCCGGGCATTCTGGCCTCTCGCTCTTGGCAGCTTTACAAGAGCCTTTTGAAGCGTTAGCGTCTGTGCTGTATACCGGGGGAAACTGAGGCACAGAGCAGGAAACCACTCAGTTCAGGGCTCTCCTGGATGCCTGGCTTTGCTGCGGGTACCGACAGCCAGCGTTTGGCCAAATCAGGCAAGGCCTTGTGGGGCCTGTGCTTTGCTGCCCTGCAGGTTGTGGCAAATCGATTCATGTCTGGTGGCCTTTGCTGGGCTGGGAGGTCCTCCAGGCAAGACTCAGGGTGCCTTCCCACCCCTACCCCAATCCCGGGATCCCAGACTCAGGCATGGGAAGGGGTTCAGAGGGCTCGTTCTGGAATCACACAGGGCTTAAGCCCTGCCTCTCCCCATCCCAGCTCCTGACCTCGGGGGCTACTGACGTCTCTGAGGTTGGGTTTCTCCCGCATAGAATGAGGACAAGTAATGGAACCCATGGGTAGCTTTCCGGAACCACGTGCAGCACAGAAGGTGAGCCCCACGGTGGCCTTTGACTGCGTTTGTTACCATCATCGCATGTCAGGGGCTTTCAGCCGGGGGTCCTCGGAGGGGTGCCCCACAGATCCGAGGCCCTTACAGCCCCCTCCCCTCGGGGACTCCTGGCTGGCGAGAGAGCGTCCTGTCTTGGAGGTGGCCGGAATTCTGACGGCCCAGCGTGCACTTGGCGGTCATCTCAGAGGATGACCACAGGCATGTTGGAGGGATAAGAAGGGGGGAATAAATTAATTATTGCTTTAAAACAAAGTTTGTTCAAGAGATAAGATCTTTCAAAACACGGGATAGTAAAAGCAGCCTTCCTTGGGGAAAAGGCCGGGAAACTCTAATTTGGTCCAGCCCCAAGCCCCACGCTGCCGCCCCAGCTCTGTGCCTGATGTCGCTGGGATGACCCCTCCAGCCGTCCTCTGAGGGTGGTCCCCTTCTGCAGGTGAGGACATTGAGTGCTATGGAGGTGGCCTGATTTGCCCACGGTCCCACTGGCCGAGGAGAAGCCAGTCTCTCCTCCGAAGAGGTAGAGACCCTGGGGTGGATGTGGAATTCTCCTCTGTCACAGAAGATGGGCTTAAAGATGCTCGGGTCTGTGATTCTCTGGTTATAATCCGCTTTGACCTTGGGGCAAGGGGAAGGTAGGAAAGGGAGGTGGAAGAAAACTGACAAGTTCATTGTCAAGCAGCACAGACCCCCAGGCCGTTGTTCCTGAAAAATAGGTGAGAAAGGCGAGAAGGTGATCTTTTAGGACCTGCCCAGCTAAAGGCTGGGTGTGCCCCTTCTGAAAGCTGGGACAGGAGGTGGGCGACTTTGCTCCTCCCGCCCAGGGGTTGCAGCCCCCACGAGGTCAGAGCCAGGCGAGACGTGAGTGACCACCTCCTTAGACCAAGGAGACGAAGAGAAGGAAAGGGACTCGCCCATGGCCACACAGGATGTGCCTGGTGAACCCCGGGAGGACCCCGGCCCCGGGCTCCCCAGCTACCCCATGCCCTTTACAGCACGGAGCTTTGTTGCTGAAGGAATGACAGAAAGCTGAGAAACTCCATTCTCCTCCCTCCGCTCCCTCTTCCCTTCCTTCCTCCTTTCCTTTCTTTCCGCCTTCCTCCTCTCCTTTGTCCATCCTCCCTCTCTCTCTCCACACGCACCCACACCAAATGTCTGCTCTGGGCCGGGCGCCGCCCCAGATCCTGGGGCTACCCAGCTGAGCTGACCACATCCCCGTCCTCTGGGGGCTCTCAGTCAAGTGGCAAGATCCCCTTTGGAGGCCCTCGACCCTGACTGGCCCCCAGGAGTCCCTCTTTCCCTGCGCGCCACGCCCAGGATGCGAAGGGGTTAAAACCCAGGGCCGAGCAGGCCCCCTCCCGGCCATTCCCCTGCCCAGCCAGCCAGGCAGCTTCTGGGGCTTCCCGTGTTTCTTTCTCTCTTCCTCCTCGCTCCTTTTTTTTTCTTTTTAAGAAACATATGTCACTCGCCATAACTCATGTGCTTATTATAATCATGACCATATGCTTAATGGGGTGTAATAGAACCATGGCTAACCTGGCCCCCTGCTCGCAAATCTCTCTCCCCTCCCCGCTCCCACTCTGCTGGCTGGCCCGCCTGCCCCTGAGCTACTCCAGCGTGTTTTCAGGGCAGGACTGACCCGAGGAAAGGGAGCAAAAAGGGAGAGTGAGCTCCGTCATTCACTTTTCCGCCGGTGGTTCATTCATGGTTCATCCTTGTTTACCAAAGGCTCACTCCATGCCAAGCCCCAAAGAGGCCACAGTGAGTGAGGACAGTCACGGCCTCTGTCCTCTGCTAGGGGCAGTGGATCTCTTGTCTTGTAAACAGGTAATTAAACACTTAATTATAACTGATTACAGAGGAGACTGCCTTACTGGGAGGCTTACCAAGAGCGGAACCCTGTGCGTTTGATGTGTCCGTGTATTGACTCTGTGCCTAGTAGGTCCTTGATGAATGTTTGTTTGGCGAGTGAGTGGATGGATGGATGGATGGATGAGTCGTAGGTCTGAAAAGGCTTTCCTGAAGAACGGGGGCTGAGTTCTAAAATAATCTCTCCAAAGTGAAGTGGGGTGAAGAGGATTCCAATGGGGTCCATGAGGAGGTGAGCAAAACTTCGATTTATTTTTGTTTCTCCGTCTTAAAAATGAGAAACTGACATTTTCTGTGTGTTTAATATACAGACTGATGGTAGAGTACGGGGCGTAAGTATGACATTCCTAAGTAGCTATACATCACGGGGGCAAGAGGCAATGCCCAGCGTTTTTACTGCTGGGAAGAAGTACGTTATCAAGATTTAGGAGACGCCTTGTCTCAGCCTGCTTGGGCTGCCCTAACAAAACCCCATAGACAGGAGGCTCAAACAGCGGACGTCTATTTCTCACAGTCCTGGAGGCTGAGGAGTCCAAGATCAATGCAGTTCCTGGTGAGAGCTCTCTTCCTGGCTTGTAGACACCTGCCTTCTCCCTGAGTCCGCACATGGCCTCATGTGCATGTGGTGGGGGTGGGGCAGGGAGGAGAGAGCTAGCTCAGTCTCTTCCCCTCTTAGAAGGCCACACACCTTATTGGATTAGGACCTCATCCTCCTAACCTCATTTAACCTTAATTACCTCCTAAAAGCCCTGACTCTGAATACAGTCACACTGGGGGTTAGAGCTTTGACACATGAATCTGGGAAGGATGGGAGGGTGAAGCTCTGGGCGAAGGTGCGGGGGGGGAGGGGGACCTACCTTCTAGAAGCAGTGGCCCTGACATGGGAAGGAGTCTGGGGATGTGAGGAGCAAAATTCCTACCTTTCCCTTCTCCATCCTTAGAAGGGCATTTCTCCCACCTAGTCCGACTTCATGCTGGGGTAAGTCTAATGCCTTTTCAGATGTGTGAAAACCACAGGAGGCAGAGTCAGAGTATATATGAGAGTCCACGCCCGTGGTGGTTCCTGGACAGCAGGATGGCTCGGTGGAGGTAATAATAATATAAAAATGTTGTGTAAGTGTAATGTCCCAGTGCCTGCCCCAGCAAACACCCGAGGCAAAAAGCCCCATTCTCCATTCTTCTGATGCCAAGAATCCCCCATCCACTCCTCCCTCCCCAATGTCCCCTCCCTGGCTCAGGTCCTGCCCAGATTACTCCCTCAGACCTCCCGTGGTTTTTTCTCATCAGAAGGTAGCACACGGAGTAACCCTTTTAAAATGTAAGGATGAGTGTGTCACTCCCCAGCCGAGACCCCCGGAGCTCCCACCACACTGAGAACATGCCCAGAGTCCCTACCATGGCCAACAGCCCCTGCATGAGCTTCTGGCCACCTCTTCTGACTTCACTCCTGCCCCACGGGCCTTCTTGTACTTATTTGAACAACTTGCATGCTCCTACCACAGGGCCTTTGCACTTGCTGTATGACTTCCTGGAGAGCTCTCCCTCCTTCCATCTTGTTGGCTCATGCCCTCATTTTACTCTGATATCTGCCCAAATGGCACTGCCTCCTTGGGTCTCCTTGGGTCATCCCATCTGAAATAGTCTCCCCTTTCATGTTCTAGCCCTTATTTCGTTTTCTTTTTATAGCACTTACTGCAATCTGACATATGATATGTGTTTGTTTATTTGTAATATCGCCTCTCTCCCACTAAAAATGTAAGCTCTGTAAGGTCAGGAGTTTTAGTGTGTTTGTTCCCTCCTTTACTCCAAGAGCTTATAAAAGTGTCTGACACCTGGGACACCTGAGTGGCTCAGTTGGTTGAGTGGCTGCCTTCGGCTCAGGTCATGATCCCAGGGTCCTGGGATTGAGCCCCGTGTGGGGCTCCCTGCTCAGTGGGGAGCCTGCTTCTCCCTCTCCCTCTGTCTCCCAGCTCGTGCTTTCACTTTCTATCGCAAATAAATAATAAAATCTTAAAAAAAAAAAAGTATCTGACACCTAGCAGGTACTCATTAAACATTCATTGAATGAAAGTGTTTTTGCGACTTATCAAAAGGGGGCAGGTTTATACACGATGAGATGGAGAGAGGGAGAGGCTCAGACCACAGAGGTCCTGGGTGACTTGGGTAGGGCACTTGGATTTTGTACTAATTGCAGTGAGGAGCTACTCAAGAATTGAGCGTGATTTTGGCTTTCGTTTATTTGTTTGTTTGTGTTTTGATGACCTCTCCCCTTAGGAGCGCTTGGGCGGGAAAAAAGGTGAAATTTTTTGACAACGGAATCGGAAGAAATTAGGGGCAATCTAGTAGAATGATGAAAAAGCAACAATTCCAATCTCAGTCTCCTCATCCATCCTCCCCGTCTTTGTCCCCCCAAAGGATATTTCTAAGATCTCTTACCGGTTTAAAAAAAAAAAAAAGCCAAGGGGATAAATAGAAAGGTTGTAAAATCACCATCTGCCACGACCAGCCTTCCGGGCATTTCATATCTATTCCCTGCATGTCTTCCCCATTCCCGAGTGTGCGAGAAGAGGGTCCAGCCCTGATTTATGCTGCCGACAGAAAATCTAATGGATTGAAGACATAAAAGCATCCGGGGCTCCCCTCGGGAGAAATCCATTCTGGATTCAGGTCTTTGAGTGGGGCACGTGGCCGTGCTGACAGCCCAGTATCCGTGATGGATGCGGCCCTGGACGCCCAGCTCGGGGGCACCGAGCATCTCACGGGGGGTGGTAATGGGAGGGGCCGAGGTAGACTTAGGAAGGCTCTAAAACATCCCAACCTTGTAGCAAAAAGAGCTTAAGGCAAATCCAAAACGGAGATTCCAAGCATGTGTGGGGTGCGTGCTGGACCAATTGTGCTGCTCGGGGAGCGGTGCATGGAGAACGTGAGGCGGGGACCTGGGACCCAGCCCCCCTCTGCCACTAAGTGCCACCATGCATCACCCCCAGCAGGCACCTGTGTCCATTTGTAAAATGGGTCAGGGACTGAAGATGTCAGCGCCTACAGAAGCCCAGGACACATTTTGCCTAAATGCCAGAAGCAAGCCGGGTAGGCGCCGTAGGAGAACGGAGAGCATTCACCTCACATGTAAAAAGCAGCCCCACCCAGCTCCGACCAATGGGATCATTGTCAGAGTTGGTCCTGGGAAGGGGGTGGGGGGAAGCTCTTCTGCTTATTGAAGAGAAGTCAGAAAGCGGGGTTCATTCCTGCGTGGGATCTCTCGCTTTAAAAATGCTGACAGCTGCTTCAAATTGAATTTTAAATGAACCCAGCCTATGGGCCACCCATTTGGAACCTCTCAATGAGATGATCATTCAGGGTCCCATCCCATTTTAATTCAATTAATTCAACAACCGTTTCCCGGGGACTCGGTACCTGCCAGGTGTTGGGCAGACCCTGGAGGTGCAGACGAGACCACCATGGGCTCCACATTCCACACCCATCTCCTGGGGAAGAAAGGCTCAGAGATCTGAGGCTCAGCGGCACGTTTGGAAAAGAGTCCAGACGCATCAAGAGAAGGCAGGGCTGGACCCGGGACCCCAGGCAGGCCGTGGCAGATCTGAAGGGCCCGGAAGGCTGGAGGTGGAGAGAGCCTTGGTCCTACAGGTCACCGCCCAGAAGCTGGGGTGGGAGGGTCATCCATGTGGGAAAGAGCCCTCTGCTGGCCATGCGAAAGATGGCTAGAGGAGCCCCTGAGGAGGTCATAGAGGGGACCATCTCAGTAACCCAGGGAGAGTTGACAAGGCCTCGGATCCAGGCAGAGGCAGAGGGGAAGGAAAAGATGGCACCCTGGGGGGACTGGTGGGTTTCTCCCTGTATTCGCCGGCGCATTTACCCACAGGCTGATGCCAACTACCCAGAGCTCCGGTGGCAAGCAACAAAAACCAAGCGGAGCTACTTGAAACAGACAAGGGCTGGAGGGCCAGGCTCCAAGCCCGCGCCATGAGGACCCACGCTCTCAATCACGCTGTACTACTGGTCCGTGGAGACGCCACCGCGGTCCCTGCACAGCAAAACCACAGCTGCCTTTGGACACCAAGTTACTGAGAAAGTGGGGATAATAGTCCTCGCTCCCCTGGGATCGTTCTGAGGCCCAGAGGCAATCTGATCGGTCAGGCACTCAGCACGGTGCCCCAGTGCCTGGCACACAACCTCTCAGGAAATGGCAGCTGTCACCGTGGTCTTCAGCACCCTTGTCATTGTCATGGTTACTTCCCGACTCTTCGTCTCACCAAGCCCGTTAGACTTGCTCCTGAGGGCCGATCCCTTATACTGTGCTCTCGTGTGTCCTCAGCTGTCCTCTGCGCATGTTAGGGGCTCTGCACTCCAAAGTGTCAGCCAGGGTCTGGTACGAATGAGTCCTGAGCGACTAAATGAATGGGCGCATGGGCTCTGCGGTAGGAGAATGAATGGCAGACGGAGCAAATCAGCTACGTCAAACGTGTTCTCGTCGGTGCAACGACCGCTCTCCGTTTTCATTCACTTTGACCCTACTCCAGACGAAGGGAGAGCAGATGTCCCCTTAGTCATACCAAGGATGCCCCAGAATTGGCGAGACACCATCTGTGACCGGCTCCGGGTATCCCACTGGGAAAGAGGAATTCCAGATGTTTCTGGAAGAGGAGCCGGATGCTCGGCGGAGGGGTGAGGCCGGGTCTCTGAATGTCAGCTGACATGCGGGCGTGAGCCAAAGAGAGTGCTTGGGGCTGCGCGCTGGGAGGGTGCCGCAAAGTCCCCCCACCCCATCACATCATGGAGTGTGTCAGAGACAATCGGAACCCACCAAATAGTTCAAGGGCTCCTCCCATCTCCCAGACTCCCTTGCAGCTGGGAAGGGGCCCCAGGACTCTTTGGGCCAGTGGACTCTGCACGGAAACTGTGCTGTCCCTTCCAGGCAAAGGCAGTTGGAGCCGTTGTGCCTGCCCTCGTCTTTCTCTTCCCTGCTCCAGACCTCGGTGGCCACATTTTCCAGATGACACAGCTAACATCGGCAGGCACTAGACGAGCGAGAAATACATTGTTAATGTGCTAAGCCACCAAGATGTCAGGTTTTATCAGCGCCCAGCATAGCGAGCCTCTCCTGGTGTATGGATTCACATTTCAATAAGTCTCCTACATTCTTCAGAGCTACTCAAGAGCTCCTCTTTTTATCAACATGAGAAGTAACTGCAAGGACTCTCAGGACCTTGTAGTTCAGCCATCCCCTTTTCATGGATGGAGAAACTGAGGCAGGCCCAGAGAGTAGAAGCAATATGCATTACTATTACAAACCATTTCTCCACCCTGGGATGTTCGGTGTCCCTCTTTAGACGGAGAGGCGTCAGCTGGCCCAGGACTCAGTGCAGAGGCTGATGGAGAGGTTCAGCGTATTCACTGAACCAATGTTTGTTGTGCACCCCCTTAGTGAACATGACACGTTCCTCGCCCCGGGAGTCGATGCTGTGGCCGGAGAGCCGCCTTGAAACAATGGGTCATCTGCAACTGGGAGGAATGTTATTTGTGAGATACACAGGGCAGTGTGGGAGCAAATGACCTCTTCTTGGGTGGGGTGGGAAGAAGGACCACTTACCTAGGATTTAGTCAGGTGAAAAAGGAAGCAGGAGAGGTACTCTCAGCAGAGGGAACTGTATGTGCAAAGGCCCTGTGACAGAAAGGAGCTTGGGGTCTTTGATGAGCTGAAAGAAGGCCACTGTACAGGAGGGAGAGGAAAAGGGTGAGGAGGAGAGAGATGAGACAAGATAAGAGCCTGGTTTTCACAGGATCATGTCATGGATTTGGGACTTCATTATTTTTATCCTGAAAGCCACTGAAGGACTTGAGACAGAACCAGTGGCTTTCAGACTGATGATTGTGTCTGCTCTGTGGAGAAATGATAGTGGCAAAGCAGGAAGACCATTTGGAGGCCACTGCAGTGAGCGAGGGAAGAGCTGAGACTTTGATTAAGGTGGTGACGGGGGGGAGGGAGAGAAGAGGGTGGATTAAGGATATATTCCGAGGGTCGAATGGGCAGACCTTGGTGATACATTGGCTGTGGGTCTCTGTGAGGGGTGGGGGAACAGTTGTCAAATTTCTGTCTTGGGCAACAGATGAGTGGTACCAATTTCTAAGATGAGGAAGACTAATTTTAAGGGGTAAGTGATTAGTTTATTATTGGAGTGGTGGAAGCATCAGGGGTGGGGGGCTCTGGATAAGAACTCTCTACCTTGTAGGCAGGTGGCAGAATTGCTTGGTGTCTAAGCCAATACCTAGTCTCCTCTTCCTCCCTTGATTCTCAGCTGGTATGTAACCACCTGGAATAAAGAGTATATTTCCTGGCATTCCTGCTAATAAGTTGCAAGCAGAAAAGTCGTGTTGACTACTGCATAGTGCCCCCAAAAGGAGAAAGGCTACCTTCCTTTGTTTTTAATTCCTCCTTCTGGATAACTGGGAAGTGCACTTGATGTCTGGAGCTCCAACAGCCATCTTGGATCATGAGAAGTGAGTCTTATGCTGAGAATGTGGCATAGCAACATGGAAGGAGCTGGGGACAGACACTGTGTAGTGTCACACCAGCTCCAAACTATGTACCTCTAGATTTTGCCATGAACCAGACCTAGTCTTTATTAAGACTAAAGAATCTGACCCCTGACTATCCATTTGTCCTCACCTCCTACCCTTCTCCCTCTCCCTCACTCCAGGCCAGCTTTAGTGGCTTTCCAGGTCTTCTGATGCTTCAAACTTGTTCCCACTTGGAGGCTTTGTACTTGCTGTTCCTTGAGCCTGGAATGCTGTTTCTCTGCGTCTTCTCATTGGCTCCACTCAAACATCTCCTCGTCAGAGGGAGTGTCCATGACCTTCTTCATGAAGGTCCTTCCCCTAAAGTTTTCTCTGTCACTCCATCCCGTTTCCTTTCTTCACTGCATTTCTCATGGTCTGAGTATTTTGCTTCTTTGTATGTTTATTTGGGATTCACTGCTTCTTCCCACTAGAATAGGTAATGTGTAAGAGCAGAGGGACCTGCTCTTTGTCCTCCTGCATCTCCCAAGACTAAACAGAAAGCAGCCTGCACTACAGGCTTAGCATATCATCATTGACTAATGCAAGGAGCTAGAGCTAGTTCCTCATTTTACCGAGACTGCTGCGGCCAGAAAAGGAAATTGACTTGCCCAAGGTCGCCATTCAGGAGAAGGACCTGAACCTCCAAGGTCCGGGCCTCCAAGCACCCAGTCGAGAGTGTGCCCCCTCCCCACATCTCAGCCCGGACAGACGCACTCTTGGGGGAGGCACCGCCAGCTCCTTTGCGGCATCATTGCCCCCTCTGCATCTGTGACATTCCACCAGCCTGGCTGGGAGCCCAGAACACGGTCCCGAAAGGCCTTGGTCCCTCTCCAGCCAGCCCAGCATTGCCCTGCTCAGCCTTGGCGGGAAGAGGGCAGGGAAAAAGGAGCCTTGCTCGGATGGGCCTTGGGCCACATCTGGAATTAAGAGCCGAAAACCCGGCTCAGTGCTGATCAGGCTTTACTGACAAGAGATGAAAGTCCCGAGGCCGGTCCCTCTCCACGCTCGGGTTTGCACTGTTTTACGAGGTGCGATACACTCTGGTACCTTCCCCCCTCCCGTCCGCCCCCTCCACTCACCTCCAGCGGCCCCTCCAGCCCCCTTTCCTGCTCCTGGCCCACACTGAGCCATTCGTTCCAGCAGGAGTCCTCGCCTGGTCTCAGCCGTGGCCGAGGCGGGGGCGACTGGCTCTGCCGCAGAAAGACTACGGAGGCCCAGGAAGGTCCAGGCCTCCGCCCCAGATGTCTCACCCCCACCTCACCCCATGGGAACTGGAACTCCCCAGTGCCAGGAGCGGGCCCGCTCTAGGCTGGGTTAGGGGTCCAGGAACGGAGAGCAGAGGGACCTGCTCTTTTCTCTTGGGGCCTGGGAAAATAAGGGAATGGTGGTTGGATGGGGTGAGGGGGACGGCAGGAGGGAGGAAGGAAGCAGAGAGAAAGGGCCGCCCCGAAGAAGCGGATGTATGAGTTACCTATCTCTGCTGCTACGAACTTGGTTGCTAAAGCATCACAGATCTATTATTTTATGCTTCAGGAGGTCAGAGATCCAAAATGGGCTTGACTGGGCTAAAATCAAGTGTTGGCAGGGCTGTATTCCCTTGCCCTCTCCAGCCCCTGGAGGGCCTGCAATCCTCCGCCCAGGTCCCTCCCCCCTCTTCAAAGGCAGCAGTCCAAGCCTGCCTACGGACCTCTCTGGGACTCTGAAGCTAACTCTCCCACCTCCCTCTTCCACTTACAAAGCCCCCTGAGATTCCTGTGAGCCCACGTAGATAATACCGCCTAATCTCCCCCTCTAAATTTAGTGGATTCATGACTCCTCTAATTCCTTCTTCAACCTTGCTATGGACGGAACGTCTGTGTCCCCCAGAACTCGTATGTTGAAATCCTAACGCAACAGTATTCGGAGTGGGGTCTTTGGGACGCAACTGGGTTCTGAGGATGGAGCCCCCTGATGGGACCCGTGTTCCTAGAAGAAGGGAAAAGGAAAGAGAGCTAGACCTGTCCCTCGCCCCCAGGTGAGATACGGCAGAAGGTGACTGCCTCCAGGTCAGGAAGCCGGAAGCTCTCGGCACAGCGCTGGTCCCCGCGGTAAGTTCTTGGTAAATCCTGTTTTTCTTGCCATTACTATATTGATTTGGGAGTCATCATTTTATGTTAAAGTTTCCTTTTAAGGTGTTCACACTCACAGTGTAACCAAGGCCTGAACCTTCTATCCTGGACCTGCAGGATCTTTGAACTGGGACTTCCCAGCCACCAGAACCGTGAGAAACAAGTTCGTGTTGTGTCAGCCTCCCAGCCCAGGGTATTTTTGTGACAGCCTGAGCTAAGACAAGCCTAATTCCCCCATCATGGAACGTAACACAGCACGAGTTCTGGGAATTAGGACGTGGACATACGTGGGGAGGGAGGCATTTTTTGCCCATCACCCGGGGTCAGGGAGAGATCCTCCTGAGTGTGTGTGTGTGTGTCTGTGTGTGTGTGTGCGTGTGTGTGTGTGTGTGTTGGGTGGGTGTGCGGAGAGCTGGATATTCCAGCAGGAACCAATTCATAGCACGAGATGGACCAACCCGGCAGGTCTGTTTTACGGGCTATGAACCCGACGTGCTAATACAGGAAACTTTATTTTTCTGGGACAAACTTTCGTTTACCAGGAGCCCTCATTCTGTGGACGTGTTGAAAATTAGTCACTCCCACCCATCGACAGCAAGTAGCTTCTGGGGCGCTTACTGGGCTGAAGCGGGAAGCAGGGATTCCTCGGTTCTGGGCACTGGCCCCCAGCCTTCCATCCCTCTGATGCAGCTTTCAGCGATCAATCCCTCCCGCTGGTGGGGGCGGCTCAGCCTCCTTCCGGCCTGTCTTTGCCAGGTCCTCCTAGCTTGGGGCTATCCCAAACTCCCCACCTTTCTGTCGTTTTGCCCACTTGAGTCCCAGGAAGACAGTGGGAGGTGTCCCCAGACGTCCACCGGAAGGCTCTCCCACCAGACTCTGGCCAAAGGGAGACCCCCCACACACATACTCCTAGCTCTGTGCCCTGGCTCCAACCCTGCTTGCTGGGGGCGGGTGTAGACACAGCCTCCACCCCTCCACTCCCCCCCCCACCCCGTGTGGCCATTGTCACACCTTGCTGGGACAAAGGGCTGCGCTCTAGGTCTGTGGGCTTCCTTGGGCCCTGAGGCTCCACTTCCGTCTCCTTGCCCATCTCCCATCGCGCTGGCAGAGCCCCCCCCACCCCGCACCCGTTCTGAGACAAAGCCTTCTGCTACTTCCCCAAATTCTGCCACTCAGAAACAAACCCTCTTTCCAAATTGCTCAGCTTTTCACCTCAATGACATCAAATTATAATCGAATTTCGGAATCTTCATTTTTTTCTCTGTTACTTGTGACAACCCCTGGGGACTAGCTAAGGGCTAGCAGTGAAGGGCTACTTAAAGCTAAAGCATTCGAGGGTGAGAGGCAGAGAATGTCAGAGAGTTAAGAAAGTCATAGAAAACTATTTTTTGCTTTCATTCATTTATTCGTTTTTTTAATTTAAATTCAATTAATTAACATACAGTGTATTATTAGTTTCAGAGGCAGAAGTCAGTGATTCATCAGTGCTCATTACATCATGTTCCCTCCTTAATGCCCATCCCCCAGTTACCCTGCCCCCAACCCTTAGTTTCTTTCCTACGATTAAGAATCTCTTATGGTTTATCTCCCTCTCCAGTTTCGTCTTGTTTCGCTTTATCTTCTCTTCCCCTATGATCCTCTGCCTTGTTTCTTAAATTCCTCATATCAGTGAGATCATATGATAATTGTCTTTCTCTGATTGACTTATTTTGCTTAGCGTAATACCTTCTAGTTCCATCCACATCATTGCAAACGGCAAGATTTCGTTCTTTTTGATGGCCGCATGGTATTCCATTGTATATATTACTACGTGTTCTTTACCTATTCATCTGTCGATGGACATCCGGGCTCTTTCCACAGTTTGGCTATTGTGGACATTGCTGCTATAAACATTGGGGTTCAGGTGCCCCTTCGGATCACTACATTACTACATTTATAACTTTGGGGCAAAGTTAAAGAAAAATACATTAATTAAGACGTCACTTCTCAGCCTGCCACAGTCCCAGCGTAATGATAGCATGGGCTCCTCTGTCCACCATCACTGAAGCTCAGTTTCCTTTTCTGTAGAATGGGTACAGCAACATTGCCATCTACCTCTGAAGGTTGTGTGGGGGCCACAGGGGAGCCCGTGTGTAAGGGTCCTAGCCTCCAGCTCAGCCCTCCACACAGGCTGGGCATGGGTCAGCAACTGCTTCTCAGGTGACAGGTAAGCTATATATGGATGGGACTTCTCACCAATAACGTGTAATCTGCATTAGGAAGAGTTAAGAATAGCTTATTTACATAGATTAAAATTTTGCTCTAGCCGTATAGATTTTTTATGATATTGTTTATGCCTTTTTTTTTTTTTAAGCTCAGTGCTGGTGTAAGGTTGAAAACATGGAGCCCGTGTTCCGGTGGGAACATCCCCATCTCGATGAGTATCTCAGAGGATTACCTCCAGCTGCTTCTCCCTGTCTCTCTCTAAGAGCAGTGACTGTTGCTTTTGGGGGCAGCCCACAGCGTGTGACTTGTTCCCTTGGGATTCTCTCCTATTTAAGCCCCAGAGCAGATAGCACGCAGTGCATCCCATGTGTACGTCGTCTCTCGTGGGTGTCCTTGTGGGGTGGTTTTTCACTTCGCATTGTACCTGCAGGGACATGACTTTTAGAAAGGCTCCGTGGAATCACACATGGACAGATGTCCCCAGCGCCTCATAATCTCATCTCTGGGGACACCTGCCCATTTCACAGATGTGGATAATCAGAGGCCCAGCTTCTTGGAGGCCCTGAATCAACGTGACCAGTGATATGAACTCTGGAGCCAGAGACGGTGAGATTTAAATCCCAGCTCGGCCTTTCTTCGTGCTGGGCAAGTTCCTTTGTCACTCTCAGCCTGTTTTCCCTCTTCCTCCAAATGAATATAGTAAGAGCATCAATTGTTGAGGGAGACACCACCTACTTAACACTGGGGGAGCATTAAATGAGGTCATACGCAGATCCATTTTACAGATGGGTAAAGTGAGGCCATGCCACTCTACCAGAGACTCACCATACCAGGTTACACAAGTGCCTAGAGAAGAATGGAAGTCAGAGTCTGGGTCTTCCTATTAAAAAGTGAAAATCCTTGGCAAACAAAACTCTCATCTCAGAGCCACGAGCCGTAGAGCTTTCCATCAGAGCCCTTCCCTGCCCCTGCCCCTTCTCTATCAGCATCCTCCTCCTCCCTCATGATGATGGCATCTGATGTCCATGTCCCCCGGGCTCTTCAGCCAAGGTGACCACGCAAAGACTCTGAATGGCGGTGAGGGTGCGGCATGTACAAAGGCCCTTAGCTGGAGGGACTTGGCGTGCTCAAAACTGATGGCGGAGCCTGGCATGAGTGGTGGGGGGTGGGCCAGGGAGAAGGAGGAAGAGAGGAAGTCACCGAGCCCGGAAATCCATGTCTTCCAGGGCCTTGCAGGACACAGGAGGCGGCTTCAGAATGCTAAGCAGGAGCATGACAGGGCCCAAACTGGAATTCTAAAATATCCATCTTCTCTGAAGTGTAATGCACCTGTGGGGGAGGGGAGAAGAACAAGAGAGAAAGCTGAGAATGCAATTCAGGGATGTCCTGGTTTGCTAGTGGCAGCAAAGGAACACTGGCCCGGCAGCTCAGACAACAGAAATTGACTGTCTTGCCATCCTGGAGGCTAGAAGGCCAAGTTCAAGGTGTCAGCAGGGCTGGTTCCTTCCGAGGCTGGGAGGCAGCACGTGTTCCATGCCTCTCCCCTAACTTCCTGTGGTTTGCCCGTGACCTTGGGCATTCCGTGGCTTACAGAGAACCGCCCTGATCTCTGCCTCCTCTTCCCCTGGTGCTCTCCCCGTGTGCCTGTCTGTGTCCAAATTTCCCTTTTTTATAAGGACACCAGTCATATTGGTGTGACTACTCCAGGGTGACCTCATTGTGACTAATGACATCTGCAATGACCCTATTCCCAAGTAAGGTCACATTCCGAGGGCCTGGGGAGCTAGGGCTTCAACAATAGGAATTTAAAATTGTTGACTTTTTCAACCCATCACAGGAGGCTACTACAATATTCGGGAAAGATAGCATGTGGCCTGGCTCCGGCAATGTCAGGGGACGTGGGGAGGTGGAGAGAGTGTTTCGACAGGGACATATTTCGAAAGCGGAGCTGGCAGGGTCAGACGAGCTGGGGCAAAGTGGGGGTTGCAGGGAGGGAGGTTCTAGGCAGACTTCAGAACCTGGCTGCAAGAATTGGGGGTCCGCTGAGTGAGGGGCGGGGGGTGAGAAGTCAAGAGCAAGGTTTTGCAGCCAGCGGACACATCTGGTGTTTGCCCCGGCTTACCGCGCGGGTCCACCTTGTCCTGGGCCGGAGGAAGCGGGCCCTAATGAGAGGCAGCTGCGGCCGGCTCCCATTTGTTCTGCTTTCGGCATCAAAGGCCTGAGAAAAGGGTGTCCAGCCCCCAAGGCCATGGCCATCCATCTTGGAGGCTACACTGCCAAGAAGCCAGGTCCCCGTGGCCAGTGCCTGTTCGCTCGGTGCAGCGGTCCCCCACTCCCCCCACTCCTACACGATTTCCTGGCTGTAGCTTTGGAAACTTCCCCTCCATCCACCCCCACCCCCACCCCACGTTTGGCTCATCCCTGCCGGAGAAGATCGATCACCTGAGATAAAGAGGGGCACCGTGAAGGCAGAAAGGCTCGTGGGGCCGTGGCTGACTGTCCCCAAAGCGGCCCCCAAACACATTACATTCAACCTAACAAAGGAAGGAAGCCATTTAGCGGGACGGTCGGAAGCAGTCCTCCTACCTGTGTTCCAGCCCAGATCTCCCTCTTACCCGCGTCTGTAAAGTGAGGGAGAGCCGATACTATGTTATAAGGTAATTATGAGGCCTGAATGAAGTGTAATGTACGGACAGTTCTTAGGGCTTGTCACGTGGGACGTTCTCGTTAGGTTTTTATTACAGCCACTGTTATTCTTGTTATTTGGGAGAAATCATTTTATATCTAAATTTTATATTCACAGGGTTCACACGAACAAACCAGCAAAGGCCCAAACCCTCTACATTGATTTTCTGCTTCAGTGAGAAGTCTAGACAGTTAGGGTGTGATATATCCTCAAAATTAATAATAAAAAGACTTCTACCCAAGCCATGGGCTTCTATGGAAAGATCACCTCCTGCGGTCGGCAGACCTGGAATCCCAATCTCGGCCCTGCTTTTTACCAGCTGTGTGACCCTGGGCAAGTTCCTCCACCTCTCTGAGGCTCTAAGAGACAGAATGATAATACTCCTGAGTATTGACGGTCATATGTATAAAGGACCTGACTCAGGACCTGGCTCAGAGTATATACACCATAAATGATCAATTTTGCAGTAGGTCAATGGCATTAAGTTGTCCTCCCCTCCCCCTACTGCCAAATTCTTTACCCCTCCCTATATCCTACTATACACCTTGTTCGTGTCCTTCCTCTCTGACGGCGGCTTGGACGTGGGACTTGCTTTGACCCATGGGGTGTCGGCGGATGTGACACAGATGCACACTTAGAAAAGCATCTACCTATTTCCACTTCCTCCACTGCACCTGCCGTGGGGACAGGTCTGGGCTATTCCGCTGGAGCACATGCCGTGTGCAGCAGAGCCGAGTCGGTCCAGCATCTCAGAAAAGTCCATTCCAGATCAGCTGAGAGCCCGCCAACTCCAGATAGGTGGGCAAACCCGGCCAAGATCAGCGGAGCCGCTGAGACAACCCGCGGCTGGCCGCAGAGGCATGGGCGAACACAGCCAAGCCCAGCCAAGCCTGCCCCGGATCAGCAGAACCCTACAGACACTTGAGCCTAATACACGCTTATTGATGTGTGCCTCTGAGTCTTTGTGGCCATAACTCAGCATTATTGTGGCAACAGATAATGAATATAGATATTAATACGCCATATTCCTAATGCTTGCTTATGAAATACAGACTCTTTTAGATGGCTCCTCAGGGATCTAGGACCCAAAGATACTGACATTTGTAATGAGAGTTCACCCTTGTCCTAATCCCCATAAGATTATTGAACTGTGAACCCATAAATCTCAAAATCTAAAATATAATAAATAAGCTTCCATTGTTTTGTTTTGTTTCGTTTGAGGTAAAGAGCCAAGAATAAAAATGCCAGAAACATTAATGATGTTGGCCAGACAGAGAAAGTGAGAGGGGAAAACAGGCCAGGTCATTCTCTCTTTCTAGATCTTCTAACGCAAATTTTGTAGACTTCTTGGCCCCAGAATCATAAACTAAAGCCCTCTCCTGAGGACTTTTCTGTTGATGATACAGATTTGATTCTAAGCATCTTAATAGGATGGCTTTAGCTATGTCTTGGACATTGTTGAAACTAAAAATCTCCTTATGAGTCTGGCAACTTGCTCCCACCAGCTGACCATGGAGGGGGTCTGGGCACGGGGAGCATGCCCGGACTTGAATCCCAGCCCCTCCCCCCCCACACTTTCCAGTGGTGCAAGCTTAAGAAAATCACAGAGCATCTGAGAAGCAGCACATAGGAGGTGCTTAATGGTTTGGATCTCTCATAACGAACATGTTAATCTATCCCAGGCACGGCATGTAGCCTGTGTGCCCAAAACTGCCCAGCAGGGTCAGTCCTGGTGCCTGAAGGTTGTAATTGATGCACTGTCCCCTCCTTCATTTTCAGATCTGTTGAGGCTTCTCTCTGAGCCTCCTGCTAAGTTTGTATCTTGAGTTGGATCTTCGGGATGATCCGATGGCCAAGCAATCACTGTCAACAACATCAGTTAAGGTACACAAAGAGTGCACCCCAAGATCTTAGTGATTTAACAACAGAACAATGACAGTGAGATACCAGGAATATGCTAGCCTTATGTGCTCAGGGACTCAGGTGGATGGAGGTTCTGCCATCTCCACCCCCTAGGTTCAGAAGTCATGCTGGGCATCAACAGTCAGCCACCAGACACCAGAGAACCATATGGAAGAGGGTTTGTATGGGCTGAGTCTGGAAGAAACTCATCACTTCTCCCCAGATTCCATTGGCCAGAACAAGGTCATGACCACACACGGATGCAAGGGGGCTGGGAGATGTGGAGCCTGACTGGACTACTGTTTGCCCTTCACGACTCCGTACTCCAGAAGGGCAGCATGAACCTTGGTGGACAGATGGCTGTTCCCGTCTCAGTGGCTGGTGCTCCCTGAGCATGGCCATGTGCTTGGCACCACGTGACGTCCTTCATACCTATCCTTCATGGATGTGCATCACCCCATCTTCCTTCCAGCTAAGGAACAAGGCCCTGAGGGGTAACGCCGTGCTGCACCTCTGGCTCTCGGAAGCAGTAGTCTCTCCTGTGTTCTAACTCTGATCGCAAGGCACCTGGGGTCTATTTATGGACTCCGGCTTGAAGGTTGTCTTATCAACACAGTGGCTCCGTCCTGTCAGGTTCTGCGTCTCACTGTTTCCATCGCCACCCTGTGCAGAGACCCCGGGCTAACCTCCCTGCCCGGCATCACCACCCACCACCGCACCTCTACTCTCACCAAACCATCAGCCTTTCGATGGCTCAAAGTCAACGTGGCCTCACTCTGTTCTCTTTCCTGGCCAAGATCGGGTAGACCAGTTCACTAGATTTCAAACCACAGCGTGTAAAAGAACTATAGGCAGGGTTTCATGCCTGGATGTCATGAATATGGTGCCATACGTGGCAGAGGGGAATTTGAAGATGTGGTTCACTTAAGGATCTGGAGATGGAGGGAGAATCCTGGATTATCCCACTGGGGTCAATGTGATCACAAGAGTCCTCCTCGCAAGAGGAAGGCGGGAGGGTCAAAGTCGGAGAAATGTGATGATGGAAAGAAAGACAGGAAAGATATACTCTGCAGGTGGAGGAAAGAGGTGTACCTCCTTTGCTGTAAAGTGGGTCCCTTGGTCCCATGCAGTATAATGCAGGATCCTGTGTGGGTACATGAACACACAGCTAGAACCTGCAGACTCGTACGTATTGGCTAAAGCCCTGTGGCAGAATAGACAAACATGCTTTGAGTTTCTGCCAATTTCAGGGAGGACAGATCTGCTCATTCCCAGGTAGAGGGATTCAGTGCAGTCACTTGCCACTGAGTGGCTGTCTGGTCACCTTGAGGGAAGGTGCCACATCAGGGGCTCAGGGTTGGTCCCATTGCTGGCAGGTTGGCTGTTCGGCAGTGGCAATAGCCAGGTCAGCCTTGAGAATTGGGTGCCTCTCATGCACAGCCTCCATCCCTGCCACCGTGCCTATCCTGGTCAAGTGCCATGGGAGCTGATACCATGTCGGCTGACGTCATCTGGCTGAGACATTCTGTCTGCTTGGTTGTTTAGTGCCTCTTCTGAGATGGATGCTCTCTGGTGGGCATTAACACAGGATGGAAAGATCTTCACCCTTTATGCCCTCAAATCCATCTTCATATCTCTTCCCTAGACTTCTTTGTTCCCAGTCTTCCAAGTCTACTCCTTGCAGGCTCCTAAACAGCCAGTCAAGTCATTCACCACTGCCTGTGAGTCCATGTATATCCTCACCATGGGCCATTGCTTTTTCTGCATGGAGGGGATCCCCAGGTCACTGCCCAAAACATCCCCGGGGGAGAATTTCCCTCAGCACTGTTTTTCAGCACTAACTCTGAGTGAGGCCACATGGAGTTGGGATCTGTCTGCGGCTTGCACCCACACATCCAGCTATGTTCTCCCTCCTCTGTCCGTTGTCTATAAGGGATCCCACATACAGAAATAGAGTGAGAGCTGAGAGTCAGTGGGACAGTGGCAGATGATGAGGGGATCTGATTTATCAGCTCGGTCAGCTTATTTGGACCCTCTGGCCCTGTTGGGTCTACCTAAGTTCACGGCTTTGCAATACTGTGTGAACTCAGCTGACGATGGACAGCTCTGGCTGAGGAGAGACCTGATGTCCCACGGTCAGGTGCTCTATCCCTCCCAGCACCCAGGATCCTTTCAGGTGCTGTTTTTGAAAAGTGTGTCATTTTCCACCGCAGATAGCACGACCTTGCTCCGAAACTTCAAAGGTCTACATGGAGAGTCTCCTGTTGGAGCTTGCCGTGAAATCTACACGGCATTTTTCCCCACCATGGAGAGCTCCAGGAATACCGCGGAGTCCGTTAGTTTCATGGCCCGAGCAGCTGGGCCTGTTGCACTAATGTCTGGGTCAGTCGCAGACACATCTCTGCTCCAGGCTGGCTGCTTCTTCTATCAGCAGAACACATGGGCTGGAACATGTGTGAAATATGTTGTCTCTAGAACCCCAAGAGGCCCACTGGGCCCTGTACTTCTGTCTTAGTGGAGACAGGTGTAAGACACAGTACTGTGACCTTTACTTTAGAGGAAATGTCCTGGGATGCTCTAGATCAGGACCAGACTG
>CM052884.1:81770416-81833562 GCA_028534135.1 Potos flavus | reverse complement strand
GTTATGTTGTGAATCGGTCCTAGTTATTGGTCCGATGGTCAGGAGGGGAAGTAGAGGCACATCCTAAGGAAGGTATATATTGCCTTGTAGGTCAGAGGCCTCTGCATTTTCTACAAGCAATGACCAGAAGATCAAGGTCATGTGGGGACAGAAGATTTTCAAGTGTACCAACCAAGATACCCCCATCTCATATCTCAGGGTCCTACTCCTTCATTAAGCTCTGACTTTTCATAGTTATTCCTTCCCTGGAGCTCTTCTACTCTTAAGCATAGAAGTCCTGGACCAGATCCTCAGCTTTTCTTGCTTCTGGCCTTCAAGCTGCCAAAAAGGTCCTCTGGCTTTCACACTTAGCTTTTCATTGCTGGTTCAATACCCTTGGCCCATCCTCATCTATCTCCATCCCAACTATTGCCCCTCGCAACACTCATTCAATTCCATTGTCCTTAGAATTACGACTTTCCTCATACTTGTCAGACTCCCATTACATGGTCCAATCATCATTCCTTTCCGCTCATGAGTCATCCCATTTCACCACTAGTCAAAGACTGGTGATATCCTTGTTACCGTGGTCAAGTGACCGTCAGCACTGCATAAACCAACAGTGATGGGGCCACCACTGTCCCTCAGGCAGCGAAGAATCCAGCTCCAAACCCCACTTTAAAGTCTGCCTTCTTGGGTCACTCATGGCGCCCAATGTCACGGGTCAGGTGCCCTGGGGATCAGACTCTGAGACTGGGATTTGCTTGCGGCCGGTTTCATGGGGAATGTTCTCAACATCAATGTCTGAGACGGTGTGCAGGAAGCACGTCTGGGCACAGGGAGAGGGTGGGCTGTGATGCAGACACACCAGAGGCTTCAGCCCACCCCGCAAGGAGTTCTGGAGCTAGAACGACCCTGCAGAGTCACCCCAGATTGGGGCGAGAGGGTTGGGTCTTCTCATACCTCCGTTAACCAGTCATTGGCTACAGGCTGCCCCAGGAGGCAGGCATGACCTCGGGCAAGATGTTTTGTTCCAGCCAAGAGCAATCCCTGGGTGGGCGGGTGGGGGCACGAGGCAGCTGTGAGCCCTCAGCTGTCAATCATCTCAGTAGCAGGAAGGATCCTTGTCCCGTTCACCGCAGCGTGCACCACGACACAGCTGTTCTCACATGAAAAGATCTGTATTAAGAGCCTAAAAGAGGATAGAAATATATTCTACACATTTTGCACATTTAAAATGTTTGTTGATATTGCCAAATTCCTCTCCAAAAAGCTTGAACCAATTTATACTTCTACCAGCAGTGTATGAAAATGCCGATTTCCCAACCTCTTAGCCAACTCCGAGTATTTGATCTTTGCAAACTGTCAGTGTGACGTGGGGAGAATACATTTCATTGTTCCAATTTTCAGTTCCTTTATTATTAGAGAGATCGATCATCTTTTTGAATGCCGTTCAGGCTCCTTGCTTTTTTTTTCTCATCGATTTGTAGTAGCTCTTTCTATCTCATGGAGAATAAACCCGCCTCTGTTGTATTTTCTCCCAAGCGAAGCTCGTCTTTCAACTTTATTGGCAATGTATTTTACTATAAAGTCTGTAAAACCTCAAACTGCCTATCTTTTCCATTATGGCTTCTGGGTCTCATTTGCCACTTATAAAGGCTTTATCCTCATAAAATATTCTTCCATAGTTTTTTTTCTAATATTTTTATGGTTTGGGTTGTTACATTTGAATTCTATTCCATCTGGAACTGATTCTGGTGAGAGAAGTATGAATCCATCTTTTTTGTCCCCCAACTGGCTAGCCAGTTGCCCACATCATCTATTAAATAATATGTCTTTCATCTGTGATTACAAGTCTCTTCCAGTGTCCTGAGCTCCCAAATAAAGCCGAATTTTCTGCTCTGTTCTACTGACCTGCCTGTTTTCCATCCTGTATCCAAGCATCCGTCTTATTCCATCTCTATAATGTGTTTCAATATCTGCTGGTGTAACTTCTCCCTCTCCCCTCATTTTGCCCCAGATATTTATTCTCTCCTATTTATTCTTCCAGATGAAATTCAGGACCATGCTGTCAAGCTCCAGAAATAAACAAGCATGCTGAAATTTTGGTTGGGATTGGGTCGAATTGTTCAAAGCATTTTGGGAAAATTGGCATTTGTATAATTTTGAGTCCTTCTGGATAAGAACAAGATACTGTATGCGTCTACTTATTCAAGTCCTCATTTCTACACTTTTGGGGATTTTATATATATACATGTATATATTATAAATATGTGTATATTTTATATGTATATTTACATACTTTATATGTAAAATATATATGTATATTTTATAAATATAGGCATAGATTTATACATATATACACATATATATAATATATATTATACATACGTGTATATATATTATAAATATATAAATACACATTTCATATAAACCTGCAAGCTTTTAATGGAATTTATTCCCAATATTTCATTTATTACTATTGTTACTCTTACTTTTGCGAATGGATCTTTAATTTCCATTGTACTGGTTATTGTTGCCATCTAAGAAAGCTACTGATTTTATATACTTATTTTGTAACTATACATCGTACCAAGTTGTTCTATTGTTTATAATAGTTTTTCCATTAATTATCTTGCTCTTTGCAGGTAGATGAAAATAATCTTCTTGCCTCTCAGATCCATGCTTCAGAAAGATTATTCTTTAGAAAAAATTGGAGTGGGAGAGGTGGGAGACACAGGGTAAGGCTTTAGCACTAGGAGGGCTATTATATCAAGTATGTCTTCTTTCTTATAATCTGCTAGGACTGAAAACTTTCAGATGAGCTGACAAGAACCCAGAAGTATGGCCTGCCTGCTGCAATGGCAATGTGGTGAAATGAATCTGCAATTCCTTGAGATCAGATTTTGTCATGATTTGCTTTAGGATCATATTGTGGGAAATCAATCCATGTGGATAAAGGACAGTATTAAAAGCAAGCACGGAAACTGCGGCTAGAGCCTGTCCTACGTGTTTTATATACATTGTCTCATTGAATCTTCCAGGCATCTCTGTGAGGTGGGTGCCATTGGTAGCCCCATTTCACAGGTGAAGAAACTGAGACACAGAAAGGCTGAGCATCTGACCCAGTCATAGAGCTATTGTTGGGAGAGCCAAGATTTGAATCCAGTGACTCCAGAGTCCGTGGCCCATGGCCACCATAGTAATGGGGGTAAACCCAGTAGAAATCTGCTCCTTCTTCAAAACCCCACGCAATAACCTCCAAATCCCAAGTCCAGATTCACCAGTTTGCCTTCTCTTTTTTGCATCTCCTTTGACTCATCCCGCCCAAGAAGTCAGGGGCTCCCAGCTTTCCAGGCAGCCCCCAGGATATCAGACCGGCTGGGCAGAGCCATCTGGGCAGGCTTCAAGTACGGTGTGAGGAGCTGAGTTACGGAGTCAGAAGCCGGACACTGAGTTGGTAAGACCAAACCCTGGAAGGTCAAAGTCTTTAAAACGCAGATTTTCTCTGAGTGACTCTCTCATTTCATTACACTGTGGTTGGTGGTTGGCATTTTCTCCCTCTTTTGAAAAGTGTTGCTAGTTTTTGGCCGTGACCTCTTGCTCCGTGGTCCATCAGCTGCAAGGTGGGGATGGAGGCTCCTTGCTTGTGCCAGCCTGTTCCTGGGCGGGATTTCCAGGCCCCTAAGGCAACAGGGCTCAGCTCTTCTCCCAGAGAAACTCTGTAGCTCCTACCAGCCGCTCTGGACCTACTTGCCTAAACCCAGTTCAACCACAGGGCAGCCGGCTGGGAGACACAAGCACGAAATGTCCTGGGAAATCAGGGATGGCTTCAGAGAGGAGGTGACATCTGGGGCATTTCCAAATTAATTCTGTTTGACCAGTATTGAGGTTAATTCCTTCATTTAACAAATATTTGCCAAGCCCTTATCCTGTGCTGGGGATAGTGAGAAGCCAGAGGGGTCCTTGCCCTCAAAGAATTTATATTCTAGACAATAGCAAGTAAAGGAATGAATAAGATCATTTCAAATAGAAGTGCTATAGATAAGATAAGATAAAGGGATCGAAAGTGAGGCGTAGGGAAGAATGACTTAAGACAGGTGGTCAGGAGAGGCTTATCTGAGGAGCTGAAATTTAAGGTATGCTCAGTTATTAAGAAGGAGCCAGAGTTGAGAGGATGGAGGGGTCACTGTGACCATGCCATGGAGAGGGGGATGTGGGGGCCAGGGGCAAGCGGGAGACCTCTTAGGAAGATGCAGTGAGCTGAGGGGGTGATGATGGAGAATTGGAAGGAGAGGAAGGGGGGGAGGAATGCAGACATAGCCAACATGGCGGGCCAACATGGCGGCAGATTTAAGAAGTGGTGCTATTTGCACATGGGTCAGCCCTGGAGGGTAAAGAAAGTGAGCTATCAAAAAAAGAAAGCGAGCTCTCACTGGTGACTCCCGGATTTTTGGCTTGAACAATATGAGTTAAGTCGTGAGGTTATTTTTTTCCACATGAGAAATAACAGAAGCTGGAACAGGTTTTTGGTGCGGGGAAATGAAAGTTCTTGAATGACAACAATGACAGCGGTAACTACAGTTAATTGAACACAGTATACTTGCTATTTGCTTACATTCGTTCCATTAATTTATCAATAATCCTGTGAAATAGATACTTTCCCATTTCCCGGTGAGAACAGAATTTGGGAAGTGGACACAGAGGGGAAGTGGACACTCTGCTTACCAAGGACAGACCTGGGATTCAAACCCACTCTGCCAGCTCTGAGCTCTTAGACTCAATACTGACTTCATAATTAAACTTTTCTCAGCAACGGGCTTTTTAAAAATCGTCGTGTTTTAAAACATTTTTCTATTTTTCAACAACTTTTCATCACTTGGCTAAATTATTTAATATCTCCTTAAAATACCGAAAGAATGGCCAAAAAAAATGAAATAAAATAAATAATGCGTCCGTGTGGATGTCAAAATTCCCCCATGAGGAATGGACATTAGACACACTGGGCATTAGACGAGTTGCCCAATAGGCACAGGCAAGACCTTGGGAGCCCGCCGGGGTCAGGACCCAGATCTTTAATACCTCTTTCAAAGCCTGGTCTGTGTCTCCCATCCCTCCTCCATGGATTTCTAGCCCATCCCCCCTCATCTCTGTCCTCTCATCAACCAGAACTTCGTTCACTTCCTCCAAGTCTCCCTGCCCATCCAAACCTGGGATCCTCACTCTTCTACCCCTCCTTTGGTTAACTCCTACTCCTATGACAGAACACAGGCTATATGCATCACCTCCTCCAGGGAGTCTTCCCAGACTCCCATCTGGTTCTTTGTTTCAAGCATCCCAGAATCAAACTCCTCTTCTCAGCACTTCTCTTGGTTTTAATTCCCACCCATCAGTGTGATTTCTCACCACTTCTCAGCTCAGAGCGGGCCCTGAATAGGAGCTCAATAACTGGCTATGAATGTCTCTTGGCAGCTTTGAACTGCTCTGCCTCTTGCCTGTGGGTCCTCAGGGGAGACTCCTGGCCGAGACGCAGCTGGTACTCCCCTCCAGAAGAACTATCCTGGTCACCATGCGGCTAGACCCTCACTCCCAGGTCACCTGCTGTCCAGGCTGCAGGGCTCCAGAGAGGGCCAAAATGGCTGCCAGAACCGGGAGGGCGGGAGGGACATCAGGGAGGGAGTTACTGGAAAAGGGAGTCGAAGGCCTTTGTTGAGGTGTCACGGGGAGAGGTCCGGGGTCTGAATGTGGGCAGACCCCCACCAGCTCAGCCCTGCTATCTGGAAATTACACCCCACCCCCCTTGGGGCTCCAGACCACCAGCAGCCCTGCTTAGCTGGGGGGCTGCGGAGTGCAGTTACCATCAGGGAAAATGATTTCAGCGGAGAGCTCCCCTTTCCCGGTCTGTAGACTTGTCCCAGGTCCCTTTCAGGAAGGTTTCCTTTTGAGGCCCAAGCTGAGGCCGAGAGGGGAGAGAAGCTCCACAGTCCAAATATTTGTAAACGGAGCTGTTTTCCCAAGCAAAGCAGAAGCAGATGCCGCCCCCTCCACACACACGCCCCCCACCCTCCCATGGCGGAGGCCAGGCCTTGGCACCGGGTGGCAAGCTTGAGGCTGGGAAGCTGCGACTGGGAGGCTGGCCAGGGATTGCAACGTGGGGTCCTGGCAAGCTGCTTGCTTGTTAGATAAGCTATTCGGGCGCTGCCTGGCCAGACTGCGAGCGGAGGAGGGCAGGGCCCGCATCTCACTCACATCTGGGTTCCCGGCGCACACTGAGACCAGGGACATAGTAGGACCTCAGTGGATGTCTCCGTAAAGTCCACCTGGCAAACTCCAGGACCGGCTCCTGCTGTCAAGTCAGTCAGACCTGGACTGGGCCACACTCGGTGGCTGCTCAGCTGTAGCCACGCCCATAGTGGCTCCGAGCCTCCGTTGCCTCATCTGTGTAATGGGGATGCTGAAGCGCCTGCCTCACAGGGCTGCTAGAGGGATCGAGGAGCCCAGGCTTGGCCCGGTGTTGGCTCTTGGGAAATGTTCCCTCTTAGGGACTCCCCCCCCAACAATCTTGGGGAGCTGGCAAACAACCGGAGGAAATCCACAAGTCGGGAGACACCATGCCACGGAGGTGGCAGCACGTCGACTCCATGGATACGAGTAAAGTGGCAGGTGACTGCTTGAGATTCTTTCCCCCTCCCTCTCCCTTCCCCTTGCTCCTCCCCCGCCTCCCCTCACTCACTCTCTCTCAAATAAACAAATAAAATCTTTAAAATAAATAAATAAATAAAAATAAAAGCGTGTGTGGGATGGCAAGGATAGGGAGACACTGGAGAGAAGGAGTCTAGGTCAGTGGCCCAGCTATGGGCCCATGCTCTATTCTTCCCATCTGTTACACGGGGTCTTAGAGGTACCGGTGTCCTAGGGATGTCAGGCGTCGGTGGCTATCGCTGCCCAGAACAGTGCGTTTTAGACACTTTAGACACTTAGAACACTGTGTTTTAGACGTTTTCGCATTTGCTCGAAGAGATAGCATGGCATAATGGATTTGGGTTCCGGGCCTGAGTTCAAGCCCAGCTTTCTCTCCTCCCAGCGATGGAAGGAAGAGTCACAGAGTCACTGCGGACATCGGGCACGTGCTCAGTAGAGGGGGAATAATAATGTTGGTAACAGTAACGTGGCGATGCCGATGGGAGGAGTACACGGACTCACTCGGCATGTGGCCGCTCCTTCCAGTCTGTTCCCCATGGCTGTGGTTACCCCGGGCCGAGACTGTTCTGGAGTATGAGGTCTTAGGTGTCAAGAGAAACAGATCTAAAGGCTGGGTTTTCAAGGATCCTGTGATGGTTAATTGCATGTGTCCAATTGACTGGGCCGCGGTGCCCAGATATTTGGCCAAACATTATTCCAGATGTTTCTGTGAGGGTGCTTTTGGATGAAATCAAGATTTAATTTGGTGGAGTTTGACTAAAGCAGAGGTCCCTCTATAGGGTGGGTGGGCCTCATCCAATCAGTTGAAGGCTTGAATACAACAAAAGACAGATCTTCCCCAAGCAAGAGGAAATCCTGCCACAAGACAGCCTTTGGACTTGAACCGCAAGAATGGCTAGTTCCTGGGCCTCTAGCCTGCTGATCAATGTTGCAGATTTAGGACTTGTTGGTCTCCATAATTGCATGAACCAATTTCTTAAAATAAATCTGTCTCTCTCATATATATATGTGTGAGTGTGTGTGTGTGTGTGTGTGTGTGTGTGTGTGTATATATTTCATGTACATATACACACACATCCTATTGGTTCTGTCTCTCTGGAGAACCCTAATACAGATCCTGTGTTTATTGATAAGGAAAAGTATGCCCAGCGTCAGCCACCTCAGAGATAAAAATGAGAAAGAAGCAGTCCTCAGCAGGATTCTTTCAAATTGAACTGGAAGGGTATCCAGTAGACCCTTGGGGCCCCAGACCCTGGGGAGGCCTGGAGTGTTAAGTGGGGGGGGGGGCAGACCCGGGTCTGGTTACTCTGTGAAACCACAGCAGATCCCGCAGAAGGCAAGAAAGCTCCTTCTTGGGGAAAACGTCAAAGTAGTGAGTTTGGTGGGATGTCTGAAAGGAGCCTAGACCTTTCTCTACACCCAAGTACCTGCCTTGTGGAGAAACACTGTAGATGGAAAGAAGCCTGGGGTCCTAAGCTGAGTGGCCACCTATGTCCCTAGTCTCAGTCTGCTCATATATAAGGCATAACGAGGGCTAGGGCTCTAACATTTCCAAAGTACCCACCGGGGTGGATGCCGCAGGGGGTGCTGGGCAGGACAGTGAGCCAGGCAGAGGGGCAGAGGGGACTGGGTAGGAGCACAAGAAGCTCCAGGGATGTAACCCAAGAATCAGGCTGGGGAAAAGTCCCTTGGGGAACATATTTTTAATGGGGGCGGGGAGAGGAGGCTAGCTTGTGAGAAAAGCTACTTTAAGTCCTGCTGGGTGGATCACTGAGAGATGGGAAGAGCCCCTCAGGGTTCAGGGATTCCAGAAAAACAAAGCTGTTTTTCTGGGTTATCAAACGTTTCTATTAAATTTTTCTTCAAAAACATTTGAAAATTATTCAGGCGCCCTCCACTCTAACCATCTAATTTAGTGTTTTGTATGTTGTCATTAAAAAATAGCTTTGGTGTTTACCTTTGCTTCTTACAAAAAGAATGAGTATTTATTATGGAATGTTAAGAAAATTCGCACAAGGGGGATAAAAGTAGATTGCCCATCCGTTAATGAGGGTAGGCCACCTGCTGTTAATAAACCTCCAGATTTCAGCGGCTTACCATAATAGATTATTTTTCCTCATGCAAAAGTCCATTGACAGCCGTTGGTACATGGCCTTTCTCTTGATGATTCAGGACCCAGGATCCTCATATGTGTGGCTCCATCATCGTCTAGGGCCCGGGGTGCTATGTCTCTAGCCAGCGGGTGTGCAAACAAGAGTAAAGATTGTGCTGTGGGTTTTATGGGTTAGGCTTGGAAATGGCAAGTGGGATTTCTGCTCACATTTCATTGGCCAGAATTTGGTCACATGGCCACATCTCCGCCGCAAGGGAGGATGGGAAGTGTAGTCTAACTATGTGTCAAGAAGAAGGGATGGGTCCTGGTGAGCCCATCGCAGTGTCGGCTACTGAACTTGGGCGGTCTGAGAACCACCATTCATGTTTTGGGGAACCCCCTTCCATTCATTTTTCTACCACGTACACTTTGTGTCATAGAGCATTCAGCTAGCCTTTGTCTCTAATTCCCGGGAGGCAAACTCTAAGTACTTGGAATTTCCTGAGTAATAGGAGTGCCTTTACTATTCTTGGGGTGCCCCTCAGATGACCCCTGATAGTTTATGCTGACAGGATGACTCAGGAAGGAGGCTGGCCACCCCTGAAAGACCAACTCTGGGATTAGAGGGTTGGGGTTTGAGCCACGTGGTATCTGCCCAACTTCTGAGGTGGGGAGGGGGTTCGAGATTGATTTGAGTCCATCATGCCAATGGAGTGAAGCCTCGTGGAAAACTCTGGATGCTGAAGCTCTGGCGAGGTTTCTGGTAGGCAGCACTCTGTCACACCCCGATGCCAGGAGGGTACGGGGGTCCTGAGCACGACGGAAGCGCTGGGTTTGGAACCCTCCCAGACTGAGCCCCATGCATCTCGTCTAACTTGCGTCCTTCTGTGACAATACAATGGTAATTGCAATGACCATGCTTTTCTGCATTCTGTAAGCCTTTCCAGAGAATTATTGAACCTGAGGGAGTCCAAGGGAACCTCCAGATTTGTAGCCCACTGGTCTGAGGTGAAGGTGGCCTTGGGGACCACCAGACTGTGGCTGGTGTCTAAGGGGAGGGCAGTCCTGTGGAGGGCTGTGCCTTCTGGCTGGGAGGCTTGGCTGCACTCCAGGTCTGTATGGATAGAGGTATGGAAACACACATGTAAACACTCATTGAAAGGCATGTGTTTACAAAGATGGGATTGCTCTATAAATCTTATTTTATAAGATGCTTCCCCCTCCCACTTGAATGTTGTTGCTGATGTCTTTCCAAGGACTTGACCTGAATCCCAGGTTACTCTAGTAACCCAGCCAGAATTCTTGGTCTCTACTGGTTTTCCCAAGTTTGAGACAGATGGAAATGGCCCCGCCCAGCCTTTTACCCTTGTCGGGCCCATACGTGGTCCTCGATAGCATCCAGAAGCATCTCTGAAGGAGGCCTGCCTTAGCTTAGCACAGCTAAGTGTGGGCAGGGAGACCTGGGCCCGTGGCAAGCCCTCCAGAGCCCGGGCGGTCAGGTGCCCTGGCCGGAGCTGCGGCACAGGGACGGGTCTGAAACAGACCAGGACAGTGTGGGCTGAAGCAGTGGCCCCACCCAGGCTCCAGCCCACACAGACTTCTGGACTTGGGGCCGGGCCCAGCCAGTCCCAGAGCAAAGATCCAGCCTGGAGGCCCCAGGGCAGCCCTCCAACTCCACCCAGGCTCCAGCCCTTCACCCACTGCGGTCCTGCTGCAGCGGCTGGCCCCCGCTCTGTGCAAGCCTGGCTTTCCACTGCTGCTTGTCCTCGGCCCAGGAAACTAGGGTGGGGTCGGGGCTGGAGAGACAGGCAGAGAGAGATAATGCTTGCCACCTTATGGTCATGGACATGTGCAGAGCCTGAAACTTGATCTCAGATGTCCCCTATGTCAGTGATTACCACACTCCTCTGCTGTAAGAATCACCAGAGGAATCTATTCAAAAGGTAGGTTCCCAGGCATCACCATCCAGACAGACTCACCCATTAGGGTTGGGGTGGGATATAAGAACCTGCAATTATCACGCTTACAGGGGATTCTGATATAGGTAGGCCCTAAATCACTTTCTGGTACACACTCCTCGATTTCCTGAGGCTCAGAGAGGGTAGGTAACTTTCTAGTGTCACACAGCTAAGGGGGTTCAGAACTTGGGTGAGGATCTAGGTCTTCTGATCCAGCTCAGGACAGGTCAGTGGGAACAGAGCTAGATCTATGGAGGGCAGAGGACAATTTGAAAAGTCCCAGGAAGGACCCTATGATCAAAGACCTGCCACTATGTCTGAAATTCCACCATTAGACATTTATTCCTTCGGGTCTTGAAGATTTTAGATTTCCCAGAGTCCACCACTGAAAATGCTAATCTTTCTGGGGTGAAAGCTTTCTAAATTGTTGCAATGAACACATTGACAGCCAGCATCTTGGCACCTTCCACCAGGGATGAAGGCCAGGGAGAAGCAGGAACTGTATGCTCGGAGTGCAGGGCCCCGAACGGAGCAAGGGTGTCTGGGAAGGAGTGTGGGCGCAAACCAGAATCAGACTTCATGTGCTTTATTATCTTCGGAGACCGAACATCCTGGCAGGGTCAGCGTGACATCTTAGAGTCAGCCTGGCCTGGGTTTGAGTCCAGGCTCTGTCACTTCCCAGCCCTGCGGCTTTGGGTCACCCAACCACTTCATCGCTCTGAGCCTCAGTTTCCACATCGGTAAAACTGCTAACACTAAAGCCTGTCCCATTGGGTTAGTGCAAAACTGCAGAACGGTCTGAAGCCTGGAATCTGTGCCCTGGCCTTGGGGAGGCACCGAGGGATGGACAGTCACCCAACGTCACCTGCCCTCCCTCTGGGGGCCAGAATGAGCGGTGGCTCTGGGCGGCCAGCTTTGTTCACTGAGATGCCCTGGCCCCCGGCATCCCTAGGACCTGGGTACCACAGAAGAACAGGCTTTGCGATCCCAGCAGGGCTTTCCATTCTTCCCCATTTGGGCGTGTGGAAACTCATCTCTGCCTTTTCTTCTCTTTAGGAAAGAACAACAACAACAAAGCCAGACTCCCGTCCTGGGGGACAGTGCTGCCTCCGCCCCACAGGAACGGTGGTGGGGAGAGCTCTTCCACTCCCCCCTCCCCGGCTAACCACAACTGTACAGCCCCTGCCTTCCCTCTCTCCTTCTCCGGCTGGCGGCCGGCAGGGTGGAGGTCCCTGGGAAAACTCTTGGAGCCGAGGAGCCAGCAGACGGTGCCCGGGGCCTTGGCAGGGTCCTGGACTCAGGATGCCTCCTCCGCGGCTCAGCCTCCGGTCTGGATGCGCCGACGGGATGTCTGCTGGCCTGGCGCTGGCAGGCGGGGCAGGTGACTCACGTGCTCCTCGGGGCCAGAAAATTCAGTGCCCAGGGATGGGTCAGAGTGGTGGAGACAGCGGGGATGGGGGCCAGGAGAACTGGAGCCTCCTGCCTCCACCGCTGTGGCTGCAGGAAGCTGCGGACCCACGGCGCCTCCCACGAAGGCAGCCACACAGGTCTGGTCTGGGAACGGGAAGGCAATCCCCGCGGCCGTCTGCTCCTGGCTTCTTCCCCTGGGGTAGAACAGCTTCTCGCTTAGGACTCAAGCCAGGCATATTCATTACAGCAAAGCTAAAATACAGGGAAGAAAAAGAATTACCATCCCAACTCACTATTTAGAGAAAATCACTTTTGACTCTGGGTTGCATTCCCTCCAGACTTTTACATAAGATAGAAAACAGAGCAATGTCAAGTGGGGTCTGCCAACTGTTTCCTGAAGAGATAAGTACGAAAAACACGAGTGAGCACGGAGAAGCTTCTGATTTGATTTGATGTGGCCACCGCATTTGTATTTATTGTGCTTTCCAAAAGTATTGAGTTGTAACAGAATGGAAATGACAAAGCGGTCCTCCAAGCCTAGTTAGTTTGGGAGACACACATATAGATATTATTTTAAGAAACATCTTGTTTTGTAACCTGTCCCCTGTCCCGTCTTCACAGTGGGTCTCCCTTGACCATCTCACATTGTGCCTAGTGGTGTCCCGCTTTCATGGCATCCGTGTTCCCCAATGTCTGTTTACCAGGTCTTAGCGCCGGGCATTCAGATGATGTTCAAGATCATCACCAATACGTGACGAACATCCTCGTTCAGATTCCCTCTGTGTATTTGTGCCGTTACTTCCCGCAGATAAAGTTTCAGAAATGGAAGGGCTGGAACGAAGGATGCCCATCTTTTTCAGATTTTAGGCATGTCACTAAAAGGATCTGAAGAAAAACTGCCCCCATTCGTGGGTGAGTTAGGAGAGCTCGGATGCCTTTTAAAAAAGGATGCCTTTTAAGGCAGGCATCCCTGGGGGTGAGGAGGGGATTCATACAAAATAGCCACTTCTTCCCATGACAGCATTTCAGGGATTTGGAGACTGTGACCATGGGTCCCCTTCTCCAGGCTCCTTGTCCCCAAGTCCTTCAGCCACTCCTCATACGGAACCAAGAAGGGCAGGGCCAGAAGTGGCCTTAGGGATCCCGAGCTCAGGAGTCCCCTGTTTGACTTCTATGGCGCACTGGTACTACCAGCCAAAAGATGATTTCAAGCACCTTCAAAATCAGTGAATTAAGCAATCCAAGAAGATGTTCACTGCAGGACTTTTCAGAGCATTTGATATGTTACTGTGCTTTTTTTTTTTTTGACTCGAAAAAGGGGCTATAGTTTCCCAGGCTCATTTGACCATGGAATCCTTCAACGAAGGGCAGCTCAAAGAAATAACGGTTCTTGGAAACTCCTTCCCCAGCACTGTGGTTTTCAAACTTTAAGAAAAAAACACAGTACGCTTTCTTCAAATTACTGTCTATAAAAAATCTAATAGATTTTACGCAGAACAGATAAAAACAGGAACGGAACAACACGGAGGCCTGATGATTCATTGTCCTTCCCAGGGCCTGGGAAGTGTCTCAGAACTCCGGGGGGAACCCTGTAGCACTATTTGAAGAAAAAAACCCCCTGCTCTGTGTCCCCTCCCCCACCCAGACCATTCGAAAGGCCAATGTGGGGGGAAGAGGACAACTCTGTGCGTAGCTAGTGGCATTTGTGAAGCACTTCTGGGTCAGACCCTAGGCCAAGTGCAGGACTCTAGAGAAAAACAAGACACATTCCGTTGTCCCCCCAGAAGTTTCAAGTCTGCTGTGTGAGATGTGCACAGACACGTGCAAAGGGAATTACACATAGAAAAAGTACATAATAAGGACATTGGGTTTTTCGTGTGCCCCATAGCCCTTCCTTTGGGAAGCTGCTTCTCTCTTACTCCATTACCGGCAAGATACGAATCACAATATTCCAGGTTTCTGGTCTACCAGGCGGTAATGGGACGCTTGCCTGGCCGTCACAGGACCCTATCCTCCTGGTCTCAGTGACCAGTTTGGGTCGGCACATGATGCAAACCCAGCCATCAGAATCATTCCCTAGGACCGTAGACCGAGGCTTTTTCACGTGGGGCCACTAAATTGGGATAATGGGAGCCTGCTGCTGAGTGTGAGTGTGTTCTCTTTCCACCCCCCATTGCACAGAGGTACTCCATCTGTAGCAGGAAAGACAAGGGTGGAGCGATGAAAGGCGAGAAAGTCCTAATGTCTTCCTTTCTGGGACCTGCTCTCAGCCTGCACTTTGCAGATGCGTAAGCCAGTTAATTCCCCCTAGGTGCTTACGCTAACGCCAACTACATTTCTGTTCTTTATTATCAAAGGTGTCACTGACCAATGCAAGGAACAAAAGACGTCAAGGAGGGAGAGGTCTTTTCCAGCTGGAACAGCCAGAAGAGATAGCTCAGAGGATGAACTTGACTCGGAGGATGTAAATCCTCTAGATGGGAGGGGGCAGAGCATTGTGGGTGGAGGGGAGGGTGTGAGCAGAAACAGAGGGTTGAAAAAGTAGGATAGTTGACTAGAAGACAGGGGAGTACTTGGAAAGACAGGTTTGGGCCATTCTGTGGGATGGCCTTGAAAACGAGGGTGAAAGTTTTAAATGTTATCTGGCTGGCATCAGGGAGCCACTGAGAGTGTTTGAGCATGGATGATGGACATAGAGACCCATAGAGAAGGTCTGATTGGTGTTTTAGGAAGACCCCTCGGATAGCAGGAGACAGGTGTGGCATGGGGATGAGGGACGGGGAGGAGCCACCACTGAATGACTGGGAGCACTGAGCTGCCACCAGCAGAACAGAGAAGTCAAGAGGAAGTCCTGACCTGGGGACAAGGGGACAGACTCGATCAAGCCACACTGAGACTCAGACCCATATGGACTGAGCCGTGACCACCCCCCTTCCAAATTCACATGTTTTGGAGCCCTAACCCCAGTGTGGCTGTATTTGGAGTAAGGAAGTAATGAAGATTAAAGGAGGTCATAAGGGCAGAGCCCCGAATAAATAAATAAAATTAAAAAAAAAAAAAAAAAGGTCAGAGCCCTGAACTTATAGGTTAGTGTCCTTAGAAGGCACTAGAAGGCAACCCCCGCTCTTGCTTTGCCACATGAGAACAAGAAGGTCTACAAGCCTGGGAGAGAGTTCTCACCAGGCATCCAATTGACCAGCACTTTGATACCTTGATCTTGAACTTCCCAGCCTCCGGAACTCTGAGAAATAATTGTCGTTTAAACCAGCCAGTCTAGGGCATTCTGTTATGGCAACCGGAGCTAGGACAAGACCACATGGGACATCCCATGGAGGCATCGGGCAGTCAGGTAGAGACACAGCAAATTCGGGTGAACCTCCACCTGGGGGCACTCTTCTTGGTGGTACGGATCTGCCTGTGCCTGGGGCCAGGTACCCAGATAGTCAGGTGCAACCATCACCACTATCTAGAGCAAACCTTTTTCATCATCCCAAACAAAAACTCCGGACCCATTAAATAAAAATCCCCCCTTTACACTTCCTCCCAGCCCCTGCTAACATTGATCTTATTTTCTGTCTTTATGAGTTTGCTTATTTTAGCTACCTTGTATTAATAGAATCATGCAGTATTTGTCCTTCTGTGTATGGTTTATTTCACTTAGGGTAACTTTTCCAAGGTCCACCCATCTTGTAGCATTTATCAAAATTTCATTTCTCGTAATGGCTGAATACTATCCCGTTGCACATACGTACACACCCCATTTTGTTTTCCGTTCATCTGTGAATGGACTCGTGGATTGCTTCTTCCTTTTGGCTGCCATGAATAACGCCGCTCTGAACGCAGGTGTCAGCAGCTGTAATCTTGACCGCTAGGCTCGACCAGTGGTTTTTTTTTTTTTTTTAAGAATCACTGAAAATCATTTGTAGCTACAAAAAACATAAAACAGGAGTAGTGTTTGAATTGGGATTTGATTTCTCCCACGATCTCCCCACATCCTGCAGCAGCTCCATAAACCTGACACATCTTCCTGGTGCACTGTGAAAACCTGAGTCTGGCCCTCAGGTCCAGCTTCCCCTTGAAGGTGACGCTCCCTCGACCCCCACCCCCGCAGCAGCAAACGGACATCATCATTCAACCTGCTGCTCAAGCCCCAAATCTGAACCTTCTACTTTTCCATCGTCTTACATCTATTCCATGGGCAGTTCAACCTTCTAGAATAAAGCCTGATTCTGCCTGGTGCTCTGCCTCCCTAGTCCGTGCCATCATCCCCCCTGGCTGGAACTGAAATGGACCCACAAAGTCTCCCCGCTTCCTCCCACTGCCCCTCTACAACCTGCTTTCCTCCCGCTGCTGGTGGACTTTGGAAAACAAAAGCCAGATCACACCATGCCTCTCTTAATGGCTCTCTAGAAGCTTCCATTCCCCTTGGAATCAGAGTGCAGCATCCCTTCCACCCCTGACTTATCTGGCTCCGTGTCTATGCAGCCATTGCTACCCCACCAATCGCATCTGGTGCCCCTTCCCCTGTTCACACCAGCCACCCTGCCCTTCCCTGCTCGCTCCTTCTTTGGGGACTTTGCCGTTTGATGGGTTTTGTGCTCAAAATACTCTTCCCCCTGAACTTTGCATGGCTGGCTGTTTCTCACCTCTGAGAGACTCATTCTCGTGTCACCTCCTCCAGGAAACCTCCCTGACAACCTGATTGGAGCAGCCGCCCCACGCCCCCAGGCCCAGACAATGCCATCCCACAACCATACTGCGGATCTTTGCAGCATCTGTTGCTATCTGAAAGTATCTGTTGTCTTTCTTTCTGTCCTTGCTCATTGTCGCTGGTCCTCTCCTACATGTAAAGTCCACGGACAGTAGGGGCGGGTCCTGTTTGCCGTTCCACCCTGCCCCACCACCCTGTTCCCAGAACAGGCCCTGACCGGAAGGCACTCAAGTCTTAATTAACAAGCAAGCAATCAAATGCACAAGGAAGTGTGACGGGGGTACTCTGAAGTCTCCACGTGTGTCTGGGGTTTGCCATGGGATCCAGGCTCTGCCAACACTTTTGTGGCCCGGTGTCTCCCAGGAACAACAGAAGCATCACCGTCTTCCAATGGTGGCTGCTGGAGGGTCGCTTCCCTGTCACCAACAGCAGCTGCGGGAGGACGGTGTCTGAGAGAACGCGAGCAAGCACAGACACGGACCCCTTCCATGAGGCTTTGGGGCTCCACTAGGGAAACCAGTCTACCTGGGGCCCAGCCTCTGCTCCTAGCAGTGCCAGGGTCTCCTGGCACTCGGGGTCTCCTAACATGTGGTCTTTTCTGCTCCAGGGAGGAGGGCAATGCTGCAGAGACAGCCCCTCCCTGTCTTGCGGTCGGGCTATTCTTGGGCCCCGGAATGTGCTTCTCCTCGGCGCTGACAGCTGCCCCCTCTCCCGGCGGTGCCAGGCCTCTGGAGCCCCGCTCGCTGGGGGGCGAGGGCTTCCGTGGGCCCCACGCCCGCCTGGGCGCTGGCAGGCGCGGTAGGAGGACCTCGGAACATGTGGCGCTGGGGGCTCTTCGGGGCGCACTGGCTCTTTCCCTGCCTGCCAAACGAAAGCTTCCTGCTCCAGCAGGGACAAGAGTCCGTTTCTAATTCTGGAACAAACAGGCCAAGCCCCTTCTAGCAGGAGGAGAAACAGGGCTGCCCAGGGCCCCTGCCTGATCGGCTTGCTTTTTCCCAGGACTCGAGTAGGACAGGAGGCCGTGGTAGAAACATCCACCATCGCGAACGGTCAGAAGAGTCCCTCTGGTCTGGGGGCAGGACTGTTTTCTCTGCCCCCAACTCTCCCTCCCTCGACTGGCCATACTCCCTGGCACCGGGGCTCCTACCCTGCTCTCTCCCGCCCGGTCTCTGGACTGATGATCACTGACCTGCGGGCTGCCATTCACTCTTCCCCCAACACCTGGTTGATCGTGTCCAGACTCTTGCAGAAACTGATAATAACCCCCTTTTCTTTCTGCATTGTTTGCTGAGTCAGCAAGCATTAAGCCTCCTCCCCATCATCACCATACCGAGCCATGCCATCACCATGGTTACCACTTACCAACCTGGGCGCCGTCGCTATGGGACCAGCACCAAGCCAGCTCTTGCTACGTCCCATTTATTCCTCGTGAAAGTAGTCTTTATTCTCCTCTTCATTTCGCAGAGGAGGGAACTGAACTCAGAGACGTTGAGTCCTGTGCCCAGGGTCACACAGCTAGCACGCGGCAGAGCTGGGATGCTCACCGGATGCCCACGGTCTGCTCAGCCCCCAAGCCCCATGGCTTCCCGTGGCCCCAGGGGTTAGCACTTAAATTCTGAAACCGGGCTGCCTGAGCTCTTCGAAGCCTGGTGCCAGCCCTGCCTCTTCCTTGCTTTGTGACTCGTGTCACTATTTGACCTCCGTTTGCTCATCTGTGACACGAGGACGACAATAGCGACTACCCCCAGGGTTGCTACGTGCATTTAAGGAGTTAATAGATGGAGAGCGCATAAATCATTTTTGCCCAGCGACTGGGTACGACGTCAATGCTCTGTGACAGGTGCAGAAAGTGCAAGGAAACGCAGCCTCTCCCCTCGTGAGCTTCCAGTCTAATGGGAAAAATTGTCACGTTGTGGGATGAATTGAGCCACAGAAGGGAAAAGAAAAGGGCACACAGGTGTACATGACAGGGACGCCTACCTGCCTCGGGACCTTCCACTCGTGGCAATGCCTATTCAAAACACAACTTCATTGTGTTTTCCAATACATTTTTGATTTTGGAATAATTCTAGATGTCGAGAAAAGTTGCAAGGGTATTGCAGGGAGTTTCTTAAATACTCTTCCCCCGGCTTCCCCTAATATTAACCTCCTACACGACCACGCTCCATTTGTAAAAACTAAGAAATTAACATCAGTACAATCCTATTAACTGAACCACAGTCCTTGTTCGGATTTCACCAGTTTTCCCAGTCCAGGACGTGTCACATTTGACCAGCTTAGTTCTGAAGGATGAATAGAAGTTCGCTGGGGCCTCGCTCTAGGCAGGGGAGCTTCTGGGCCTCATAGAACGGATGGGCGTGCACCTGGACTTTGGAACACGTACCTGAAGAACGTGCTATTTCCCCAGAAAAAAGACAAAGGAAAGGGACCACGAAAGCTGTTCATCCTATTAGCTGTTCCCAGACACGCTGCCCCCAACTCTGACCCCATGGAGAGGTCATAGGAAGAGGTAAAGATTGTGGACTCAGGCCAAGGCCACGTCCATGGGCCCATTTCCTGCATGGAGGGCCCGAGTGAGAGATTTTATAAGCGAACTCAAGAAGCAAAGAGCACAGTTTTCCAAACTGGGATTGAGCCCTGGCCCCTTACATCTTTGGAAGGTGGTGGGCATGGATCGGACAGCCCCAGGAAGGCTGCCGGGGTTGGGTTCCCGGCCTCGGGGTGCAGTTAGGTGTGTTCAGGAGGAAGGGGGCGGATCTGCAGAGGGCAGCGGCAAAGCAGAGTCTCCCAGGTTCAGGGAAGCCTCTTCTAAGAAAGGAAATCCTGCTCTTCTCTTTGGCTCACTTTTTCTATCTTGGCTTTCGCTCACGGTGGGCGTGGTGAGCTACGGAGGGCCTGGGTTCGGGGGCAGAGTAGTGGGGGTAGCCTGCTTAGCTTTGCACCTAGGCCAGTCCCAGTCCCCACTTAAAGAACTCGCTTTGGCTTCTGGGGAGTCGTCCTTGGGCTTGGCGCCAAAGCCTCAGCTATCATAGTGTGTTACTGGTCTCGTCTTCCCCGGCTGGCGGGCCAGGCCAGGGGATCAAGGAATCTGTATTCATTTGTCCTTTTATTCAACGTGATATAGTGAACAGCAGCCCGGAGTCAGGCATTATGCTGGGGGAGTAAGGAAGGGGGCTTCCCGTGGAGCTCTGTTCTCTCAGTAGCCTATCTTCAACAAGAATTACAGAGGATGTAAAACTTTTTGTAGCCCCATAGAGCTGCCTACCGCTACCATAATAAATTACCTTGAATGTAGTGTCTTTTTATTTATTTAAATTCAATTAATCAACATACAGTGTATTATTAGGTTCAGAGGTAGAGGTCAGCGATTCATCACTTGCTTATAATACCCAGTGCTCGTTACATCACGCGCCCTCCTTACTGTCCGCCACCCAGTGACCCCATCCCCCTATCAGCAGCCCTCAGTTTGTTTCCCATGATTAAGAGTCTCTTATGGCTTGTCTCCCTCTCTGATTTCGTCTTGTTTTATTTTTCCCTCCCTTCCCCTATGCCCCTGTTTTGTTTCTTAAATTCCACATATAAGTGAAATCATTTGATAATTGTCTTTCTCTGATTGGCTTATTTCACTTAGCATAATACCCTCTAGTTCCAACCATGTCATTGCAAATGGCAAGATTTCATTTTTGATGGCTGCGTAATATTCCTCTGTGTATGTGTGTGTGTGTGTGTGTGTGTGTGTGTGTGTACACCACGTCCTCTTTATCCATTCATCTGTTGCTGGACATCCAGGCTCTTTCCATAGTTTGGCTATTGTAGACATTGCTGCTATAAACATTGGGGTGCACGTGTCCCTTTGGATCACTACAAGATACAAGGGTATCTTTGGGGTAAATCCCTAGTAGTGCAATTGCTGAGTCATACAGTAGCTCTATTTGCACCTCCATAGTGTTTTCCAGAGTGGCTGCACCAGCTCGCATTCCCACCAACAGTGTGAAAGGTTCCCATTTCTCTGCATCCTCGCCAACATGTGTTGTGTCCTGGCTTGTTAATTTTAGCCATTCGGACCGGTGTGAGGTCACAAACATAGTGTCTTAAAACATTATCATACAGATTTGAAGATCTGAAGTCCAAAATCAGCCTCCCTGAGCTAAAGTCAAGGTATCGGGAGGGCTGGTTTCTTCCAGAGGCTCCAGGGGACAAGCTGCTTCCGCATCTTTGCCAGTTTCCAGAAGCTCTGCCTGCATTCCTTAGCTCCTGGCCCCTTCTTCCATCCACAAAGCCAGCAATGTAGCCTCTTCCCTCCTCCCTGACCCATGCTCTGTCCTTACATCTTTCTCTGTTATAAGGATCCCTGCAATTACGGTCAGCCCACCTAAATTGTCCAGGAGAAGCTCCCCATCTCAAGATCCTTAATAATATCTGCAAATTCCCCTTTGCGTTGGAAAAATAACATATTCCCAGGTGCTGGGGGTTAGGACGTGGCCATCCTTGGGGCACCATCATTCAGCCTACCACAAGCTCTTTCTAGAAGCAGTTGAGACCCCAGGCTCTGGCATCCACAGACCTGGGTTTGAATGCATGCCTTGCATTTCTTACTTTGTGCCCTTGACTTACTTAATCGCTCTGTACCTTTGCTTCCTCCTCTGTAAAACGAAGGGGAACTTATCTCAAGGGTTGCTGTAAGAAATATATAAGCTAGAGTATGAATTCTAGCCCCGGAACCTTAGCTGGAAACAACAGAAGTTGCCTTTCTATGCTTGAAGTAGAAAAGTAGCCACTCATAAAGTCAATCAGGAAGGCTGGAAATCTAGGGCGAGAAAATGTCAGGAGAAGACAGAGCGGCAACCACAGCGCAAGACACACTCCCGAACCCACCCAACGAGGGTTTCCAGGTCCCTCCCCCAGCCCTGTGCACCCCGCGCCCGCCGCCCCTTGGGTCCCTGCCACAGGACGCGGGCAGCCCCGGGCCTGAATCAAGTGCCAGAGGGTGTGATTGGGTGGCTCCAGTCACATGGTCCCTCCCGGTTGCAAGGGCCCCTGGGAAAGCTAGGATTGGCTCTCTCCGCCTCTTGGCCCAGGGCCGGCTCTCCTCCCCCTCCGCCTGATGCATGGGATGGGGAGCTCTTCAAACCCAGAAAAGGGTTCAGCCCCCAAACCGAGCACTCCCTCCAGGCCACTCAGGATGCTCGTGAGCCCAGGCTTTGTGCCGAGGGATGCGTTACCGTCGCACCCATTCGCCGGAACTGCAGAGGGAACAGAGCTACCTCCCGGTCCCGGGCCAGAGTTGCCCAGACGCGGCCCGACGTCCCGGGCGCTCTCGCCCAGATGCCAGGCAAACCCGGAGGACGACAGCCACCCCTGGGGCGGCATCTGCTCAGCGAGCCCCTGCTCGGGCTGGAGAGCTCGCGGAGCTGGCTAACTTCATCAGCTTTTATTGGAAGGAGAAAAAGAGAAACCGAGAGAGTGAGACCGAGCGTGCAGCAAGGCAAAGGCGTCCGAAAAATGTTTTTAATGTGCATCCGATTATGCAGCCCAGCTTCCCAGCACGTTCCTGCCTGAAGACAGCTTGATGATTTGAAGGCAGCCGCGGTCAGACTGTATACCTGTCAACTGCCTCTCGGCGCTCGCGGGGGCACGGGCTCTAATGAGGCCTGACACCTCAGGAATCCAGCAGGATGCGAAACAGCCGCAGAGGGCAGGAGGGGAGGCAGGCGGGGCCGGCTCCGGCCACTTGGGCCCCGCCTGGAATGCGCGGGAGGGGGACAGGAGGGAGCCCGGGGGCCCCGGCTCTAAGATGTGCCATGGCCATTACTGAGGGGACAATGGGAATGTCACATCGCCGCTCTGAGCCTCAGTTTCCCTGTCTGGAAAGTGGGTCTTCTTTCAAAGGTTTATGGGGGAGATCCGAGGTAGAGTATACACAGCAACACCTAATAAATGACCATAATGAGTCTTACCAACATTGTCCACACCCCCATCAACCTGCTCATTCTCGTCTGTTTCAGTTGCCTGTCGAGGTGCTTAGAACTCTACCTTTCCAATGTTGACCCACCGTGATGCATTCTGCCAGCTTCCTGGAGATATAATTGAAATATAACATCATGTAAGTTTAAGGTGTACAAAGAGTTGATTCGATCCACTTGTATACCGCAAAGTGATTACCCCTATAGGGTTAGTGAACCCCTCCATCAGGTCACATGATTAACTTTCTTTTTCGAGGTGACAACACTTAAGATCGCTCTTAGCAATTTTCAAATATATAATACAGTATTACTAACTATATACCTACCACGATTCCTTGGTTTACCTCCATGAAAGCCTGCGGGAGAATGTTTAGCCTGAGGTGAAAAGTTAGAGATGAACTTGGCCCACTTGACCGCCTTTCTGATAAGGCAACCCAGGCTCAGAGCAGGTTACTTATCCAAGGTTTAACTGCTTGGTGGCAGAGGAGTTTTGACAGCAAGGAGGGCAGACAGAACATCAAGTCCCCTCGTCTTGGAGCCACTGCCATGACTCGGAGCCCAGTCATGTCTGATAAATGCAGAGAAGAGGTATAGCCAGGGTTCTGGGCCCATCAACCAACCTTCTGGAAAACAGGGATTGAGCGTGTTCCAGCCCTCAAGGAAGGCACAGAGATGTATAGACAAGGTTGGAGAGTGCCAGTCCCTGTGTCCGATAGAGAGAACAGTCCCCTAAACACGTGGTCCTAGGCACCTGCTGAGAACTGCCTATTGCCCGCCCAGAGTGGGCAACATGAATCCTTCTTAGGGGATGGATGTTTTCACAGGAGCTGGCAGTGACCTCGGGCTTCAAGAAATTCACAAGATGAGGTGAGGAGCGCCTGGGGGGCTCAGTTGGTTAAGCATCTGCCTTCTGCTCGGGTCATAATCCCAGGGTGCTGGGATCCAGCCCTGCATCAGGCTCCCTGCTCAGCCAGGCATATGCTTCTCCCTCTGCCCCTCCCCCTGCTCACGTTCTTGAATGCTCTCTCTCCCTCAAATGAATAAATAGAATCTTTAAAAAAAAAAGAAATTGACAAGATGGGATTCAGGGGACAGGGGGTATCTGGTACCTTAACCAGAATCATGTCTGGTTAAGGGATGAAGAGGGGCTTCACGAAGGAGAGGGTATTCACCTGGCACTGTGAAGATGGAATCAGATTTTCACAGACAGAAAAGGGTAGAAGGGCAAGGCTCGAAGTGGGCACAGCCTGAGCAAAGACATCGGGAGGAGAAAGCACAGGCTGCACTTGGAGAAGACTAGTTCGATTTGACCAGGGAATAAGGAGCAAGAAGTGGGGCCATGGGAGATAAGGCTAGTACCGTGTTTGGGATCAGATGTGGGTAGCACAAAGTGCCATGTCAAGGAAAATTGTACTTAGTGCCAAGGGAAGAGGGAGCCATGGAAGGTTGTAGGGCAGGGAATTGGAGCAGGGAGAAGCAGGGCGAGGTGGGAAGGGAGCGAAGTTTCCTTCATCACTGAGACTCGCCAGCACTCAGCCTGCTGAGGCTACCACTGACTGACATGCCCTCTTGGTAAGCCTGGCTTTCCTGAGAGTTCTCTACCTGGAAGGCTGGTGGGTAAGCAGTGGGGAGCCACTCGCTTGGGCAGCTCCAGCTGACTACTGATGAGTAATGAAAATGTTTCTCTAGTCTGGTACTCTGCCTTAAGGACGACCAAAGTGGTTCTATTAGTCAAGGGCTTTTCTTAGACTGTAGCAGACAGACGAGGGCAAAGGAGGGTATTCGGGGTGACGCCTGGGGGCTCAGTCGGTTAAGCGTCTGCCTTCAGCTCAGGTCATGATCCCAGGGTCCTGGGATCAAGTCCTGCATCGGATTCCTTGCTCAGTGGGGAGCCTGCTCTCTCTCTGCCTGCTGCTGCTGCTCTCTCTCTCTCTTTCTCTTTCTATCTCTGACAAAGAAGCAGAATCTTTAAAAAAAAAAAAAAAGGAGGGTGTCGGGGAGCATCTGCCATGCACCAGGCAAATGTGGGTACCTTTGCTTCATTGAATTCACATCCCATCTGTGATTTCGCAGCAACGTCGTGGGGGAGATATCAGTCCCCCATTTCATGGATGAGGATACTGAGGCTTAGAGGGATTAAGGAACTCGCTCAAGCTCTCTGAGCGAGAAAGGGGCAGAGCCAGGACTCATGCTCAGATCTGTGTGTCTCCGAATGCTGACAGGTCTCCCGCATGGTACTCCCTCTGGAGAACGGAAGCTGCCCGCCTGGTGTCACGAAGGAGACCGAACAGCCTCCTGGAGGGTCAGGGGGTGCCCCACCGAGGTGAGTCCCGGGGCCTCCCTATGAAGGGTTTGGGAACCATTCACCGGGGCAGCCGGAAAGCAGTGCGGGCCTGGGCAGGTCCTGGTGGCCCACGTCTCGTGTCTCAGTGGTTCGTCCGTGCTGGGAACTGGGGCCCCGGCTGCCGAGAGCTGGCTCAGCGTTCGGGTCCTCAAGGGGAAGGGCGTCTGCCCCAGGACGCGTCCTCCGTCCGTGGCGTTGACCACACTTGGGCTCCTTCTAGTTTGCTCCTGCTCGGTTCCTGGGTGGATGGCGATGGGGTCAGGGTTCCACTCAGGCTTCTCTAGAGTGTTCTTGGTGCTTCCCTTCCCTGTACAGAAGCGTCGCTGTGAGGGCACCCGGCCGGGCAGTGAAGGCAGGGCTCCGATGCTGCCTCGAAGTCCCGCCCTCCCTCAGATGCCCTTTCCTCCTCCGAAGCGCTTCTCTCTCTCCCAGACAAGCACTCCCTCAACGGCTGCAGCTGGGACATAAAGGCTGTCCCTTTCCTTCTGTGTTGGCATTGACCGTTTAATTCCTTTGTGCCTGCTTACTCCTTGGCACGTTCCCTCCATGCCATGCTGTCCCCACCAAGCCCCTCCCGTCCTCTCTGGCGCTGGCCCTGCCTCGGTCCGGCCCATTTACCCATCGGCACCCCCCAGGACACCCACGCCCCCACTCTGTGACCGCGGCATGACTCACGTCTCCTGATTGCAAGTGACCGAAACACCGGCTGGACACGCTGACAGCAAAATGGAATGGAATGCGATGGGATGGAGTAGAATAGACTAGGGGTTGGCTGGTACAACTGGGAGCTGTGGGGATGGGGACAGCACTGAGTCCAGAGGTCAAAAATACTAATAATTGATTTTCTCCCTCCTCTGTCCCCCACGGTCAGTGTGTGCCTCATTCTTGCCTCTTGCAAATGGGCTCCTGTACAAGATAAAGAAAGGGCCTAGGATTTCCAAATCTCTGGCTTCCCAGTCTATCAAGCACGGCGGGAGTGAAGCCAGCAGCCTGCTCCCGATCCCGTACAGGGAAGAGCTCTGGCGGGCCAGGGGCAGCGGGGGCGTGGGGTGGGGACATCGTGCCTGACCCCATAGCTGGGATGGGATGATTGGCCCAGCCTGGGTCTCCTTGTGCTCACCTGTGAGGCTTGGGGGCTGGGATGGTCACCGCCGTGAATCACTTCTGTTTCTAGGATGGAAAGAGGGAGCAAAGTCAAAGGAAAGAATAGTTTCCACAAACCGGGGGAGAGCCCAGGAGAGGGAGCAGTGGGCATCAGGCTGCCCTTGAGTTAGCCCAGGATGGTTTGAATAAGGGGGCCTGCCCCACTCCCTGGGGCCATCCCGGAAGCTGGAAGGAGAGACACGAGAAGGGTCCCAAGGGGGCGACAGAGCAGTGGTCTTCACAGTAAGGGGGGAGCTGGAGGCCCCCCGCCAGGAGCTTCCCAGCTTCCGCAGCAGGGAGATGCCAAGGGGCAGAAGCCGAAGTGAGGAGCAGAGACAGAGGAATCTGAGGAATGCAGAGACTGCTGGGTGGCTCTGTATGAGGGGCTGGGCGGAGGGCAGGGGTGCATGGCCGCTCACCGCAGCAGCCCCTTGTCTGCCCCCACCTCCCCCGGGCTGTGTGGGAAGAGCCCTGGCTGGTCAGGAGGCCCAGGTTCTCAGCCTGCCCGCACCATCAACTGACTCTGGGCCCTGGGTCGTCACCAGCCTCAGTTTCCCCCCCATCAAAATGGGGAGGTTGGGATGGAAGCAGCCTCAGCCTCCCCCAGAGTCGGTCCCGGCTCCTCCCATTTCCCCAGGAGCGAGAGCGCCCCAGAAGGCCCTCAGAACTCGGGAATGTGCCCCCGGCCTCGGCCTCCCCTCAGCTCCTGCCCGAGGAAGCTGGGGAAGCGGTTGGCAGGGTAGCCAAAGGTCCCCTCACCTCCCCCTCTTCTCCCTGAACCATTTCTGCTTCCCCCTTTCTTTCCTCTTTTGGCTGCAAAGCACATACAGATGTGGGGCTGTCGGCCACAATCAGGGGGCTCAGGTGAGGAATAGGGCCTGGCAGCCCTTGGCTTGTCCTCGTTTGCCTGAGTGCAATTTCCCCATAATTACACTTCCTAACTTTTCAGCATCTGTGAAAGATCATCTTCTGACACAGCGGAGTCAGGCTCGCCCCGGCCAGGAGGCAAGGCCCTTCGTTCAGAATCATTTTCAATAGGCAGAGAAAACACATTCGTTCTTTCCTTTCCGGCATGTACAACGTTCCCAGGAGATGGGCCCGGGGGCCTGCTGGTGGCTCCAAGCGGCCCGAGTCCTGGCGCCTGCCACCCGCCACCCGCCTTGGGCCTCAGCTGCTCCTGGGCGCGTCCACTCACAAACTCTCCCGCTGGAATTCCCGGTCATTCCTGGGGACACGTGGAGGCCCCCCTCCCCCGGTAGCTCCACCTCCTCAAACTGTCCCCCACCCGTGTTCTCTGCTGTCACCTCGTCACCCACAACCACGCCGTCACCCACAGTGGACACATGCCCAGATGCCCCTGTAACCGCTCTTTGCTGTCAGCTCGGAGTGACACCGAGTCCTGCCCGCACCATCTCACACGTGCCCCTGAGTGGCGTCCAACCCCACCACCCCACAGCCTGCAAACCCATTCCTCTTCCACCCGGGGGCCATCAGAGACGTCGCTCAGGGCAATGACCAACTGGAGATCCTGCGTCACCTCTCCCGGGATCTCAGATGAAGACTTGGGTTGACAGAGTGAGGGACCCGGAGGAGAGACAGAGGGAAGTGAGAGCCGTGGACACTCTGGGAAGGAAGGAACCACCGGGACCTCATAAATGCATTGAAGATGTGGCCAGGCCTCAGGCCATGAGCCATAGCTCGGGGGACGGTAATGGAGGCAGTGTGTGCAAAGGACCGCGTGGGGACGAGGCCCCGTGTACTCTAATGTCCCCACCTGAGGCCTGCTGGCCCCCGGGGCTGGCGACCCCATCTCACGACCTCAGAGTCAGTAGACTGTGAGCCAGGGAAGGCACTCCCACTGTGCTGGAGACCAAATCCCCCTGGGGCGAGTCATGCCCGGGTCCTCAGACAGGGCCTCCCTGCTCTCTCAGGTCTGTAGGAAGAATTCCTGCTTCCAAGACCAAGAATCTGGAAGGAGCCTGAGTGTGGGGTGTGGTTTCAAGCAAGCTTTTCCTTTTGTCCACTGAGACCCGTATGAGGCGTATGTATGTCCCCTATCCGGAGCTCAGGGCAGATGTTCCCAATCAATCACGACACAGAGAGGTTAAGTAATTTAGCAAAGGTCACACAGCTGATACACGAGAGGAGCCAACTTTTGAGCCTGGGCCGTCTGAATTCAGTCCTTGGTCCTAACCATCATGCTATACTGTCCCATGTGAGCTCTGGCCCTGAGCCTCGGAGGGGCTCCGTGCAGTCTGTTTAGCTCGCCAACAGAACAAGAGATGAAAGCAAATCCCTCCGTGACGAGGTAGCAGAAAGCAGGACTAAATGCGGGGGTCGGTGCAGACACGAATCTAAACTCACCCTCTGCTGCCTACTGGCTATGGGGTTTGGAATTTGGGGGTGGGGTTTGGGACAGGCGACATAACCCTTTCAAGCCCATTTCTTCCACTCTAAAATGATGACAATCGTAAGTCTTTTAGAAAAGCTCATAAAGCTCCTGATTATAAATGAGTACATGGCGCAGTTTTATTTATCTAGGAAACAGAGCCCCGGTTGTGTCACTCGCAATGGCCAAAAGGCAGAAGCAACTGAATGTGGATCGAGAGAGGAACAGATACACGAAATGTGGACTATCCATACCGTGGAATAGTATTCAGCTTTAAAAAGGAAGGAAGCCCGTTTTTAGGAGCTACCTTGGATGAAACCCTGAGAACCCGACGCTTAGCAAAGTAAGTCAGTCATCAAAGATACTACGTGAGCCCGCGCATTCGGGGTACCTAGAGCAGTCGTCAGTTCAAAGAGACAGAAGGTGGAATGATGCTTGCCAGGGGCTGGTGGGGAGGGGAAATGAGGGGTTGTTGATGGGTATAGAGTTTCAGAGTGGCAGGATGAAAAAGTCCCGGAGATCTGTTTTACAGCAACAGGAATATACTTAGCACTCCTGAAGCAGACACTTCGAAATGGTCTATTTTGTGTTATGCAGATTTCACCACAATTTTCAAAAAAAAAGCCTAGTCCTGCAATGGGCCCGATAAAGTGTGAGTTGGGTGGTGCGGGTGAACAGAAGGGGTGGAGGGTTCTAGAAGCTCCGAAGGGAGCTGGCGTCTGAGATGAGGTTTTGACAGGGCCGCCTGGGATGGGGGAGGTCAAGGGCGAAGACAAGCCCATCATCCACTGTCTAAGAAACAGTCCCTCGGTCCCTACTGACCCCTGACCCCCACTTAGCTCAAAGGAGAGAATGGGTCGTTGGGACATCTCGAGGGGGGAGGGTCGGGGAGGGGGCCAGGCTGGAGGGAGGAGGGGGCAGCAAGCAGGCTCGCAGGAGGCCAGGGCTGCACTGAGGTCTCCGTGAGCCCCCGTGCTGGCCTTCCAGGCACCCCTTACCTCGGAGAGCCTGGTCCCAGGGCAGGCACCAATCCCACCAAGGGGCAGTTGGCATCCTGGAAGTCCCCGCGGTGTGTCAAGCCAGGCAGAACAGTATGGGGAGGGGGAGAGAAACCAGAGACCGTAGACCCATCCCGGCCCCCAACACAAGGCTTAATAACACTGTGGGTCCCAGAGAACCCCAGAAACCCTCATGGGCACCGCGTGCCCAGCACAGAGAGGCTCAGCCTGAGTCCGGGAATCAGCCACAGCCTTCTTCCTGCTCTGTCAGTCTGATGAAATCTTATCCATTAGCCCACTCATTTGGTGAATTCCCCGAGGTCCTCTCTGTGCCCCACCCCAGGGAGGGGAGTCCCTGCCCTCGCCGATCCTGCCCCCTACACCTGCTCACAGGGCTTGTCCTGGGCACGAATCCCGGCTCGGCCACCTCCTAGTCCCGTGGCCTTTTTGCCCCTCAGCTTCCTTATCTATAAAAGGGATATTTAATAGTACCCGATTCATGAGATTGGGAAGCGCTTCCAACCGTGCCTGGCACATGGCGAGTGCTCCATAACTCTGAGCTGCTTTTATCTTTGTCACTATGCCGTCCTCTCCTGTCCCCCTTCTCTCTTGTTCGCCCTGTTTATCCGACCTGAGTAAAAGCACACATATTTACTTAGTTCCGTGCGCAAAGGGCGCCGGCTCAGAGCAGGCAGCTGAGCTGGATGCCCTCCTTCAGCGGGGTCATGGCTAAGTCCAATAAGCATCCTCAGACATGCACGGGTGAGCTCACAGGGCACACCTGCCGCCCCGATTTGCACCTCTCTTCACGTCCTCTTCCAGAGAGAGGCTACGCCTAAGGACGCAGGAACTTGACGGACTTGCTCGCCGCAGAGCCCGGGCTGTCTGCCTTCCCACCCAGGTGCAGCGACAGCTAGAGGGGGGATCGCAGCCCAAGTCCAGCTGGAGGGGGCTCCGCCCTCTCGGTCCCGCGCTGTGCTCGGGGAGCGGGAGCAGCAGCTGGGAGAGAAGAGCCGAGGGGCAGGGGGCTTGGCCGAGGGAGCGGGTGAGCAGGTGGCATGAGAGAGACCCCACTGTGTCCATTCCCTGCCCTCCCGGGGGCGTCGCCTGCTCTGACCCAGAGCTTGGGCAAAGGCACTGAGCTCGCCCCAGGGCTGTGGCAACAGACAGCATCGGCTAAAGGCGTCGTGTTCTCTCATGAAAGAGGGAGCGAGGGCCAGGGGCGACATCTGGGTGGGACTCCAAAAGACCTCCCTGGCACCGAGGGCTGGAAAGCCCGGGGCTGCCCCGACATGCCCTCGCTCCCGACGCCCGGCACCCCCGGCCTCGCTGTGGTGCTTGCCGGGAACCCAGACCTCTCGGCAGCCCTGCGGGCACCCTGCAGCCAGACAAATGCGGCTGGCTTTCTGTCGTTTTTACACATTGCCCACTTGGGAGCTGCCTGCTCGGGGACGTTCCCGTCACTCGCTGGAGCAAGGGCAGGACCGCTCAGCTCTGTCAACTGGCCAAAACATCACCATCCCGGTTTTAGGAGCTGGCATGGTGATCAGGGACATACCCCGTCCTGCCATGTGCGCCCTGGGTAACCTTGGGCAAGGCTCTCCTCTCCAGGCCTCAGAGTCCCCATCTGCGAAAGCGCTCCTTCCTACAGGGACCTTCTCAACGATGAATGCCCCCACCCCTTGCCAGGGAGCCGGGGGGAGGGGGGGACCCCAACCGAGAAGCAGCCACGATGCAGCCCAAGGCCCCAGCACCAGCCGAATGCGCATTCCAGTCGGCAGGAGGGACAGGACGAAAGGAAAGGGGTGACAATTGTCAGACAGCAAGAGCCACCAGGAGTAAATAAAAGAATAAAAAAATAAATGATGTGATAGAAAGGCAGAAACATCCGTGGTATTCGGGGGACCCAGCCAAAGTACAAACGGGGGCCCAGCCCGCGCTCCCCTCTCTTCTACCCAGTCTCCAACCCGCAGCCTGAGGGGCCTCACGGGCAGCGCAGACACGTCAAAGCTCTGTCTGCCTTCTCTGTCACCCACACCGCACACACCGCACATCCGCCGTGGCTGCCCGTCGGGCCAGCGCCCCGGGTTGCTCACATATGCACCACGGTGTCCCCCCTTAGAGGACAGACCAGGGCAAGAAGTCCGCACGCCCGGAAGCGGGCTCAGAATGTCTGCACAGGGCATCCCAGAGTTGGCAGAGCCCTGAGCGTGGTCTGGGCGGGAGGATTTGTTCTCTGGGTATGCCCGGCACCTCGGCCCACGGACTCCACACCTCCCGAGTGGGGGAGTAGCCAGGGCGGGCCCACTCCATCAGGTCTGGGGGCCGGTCCTGGAGGCAGGGGTACTGATGGGGTGTAGGCAATGAGGGGAGGCCTGGGAGAGGAGAGCAGCCAGTCCCGATGGCCCCGGGGAAAAAGCCTCCCGGGGCAGTCCTCCAGCTCTCCTGGCCTCTCCCAGGCCTCCAGGCCCACCCTTCGCCCCAGCCGGGCGGGAGGGGCCCCAGGAGGCCACCTGGAAGCAATCTTCCGCAGCCCGCTCCCTGAAAGTGAAAGCCACTGCTTTGATAGTCTCCAAATTGCCTTTCTTTCTCCCTTCCTTCCAGGGAGGGCGGCTGCAGAAGTCTGGGAGGGGAACGAGGGAGGAAATTAGCCAAAAGCGAGCGGCCTTGGGTTCTCCAGCGTTGGAGGCGCAGCCCGAGAGGCCCGTGGGGCTGGGGCTGGCCCCCGCCACTCAGTTTTCTCTTCTCCTGAGCACAGAATCTCTTGAGACCCAGGCAAGGGGTCAACTTCTCTAGTCTGGATGCCCTTTAGGATCGTTGACCTTTCAGGTTCCCTCTCTGGGCCTCTGTCCTTCAGCTCCCGAAGAGGAGAAATTCCAAAGATCCAACCTCCACCTTCCTACCAATGTCCCTGTCTCCTCCAAGCACATGTCACAGACTTCTCCGGGAAATACCTAAACAATAGCGCTCAATCGTAACTCACGGGGCCGTTTACAACGCGTCTCCGAATGCTTCAACATCCCTCCCATCAAGAGGTAGGGACCACGGCCCCTCCCCTAGAATGTGGGCCAAGCTTAGCAACTGACGGTCCCCCAGACTGGAGTGGACGTGTCACCAGGTGCCCTCCCACGGTGCGTCAGAGGAGGCCACGTGGCTTCTCCTGGGTTCACTAACTACTCCAGCCGAAGCCCTGGGTCCCCTGCCAAACCGGCGTGACAAGGCCTGTGGCCGGATGGAGCGTCAATGTGGATGAAGCCAAAATGGCGGAGGTCGTCTCTAACACTTGTCTAGAATCCACATCGGACACCCGGCCTGCATCGCTTGCACGGTCAGCTCCGACGTGGGTTCTGCTCGCCTTGGGAAGGTGATGGAGAAGGCCAGAGAAGGGCTCTCGGGAAGTGGCCAAATCTCTCTCAGCAAAGAACAGAGGCGCCAGGCAAGGCCTCGGAGGCCAGAGCTCCCTTCTCTCCTCAGAAGCAGAGGGGCAGTTCCCATGACACCCGCCCTGGCCTGCACCCCAGCTGGGCACACACAATACAGCCACTTGTTTGAGACCCCAGAGAGGCCACAGGCCTTCCTTGCCCCGAGAGGGGCTGGAATGAGCAAAAGCTCTGGGCCACTTTCCCCAACTCTGAGGGGCTTGCTTCCGGCATTTCTGGACATGGTTCTTCCATTTAGCGACACTTTTCTTGGTCCTATCAGAAGCATTCTGATGCTTCTTTCCCACCTGGAATTCTCACCCTCTTCTCTCTGGTGTTTCAAATCCTAGAACACTAGGGTCAGTAAAGATCCCAAAGCAGCCACCACTCTCTTTTCCGGATGAGGAAGATGAGGCCCAGGGAGGAGGTTGTGTTGGCCAAGCTCGCGGTGTTATCATGAGAACCCTAGCAGTTTGACCATAAGTGTGCCCATCTTATTCTCTGGTTGCTCTTGTGTGTGAGTTTAGCCCCCCCCCCGGTGAGGGCGGGGCCCCTGTTTGCTTCTCTGGGCTCCATCAAATTCCCAGCAGTAGCCCAGGTACGCCCCAGCTCCTGGGTAAATGCTTCCGACTTGGTTAATTCATCAATGGGCAGCGTTCTTGGCTTTCCCCAACTGAACTATCCCCCGCCCCCCCCGCCCCCGACCTAGAGTTAGTGAAGAAATGCCTCTGTGCGGAGCCCTCAGAGGTTGGCTCCGGGGCTGGATTTGGGTAGAGCCCAAAGCCTGGGAGAACACAGTGTCCATGGTTACAGGATACAAATCAGTCATTTGGAACCCTTCTCCCTTGGCTTGGAGCACCGACTCTAACTCCAGCCTCTCCCCGACCCTGCCACAGAGCAGAAGAGAAAGAAGAAGGGACAAGGCGCTGGGTTTCTAGTCCACAATGAGCCGCCTGAGCCGTCCTGTTTTCACAGGGCTCTTCTCCTGCGATTTTCAGAGTGTTCTCCTTTTTCAGCTTCTTCCTTCGGTTTCTTTCCGGTTGGTTCGCAAATGGTACATACAGGGATGGCAGCCCAGCTTGTCCCAGAAGAGCCCCCTCCTTGGTTCTCAGCTCCTTGGCCCACTCCCCTGGGTGACCCATTGCCCAGCTGGCTGAGAGGGGGTAGGGAGACAAAGGCCCCCTCTTTAGATCAGGCCATGACCTGGGCTCACTGGAGCTTTTACGCATCTCTGCCATTCCTGCCTTTATCAGATTAGCTTTAATTAGACAAATGAAAATCACATGGAGCCGAGGGACAGGAAGCTCTGTGCTTTCAGGAGCGCCTTTCAACAAAAGGTTGGGGGCTGGGCAGCCATTAGGGACGGAGAGGGACGGTGGGTGGAGATACCCATTTGTGCCTTCCACAAACAAGGGTCCAGAAACGTGGAAGGAACTTTGGAATCTTCTATCAAGAAAAGCTGGAGCATTTTTGCATCACAGACCAGACCCCCTTTGGAAATCCGCCGAAGGCTCTCAGGGCAGTGCTGTCCAACGCGTAAATCACGGGCGCCGCACTTACGGTCACATATATAATTTAAAATTTTTAAGTGGCCCCATTAAAAAAATTCAAAAGAGACTAATTTACTTTATAATTATTTTACTTTTATTTAACTGAATATATCCATGGAACTATCATTTCAACGCATAATCAATAAAAAAATTTTAATGAGCTATCTTACATTCTTTTTTTCCCACTAAGTTTTCAGCATCGGCTGTGTATTTTACACTTACAGCCCATCTGATTTGGACTAACCCCATTTCCAGTGCTCGGTAGCCACAAGTGGCCACTGGCTGCCATATTTAGGGTAACCAGTGTCCCGCTTTGCCCAGGACAGTCCTGGCTTCAGCACAGACAGCCCTGTGTCCTGGGAAACCCCTCGGTCTGTGCAAACCTGGCTGTCCTCGACTGGGTAGCCTGGCTTTAGACCATAGCTTCTCCCCAGAGCAATGCACAGACAACAGCTGTCCTGCCAGTTAAACAAGTTTGGTCTCCTCTTCTGACTTTTAGCTGGGGAAGCCCCGATCCCACTTTACAGATAAAGGAAGAGCGATGTAGAAAGGGGAAGGGACTTGCCCAAGGTCACACGGCAACTGGCAGTTCAAGTCTCAAAGAGGAAGGCTTCCTGATCTCGGGATGCTCTGTGCCAGCCTGCAGGAGGGGCCTGGCAAGAACACGGGGGGCGGGAGGGGGCGGGGAGAGGGCTCCTCAGTGTAGACAGCGCGGACCGGGTGCACCTGATCCCTGCAGCTCTGAGATCCTTTGGGGTAAGCAGGCGGGCCCTCTGCCCTGAAGCAGGACTATCAGAGGTCTGTCCCAGGCAGGGAAGCAGAGGCAAAACCGAGGGCAGCGTTTCCCAAAGAGGGCACAAACCCCACTCACGGCGTGTGAGGTGCCTTAGTGGTTAGCGATTTTGACTCCCGTAGTGGGCCGTGGGGCTCTTTCCAGAATTCTCTTTCTCACCTTCTGATTAGTCAAGGAGAAAGTCTTGGAGGCGGGTTAGGGTGTCTGTCACAAACACTTGCTGGTTCTTCTTTAAACAGAAACCCAGCCTCAGGCTAAAAGAAAGCACCCATATGCTTAAGATTTGTTTTAACTTTTTATTTTATTATTATTTTTTTAAGATTTTATTTATTTGAGAGAGAGCATAAGTGGCGGGGGGGAGGGCAAGGGGGGAGGGGCAGAGGGAGAGGGAGAAGCAGACTCCCCTGCTGAACAGGGAGCCAGATGCGGGGCTTGATCCCAGGACCCTGGGATCATGACCTGAGCCTAAGACAGACGCTTAACCAACTGAGCCCCCCAGGCGCCCCCCAGGTACTGTTTTAATGCTTTATATGTATCATGTCATTTAACATTGGCAACAGGTCTCTGAGTTAAGTCCTAATATAATTATCCCATTTTACAGATGAGGAAAGTAAGACACATTTTAAAAGTTTAGAAGCATTGACCTAGACTTTTTTACACGCACACGGAATCATTGATAGTTTACAAACATGTAGGCATATTGTACATAGCAACCTGTGAAAACCCAAATCGGACTCCATAAAACAAATGAGGACCCAACAAGCAATGTTGCATTTAGGGGGCCTAAAGATCTGTAAGTCGGGGTATCCAGGTGAGGCCTTGCAGACCTCCACTGCTGGCCCTCCCAAGCACTGCTTTCATCGAGGCGGGCAGTGCCGTGCTTTGCCTGTCCGGGCGCAGAGGGCACAAGCTCCCGTCCTCAGGGAGAGTGGGCAGGTGTAAAGGAGAAATGAAAGCCTCTTGGTCTGGAGGCCTGGGTCCAAGGTCTCCCCAGGATCTACTGTCAATCCCCTAATAGCCCAGGAAGCTAAAGGACTTCAGGGTCATCCTGGTTAACTAGCTACACCCTGATTGAATCCTAAGGTGTTCGAGCTGGAGGGGCTGCAGACGCTCCTCGCATTTGATGGAGGATAACAGAGTGGCCAGAGAGGGGAGGGGAAATGTCCAAGGTCATTGTACAGGTGAGAGTGGAGGCAGACGCCACCCACCCACATGGATGCCAAGGGCGGCCTCCCCTGCCTAAGATCAAGGCCAGACTGCAGAAAGTGTCTGATGAGTGAGTGAGCGGATAATCTAGGTGTCTGAGCTAGCTCTCATTTCCCGGCCGTCATCCTTTGCCTCTTTCTAAAGTAGAGGATACAAGACGTTAGCGGCACCAAGGGTTCTTAATAAGGACACATTCCTGGGGCCACCTCCAGAGACATTGACTCAGGAGGTTTGGAGAGGAGCCCGGAAATCTGAATTTCAGACAATGCTTCCCCTCTTCCCAGCCCACGCCAGCTTCTGGACGGATACAGAGGTGATGCTGAGGCAGGTGTTTTGACCGGCCTGTAGCTTCCTCTGCGGCCCCTGCTGCACAGCGCCCCCTGGTGGAGAGTCCTGGCATTGTTCAGAAAGTGGAGGCCCCGCCCCTCCTTTGGGGCCATTCTCCCAGCCAGGGGGCTGGGCAGATGGGCGGCCCTGGCTCCCCTCAGCCTCTGCCCCCCAGGGCCCACCCGGGCTTAGTCTGGGAGGCTGATGAATGTCCATTACCACAGCAGGCCCCATAAAAAAGATTATGGGGTGTTGCTGAGTTTACAAGCCTGTTCTTGTAAAGCTGCCAGACTTGGGGTGGCCATAGCCCCTATGGAAGAAGGACGAAAAAGAATTTTCCCTCTGCCTAGTGCCACACACCCAGTCGCTTTCATGGGAACTGCGGTGGCTGGATTGCAAGGGCACTAGACCGTGACTCCGAAGTTCCCGATCGGGTGGACAGGCTGCAGCTCGGAGCTGACCCACTGGGCCTTTCGGGTCCTCTACGTTCCCACCCGTGAAGTGGGCCTTTCTCGCACCTCCCCAAGGCGGTTGTGGCGAAGACTCAGGTGAAGCCTTTGGCCCCCGTGGGGCAATCGGAGTGCCAAGGGTGTCTCTCTTTGGCAAAGTTGGGGATGAGAGGTGGGATAGCGCCCCCTGCTCCCATCACTGCGCTGGCCCCTGTGTTTGAAGAGCGTGGCCTCAGAGGCCGGGGCCAGGGTGGCGGCCGGGGAGAAGAGAGGTCCACGGGCAGCCCCAGAGCTCCCAGCCTCCTCGGCACCTGCCAGGCTGGCTTCCTGGCTGCCGTCGCCCGTCTTCCGGGCTGATTTGTGTCTGGTGAGAAGCGCCAGGTTAGCGTGGGCTGCTGGCCCTGCTCCGGGGCTGGGCTGGGGTCCCAGGGGCGCCCCGTCGACGCTTGATCTCCAGCACGCTTTCCCCCGTTGGCCTCCAAACCTGGATTGTCTGTGTCAGGCCCTTTCAACATGATCAAACGCAGAGTCCAGAGCCGGAGCCGAGCCTGGGAAGCGTGAGGCACGACGGGCGTTTCGCAGAAGCACGGACGCTGTCAATAACCAGGCAGCCCCAGAGCTGGGGGACCCAGCCGCTGCTCCCCGTGGAGCTCCAGTAATGTTTCCGCCCCGTGCGCGCACACCAGATGCGGTCTGAATCTTGTCGGCCAAGGACCAGAGAAGCAGTCTGCTAGGGGTGCCCGCAAGGCGACAGGGGCCAGACCCTCGGAGCGGGGGTGCAGTCAGGGCCGTGAGGACCGCGGCCCAGGTCATTGGGGCCCTAAAACGAACAGGAACCGTAAAGAGCAGTGAGCAGGCCTGGTGTCCACCCCGGGCCGAGTGAGCACTCCACACTGTCCTCTAGGGCAGGCCACGACAGCGCTGCCCCTTCCACAGACGAGGACACAGAGGGGACTCAGGCTAACGACCTGCACAAGGGTAGAGAGCCGGGCAGTGGGGACGCCAAGACCCATGCCCCAGGGGGAGGCCTCTTAGGAACACGCCCCGCTAGCCCAGTGGGGGAGCATTCCCAGAGTGAGGAGCAGACGAGGGGGAGAAAGCCCAGAACACCTTCCTTGTGCTTTTGCCCACATGCCAAGTTCTGTTCCTGGCAGGTGTGGGCCCCTCTGCCCATCCCGAAAGCGTCTCCCTGTCCTTCCACCTCGACTCAGGGCTCCCACGGGCACAACCTGGACGAGATCAGCTGTGCACAAACTTAAAACAAAACCGTTGTTTTCAGTAAATAGAAACTAAAATAATCCCTCTCCATAGCAGGCTTTGGCTCATAACATATTCTTTGGGGCCCCCATATTCTTTGAGCAAGTGGCTTTACCATTCCGTGTGCCTTGGGCTGTCCCTCTGCAAAAGGGGTGGGGTCACTTGGTGGCAGCCCCGTACCTGGCACGGAGGCAATGGTCGATAAAAGTGAGAGCTGCCATTGTAGTCGTAGGCAGGCAAGGGGCCGTGTGGATGGACCGGGATTCCAGAAGCATCTAGGAGCACAACACAAGGGGTTTCTCCATGATAAATCCGTGGTATCTTGCTTCGGTGAGGACTGCCCATGGCTCGGTGGCCCAGGATAATGGGGGACTATGGTCAAAAACCCCACTAGGGGAGCATGGGTTTGCAAGAGGAAGCTGGGGTCAGGCAGGGCCCCACCTTAGCAGGAGCCTGAGAAAGGGTGCCCAGGCAGAGGTATCGAGGGCTGGGCTAGAGTCCATGTTATGGCAATTCTGGCATCTTCTCTCCTCCCTCACCTCAAGTCATGTCCAGACCTCACTCAGGGGCAGCCTCACTTGCTGAAGGGGCCAAAGCTTCTAGAAGGCCTGGTGCTGCTCGGGGTCATCCAGACTCGAGGGGAGGTGGTGATAGGTCTAGCCCAGGTGTCCCGAAACTCGATGGTGTGCTGGACCCACACCAACTCATACAAACTTGTTCCAACTGGCAAACCTCACAGTTATGTTGTCAAGAATTTCGCCAGCCATCATTAAAAATTAAATGACATAATTTATAATACATAATAATACATAATATGACATAATAATACAGTTAAATACATTATATTCAAACAAGGTAATACAAAACCAAAGTTCATCATTTCCTAAGTATTTTGGTACATTTTTATTGTTATGCATGCACATGAGATAATTTATATCTACGGCCCTGTGCATGGGGGGCTTACCCCCGCTGTGGTGCAGAGCGGCAAACATCTTCCCAGGTCCACCTTCCAGAATATCGCCTTGGAAGCTGGAAACTGGCCTTGGGGGAGTCTTTCCACCTGGGAAATCAGTAACCCCTCCAGATCAGGGCTGTCCCCCCTCCAGGGCTGGTTGTTACACTATGAGAGCGACCGCTGCCCCCCAGGGCGCTGGAGTGCCCACCCCCAAATGAAGGATGCGAAGCCACTCATCCCTCGTGGGATTTACTTCCACCCGGAGACCTCCAGGACTTATTTTAGAACAACTGAGGAGTCTCGGGAATTGATTGGACCCATTGTTCCCCCTCCAGCCGGTGGGCTCCGCCCCCCATTGTCCGCGGCCCCTCCCCTCTGCTCAGAGGCTCCTCCAAGACCGGAGAGGGGAGGGACCTCGCGGTCAGAGCCTTGACCGGGGGCCCTGTGTCCATTGTGAGCTGAGGATCTCGGGGTTTCCTTGTCCCTGGGCCTCAGAACCCACTGGGGAGCTGCCTGTTTATGGTAAATGATGCCTGTTCGCTTTGATTTCTAGTTCAGCCCCTGGGGCCACTACTGTGTCCCCATAAATTAAAGGCTGCTTGTATTTGGGGGAAATTAAGCAATCCTGTGAAGCCCTGGGAACGTGGAGGCCTTCAGAGAGAGCAGCCATGGCGTGTATCATGGCCAGAGCGAGGCCGGACCCTCTGGCTGGTGTCACTGGACTTTGGGACCCCGGTGACACCACGCCTGCTCTAGACCCCCATACTGGTTAGAAAAGAAAATCGTAACAAAGTTCCATCACCACTGGCTCTTCCCTTCCCATTTCCAGTCTTTGCTTAAACTCTTCCTTAAACTCTTGCCTAGGAGGGGCCCCCACACCTCCATGATACACCCCAAATTGACAGAAGGTCCCCATCTTTATCCCTCAGGGTCCTGCCCAGGATAAGAATAATAGTCTTCAGAATGCACCCAATCGCAAAGTGTACAAAGCATTCTCCCATGCTTGATTTCTTTTCTTCTTTTCTTTATGTTAAATGCCCATGACATCAGATGTGCCATCTTAGCCATTTTTAAGCATACGATGCAGTGGCATTAACTACATTGACACTGCGGTGTGACCACCCCTGCTGCCATCCTCCAGAGTCAATCTTATCAATCTGAAACCCCACTTGTTAAACAGTAACTCCCCATTCTCCCCTCCCCTACCCTGGTGCCCAGCAACCATTGTTCCACTTGGGGGCTTCTTGATTTTGACTACTCTATGCACCTCCTATAAGTGGAATGATACAATATATTTTTGAGACTGGTTTATTTCACTTAATATCATGTCCTCGAGTATCATCCATGCTGTAGCATATGGCAGAACTTCCTTTTTAAGGCTGAGTAATAGTCCATTGTAAGTGGATACAACATTTTTGTAATCCATTCTTCAGTTAGTAGATATTTGAGTAGCTTTCACGTTTAAACCATAGTGAATAATGCCATTATGAACACGGGTATGCAAATACCTCTTTGAGACCCTGCTCTCCATTCTTTGGGACATCTACCCAGAAGCAGAATTGCTAGGCTGCATGGTAATACTATGTTTAATTTTCTGAGGACCCCCCCCCATACTGTTTTCCACAGCAGCCGTACCCTACAGCACTTCTACCAACGGTGCAAGGGTTCTAATTTCTCCACATCATCACCAACACTTGTTTGGGTTTTGATAGTAGCCATCATAATGGGCATGGGGTGGTTTCCCATTGAGGTTTTGATTTGCATTTCCCTGATGATGAGCCATATTGAGCATCTTTTCATGTGCTGTTGGCACTGGTATATCGTCTTTGGAGAAATGTCTGTTCAAGTTCTTTGCCCATTTTGGACTTTTTCTGTTGTTGAGTTTAAGAGTTCTCTCTGTATTCTGGATATGAATCCCTTGTCAGATGTATGGTTTGCAAATGCTTTCTTACATTCTGTAGGGGGCCTTCTCATTCTGTGGATGGTGTCTTGTGAGGCACAAAACTTTTAATTTTCATGAAATCCAATTTGTCTATTTTTGCTTTTGTTGCCTGTGCCTTTGGTGTCACATCCAAGAAATCATTGCCAAATCCAGTGTTGTGAAGCTTTGTCCTGTGATTTCTTTCAAGAGTTTTATTGTATTAGGTCTTACATTTAGGTTCTTGGTCCATCTTGAGTTAATTTTTGTATATGATGTGAGGTAAGGGTCCAATTTTATCCTTTGGCATATGGAGCTCCAGTTTTCCCAGCACTCTTTGTTGAAAAACTGACTTTCCCCCATGGAATGGTCTTGGCACCCTTGTCAAAAATCATTTGACTGTGTACGTGGGGGTTAATTTCTGGGCCTTCTGTTCTATTCCATTCGACTATATGTCTATCTGTATGCCAATACCACACTGTTTTAATTACCGTAGCTTTATAGCAGGTTTTGAAACCAGGAAGCGTGAGCCCTTCGGTTTTGTTCTTTTTTGAGATTATTTTGGCCATTGGGGGTCCCATCCCATGGGTGATTTTATTGCATATGTCGGTTCAACAAATACTGATTAAGTTCCTGCTCTTCACCATGGTCTAGGCCCTGAGGATTGGACATGTGTAGTCCAAAGCTCTGGTGTGGTAGAATTATGCTCTGTGGCAATGTCAGAGACTGGCAGGGCAAAAAGCACAACATCTCCATTTCACAGATTAGTGCATGGAGGCTCAGAAAAGTAAAGGAACTTGCTGCCAAGTCACAAAGCTGGGGTGAATGAAGTCTGAAATTTCCAGCATTCTGACTCCCTCCCCCACCCCAACCAGCTTCTCTAGTCCTCTATCCCCAGACGGTGGTAGAATGAGGAGGGAGAGAACTGGGTAAGGCTGCTACGCCCTGGGACCCCCAAGGGGTCGTCTGGTTGTCTAGAGGAGGTCTGCAGGCAGTTTGCTATCCACGTGTGATAGAAGTCCCCTTTAGCTCAAGGGACCTTGGGCAAAGACTAACATTGCTGTGTATGATTTGTTGGTAATAGCTCCGAGACCCTTGCCAGTTTCACACCATCCCATCCTCACAACCTCTATCACTTTTTTTCTTGCATTACAGAGATCTGTGGGCAGGACCTGCCATCCCAGTGGCTCTTGTGCTCCCCGGAGGCAGCAGCCCTGACCTATGGTCTGTAACTCGCATGAAACCCAGCGCCTGGCCCAGCGCACGCAGGAGCTCCAAAATGTTAGCATGTAAAAGAAACGAGCACCCTCCCCCTCTGTCTGCAAGCCGCCTGGGCTGCCTTCAGGAGATGGAGGGAACTTCTCCGCAGTGATCTGGGAGGGTTAGAAAGCCTCAGGGCCGGCTATGAATTTGAAAAGCACAAGTCTATATCCTTTCGGGCTCCAGACGAAAGGGGAGCACAGAGCCCAGCGTGAAAGAGAACCTCCCTGGGGCCAGGGCTCTCCCAAGATCTGCCGGTCTGGGGGCACCAGGTCACGGTGGCACCCATCGTGGGCACAATCCTTGCAGGGAGGCCTGACACCCACGCCCCCCAATGGAGGGAGAAACCAAGGCTGAGAGGAGGGAAGGCACTCGGCCGAAGTTTTAGCCTCTCTGAGGCAGGCACTTTCCATTCTTGACTGTGTTTACCACGTACACATGGATGGATGACCATCTGCTCTCAGTTCCGTAGAGGCCATACCCAGAGGGGAATCGCGGGATCATACCGTAAGTCCATTTCTAATCTATGAGTAACCACCGTACTGTTTCCATAGGGGTCACCCCACTTTACATTCCCACCAGCAGGGGCTCTGCATGTCCCTGGAAGGTGGGCTCTCTCATCATCCTGTCACGGGTGTGCACACCGAGGCTGACCTGCCCAAGGCCGCCCGGGGAGTAAAGCAGGCTGGCTGCAGAGCCCGTCTTCTGCCCCTCCCCCACCACGCTCCGTGTTGGGGCTTGTCACCCCCACTTCATGGGCTTACCAGCAGGGGTAAAACGAGAGAGCCGCGGAGCACAGTCACCCCATGCCAGGCACAGGGGATGCCTAATAAGAGCCCTTTCCTCAAAGCCTCATGGAACGCTCTAGAATTTCCAAATCAGCACCCAGATCCCGATGCTGGCTGAGTCCTTTTGCTGGTCAAAATGTTTAGTGATATATATATGTATATAGCATACATGAAGCAAAGTCTTAAGCGACTCAAGTGGACAGCTCGGTGAATGTTTGTATTTGTGTACATTGGGATATCCACCCTTTGGATCAAGAAATAGAGTATTTCCAGCACCCCAGAAAGTTCTCTCTCTGTCCCTTCCCAATCAACACTCCCGAAAAAGTCACCATCGACTGAGGAGTATATACGTACATACACTCAATATGTGCGGGCTGTTGTTGTTGCTATTGTTATCGTCCTTGGCCCCCTTTCCAGAACCTTCTGCCAACTCAAGGCCATGCATTGAGGCATGTAACCCCACATGGGAAGCCCCGAAAGTCTCTTGTCAGCACCCTCAGCTCTCATTTGGGGACTTAGAAGATCCCTGGTCTTTGGAGCGTCCCCTGGGAAGATGCCTGCCCCGGGAATGGACAAAGTGTCTACTTTTGTGAGTGAAGCTTTTTCGTTCATTCCCATTCTTCAGATTAAGAAACTGAGGCTCCCTTGGAGTCCATGGTGGTACAAGCTGCTGAGGCGTTAGGAGTCCCTGGGAGTCGTTGCCAGAAGGTCTTGTGTCTCCTTTGGGTCAGAGCAGTGACCTGTGTGGACAGAGGCCAACCCCTGGCCCCCAGGACTGTCCTCTGGGCTCCCTCCTGAGGTCGCCGTCCCCGGGAGTGGCTGGAGGCGAGGCCGCTCTGCCAGGACAACCTTAGCTCCACACGGCCCCCTGTCTTTACCACTCCAAAGGGCCTCACCCTCCCTGTTTCCCATCAACGCCTCAGCGTGCATGAAATATTAGGAAAATGGGGCTGAGTATTAGGTAATGACTGTCCAATTTATTCTGACAGCAAGAACCAGAGGGAGGAAATTGACATTGGTGATTTTACTTAGGCCCTGACAACCTTAATTAATCTTCACTCCTTTCCCAGAAAGCAGGGGCCTCCGACGGCTGTGCTGAGCTCCGGCGGAGGCCTTGAGTGTGCTGACCGCCCTTGGCGGTGTGGACAAGGCCGCCAACTCAGGGATCCCTGAAGGACCCGGCCTGGCTCCCAGTCAAACCAGGAGTTCATCCTGGGTCCCTCCAGGCAAGCTCACCAGCCGGGGCCAGCCTCCAAGAGAGGCAGAAAAAGCCAGAGAGCCTCTACCCCCTCCTCAGAAGGGAACACTGAGGGCTGGAAAGGGGCCTCATCTTGCCCGAGGGCCACTGTGAATCTGCCCCGAGGTCCTCTAGCAACACAGGGGGCACCACCGCTCAGCCGCGAGGATAGCCATGTCCTGTCAGTGGCGTTCTGGGGACACATCTGGGAGAGGGCGATATGGTGGGGGGCGATGTGAAACCCGGGCTTCCGGTTGCCGTCCCGGAGCCCGCCACTTTAGAGGGCCGCAGCCCATCCAGATTCTGCCAGGCCGTCAGGGAAGGACTAAGGCTCACCCGCCAGCATCCCCGCACTGACGGCCTCATTGGGAGCTCCCACTCCTCTTCGATCATTGACAAAAGCTTTCCTGACTTTCAGGCCCCCCCTAAATGGGGTTACGTGCTCCGCTGACTTCTCAAACCAGTTCTGGGCACCATCCCTTCAGTTGGTGCCTTTGAGCTGGTAGAAGGTTCTAGACATTGTGCCAAGGATGATAACAATAACAGCCGGCATGTATAGGGGGTTTCTATGTGCTATGTCCCTTCTTATCAGGTAAGCACTATAGGATTCGGGGTCCTTCAACACCTCTGTGAAGGGTACGCCATTATTACCCCTTTCCTGAGAAGCGGCAGCTAAGATTCGGTGAGGGTAAGTCCGTCCGCCGAGGTCCCACAGCTGGTGCGGCAAAACAGGACCTCGAAGCCAGATCTGTCTGTCTTCCCAGCCGACCGTTCGCCCACGTGGCCCCAAGACACTGTCCTGGACCGTGTCTCAGCTCATCCATCCCTGCTCCAACGCAGAGAGTCCTGGGGATCCTAGGGCAGGTGACACAAAGGCGGCCACCCTCCCTGACCTCATCGGAGCCCCTCCAGCCACTTGGCTTCCCAGCTCCCTGTGCTCGGGCCTGGACTCTGTCAAGCCCCCGGGGGGCTGGCCAGCAAGGCCCGCATACCTGTGGGCAATTAGGCACGTCCCCTCGGGTGTGTGACTCATCCCCCAGCTACGTGGGGAGCCCGCAGGGAGGCCAAAGATGGACCCCTCCCGCCTGTCCTCTCTAATTTCAGGTGGTATTCTCCAGGTGGAGAATTCTCCAAAGCCCCCGTAGTTCCCAGGCTTGACATGGTTCCAGGGGAGGAAGAGAGAGATGAACATGGGCCGTCAGATGGAGGGTATGGGTAGCATGCCTCGTTGGATCCCTTTACTGGTCCTCTGAGCCTCAGTGTCGCCCCACCCCCACGAAATGGGAACATTTGCACCCGCCTCATTGGGAATGTCCAGAGACTCCAGTGACAGGCCCCTGAGGATGCTTTGTGCTTGTGCTCCAGGAGCTCCCCATCAGCTTTACTAACAAAATGTGAATGATGTTTCCATTAATGGCATTAATTAGAAAAGTTTCTGGATGGAGCAAAAAAAAAAACCAAAAACAAAAACCAAAAACCAAAAACCAAAAAACCCACAGGCTTTGGAGGCCAACGGTGCAGATTTGCACTGGGCTGTTCCCCTGTCTGGGTATTTCTTAGGCTGCAGACTCAGTTTCCTTATCTGTAAAATGGGCTTAATAATCTCTGCCTTGCAGGATTGTTCTGATTCCATGACATAAGGATATTTGTGATTTCAATAGAATAACATATTTTAATGAAAAGATGGCTGGAATGGCCACCCGGTCAGTAACTAGCACTACCTTTGCCCACCCATTGGCTTATTTTCTGAGCGGTCCTTATTCTATGGATGAGGAAATGAAAGCCCAGAAAGTTAAGTATCTTGTCCCAGTTCACCCAGCTAGAGAGCGGCTGGGTCAGAATTCGACCCTAGAGCCCAGGCTGCTCTAGCCTCCAGGGAGGAGAACGCCAGGGTGCTGGAGGTAGAAAGAGTCTCAGCCTTTTCGTCGAGGCCTGGGCTGGGGGCCTCCTCCTGTCCCCCCCTCGGCCTCCCCTGCCCAGGCCACCCAGGGAGGGCCCCAGCGTCCAGCGAGGGGGGCCCGCGCCAGCCCTGGCGCCACATGAAAGGTCCCACGCGGCTCTGGGAGCCGGCTTCACACTCAGGGACGCCTTCCCACAGAAATGTGTCAAAAAGTCAGTTTGATCCCGTCTGCTCTGTGTGTTCCCACAGCCCATCCCGCTCCTGCCCCATGGGCCGCCATCTGCCATGCCCCGCCTGAGGTCTGCGGCCTCCCAGTGGCTCCAGAGGCTGGGACCTCACTCCAGCATTTTCCATGGATTCATTTCCAGCAAACGGAGGCCTCACCTCCCCACCTCACACGGCTGAGAGGGGCCGGGGCGGGTGGTGGGCCCTGTGGCAGGTCTCCCCGCTCCTCGCCTTTCAAAGAGGGGGGCGTCCAGGTTGGGAAGAGTTACGGGCTTCGCTCCTCGGTCCCACGCCCTCAGCTCCTCGGGCTGCAAGCCATTCCCTGGGGGAAGCCAGCCGCGGCCATGCCCCCTGGCAGCCAGGACCCCGGGGAGACTTGCCCTCCAGGACAGTCAGAAGAATGGAGGGAAGGACTCGCCGGGGGCCACCTGGGGTATTTTCCGCTGGGAAAATATGCTGCAGGCTGTGTTTGCTTCTGAAGATCTCAAAAACAATGCTCCCGAGTGGGGGACCCTGTTCTGGGCAGACACAAGTGAGACCTCAGCACTCGACACAGGTAAATATCCCAAGGATACCCGGAGAGGGAACAACACAGAACCACAGTTGCGACTTCTGGAACATTCCTATGCTCCCCTCTCGAGGCCTTTTGTTGTGTTCCCCGCCCTTCCTACCTGCGCCCAGGGCCGGGAGAGAGGGGGACCGCCCGAGGGGAGCCACCCCCACCAGGAGATGGGGTGTCCCCCCCAGATTCTGATGGGTGTTGGACATTAGCAAACCTGGCCAGGGTCATTTTCCCTAGAATGTTCAGTTTCCTCAATGATAGCAAATTCCTAGCAGCTGAGCACAGAGAGAGAGGCGGCGGGGCCCAGGGAGCCCAGAACCCCTCACTAACTCCTTCCCCAGCAGAAGCCAAGGTGGGCTCTCAGGGGAGGGAACTTTACCAAGGACTGGCGGGTGTCATTAACCCTTCCAACCACAGCGAGCAATTGTATCTCTTTTTTGAAGAGTTAGGTCTTGTTTGTTGCTCAAAATCACATGGTACTTAAATGGCAGACTTGAGATCTGTACTTCACTCCCTTTGACTCAAGTTCATGTTCTTTCCATCTCTCCAGGGTCTCCCAAGGGCAGCGCATGAAGCTGGGGCCTCCCACCACCATGGGGGGAGAGGTAACCACCCCTGGACATCGTGTCAGCCCGTGAGACATTCACTCCCCAGAGTTCCAAGGCATATCTGTGGCACTCATGCTAATTACATTAAAATAATCATATTGGTCGCTCTCACTTCTTGAGCGCTTACTATGTGCTGGGCAGTGTTCTAGGCACTTTCCATCACGAATGAATCGAATCCTCGGACTATGTGTGAGCACAGTACTCTTATTATCCCCACGTTATAGATTCAGTGATTGAGGTTCAGAGAGCTCGAGCAACTTGCCCGAGGTCACACAAGTGGGATTTGAGGAAGAACTAGGCAACCTGAGCTCTTGTTTTCTCAATCAGGATCCTGAGGGCTCTCTCTGCACCCCACTGTCTTATTCATTCTCCCAACATTCAGGGGAGTCTGCTCTGTGTCACAGAAGGGGAGCAAAGGCATCTCAGCCCTCAAGGCCAGTTCTGGGAATTGGCGGAAGCCTGTGAACTGTCCCCCCCACCTGCTCTTTCGTCTCTCGGTGGTAATATAGTCATAACTAGACACATAGCTACATTTCCCAGCCTCCTTTGCAACTCAGTCCAACCATGTGACTAAGTCTGACCAATAACATGCAAGTAGAAGTAACAAGTGCACTTCTAAGTCTTGCCTTGAAGATGCTGTGACTGTGGACTCCTGCCCTCTGCCGTCCCTTCAACCTTTCGGTGGGGAGGTGGCTGGAATTGGAGCAGCCGCTTGAGAGCCATATATTAAAGATGGCGAAGCTGCCACATCAGCCTGGACGGCTACATGAGGGAGGAATGTAACTGCGGGTAGTTTAAGCCACTGTATTTTGGGGGCTCTTCGTTAGAGCTGTTGATCGTGCCCTCACTATTCCACAGCTGAGAGGATCTCATCATCTGCTCCTGTCCCCTCATTGATCATTCATTCAGTCAATGAACACTTATTGAGCAACTGCTGTGGGCCAGGCACCTTTAGAGCCCCTGGAGAAAGAGGAGGAGACAAGACCTACTGGATCTGCCATTCCAGTGAGGAAGGTAGGAAAACAATGAAACAAATCAAAACAATAACCAAACACAGAGGATCCTTCCAACTGGTAATGACCACAAAAACAAGATAGGCGGGGGGTGGGGGAATGTCTATAAACGATGGGTCAGCGAGAGCCTCTCTGATAAGGGGGCACCGAGCTCACACCCAGAGGACCGGAAGGAGCCAAGCAGGTGAAGGCGGAAGAAGCTTCTGGCAAATGAGCCTACGGGTTTGAGGGGCAGAGAGAAGGGGAGTCGCTGGGGGCGAATGAGGGGCAAAGAGAGGGGAGGAGGTCAAGGGGAAGGCAGGGACCAGTTTTTATTACCCAAGAGGCCATGGTGGCGAGGAATCTGCATTGTACCCAAGTATGACAACGAGCAATAGAAGGTCGAGCAGAGTGGAGACGTGATCTGAGATACATCTTTTTTTTTTTTTTTCTGAGATACATCTTACAACGACTATTCTGGCTGCTTCTTTGAGAATTGGTTTGAGAGTGGGAGTGTGGGGACAGTGGAAAGACAGAGACCAGCAGTAAGCGAAGCGGGAAAGAAGCGAGACCTGTGAACTTGGGAGGGAGCACTGGAGGAGAGAGACATGCAGACATCGGATGCATTTGGAGGGGGCACCTTCTGTTGCTCCCCCTTTCCAAGTACCCCCAAGGCTATTTGGAAAGGCAATGCTCAAGAAATACATTTCCTACTGAAAGGCGGAATTCAAATCCAAGTCTGTCGGCCTTGAAGTTCAAGGCTCCTGCTCCCCAAATGCCAAGAAAGCCCCCATTAAGATTCCTTTCCCTGAGGTTCACTTGCTCTCTGCAGAGATGTGCCAAGGCCCAAACTCCTCAGTATCAGGTCATTCGCAGCCAATGGTTTAAACAAAAGGGAATCAGGGTCTTGTCTGTACTCATTTGTTCATTCATTCATTCATGGGCCAATTATTCCCAAGTGCCCCCTGTGTTTCAGCTATTGTACTAGGCACTGGGGATCCAATGGCGAAAGCACAGACGTGGTCCCACCTTCTGGATCACACCATCTAGTGGGAGAGTCAGAAGTTCATGAAATCATCACACACACATATAACTCCTGGGTGAGCACTTCTGAGTGGGGGGGTGAGTAAAGGGAAGATCTGACGCAGTGTGGGAAGGCTTCCCTGAGGAAGCAAAGTCTGAGCTGACAGCTGAAGACACAGTGACGAAAGGCATCCAGGCCAGAGGAACAGCACACGCAAAGGCAGTGAGGCTGGATGGTGGGGCACAGTGGGCATGCAGGAACGGAGAGATCTAGGTGGCTGGAAGGGAGTGGGTGTGCTTCAGGAAACTTCTGCCGAGGTGGAGAGAGGCCAGGCTGCGCAGGGACTCAGGATCGTGATGATGATTGCAGATTTTATCCTCTGAGCAACACGGAGTCACTGAGGGGTTTAAGCACAGTGGGGTGGCATGATCCAGTTTGGGTTTCCAGATCATTCCAGCAGCCAGGCAGAGAACAGATTTGAGGTACAAGACTGCAGAGGAGAAGGCCCTGGGGAGAAGGGTGTTGTCAGTAGCTGCCACTGTCCTGTGAGTAAACCCCCTCACGGGTCCCTAGACTTCATGCAGAGTCAAGGATGTCTGAAGATGAGGGAAGGTAAGAAGTGAGGAGCAGGACTGGACCCCAGGTGTCCTGCACCCAGTCCAGGCTTCTCTGCACTCTCGGGTGAACGGGACCCTCACAATGGGACAGAGTTTTGCCACCATCCCCACTTTACTTGTGCTCATTCTGGAAGGAGGTACTTGAGTCGGAGATGAAGAAAATGTAAAGGGGTGATGGGATTTGGTAAAATGTCATGAGCCCTTGCTGGACTGAAACCAAGTTGTTTTTTCCCCTTGTTTTCCAAATTAATTCAACATTCCAAATGAATCCAGAGAGACTTAGTGGGGGCCCTTTCATGTGGATTGAAACTCATAAATTGCAATTTGCTGAGTTGCAGGAAGGGGGAGAATTGCGCCCCACCTCCTCCCACTTGGCACCACCCTGCAGGGTCTGGAAGGGGGAGAAAACTTTTGGGACCTCTCCCAAGTGGTTGTGGGCTTCATGCATCAGACTTGGTGAAGGACTATAGGGAGGGAAAACAGAATTTGGGAGCAGGAAGGATGGCTAGATGTAAAGGCCGCTGATGCCACGGGGGAGAAAAGTAAACCCCAAGACAGCAGAATTGAGTTGCTGGGAAGCCCTTCAGCCTCAAGAAGCTAAAAATATGGGGAGGACCCTCCCCAGTGGGCTTCCCCGATGAATGAGGGAATGCGGCTTGGAGGAGAGGAGCCTTTCTGGCAAAGAAGAAAAGGCTTTATGTCTGGGTCTGAGAAATTGCTCTTTCTGAATGGACCCATTGTCACCAAGAAGGTATAGACAAAGTACGCAGAGAGCCAAGGACTCGCTTTAAGGAAGACACGTGCTGAGATCCGAGGGATTGGCTCCTATAGGTTTAATAGTGCTGTAGTTATCAGTTGGCTTTCCCGGACATTCCCAGTGCAAGCTGGCTTGGGGTCATCCATGGCGCAGACCCTAGATGAATCCAGAACTTCCTTGGGAGACTTCAAGGGGGCACCTTAGTGTTCCATTGTTCATGTCTCTTCCTGAATCTGGAACGATTTGGAAGACGCTTTAGGCAAGCAACATTAAGGAGATAGGAGGTGTTTGTACATTATGGGGTTGGCTGTGGGTCAGACATATTACCTGAAGGAAGGAATGTGAAGGCTGCCCTGGTGGGGGCTGTTCACTCACGATGGTTATGAGCAGACCCACCGAGTCCATGGGGCAGAGGAGTGCGGACAGGAACTCACACACCTCTAGATCATTCTTTAGTCATCCTGATTATTGCCCCTATCCAGCTGTTTTGGACTGCATCATGTGTCCCCCAACCCCCACAATTTATATGCTGAAGCTCTAACCATTCCCCTCCGTGTGACTATATTTGGAAATAGGGCTTTAAAGAGGCAATTAAGGTGAAAGGAGTTTGAAGTGCGGGACCCTAATCCAGTATGAATAGTGTCTTTATAAGAAGTAGAGACACCAGGGATGTGTGCCCACAGAGGAAGGGGGGGACAACGGTGGGACAATGGCCATGCACAAGCTGAGGAGAGATGTCTCCGAGAAAACCAACCCTACCAGCACCCAGATCTTGGACTTCCAGCCTCCAGAACTCAAAAAATCAATTTCTGTTGTTTAAGCCACCGGGTCTTTAGGATTTTGCAGCCCTACCAAATTAATACACCAGGTTTGGCTCTCCAGATGAGAACCTCTCTTTCCTTCTGCCACCGATTCCTACAAAGAGTAGCAACCTTTGCATATCCCCAAATACTTGAAATGCATCCAAGTTTTCAAGCCTTCTCCCCTCTGCTCTGGGGACTAGGAGTCAAAGAGTATCAAGACCCCTTCCGTCATCCCAGTGAGTTGAAAATGACCTTTCTGAGCAGAGGGGATATCCCAGATGTTCATAGTGATTCTGTATGAAAAACTGGCTTGGGAAGAATTTGTTTTCAGCTTTCATGAAACCACTGTTAAAAAATTCGCACTGAGGAGCATCAGTAAATGCTAAAACAAGTGCGTGACAACACGAAGGTTAATAGGATATTTACATAATCTCAGAGGATCTCACCTCAATATTTATTAATTGCAGACAGAAAAGTAGTAACTGTGTACTGGAGAAAACTGGCACTCACTTACTTTAAGAGGATAAAGTCAACATCCACAATAATGCAACTTTTCTATAACTTAGCGATTATTTCAAAATAAAAGGTTTTATAAAAAATCATGTACTCCACAGTATTTCCCATAAAATGATCCATGGGACAACTCTAATTTTCTTGGGATGTCAGACTCTTTCCCTAGCACGAAATGTCAGCGTGCTTCCTTCCAACGGATAATGAAAAGTGCATGACCCATTGCGTTCATTTTTTGCCTTGATGGCTAGGAAGCCATCCTACGATATTATATGCATCAACTTGTCACAAATGATGGGAATGGAAAGAACACCAATAGCTTTAGAGCCAGACTTACTAAAATTCAAATTCTAGCCCTGCCAACTCACTTGCTTTGTAAGTGTTTGATTCAGGAAGGGCTCAGTTATGTTGCAGTAACGAATATCCCCGAGACCCAGGGGCTTACAACAAGGTCTGTCTCCCACTGGAGCTACACATCCCCTACTAGCTGGTGAGGGGGCAGGCCCTGCTCTCATGATATCCTCCCCCCAGAACCAAGCTTGTCAAGAGTTTCCAGCATCTGAAATGCCACTGCTTGCCTGGGCCGTGGAAGGGGTGCAGCCCTCCCATTTTATTGGCGATAGCAAGTACCCAGCCACAGATAATTCCAAAGGAAGGACAATCCTACCATATGCCTATGGAAAGCATCGTGTGGATGTGATAGGAGAGTGATAGGGGCTCAGAGGAGGATTATGTATGTATGTGAATAAACTCACACACAAGAGACAGCAAAGGGATGAGAGCAGCAGCAGGGAGTGGGAGCAGGAGGAAGTTTGCATGAGCCCCTGGGGCCTACACTGAAAGCCTGGAGCTGGGATGGGGGAAACAGGATTATGACCCCCTTGTCCATGGGTTGGACTTGGGCAGGCTGGAGCCGCGGAGCCAAAGGCGTCGGCATCCGAGGCCAGGTTCTGAGCGTGCTTTCCTTTCCACGTCTCCCCGGGGAGTACCATCCTTGGGCCGGGCTCTGCTCACCCCCACTTCACCCCTGCAGACTCACCCCTGCAGGCTACCTCTCACCCCACTCCCCTCCCCCCCCCAGGCTGTCAGCTGTGCACAATACCTTCCCGTGGCGTGGCGTGGAGGACTGTAGCTTTTCTTTCCCTGCTTACCTCAATCACTCAATTTTTCTCCAGTTAATATGCAAGCATTATTCCTCATCATTAAAAAAAAATTTTTTTAAACGCCTGGAGGCTGTGGATTCCCTTGCACCCGTGTTCCACAATCTCCAGTCCCCTCTAACCACATTCACAGTGTCCCCTGTGCATACTCTCTAATTAGAATCCGATTCAAATTCATCCATCATTAACCCTCTGTTTTTTAATTCGTGTATCTCCTTTGGCCTCATTTTATAGTAACATTGATGAAATAACAGGTTCACTGTGTTGATTACATTTTTTCTACAAAACAATGAAATCAATAAGGATTAAAATTTTTTAACTCATCCCCAGTGGAGGGGGAACCAAGCGCTTATGAAACACTGCTTGGACCACATATGAAGAGAACAGACTGCTCTGGGGGAAGAGAGAAGAAGGAGCTCTGCCATAAATGAGTTCTGCAGCCTTGGAAAAATTACAGAACCTCTCTGGGCCTTGCTTTCCTCCCCTGCAAGGTGATCGAATCGCAATCAACAGCTTTGGAAGTTATGTGGGTCTGAGACGGGATGATGCTCGTAAAGCATCTATTGGGGAGGCTGGGGGCCGTTTCTCTCTCTGATTCACTCCACCAACAGCAGGGAAGCCCTGTGCTCAAAGCTATGGAGGGTTCGGAAATGAATTAAGACACAATCAGTACCATCCCCGGCGTTTACAACCCGGCATTCCTGTACAAGGACACTTGGAACGTAAAGCAGGAGGATCTTAAATGTCTCTTGAGCAATGCAGGCAAGATGCCATGAGAGCCGGAAGGAGGAAAAAGCAACATCACCCCCTCCCCCCCCCCGCTGGCCCCCTGCACTGGGAGATCTGGGAAGGCTTCACGGAGGAGGGGCCGTTCAAGCTAGGCAGTGACGGATGGGCAAGGTGTGAGTGTGCCGAGCCTCAGGAAGGGCATTCCGGGAGGAAGGGGAGAACTTAAGCAGAAGCACAGAAGTAGTGAAAGGCAGAGCACCATTATCCTCTGGACGTCCCTCCCGCGTGCGAACAGAAGCCTTCCTTCTCTGCCGTCCTCCTTATGTTGGCAGAGAGCTTCTGTTGAGGGGTTCCCATCTGGGCTGCCAACATTCTCTTGGATCTTTAAACCCGTGGATCCATTCCTGCTCACGAGTCTCGCTCTACCCTGCTCTGGCTGTCATTTTCCCCTTCTGGTTATTCTTGCCCCCCTGGGGTCCCCTGAGAGCAGGAATCAGGACTGGGGACCGGATAGGGAAGGCAAACCTGCAAAAGAAGGGCTTATGGAAACATGATCACCATCTTCCCGTGTCTGCCTGGGGGGAGGGAGAGGAGGGATTAGGCTTTCTCGGTGAGGCCCTGGAGGGCAGAAGTGGCATGCTAACCCACAGAGGCCGGCTTTCCCACCGCGCTCTGTGCTGCCCCCTGGAGGCAGCTGCCTCCCTTCGGGGAAGGCGAGGAGGGCATTTGCCCCCACGTTTTTGAGGGGCTGCCTGCACTGGAGAGGACTCAGAGTCCTTTTGCCTCTAAAACTCTCTTTGTTCTGGAAAAATCACTAAAAAGACAACAGAAAATCTATCCCCGTCACCTGGTTTCCTATTGGCCCCTGACTAAATCAGCTTGTGGGTCTGTTTTTCAGGCTGCCTTGGCTGCTTTTGGCACATCAGGGCCAGAAAGGGCTCCCAAGACCATCTTCTCCAAAATCCTGGCGGTCCGGGATACGATTTTTTTCATTTCTGTCCACAGACCTGAGTGCGGAGCTGGGAACGGGTAGACACCAGGCGCCGGTTTGCTGAACGGCAGGCAGGAGCGTGGTCTGCAGGCAGGCGGGACTGAGCGAGGGCCGAGGGCCGGGGACCTGCCTCTGTCACCCAGCACAGAAGAGCCAGAACGAGGACAGGGCTTTGCTTCGGTCCCTGGACCGCTGCTGCCCTGTCACCCATCTCCCTGGCCTACTTTCTTCCAGGCAGGGACCCCATCTGCACATGTGACATGTGTGAAGTCTGCAAAGAATAAGGTCGCCCGAGGCTAGGCTGGGCAGATGAAGGGACGGCCGTCGTGTCTCTGGTAGGAAACTTACACGGGTCCCCAGCATCAGACGGGAGGCACAAGAAAGGAAGCTCCAAACAAAGAACATACATCAAATGCTGTGCACACGTGTTCCGAGGGGAGAAAATTCTTGGTATTTCATTAGTGGGGGCTGGAGCCAAGAAGCGAAATTCAGTCACAGCGTCTTCTGAGGGTCACAATGTCTGTCTTTTCGTTTTTGATCTAAAAAAAAAAGGAAGAAAGGACGGGAGAGGAAGAGGGGGGAAAGAAAGGAGAAAGCCTCCTAGCTGTAATTGAATTACTGAGTTGGCCTCTGGGGCCGATGCTGGAATCCAAGAGGCCTTTGTGCAATGTCTGGAGGGACCCGGGACAGCAGCAGGGATTTCAAAGGGGAAGAGGAAGAGCTGGGGCATCCAGGAAGCTAAGGGGCTAGGCTGGGCTGAAGGAGGGCTGGGGGAGTTGCAGAAATTGAAAGCTGAAGACCTGCCTTGCTCCCTGCCCTGGCCTGACCTAGGGTACCTCCCCCTCCCCCTAGAAACCCCAGGCAGCCTGTGGAGCAGGAAGCAGACTGCACAAACAGAGAGGTCCCAGCAGGCACCAAGGCGTCCCCGGGGGGCAGGGAGGGCCCATGCCTGACTGGAACAAGGGTGGAAGGAATGGACACCCCAGAGCACTTCCCATGTGCCGGGTTCTGCGCTCACACCTGGGACCGTGCAAGTAGTGTGTGCTCAGTGCTCCGTGTGTGTCAGGCACGGAGCTGGGGGACCTCGGTGCGTCCTCAGAACAGCACACTGAGGCAGGTGCTGCAGTACGCTTCAGTTTACACCTGAGGAAACCGAGGTCCGGAACGTTCAGTGATTTGCCTCAAATCTCACAGTCATCGAGTGGCAGAGCCGAGACTCACGGCTGCCCTGGTCGGACGCCACAGCCAGGATCTTATGCTGCACTCTTCATCTCGTGTCATCCCTACAACCGTCCTGCCAAATAGACATGGTTCCCCAGGAGGAAACTGAGGTACAGAGAGGTTAGATAGCTGGCTGAATCTCATACAGGCAGTGAGGAACCTAGACAGTCCGGCTCCAGAGCCCAGGAGCCATCCATCTCGCCTGCTGGGGTGGGGTGGGGAGGCCACCCTGCAGCCCTTGTCCTGACTGTGTGAGTGTCTTCTCTTGGTCCCCTGCCCAGCCGGAGAGCAGGCGGTGGAAAGACTTGGGAAGGAGCAGCCTGGTGACCAAAGAAGGGGTTACACATGGCCAGACAGAAGGCCTTTGGATGCCCCACTAATTCTCACAGACACAGCCCGCTCCCCCACCAAGCCAGCAGCCATCACCTTGATGAGTAGGCTGGAATGGGTAGGAGGAGGGGAAAATTGCTCCCACTTGAGAACCACTGGCCTACAGGATAAGCCCACACTTGGGTGCTTTTCACACTCCTGCTTTCCCTCCCATCAACCCACTCAACACACCCAAGTTCCAGTCAAACCAAATACTCAATGCCCAAACATACCTCATTCTGGGGTGCCTCAGGGCCTTTGCACATGCTGTACATTTGCCTGGAATGCCCTTTAGACTCCCATGAATGCTTAAGGACCCAATTCTGACTTGCCTGCAGCCTTCTCAGCCTTCACTTCATCCCCTCCCAAGCTGTGTTGTAACCCCTTCCATTCTGATTTCATAACACCCGGAACATTCCTCCCATGCAATGTTTTTCCAATGGTCTCTCTTCGTGTCAGTCTGGATTCCTGGACTCTCGGCCCCCCGAGGGAAAGGAGCAAGAATTTCACATGCCTGATATGTAGTAGGTGCTCAACAAATATTTGCTGAATGAATACATGTAATGTGTTCGTTTCAAGCAGCCTCGCCTAGTAACAAAAGCAGATCTGGTAGACTCGGGCAGTCCCTGTTTTCATTCCATGGATACTTCTCAGACACCTACTAGGTGGACAAGACCGAGTCTCTGCTCTAGTGGAGCTCAGAAGCTAGTGTAGGTGGCCATGACACAGCTGGTGAACGTACTGATCCTTATCTCACAAGATTGCTTGACTGACTAATTGAGAGTATGTGCTATGAAGGCTCTGACAGTGTCGTAGAGGGGCCCGGTGGCCATGTCTAACAGCGGGGCCCTAAAGGACCTGGGAATGCTCAAGGATGCCCTCCTTGAAGAAGTGACATTGAAGAGGAGACCCAAAGGGTGAGTTGACATGGACCACAGAGAGGGAAGGAAGGGTGTTCCAGGCAGAGGGAACAGCATGTGCCAAGGCCATGAAGCAGGAAGGAGCAAGATCGATAGACAAACCTGAAAGGCCAGTTGGCAAAAGCACAGTGAGTGCAGGGGAGGGGCGTGGAGGGGCGTGCGGGGAGGATGTCCTCACTGGTAAAGCTTTGGCCATGACCGTAGGTGCAATGAAGAGACCCATAAAGGGTTTCTGCCTCTGCTGCCGGATGTGCTGTTGGTGGGTTCTCTCCTCCCCTCTCTCCAAACAGCGACCTCCCTGAATTTCTCCTGTACCATCTCCCCCTCCGACACAAAGCCCCACAGAGTCTGATCCACCAAGATCCAGCGGGCCCTGGGGAAAGGAAGCATTGCTAGGGAATGGGAACACTGGGCAGGTGACAAGCATTCTGTTGGCAAAAGTTTGCTTCTTGCCTAGCCTTGTCCTCGAATGATGGTTACTGGGGTGGCAGGGAAGGGTCCAGGAGACAAGCTAGGTCACCTTCTGCACTCAGAGGCAGGAAACTGACCAACATGACCGACATCGACCGGGCCCCAGGTGCTCAGACTTTACCTGTGCTGTTTACAAGTGGCCTGGTCTTACACTGTATGGATGAGAGAACAGGGACGAGAGGGGATGAGTGTGTGCCCAAGCTCGCATAGCCAGCAATGGCAGGTGTGGGAAACGAACGCAGGCCAGCGAGACTCTATGGCCTGTGCTCTTAACCACGGTAGCATGTGACTGTGGGACGAATGTGACACTCAGAGAAGAAAAGGAATGGTGACAGCTAGCGTTTACCAGGTGCCCGCTATGCCCCGTATCCCAGCCTCTGCTTCGCACCACCTAAGGGAGATAAAGCCTAGTGACATGCCCCTTCTTAGGATGAGAACACCGAGTCCAGAAAGCTAGGAAGGAGCAGATCTAGGATTTGAACTCAGGCAGCCTGACTCTAAAACCTGTTTTCTTACTCATTACATACCAAGCTCCCTCAGGGAAAGCTGGGACTAAGCCCCCTCCCTCTCCCTCTCATGCCCAAGATGAGTTTACAGAAGCGGTAAAGCCCATTCACCCCTGGTGAGCATGGGGACTCCCACAGACAACCCAGAGAGGCGACATACCTCCTGAAATTCATACTAGCGTGTCAATGACTGCCCTGGAATCCTTCCCTCAGAGGAAGTTTTGTCAGGTGTCACGAGCGCAGGGGAAAGGGAAGCGGGAGTGTGCCCGGGGAGGAACCCGTGGACCAAACACGCGGGCTGGAAGTGGGTCTCCGGCCCCTCTGAGGAGCTGGGTGTGGAGGGCAGGCCCGGGGTGGTAGTGCTACAGGGGCCCTCCCAAGATCCTAGTGGCCCCTTTGGAAGATGGTTTCCCATCTCATCCATGCCTCCATTCAGCTCCTGCCACACGCCAGCACCATTCAAGTCTCCGGGACTAGAGCGGCAAACAGAACACTGATATTCTAACATTAAAAGCAAACAAATAGGGAAGAGGCATTAGAGAGAGAGCAGCAAACTGAGGGTCAGAGTCAGGCTGACAGGCCCCCTCAGCCAGTCAGTGGCCGCGCCACCAGGCTTGTGGGGCCCCTGGCGTCCCAGGCACCAGACGTGGGGGCGCGTGGACCAGCCCGAACCCTCCCTGCCCCCCAGGAGCTCAGGGTTGATCGCGGTCCCGTGAGGATGGAGATATGTGTCCCTCGGGGGCCCACTTCTGCTCCCTAGAGAGACAGACCCAAACGGCCTTAGATGGGTCCTAAAAGCTCACTGTTTGTGGCTATTTTAAGCCCTCATAATCACTTGAAGTGACTAACACTGATTAAGGTTTTACGAGAAATGAGAAAATTCCTCCCCAGCCCCTCTGCCATGGTTCCAAACCACCTCAGAGCCACTTTATTAACTTGCCCAGCCTGGAACCAGCCCCGTCTGGCATGATGGGGATTTATTTTTCCGTTGGGTGGCAGCTCTGTGCCGGCTTCTCTCCAATAACCAGCCCGCCGGCTCTGCCACCGCAGACGAGCCCAGCCCTGGCGAGCCAGCTCCTTTCTCTGCGCCGGGATGTGTGCGAGCTTCTCAGCGATGAGGAGCGAGGGCCACCTGGCTCTCCAGGTGGGTGCAGCTGGCCAGATGTCCTTGCTTGTCATGCCCACGGACTAGGGGCCCGGACATAGGCCACTCCTCCCTCGGGCTACCTCCTACCTGTGGCACACGCTTCCGTCCATTTCTCCACCTCCCACCGCCTCCTCCAACACACACACACACACACACACACACACACACACACACACCTGCTTCCTGCACAAACTCAACAATCTTCCTTAAAAACAGATCTGAGCCCCTACTATACTCTCTGCAAAGCACTGAGGCTATGGCAAGGAAGCAGGCACAGGCTGTCCAGGGCGGTGGGGGGATGGTGGGGCGTGCCAGGCGAAGAGCCGGGAATTGTGTTGCAAGGTAAAATGACCTGGGTGGTAAAGAAGGATGCGAGCAATGTGCTTTGGTGCATAAAAGTAGTAACTTAGTTCAATGAGGAAACCACAGAAGCCTCCCGGGAGAAGGTGGCTTTGCGCTGAGGAAGAAGGATGGGGAAGCATTCCATAGGCGGATGAGGTTTATTATTTGTTTGTCAGGAATTATGCTAAGCACTTGGAGGCATCTTCTCATCTCATTCTGATAATGGTCCTGCGGAGGAGATATCATCCCTGTCCCCATTTTAGAGAAGGGAAAACCAAGGCTTAGCTTTCCCAAAGCCAGATGGTTCTAAGTGGGAATATGGGGGTGCTTAGCACTCTTGACTCAGACCCTGTGCTGCCTCCGAGGGAGAAGAGGGGAGAGCAACTAGCATGAATCCCTCCTGAGCACTTCTCCCCATCTTTGCTTTCAACCACATCATGCTGGTAGCTTGAAATCACCCATGGTGACAGTATTCGCACCACAGAAATTTCCAAATGCTATAAATCAAGGCTTCTTTGTTTTATTTATCCCGGAGAGCTGGCTGACCAGCACACCACTTGCATAGGAGACAGCAGGAGGGGCGCCTGACTCGCTCAGTTGGTGGACGCACGACTTTGATCTCGGGGTCGTGAGTTCAAGCCCCACGTCAGGCTTAGAGCTTCCTCAGGAGACAAAAAGACATAGAGAAGGGATGAGTACCTGTGGCAATAAGCTGGAACACAGAGTTTTAGAGACAAAATACAATGGAAGAGGGAACTGAAAAGACACCGTGAGGCAAAAGAAAAGAAACTTGAATTTTATCTGGAAGGCACTGGGGAACCACCGGAAGTTGTTGAGCAGGAGAGGGTCTTGGAGAGATGTGTGCTTTAGCAGGACCACTCTGCGGATGGGTGAGGGGGGACGGCTGTTGGACAGAAGGCTGTGTCCTGAGGCATCAGGACTTCTGTGACTCCCCTCCCTGAGAGGAAAGGTTGCCAGCCCAGGGAGAAGCCCGTGACGTCAGAGCAAATCCAAAAGGTCCTTAGACGTCCCTTCTTGACCATCGGAAGCAAGTTCCTAAGTCCCGATGCCTTCTGGGGAGATGGAGTCGGAGTGGAGGGTCCCAAGCCCCCCACCATCATTGTCACGCCTCCCCCCAGCCCTCCCTCTTGCTTTCTCTTCCTTCATGCTGACAGGGCACAACTGGGCCCATCGGGGCAAGGCCATCTTTTGTCCCTCCTTATAACCCCTAGAACACAGTAATGACTTTAAGGATGGATAGATGGATGGACAGATGGATGGACGGATGGATACAAGAAGGGAAAAAGAAAGGAGAGAGTGGGGGAGTTCCCTGTCCCCGGGAAGCTCCAGGGAAGGGCAGGAGGTCACAGAGGAGCCTGAGAGCCTTGGCAAAGCCGGCTGGTTAATGGCCAGGAGACAAATGCAGGAAAAAATGCGAGAAGAGAGACTCTGACGAACACAGTCTTCCCAGGGACAGAGAGGAGCTGGTTTATGAGACTGTGTCTCTTGTCGCGTCAGCTCGTAAACCTGCTTGGTTTCCTCTCTGTCTTGAGGCTGGTGAAACCCAGGGAGAAGAATGTCCTTGTCATACTGTGGGGGCATGTGGCTGCTTTTCTGGCGGGCGAGTGGTTTGGCTTGGGGATGTGCCCGACGTGTCTTAGTTAACCACAAGGGTGTCTCCCCTTTGGATCGGTCTCTCTGGTCCATGCCGCACCCCCCTCCCCGACCCAAACGGGGAAGGGTTTGAGGCTCCCTAGGCTCTCTGGCTAGGAGGGCAAACCCTCCTGATGTGTGAGCACTTAGCACAGCCCTGGACTTCTCTGGAATTCAGTTTCTCAGCTGTGAAATGGAGAGAGTACATGACTGCCCTCCCCTCCCTTAGGGAGAGGTTCCAATCAAGCAGGAGAAAAGATACCAAAATACCCTACAAATTGTGAAATGCTGCTCCCAGGTGGGGTAGCAAGGTATTATTCTATCTTCTTCTGGACTCCTAGGGCTTTGGGGAGTGAGGAAGAGCACCTGGGGAGAGTGGGAGGGACGCGAAGGTGATCAGGGACCATCCGACCACTGGCCACCGGAATCACTGCTCTCGCCCCCAGGGTCCCCAGCCCTCTCTCAACAGCAGCAGGGCAATAATTCAACAGCACAAATCATCACAGGCTTGCCCTGCTCTCTGGCTGAAGCTCAGTCTTCCTAACCCGGGCTTGAAAGGTCTGTGGGTGGTCGGCTGCCATTGACCCTGAGGCTTCCTACTTGCCACCCCCTTGACCTCAAAGCCAATGAAACCACAGCCACATTGACTTTCTGTGTGCCCGGCCTGATGCTTTCTTTCTTTCTTTTTTTTTTTTTTTTAAAGATTTATTTATTTATTTATTTATTTGACAGAGAGAGAGAGAGAGAGAGAGATCACAAGTAGGCAGAGAGGCAGGCAGAGAGAGAGGAGG
>CM052884.1:81733702-81769916 GCA_028534135.1 Potos flavus | reverse complement strand
ACTTGCCCCAGATCGTGAAGCTATTGAGCAGGAGGTGTGAGCGCGCGCTGCAGGAGTGGCATATCACCAGAGAGAACTCAGGTTTGAGGCTGCACCTTCTGAACCCCAGTTTCTGCACCTTCCATAGATTCCGTAGCTTCTGAGCCCCAGCGTTCTTTCTGCAGCTGCTCCCGGGAGGAGACGAGAGGCTCATCGAGAGACGCTGGATCTAAACAGAGGGCTGCGAGGGGTGTCGGAGGCCTCAGGCCCAACAGCACCACTGCCTCGGTCTGTGACTCAGGGCTCCACCAGCGCAACTGGCAGAACAGGGAGGAGGAAACTCTGTCTCTTTCTCGCCAAGGAACGCCTCCTCTACATTGTGCCGGAGGGGGCGGGCGCGCAGGAAGATGGGAAGGATCTGGAACTCCTGGGGCGTCTGCTCTGGGGCACGTGGCCATGGGGAGCTGGTGCCCAAGGCAAGGCAGGAGAGAGGAGAGAGGCACGGGCCATACAAGCAGACAGCCCTGGGCTTGAGCCCCAGCTCAGCAGTTACCGTCAATGAGACCTTAAAAACACTCCTTAGCCTCTGCATGCTTCAGTGTCCTCATTTAGAAAGTGGAGATAATGGCACTACCTATGGCACGGAGTTCTTGAAAAATTCAGTATGATCCCGAATGTAATGTGCTTCATGCATACTGAATATATTTTCAAATCCCCCCTGCCCCGAATCACCTAAGAACATATGGAGCATCTTGGAAGGTTTAGAACCTTCCATGGTCCTTTGCCAGGAAAACTACTTTGGGACAGGTTCCTTAGCTGGTCCCTTGACCAAAAGGCCTCTTGAGGGGGCATCAAACGTGAGATCCCAGAAGGTTCGCGAGCGACCCCTTCTCGCAAACTACAGTTTCCCTCCTATGCTCAATATCGGGATCACCAGGCCTCCCCAGCCTCACCCTGCTTGGTTTGTGTCCCTGCCCCGCCCCGGGTCCCCCAGGCACCGAGAGGGCAGCTGTCCCGGAGTCCAGGGTCAGGGCACATCCTGTCTCAGTGACCAGCCATGCTTCGAGGTCTGGGAAGGCGCTTCCATTCCTCCCTTGCAACGGGGAGGTGGGACACTGGCCCAGGACGTCGCTTTCGTGCCACTCGCCCTAACGCCCTGCGGCCTGGCAGCTCTGAGGCGAGGCTGGGTGGGCCAGGAGGGTGTGGGAAGATGTCCCTGAGGTGTCGCCTTGGCCTCCCGCCAGGCGCAGGCACCGCGGAGTGACAGCAGCGGCTCCTCCCCCTGCTTCTTCTGGGGAGCAGGGAGCCCGGCCCCCCTTCCTGCTCCCGGCCTGCCTGCGTGTGGTAAACGCTTGTGCAACTTGGCAAGGCAGCCCCAGCCAGCGAGGTTCCCAGGGTGGGATCTGACTCTTGGAACAGACGAACCCCCGCCAAGAAAGTGAGCTTCACCACGCAGCGTGGCCAAGAGCAGGAGGTCTAGGAGGGGCTGAACTCCATCCAGGCAGTGCTCCCCACCCTTGGCTGGTCCCGGAACACCAGCACGGTGGAGCGGGGGGCTTGCAGCCAGTCAGGGCCACAGCCTCCCCGCACCCCCGGATGGGATTTCAAAGCCAAGACCCAAGAGGGGGGTCCAGGGAGGGGGACTCGCGCCTTCCATCAGGATTGCCTCATTAGTGGTTTTGCATTGTTAGAAATCTCTTCATTGGAGGCCCGGATTGCAGCAATATGGGGCTTTAATCTGGGCTGGGCACGGGGACTTGTGGCCAGGAACCCCAAAAGGAGAACAATTAATATCGCCAAAGCGGGTCCTTCTGAGAGGCTCTGTCTCCCCTTGAGCCCCGTCGGCTCCTGCTCAGGAAAGCTTAGGAAGAGGCATTTCTCTCCAGTTCTGCCAGTCTCTCTCTTGGCCTCTCTCACAGGCAGAATCATGAGCTTCCCATCATCACAGGCGGAGAGCGAGCACAGCCCAGATTTGCTCACTTAACAAGACCTGGAAACCACGGCGCTAAGATGTGGCCTTCGGCCTGTCAGCCCCAGACGATCCTGTTGCCCACAGAAATCACTGCTCTGGGCCTTGGTTCCTCGGCCAGAAATGAAGGGCTTGGAGTCATCCACTGGCTTTTCAGGGATTTTGAGACATGGATACTTTTAACCAGCTGGCAACTTACAAGAAGGTTGGATGTAGAGTGGCTGGCCCAGTGGGCCAGACCGGTGCTTTCACCTCCTGGAAATGCTTCCTCTCCTTCAGCATCAGGCCCCGCCTGACACACACACACACACACACACACACACACACACACACACACACACCCAGTTTCCGCCAGCCTCACTGGCTGTCCTTGGTCTGTTCTGTCTCCTTCTCTTTAACCAAACTCATCCCGATCCTACAGTCTGATGTCTCTAAACCTCTCAAAGCAGCCCAGCTCGTCTTCCAAACACTGTACATCTGATCGTGAACCTCACCTTCCTCCATAGACTGAATCGTATTGCCCCCAACTTCATACATGAAGCCCTACTCCCCTGAAGTGATGGTTTTGGAGGTGGGATCCTGGGGGTAATTAGGTTTAGATGAGGTCATGAGTTGTCCTTCACGATGGGATTGGTGCCCTTCTGAGACACCAGAGAGCTCGCTGTCTGTCTGGGTCTCCACCGCATGAGGTCACAGCGAGAAGGTGGCCAGCGGCAAACCAGGGAGAGGGCCCTCACCAGGAACGGAATCTGCCGGCACCTTGGTCTTGGACTCCCCAGCCTCCAGGACTGTGAGAAATAAGTGTTGTTTAAGCCCCCAGACCACGGCATTCTGTAATGACAGCCCGAGCTAGCACACCCACTGGGAAAGCTTCAGTGCCACTGTCTGACTCTCCAGGCCCCCCCACCACTCTCCCCTGCACATTCGCGGTTCCCAGCTCTGCAGGTATGTACGCCCCAGCCAAAGACCCCAGTCCTGCATCCCAGGCATGGAAGGTGCTTCTAAAGTGGCTCCCAGTGATCAGGGGTTACCACCTCCTGGGACTCATGGCCTCTGGAGTCCCTGCCCTTTGACAGTGGGCTGGACCCAGGACTCCCTTCTAACCCTCTAGCCAGCAAAAGTGGTGGCAGTCACTTCCAAGATCAGGTCATGAAGACAGCAGCTTTTGTCTTTCTCTCTTACCAGCACACTCTGATGAAGCCACCTGCCATGTTGTGAGCTGTCCCATGGGGACACCTACATGGCAATGAACCAACAGTACCAACCACTTAGGAGGAACTGAGACCCTTGGTCCAACAGCCCAGGAGGAAGTGAATCCTGCCAAAACCCAGTTGGGTGAGCTTGGAAACAGATCCATCCCCAGATGAGCCTTCAGATAAGCCCAGTCCCAGCTAACAGCCTGACAGGACCTAGGAGAGACCCAGAGCAGAGGACCAGTCTCCCCAAAACCATAGATGCTGTTGTTTTAAGCCACTAGCTGGTGGGGGGGGGGTATTTGTTATGTGGCAATAGCTAACTGATACACCAGGCTTGGCACATGCATTCCTCTCTGCCTGGGACACACCACTCTCCAGGCAGGCTCATCCTCAACATGATGGCTTCACCTCCACTGGCCATCAGGTGTCACTGTAATCACCACTTTTTCAGTCCCCCATCCCCCGCAGAGTCGTATCTGTTTTTTTCTCTAAATGTTCACCCTACATGACTGCAACAACTCACCCTTTAGACTGTAGCTCCTTGAAGACAGGGACTCTATCTGCTTTGTCTGTTACTCTCTCTCCACGATCTTGCACAATGTCAAGCTCATAGTAGGTGTTTAGTAAACACAAGGGCTATGAATGAGTGAAACATGATGGAAGAGACACCCAGAAAGACCCAGAGACACTGATTTGGGGAACTCCCAATAAGCACTTGGGTCCCTCCCCAATAATACTACACAATTATAAATTTTGCATGGCTTATCCATGAAGAATTCTTACATTGTTATGATCATGAAGAGTCGAATAATGGATTTTACCAAAATTTGTGATAAATCAGGGAGGATGGAGGGAAAGGCTGCCCCGTGTGTGTATGCACATTTATAAGTGTGCATAAAAGTTAAACCATCAGTAGAAGGACCATGGATTAAGAATAAAACACAAAAATCAAGAACTTCTAATACAAGCAAATTATTTACAAATATACAAGTAGACTAGAAGCAGCAGCTGAAAGAAGTAAAAACGATTGCCTCTGAGAAGCAGAAAGGAGAGGGGCAGGAGATTGCTGGGTTTTGATATAAGCTTTGACTTTTAAAGCCACATACATCTTTAATAAAATAGACATTACATCTCAAAACCAGTAAATAAGAAAGGAAGAAGGAAGGAAGGAAGGAAGGAAGGAAGGAAGGAAGGAAGGAAGGAAGGAAGGAAGGAAGGAAGGAAAGAAAGAAAGAAAGAAAGAAAGAAAGAAAGAAAGAAAGAAAGAAAGAAAGAAAGAGAAAAGAAAGAAAGAAAAGAAAGAATTTCACACTGTCAAAGACTATAAAGAACATACAGTGGGTAATGGGAGCAACTGGTGTTGGTGGGATGGTTCTTGAGATGGGGTGGCCATCGATGGCTGCTTCAAGTTGGCGATCTTTGAACTTAGCCCTACCCAAAAAGGAGTTAGCCACCTGAGGTATGGGAAAAGCATTTCAGGCAGAGGAAACAGCATAGGCAAAGCCTTGGAGATAATATCACACTTGGTATGTTTAAGGGACGGAAAAGCCAGCGTGTATGCAGTGTGGACAGCAAGGACAGGGGTTGTGTTGAACTGAGAGAGGAGAAGGGGAGACTATATGTGATGTCAAGAGGTGCCCATGGAGACAGAGTCCAGAGGAGACACCAGAACTGGAGAAGCCACATGGGAAATTCAAGCTTTCAGACAAATGTTAAAAGCCAGGAGGCCAGAGATCAACCAGGAAGTGAGCAAACATCAAGCAAAAGACGACGTTCAGGCACGAGTGTCCTGTTTGCAGTCTCACTGATAAATGCCAGAGAGAGGAGCTAACAGCTCCTAATGAAGTTTCATAAATCACTTTCCATTGCAAGTTTATCTTACTTTTTAGAGCAATTTCCCATCTACTATCATTTCACTCACTAGATGAGCAGGTTGAGATCAGAAATATAATTAGAAACACAACTCGTTTGCTAATTATCCAACCTGACCAAGACCCCCATTAGCTCTTTTCCTCAGCGCCCACAGGCTCAGCCTCCCCTGGATCCTGTTCCACCTCTTCATCTCTTGACCTTCTTTGGTTTCATTAATCTGCACTCTAGAATTCTCCTTCTTCCACCTTCTTAGAGAACCAGGCACTTAAGACACCTGTTTCCTCTCGCTCTAACTGCAGACTCCTACCTCCTAAGGTTCAAATCCTGGTTCTCTAGGTTTCATACCCTTCCCATCAAAGTCCTAGGCCTAGCATGTGAGTCCTCAGCCCTGTATGATCTCTGAACACTGCTTTGCAGGACAGGTGAGCCATTTTGATAGAAAGAAGAGTGAGGAGAGCATAGGCTGAGAGCTGGGTGTAGCTCCTTCTCCATCACTCCCTGACTGTGGGAGCTCTGCCTCCTTCCTCTTCAGATTTGGAGGTGTATCTTGATCCTGAGAGACCTTTTCCTTGGGAGAAGCTGCTGTCAGCTCCTAGCCTAGGGTTTCCACAGAGTTATGGCTCCAAATGTCTTAAATGAATGAATAAGAAAGCCTTATTTTTGTCCTACAGTTAGAAATGGGGTACCATATGAATTTCACACTATGGTGTGAGTGACTGATATGTCAGAGAGTTTTCTTTTGTTCTGGTTAATTCTTTAAGGCCTCGCTCTGGGCCTGTGTCCTCTAGAAAGCTTCTATTAACCACATCATCCCACAGGGGTTTCTTTTTACTCTGAATTCAGGTCTCCTGAGTGAGACAGTGTCTACAATACCCATAGATTGATTTATTCACACACATCCAAAAAACAGACAAGAAAAAATAGCATGAAACAAGCCTCCTCTTCTCAGCGGGACGGAAATTTCTCAATGGTGGGATTAGATCTTCTGCTCTATAATAATGCCCAGTTTAAAAGCAGGAGACTTACGTTCAAGTCCCGGCAATGCCACACACTACTTTATGACCTTGGGCAAGCTAGTTATCCTCTCTGTGCCTGGTCCCCCATTGATGGAGTGGAGAAGCACTATTAATTTCATGGGCTCCTCTTAGGAATGACTATATAACTGCTTTGTAAGCTGTCAAATGCTGAACAGATGTGAATTTACTAATTGTGATGAATACAGTATTCAGGTTGTTCATAATTTTAAATATTTAAATAAAGAGCTTCCAACCACCTTAAGGCTGCGATTTCACTAGGGGGCCTGCCCTGCCCTCCAATTCATTCACACCACCCAAGGAGGGTGGCCCAGAAGGAGGGAAGAGTTGGGGAAACCAAGGCCCCCAGAGAATATGCTGTTCTTGACCATGGGGCGGAGCTCGGAGCTCTACCCAGACATCCCGACTGCGCAGGCGGGGGGCCAGCAAGGAAACTGCTCTTCTGATGTGGCTTGGGGTATTGTTCACTTTGGGGTTTTTGTTGTTTGGTGTTTTGTATTTTTATTGCTGTTGTTCTCTTTCTAATCCTAATAACAGAGGCAAGAGGAAGCCTGGGCAGAGGGAAGGCATTTTTTGGAAACTCTTTGGGAGCTCTAAAACCCCACCCCACGACTGGCGGGTCACTCTGACTTCTCTCTGGTGGAGACAGGGATGGAGTGGGGGACAGACCTTGGCCGGAAGCCTCCTACAGAATAACCAATCCTCTTGCCCACCCAGGAGAGGTTGGCCTGGGAGGCAGCTGTCTCCAGGGGTTTATCCATCATCCGTGCCTAAACTGTCAAGATGGAAGGCACCTTCTCTGCCAGCTTCCAGTCCAGCACTTCCCAAAATGGGTTCTTCAGGAACCAATTACGCTAGATATTAACATGTGTTGTACAAAAGTAACATACCAGAGTCGAATGCACTTGAGAAATGCTCACAGTCAAGTGTATTCTTTTTAAGTGCAGGACCTCTCAGAATCTTAACATTTGCACATGTAACGTTGTGACTATCCAAGAAAGGGACATAGGATGCTATTGGCCAAAAATTCATTTAATTTGGTTAATATTATCTTTGTGTGTGAGTATCATCCTGGAGCTCTACTGCTCTCAGTGGGGCAAGGATGCCAAGAATGTGTAGTTTATTTCTCTAAACTACTCTAAACTCCCTTATGAGCCTGCATCCAGTGGGTAGAAGGGAAAAAGGTAGGAAAGGAAAGAGGGGGTGAGAAAGGGGGAGAGGGGTAGAAGGAAGTTGAGTTTTGTTCAGTCTGGTTTAAAACTCATCCCAATCCAACCATCTTAACGCTTAATTAAGATCAACTCACTCTCTACTCATTCTTTTTGATTCCTGCTCAGTTCTCCCTACTGCCCCCAAAATAGTGGCTGGGTGTTTGGGGAAGGGGCTTATAACCTGGCAGGTGGGGGTGGCCACAGAGCCAGGTCCTTTGGGGGTGGGCCAGCTGATGCCCAAGGTCCTGTCCCACTAATGGCTGCTCTGGACCCTTTCCATGGTCAGAACACTGCTTAACATTCCCTTTTGAACCAAACCACAGTTTATTAACATAAGTACCTCTTTAGACCTTGTCCTAAGCAAAAATATCCTCAAAATGGCAGGTTTAACACATGAGTTATCTTCTCCTGGGACCTGTTTAAATTAGTAAATAACAATTTTCTTAAATTCCCAGGAGTGCCACTCAACATCGTCTCATGAATCACTAGTGATTCGACCCCCGCACTCAGGTCAGCACGGGTCTGGACCATTCCTGGTATTTTAGAAATACCAGCCAAATAGAAGTGGGCCTTCTAGTTCTTTCCACAAGGACTGCTTCTGCACAGATACTTGCCCCGGAGAACTGCTAATATGACTCTAAAACTCTGTGATGGCTGGTCAACCTTGACTGAAGTTTTTCTGCAGGGGTGGGAGGTGGAGGGGAATTACACTGCACAGCACTACAGCGAAACTTACCTAAAATCCTCTTTCTCTATCTGTCCTTCCCCCTGGGCCTTCTTCCTGGCAGGTGTCAAATCGCTTGCCCAATTCCACCTCTCCTTCCCCTCGCAAAAATCAGCCTTATTTGTTTTTTAATTAAAGCTTTTGAAGGAACACCTGGATGGCTCAGTCAGTTAAGTGGCCGACTCTTGATTTCAGCTCAGGTCATGATCTCAGGGTTGTATGATCAAGCCCCATGTCAGGCTCCATGCGGGGTGGAGAGCCTGCTTAAGGTTCTCTTTCTCCTTCTCCCTCCTCGCTCCTTCCCTCTCCCTCTCTAAAAAAAAAAAAAGAAAAAGAAAAAAGCTTTTGAAGACTCAGCTACACAACTGCCCCCAGAAAGCTCCCCACTGTCCCTGGACAGAGCGTTTCTACCAGTCTCCCTTTTACCCACCCCCCGACAGACCTGTACTTCTCAAGTGCACTTGACCATGGAGCCCCAGAGAGAAGGACCCCCACCTGGAGCATAAGAAAAGAAAGGAAGATGGCCAAACTCTTCTTTATTTTCAAATCCTTGTCACTCAGAAGACTGAGGCCCAGAGGAGGTAATGGGGCAACTCCAAGGTCAGCGTGAATTGAGGGCCAAGCTGGGACTGACTGTCACCTGACTCCGAGTCCGGGGCCTTTACTGCCCCTTCCAGTTCCCCCAGCGGAGGCAGCGAGCACAGTCCCAGGCCGGGCAGTGGGGGAAACCTGGGCTTTCCTCTCCAGGAAATGAAGTGACCTCCTTTCTTTCCCCACCCCAGTGCTTGTCTGAGCGCTGCTCTAAGCCCCCCACCTAAGAAACAGGATTTACAAGCCAGCTGCTATAATCCCTTTAAAATGAGGTTTGGGGACTATAGGGACTCTTTGGGCGTTTCATTTTTTCAAAACAATATTCCTGGCTCAAAAGCTAAGATTTCACCATTCTCGGGGGAGTCAAGACAAAGGCTGGCCAGGGCGGCCCAGGGCCCTACTCCCCTCAGGGGTGAGAGGACACCCCCTGAGCATCCCCCCACTCCGGGCTCCTGGGGCAGGCTCCGTGTGAATCCAGACATCGCCTTCCAACGCCTGCCACCTAATTGCAAAACTATCTGGCCCACCAGAAACAGTCACTTCTTTCATTCTTAACCAGGAGGCTTCCAATGTGAGGCCCGTGGGGAAGGTGGCTCACGAATTCTTGATGAAATTAGTTTTAAGGTATAACTGATGGCTCATCCTTTCCTGAGACAGTCTAGATGGGCGCAAGGGAGGCAGGCGTGGGACGCCAAAATGGTGGAAACACGCCTAACAAGGAAATGAGGAGGGCGGGGCAGGGAGGAGGAGGGTGGGGTAAGGCCACCTAAGACAAATACGGTGGCACATTTCCCCTGCAGAATTCTGGAGACCCCCACTCTAGCGGTTGTGTGGCCTGGGGCGAGCCTCTTCAACTGAGCAGTGCTCTGGGGTCTGAGCCTCTGCCTGCCAGGCCATCGCCCTGGAGAGCTATTCTAATGAGCCACTTACAGTAAGCCCCTCACCCAGGTTTGCCCAGGACTTTCTGAGTTGGTCCCAAGCAAACAGGGATGAGTCGTTTGCCCTAAGCACCACCCTCCTCCACGCTGGCCCTACCCAGCTTGGCCATATTGCCCAGTGGGCTCCGTATAGCTGCCTCAGCAAGTTTGGCTTCGGGCTCAGGACTGTGCTCTTTTTTTTTTTTTTCTTTTTTGTATCGTAGGTGTTTATTTTCTTATATATTTGTATTTTATTTAAAATTAATTAACATCTAGTGTATTATTAGTTTCAGAGGTAGAGGTCGATGATTCATCATTTGTGTATAACACCCAGGGTTCATTATATCCAGTACCCTCCTTAATGCCCATCACCCAGTGACCCCATCCCCCACCGCACCCCGCTCCCCTCCAATAACCCTCAGTTTGTTTCCTATAGGTAAGAGTCTCTTACGGTTTGTCTTCCTTTCTGATCTCATCTTGTTTGATTTTTGCCCTCTCTTCTCTATGCTCCTGTTTTGTTTCTTAAATTCCGCAAATGAGTGAGATCACATGGTAATTGTCTTTCTCTGATTGACTTATTTCGCTTAGCATAATACCCTCTAGTTCCATCCATGTCATTGCAAATGGCAAGATTTCTTTTTTTTTTTTTTGGTGGCTGAGTAATATTCCATTGTGTATTCTATATACTACATTTATATCTTCTTTATCCATTCATCTGTTGATGGACATCTAGGCGCTTTCCATAGTTTGACTATTGTGGACATTGCTGCTATAAATATTGGGGTGCACGTGCCCCTTTGGATCACTACATTTGTATCTTTGGGGTAAATCGCTAGTAGTGCAATTGCTGGGTCATAAGGCAGCTGTATTTTTAACTTTTTGAGGAACCTTCCTATTGTCTCGAAGTCCTAGCCTCAGTAATCAGACAAAAAAAAGAAATAAAAGGCATCCAGATAGGCAAAGAAGAAATCAAACTCTCGCTCTTCACAGATGACATGATATTCTATGAGGAAAACCCAAAAAACTCCACCCCAAAGTTGCTAGAATTCACATAGGAATTCAGCAAAGTGACAGGATATAAAATCAACGCACAGAAATCAGTTGCATTTTATACACTAACAATGAGACAGAAGAAAGAGAAATTAAGAAATCGATCCCATTTACATTTGAACCAAGGATCGCGCCCTTTTTTTTTTTTTAAGATTTTATTTATTTATTTGACAGAGAGAGAGAGATCACAAGTAGGCAGAGAGGCAGACAGAGAGAGAGGGGGAAGCAGGCTTCCCGCTGAGCAGAGAGCCCGATGTGGGGCTCAATCCCAGGAGCCTGAGATCATGACCTGAGCCGAAGAAAGAGGCTTGAACCCACTGAGCCACCCAGGCGCCCCAGGACCGTGCCTTTTTATCAAGCTCCCCTACCAGGGATTCTCATCTCCAGGCACCTGGGCAAACACTGACTTACAGGAGCGTCTAGGAAGACACTGAATAAACACGGCCATTTACTGAGCAACCCCTAATGCCCCCGGCACTGGGCTGAGTGCTACAATCCTCAGCACAATCCTACAAGGCAGATGTGGGGAAACTGAGGCTCAGAGAAGTTAAGCGACCTACCCAAGGTCACGGAGCTAGGAAGTGGAGTTCATTCCCAGGACTTTCCCATTCTGGAGTCCAGGTCGTTATTCTCAGGTATAGGCAAACTTTTTCTGTAAAGGCCCAAATAGTTAGTATTTCTTAACTTTGTAGGGCCATCAGAGCTTTGTCCCAACTACTCTCTCTTTGGTTATAGCCTGAAGGTAGCCATAGACAATACATAATAGAGTGGACATGACTGTGTTCCAATAAAACTTTATTTACAAAAATAGGCAGCAGGTGGGATTTGGCCCATGGTTTGCTGCCCCTGGAGGAAACCTTGTCCACACACCATCACCCCCACCAACAACAAGACCAAGAGCACGATGATAGTTCCGGGTTGTCTCACATACCTGCCCACCATATCCACAGCTGCCAACCCCCACTTTCTCCCCGTGGATGTGAAGGTTTCCTTCTTTGAGGGGTGTAGACCCAGTCCCTGGGAGCAGACACGCAAATCCAAATGTCTCCCTGCTGAGGCCTGGGTCCTCAGGCCATGGACAGCTCTCTCAGCCTCCTGGAGCCCCTCATGCTCTGCCCCCTGGCACATCTCAAACCCAGAGGGGCCGGATTCTGGGACAGGGTCACCCCAAAGATGCAGAAACCGAGAAAATGGTAAACCCTTCAAAAGCCATCATCACAACCTACAGAGAAGGTCTGCGGCTGCCTGCCAGGCCCTCTCAGAGGTGGAGGACCGAACCTCAGAAGCCTGCTGCCTCCCCCATTTCTACCCTGGGCCACAGCAGCTGAGGCCTACGGCCAAGACACGGCAATACAGGCCACGTGACGTCCAAAGCGGTGGGGGCTTTCACCGTGACCGTCGAGCCCCCGGGCAGGGGGGGTGGTCGGGTGTAGGGAGTTGCCATCAGCCTGCTGTGTTGGGGAGCTGCCGGAGGGAGCATCGGGTCCTCAGGTCCTGGGCCCTGAGCTAGGGAGGGTCCCCTCTCTCCTGCCAGGACTCATCCGTCACCTGCCTTCATCTACAAGACACCCTGTGGCCTGCCCCATGCGCACCATTGCCAGCCAGGTTCTGCCGTCTCTCGGGCAGGCCCTGGGGCCAGAAAGGCACGTTCGTCATGCCTGCTGCCCATCCTACCTGCCCTCTTCTCTCCTCGCTCCTCGATGAGTGGAGATTAGAAGCTGAGACAACAAGGACCCCTGGGCCCGGGTGGGGCCCACTTGGATCCGCGCCCGTGTGTGAGGGAGGTGTGTCTGGGGCTCTGGCTGTGTGTCCAGATGTGTGAGCACATGTGCCTTGAAATCACAGGGTTCTGACTCCTGACCCTGGGGCATCCAGTCTTGAAAATTCCTGGCTCATTTGCAAGACTGGAGGAGAGCATCGTTTTGGCCATAGCCCTTGCGGGCACCCCATTTCCTCCCCCAAACACCCCAGGAGTAGTGATGGCATTTGTGGCCCCAGGCAACGGCCTCCCTCAATCTCCACTCTTTGCTATGACTTTGTAGCAAGTCCCATGCCGAGGGGAGTCTATTTCATCTCCCCTTGAAGCCGGGCTGGCCTGGGGCTTTCGATTTGGCCAATGGAATGTGATGGAAACGACTCAGTGCCAGTCCAGGCCTAGGCCTCGGGAGGCCTGGTAGCTCCCACTTGCTCTGAAGGAACTCGGCTACTGCCGGGGGCCAAGGCCCGGCCAGCCTGCTGGAGGGCAAGAGGCCTTGCCTTGCACGCGTGGGTGCCAGGGGGTGTGGGCAGCCTCTGCGTGCGTGCAGGCCCAGGTGACGTGTGTGATGGCAGCTGAGGCCGACCCAGACCAGCTCGTGGCTGGCTGACCCTCCCAGCACAGGAGGACCCAGCCCAGAGGGCCAGAGCTGCCCACCTGGCCTCGGATGACTGCAGACACGTGCCGCCAGCGGAAGTGTGGGCTCGAGGGCAGTCAGGGCTGCTCGTGTCCAGCCACTGAGTTGTGGCGGCACAGCCCCCTGGTGGGGCGGCTACCATGATTCTCCCCATTTTACAGATGGGGAAATTAAGAATAAGAAAAACCTTCCCAAGATCCCGCAGCTTACCTGTAAACAGAGGTAGGATTCAAGCCCCCGGCGTCTGGTTGTCGGGCCCAGGGGTGTCCTCGCCGGCTCAGGCTGCCCTCAGAAAACACCTCCGGGTGGGGGCTTACACCGCGGGAATTCACGTTCCCCCAGCTGTGGGGGCTGGGAGTCTGAGAGCGAGGTGCCATCAAGATAGGTGTCTGGGAAGGCCTCCCTCGTTGGCTTGCAGACCCCCACCATCTCACTCTGTCCCCACATGACCTTTCCCCTGTGTGTGTGGACAGGAGGAAGAGACAGAGAGAGACAGAGACCTCTAGTGTCTCTTCCTTTTCTCAAAAGGACACCAATCCTATTGGTTGAGTGCCCAACCCTAAGACCTCATGGAATTTTAAGGTCTTATCTCACTGCGGGGGAGGGGGGAGGCTCCAGCATGTGAATTTGGGGAGCAGGCGCCATAGTTCAGTCCATACGAGGAGCTAACCACTGCACCAGACCCCCTCTACGGCCATGGCATGGGCCACATGAATGATGACTTCTGCTCTACAAGTTAAGGGAGCAGAGGGCCCAAGGGCTGAGCTCCGAGCCCCGTGCAGGTAAGGAGCACAGCGGCGGGGACCTCCGGCCCCGTGTGCTCACAGCGGCCATGCCAGCCCCCAACGTACAACTGGACGCTTCTGGTTCTCCGCGGGCAGTGACCTCCTGGGGGACAGGGGCCGTGTCCCCCCCGGCCCCCGCCATCCCCACATGCTGGTGCCTAAGGATGGAGGGAGGGGAAGCTTTGGCTCCGGAACATCCGTCCTTCCCTGGGGCATGTTCTACGGGTTCCATACTTAAGCCCCCGTCACCACAGTGGTAATCCACTTGCTAATTCGCCCTTGACCGAAGCCTCTCCTTTTCCCGTCTTGCTGCCTGCTCCTCCGCTGTGTTTCCTGGGATCGGCTCCCACATAACCCACTGGCACTGGGTTCCTTGTCTCTGGGTCAGCTTCTGGGGAACCTATGCTAAGACTGAGAGACCTTCCTGTCTCTCTGGAGAGGATACTTTTCTCCCCCGATAGACTGGCAGGAGCTGGTCCGGACCCCGATGAAGGGGCAGAAGCAGGGGTAGTGGGCACAAATGCATCATCGAGAAGCTCCAGAGGGACTGACCTCTGCCTTCTGTTTTGACCGAGGCGCCAGACCCCCCAGGTTGGGGAGCACCTCAGCTTCAACCTGGGTCATTTCTCAAGTCTGGACGTCCCCCCAGGCGGTCCCAGAGCATGGCCAGGAACAAGCGAGACCCAGCTGCTCCTGCCAGAGGCCTCGCTTCTTAAGACTTTCCTTTGCGTGGGGAGCTGCCCGATTAGGGGGCCATAAATGGTACCACATTCGGCGGGCGCCTCTCTTGAGCCACCGGCTCCTGCCAGACCATGGGGCCTGGAGTTTCTCTTCTCGAGGGAGAAAGGAAAGTTGGAAGGTCCACTCGCTCTTCTGTTCCCCTGGGGCCCTCCACGGCCTCCCTGACATCACCCAATAAATGAAGACCTTTCTACCTCAGAAAACCCCTCCAAATCTTCAAAATGTTCTCAATGTGCTGCCCCTGCGCCCACCCCACCGGGCCCGGCCCTCAGCGGAGTCTGCTCCTGGGAACACCTCCCTTCTGTGGCGGCCGGATTTTCCCGGCCCTGCCAGGGAGAGCCAGTAGGTTTCCTTTAACTCGGTTTCTCAGCCCATGTCCCTTTGTAACATCATAAATTTTTTTTAAAAGGCAGGGGGTGGAATAAGAGGGGGGGAAAAAAACGAGCAACTATAAACAAAACATAAAAGTTGTTTAATGGACGGCATAATGAGGCCGCCAGGAAACAGCCTGGCAATGATTTTCCCTGACATTTCACCTATTAAATTATGAGCTTCTTAAGGAAGAGCTCAGATTTTTTTTTTCTTCTTCAGTCAATTAAGATTTTTTAATGAAGAACAAAGCTGCTATTGTCTGAGCCCTACGTGGACCCAAGTTCCTTGACAGGCAAATGGTGGGGCTTGGGGTGGGGTGGTGCTGGAGGTGAAGATGCCTTCTGATTTGGGGGACCTGGTGGCGGGGTCCAGGCCAGGACCCAACCCCATAAGCCTCTCTTCAAGAGAGTCTGATGTACTGCCTGCTTCTGTCTCTGGAGTCCAGGAATGGTGGGGGACCCTCTCAGGTGGGGTTCCATGAGAACACAGAAATATCTAGAACAATCCAACTGCTTTGGGGAAAGTCTACTCTGGTAGGCCCAAGGGTCTTGAACTATAATTCACAAATTCCGATATTAACCCCGTCAAGGGGGCAGAGGACCCCCATTTAACAGAGGAGAAACCTCTAGGTTTCTAAGAGGTCAAGTCAGTAGCCCGAGGCCAAACATTGTGTTTAAGAGGCAAAGTCAGGATTCTCACCTTGCTCTGAATGATTCCAAAGCCCACCTTCTCTCCGCGGTATGTGCTGCCCACATCAGTCCTAGGGAACAGAGCGTGCAGGGAAATGTGAGCAGCCCACGCTCCGGGGCAATGCCCAGTGGAGGAGGCAGCCACAGCCTCCCAGTGCTACTAACTGTCCCCATTGGTAGGGCCTGAACCCACCTCCTTTCCTCCCCAATACCCCCCTTCCCTCCCTCTTTCATTCCCCTTATAAATCTGTTCTCAACTCCTTCATTCACAAACAGGTGTCAACAGTTACGAACTGCGTAAAGTTGAACCCCTCCCAGGAATAGTTGTATCCTGAAAAGAATGAAAGTCAAAAACTTAAGGCACACAGCCATGCTAAGGCAGTTCAAGTTTGGGGTAGCCTGCACATGGATAAATTCAGGGCTTTTTTGGCCACTCAGAAAACCCACACGGGTCCCCTCTGTAGGTCAGTCTGCAAGTTTCGGCCAAGGACAGTTATGGACCCCAGAGCTGATGGCTTACATTAGGTCTCCTGAGCCATTGTGGTCCACGTGCCTCTCAGCATGACTTTGACACGTGACCCACCACCGGGGCTGGGAGGCCTCAAGCCCTCTGGAGGGACCTGTTTATCCCCCCTCCCCATAAATAGCCTCAAGGGTAGGTACAGTGGGTGGGCTGGGGCCCTGCAAACATTTTACCCACCCAAATACTGAAAGACAGTGCCTTCCTGCAATCCAGGGGCCAAAGCTTTGCCACTTCTCCCTTAAAAGGATCTCACCTGGATTAATAGCCTCCAAAAAGGTAAGAGCTGCCACGTCTGGAGAGCTAGCCACCTGTCAGCCCCAGGGCCCAGCCCTCTACTCGCTTCATAACATTGATAAGGTTGTTGCTGTTTGTTCTTGACTTATAAATGAGGAAACTGAGTCACAGAGCGGTAAAAGAACTGGCCCGAGGTCACACAGAGCTGGGATCCATCCCAGTTCTGTGTTGGCTGTAACCCCCAGACCTCTCCAGAAGCAGCAAGAAGGCAGGCTTGCACTGGGGGGTGGGGAGGGAGGAGGCTGCACGCGCTTAGCGGGGTCTGCCCCACACGTCCTAAATACAAAGCTTCAGTCCCAAGAAAGTGGACGCCCTACTGCGGTCACCTGCTGTTCTCAGTGTCCCAGTTCTATTTCCTCTCCTGCGGACAGCACCCCACTTTTCTTTCAGGGAACTCCTCATCTTTCAATCCATGTGAAGGAAGCAGAACAGTCGTCATTGCCTCTGATGTGGGCACATGACCCAGGCCTGGCCAATCAGGAGACTTCATCTTCCCAGGCCATGGTGATTGGTTCAGGGAAGGGCATGTGACCCAATTGGGGCCAATGAGAGTCAGGCCTGAAACTTCTGCGGGAAATATGAGAAGGAGGCATGTTTTCCCCCATTGGGTTTGCTAAGCTGTGGGAAGGAGAGCCTGGAGCTGCTGGTGGCCACCTTCCCACCATTTGCGAATGAAGCAAAACAGAAGAAAGCAGAGCCAAGAGACAGAGAAAGACAAATTCCTGTTGGTATAACTAAAGCCCCAAATAGGCTGCAGCCCTGGGATCAGGCTCATCGACCTAAACCAATGAGATCCTCAGACTTAACTGCCCCTCACCTAATGTTCCCAGATAAGATATAGAAAATTTGAATTTCAGACAAATAAATAACTTTTTAGAATAAGAATATCCCAGATATTGCCTGAGACGTACTAAAAAAATTAGTTGTTAATTATCTGAAATTCAGATTTAACGGGGCACCCTGTATTTTTATTTGCTGAATCTCACAAACCCTCTCTGACCTCACAAGTAATAGTCCACTGTGGAAGCTCCACACGGTCCACCTCCTCCCAACTCCACCCCAAGCGCCAGGACATATCTGTGACCTCTGTCCCCCCACCTCTATGCCAAGTCAGGCTTCGCTGAGCAAAGTATCCCCCTTTACAGATGAGAAAACTGAGGATCAGAGAGGTTAGCTACATTTCACAATTACAAGTAAGCAGCAGAGTCCAAATACAGAGTAAATGGCAGAATTCCGTCACTGATGCTGAGCCCAGCGATCTGCCCATTACGTCATGGCTGCCTGAGATCTTGGTCAAGACCTTGACCACTTTCACCCTAACCATTTTATTCATCATCCGCAGACACCTTAACCCAAGAGGCGGATCCCAATGGCCACTACAGGCCAGTGGCATGATGGGATGAGCACTGTACCATGGGTTGACTGCTAGATTGAGTCAGACTTTGCTTTTTTTTTTTTTTTTTTAAGATTTTATTTATTTATTCATGAGAGACAGAGAGACAGAGAGGCAGAGGCAGAGGGAAAAGCAGGCTCCCCACTGAGCAGGGAGCCCGATGTGGGACTCGATCCCAGGACCCTGGGATCATGACCTGAGCCGAAGGCAGATGCTTAACCATCTGAGCCACCCAGGTACCCCCAGACTTTGCTTTTTAACACTAGAGTGACACCAGGCCAGTCATTCCTGGATAGGCAGCTCTTATTAATCTCCTGGGGCCCTCTGTCTATTAGGACATCCTTGCCTCATTCCACAGCACAGTGGGGACGATCTTAGTGCCCTGCCACTCCCTAGATGACAGAGATGGGTACAGGATCCACACTTAACAGACGACAGAACCCCATCCTCTACTCCACAATGGCTGGTCTAAGAGTTGGGGCTACACAGGGCAAATCAGTGTCCTTTAGTGAGATTTGGTATATGGATGCTGGGAGAGATCCATATAGGGTATCTCCTTAGGTCCCAAGCACTGTGCATGCCTCAGGCTTCCAGAAGGTTTCTTTTCCACCACAGGGAGAAAGCCTGCCTGAGAATGAAGCCACACAGAGAAAAGCAAGGTCAATAGGTGGAAGGGAGATAGATATAGAGCCCCTGGATCCAGCCATGCCTGAAGCCAATGACCCTTGGAATTCCTGGTTACAGGTAAGCAGGGCAGGGGCTATCTGGGCTTCTGAAGGTAAGCAGGGCAGTGAGCTTCTGAAATCCAGACCTTGGGAAATCCAAGCCAAAGGCAAGAAATTTCAGGACCTGGCTGCTTTCGAGGAAATGTTCTTTTGTTATTATTATTACTTTTTTTAATAAAACTGTATCTTCTTTATTTTGCATACTTTAATTTCAGAACAAAACAAACAAACAAAAAAACCCCACAATACACATCCAAACCCCTTGTCAAATATGGGAAGGGAGAGGGCTTGAGGCCCTTATATTCTGCCTCAGACAAAGACAGGAGGAAAAACCCCACTAGACATCAGCAGAGGGAATGAGCTGGACCGGGGCCACTCAGGGGCTGCAGGGGAGACATGGGGACGCCATACGGAGGACCCAGGTTCTGCAGGTAGAAACTAATCTACTTCATCCATGCCAGAGGCACCCTCCCCACCCTCGAGGGGGCACATCTTGTCAGATCAGGACCCACCCAGTTTCCTCGGCTGTCACTTCATCTTCCTCTGTGCCCAGCCTAGCTTGATCATGCGGCAAATGTGGTCGGATTGAGTCTGGACATCCTCGGGTGAGAAGCCAGAAGAGAGCAGCGCTCTTTCAAACAGCGGCACCAACGGGTCCTTGACAACCTTGTCATTCCCGTCCACCTCTGCCTTCTGCCGAGGCCTCTCCACCACGGGGTGGTCAGGATTGATGTCCTGGTGCTTCGCTGCCATCGTACAGCCCACTGTCGAGTTTTCCCGAAGTGCCTGGCCTTCCCTGACCCGCTCCATGGTGGCCATCCAGCCATAGGAGCTCGTCGCAATGCAGTGGGGTCAGGACACCAGCCTGTGGGACACTGTCACCTCCTCAACCTTCTTACCCGAGAGCGGAAATGTTCTTTGAACTAGAACTACGCAATCATAGTTTTCAAGATACCAACATATTTGTTTTTTACTTCTCCAACTAGGAATTTTGTCCAAAGACGGGGTTTGTTCATTGCTTCTGTTCGGCTGTGCTCTAGAGATCAGGGAGATGTTTTGAAAGTCAATTATTGAGGTAGACCCCTGGATCCATGGGGTCTGGAGATGAAGGCGAGAGCTAGCCCGGGAAGAAAGGGGTGCAATCCCTCGGGCCTGCCCGCTGCAAGCCAGGGGGGAACGAGTTGCGGGAGAGAAATCCCTGTGGCAAAGCTCTGTCCCTTAAGCTCCTTTCAAAACCTTCCATCAGAAAAGAGTGGATCCCAGTTGTTTTCACAGTTTGAATTCAAATAGAGTGACCCCAGCCCCCTTCTCCCCCAGGTAGCAAGTCTGATCTTGCTAAAGGGGTCAGCATGGGGAAAAACAGTCTCAAGCCTCAGAGTTGGTCATGGGATTGTTTTTTTCAGATAACGAGAACTTTCCTCTGGGGTCCTTTGGGCCAGTGTTTCTCGGTGTGTGGCCTGGGGGCAACTTGTAGCACAGCCCCCCAGGGAGACTTTAATTTTGAGGCCGATTCCTGGGCCCTACCTCAAACCCACTGAATCAGAATCTTTCAGGATAGGACCCAGGAATCTGCATCCTAATCAGTGCCCCCAGCCCAGCCTCTGCCCACGTGATTCTTTGAATATTTTGAGAGCTGCTAACAAAAGCCAGGATCAGCCACCTCCCTGCCCCACCCCCCCCACCCCCGGGTCTATACCTTGGCTGAAGTGACCATGGAGGATGGAAGTGAGACCTAGAGTGACCACATGAGAAGATAATGCCTGGGAACCATGAGCTGTCCATCCGTCAGGCTGGAAATCGACCAAGTTCGCTCCACAGCACAGTTTCAAGATCCCAATAGAGAGTGTGCTTGATTGGAAAGATCCAGGAATCTGGAACCCACTCCTTTGGGGCAGTGTCTAAGTTTAGTCCCGGCTCTGACACCAGCCTACCGTGTGATCCTGGGCAGGCCTCTGCCCCTTGCTAGATCTCAGGGTCCAATTTGTCAGATGAGGGGGTTGGACTACACACTAGGCATCATCAAAGTCTTTTTTTTACTTAAAAAAAAAAATGTCCTTTTTTTAAGCAGCAAAGCTTTTTCTCTAGTAAAGCCTGATGCGAACCCTGATTTGTAAAGAGGACTGAGTCTGGGGACAGAATCAGACTTCCTGTCCCTTTCTCTCTGTACGTCATTTAATTGCAAGCATCCCGGGCTGATTTGATGATTCCTGATGATTCCTGGTCTCCTTCTGTCCCATTGCTCTGCCGTCCCAATCCAGCAGCCCTTGTCCTCAAGGGCTTGTTCACCACCAGCAAGCCCACGTTCCACCCAGTGAAGGGAAGGACTGCCCCTTCTTTTCAAAATCATGGCCTATGGTTGTACACATCCTTTCTATTTATGGCCCCCTTCCTCCTTCCTGGCAAGATCTCCTTTTATTACAGGGATATCCAGCCCTTCCTCCTACCACCCAAAGAAGAAAACTCATCTCCAGTTCCAAGGACATATCCTCACTGGTCTAAGCCAAGCACTGTAGTCCTCCATTCCCCTGTCGGGACGGGGTCACACATGGGCCTGTGTCTCTGGCCAAAAAGATTGAAGAAAAATACACTGGGGACTCCCAGGGATGATTTCTCCAAAGATTTACAAAACAGTGACAAACAGGGAAGAGACATCCCCCTTATTCACTGGTCAGTGTCATGTCTGCCTCGGGTGCCTGGAATCACCATAGTCACTTTCAAACTCTACGTGACCTCGGGGCATTTGCACACACAGTTCCCTCCGCCAGGAACGCTTCCCCCAGGTCTCACCGAGGTCATTCCTCCACTTCATCCAGGTCTCTGCTCAAAGGTCAGCTCCTTAGAAGGACTTCCCCGACTTCTCTCCCCTCTATGGCCCTGTTCTATTGTTTATTTTCTTAATAGCTCTTACTTGATATCATGTTATTTATATTATATAAATATATTTATAGAAATATTTATATATATACACACACACAATGTACACATATAATATACACACACTGTGTTGGATGTATAATACATATATACTGTATATAGTTACATATAATATGTGAAGGTATATTATTTAGATACATTATACATATATACGCACACTATATAATATACACATTGCATGTATGTGTGTGTGTGCGTGTGCGTGTGTGTTTATCATCAGTCTTTCACACAGGAACATAAGCTCTAAGAAGGCAAGGACTCTGTTTCTTCGCCCACCGTAACCCCAGGGCCCGGGAGAGCCAATGCCCAGTAATATCTCATAGATGGGGAAGGGGGAAGGGAGAAAGGAAAGAAGGTGACCAGTTTTCTGGATGATGTTGTTAAGCCTCTAAATTAACCAGTCCTCCGCACTTCCTGTTGCTGGCAATAATAAATATTTCTCTTTTTTTAAGATCATATTTTTAAGTAATCTTTACACCCAATATGGGGCTTAAACTCAAAATCCAGAGATTAAGAGTCACACGCTCTACCAACAGAGCCAGTCAAGCGCCCCAATATTTCTTATCAAGTAAGTTTAAGCTGGTCAGTTTGGGGGTTTCCAACACTGGCAGCTGAAAGCTCCCTATTTCACGTATCTGTTCAGTCCCATCGGTCTTGCATGCCCTTCCCTGATGAGTCTCGATGTTGGCCTCCTCCCCTTCCAGGCTCGGCCACCATTCTGTGTCCTTTCCAGAGAGCTACAGTGAAGAGATTCAAAGCAGGGGGTTGCAAGCAGCAGCGTCAGGGGTCATATCCCGGTTCAGCCACTCACCGCACCAGCTCGCGAGCTTTTGCTGATTACTTGGTTCTCTGAGCTTCAGTCCCCCCAACAGCGAGATGCAGTGGCAGTAATAACGGCCCCCACCTCGTGGACTTATTGTAAGCATTCAGTGAGGTCCTGGGGACTCTTGAGAGTCACATGGATTTGGGGCAAAGACCCCTCCTGACCATTTTCCAGCAGCGCGGCGTGGATTTCCCTCTGTGTCTCACACTACATCTGTCAAATGGGGACAAGAGTGGGGCTGATGTAAATGAATTAAATGGGGCGATGTGTATCAACTGCTTGGCACATAATAAGTGCTAAGTATTATTAGGTATGCCTAGGTGCATCCATAAACCTTCCCTTTGGAGGATAAAGAGACCGCAAAACCCAGCGCCTGCCCTTAACAGGCCACCGAGGACGGGGCTGAAGAGATAGGCAGGGTCAGCTCTCGTGGGCTCTGCCCAGAATGATCCCAAGGAGACCTGGTGGGGGTCATTTCTGACCCTCCCCCGGAGAGGCCTGCCTCCTGCACTCCAGGGAAGGAGTTTGCACTGGGAGAGCATCTTACCCAGGTGGGGGGCCCAGGAGCCCCACTTAGCACTGACCTTATGAAATTTCAGTCCCAGGTCAGTCCCCTCCACCATGCACAGGAAGTAGCGGAGGCCACTGGCTCATCCCTCGCCCGGCTGGTTTTAAACTGAAGGCATTAGGTTCGCTAATCGCCTGTAATCACCTTGTTTGAATTAGCATGGCAAGTGCTTCCGACTAACGGGTCTGTTATTCCAAATAACCCTCGGTGGTTTTAATTACGTCCCCTGGAATGCGCGGCCCCCCGGCCCCCAGCTTTATTAGGGAAAGGTCCTGTAAACCCAGGATGGGGCGTGATTCCTGACCTCCACTGCACAGACCCATAATAAAGAGAAGCAGGAGAAGGTATTTCACCCGTCCAGATGTGTAATGCTCCCTTAGCTCTATTTTTAAACCCAACACAGGACGGAGGACCCCAACGCCTGTCCCCTGCCCCACTCTTGGATTCCATCTGCTTCCAGCGACCCACAGATCTGTGGCCCAGAGACCAGCAGCATTCATTTCGATTTGGTTCCGGAACATGCCATCTCCTTCTTCTCATCCATAATGGATTTTCTTGCTCTGTTTGGTTTAGGCCAAATCTGGACAGTCGTTACCAACATAGCTTCCACTTACAGGGGAGGAGCACAGAAAAGTCAGGACTAGCTCAAGGGCACAGAGTAGAGAGGCATTTCTCCAACTAGGGTGGGCACCCCAAACCCTGGGGATCTAGTTAAAATGCAGCTCTTGCTTCCGCGGGTCTGGGTGGCAGCCAGGGATCACTCATTGCCAACCGGCCAGGTCCCCGGCCTGAGGAGCACACGTCGAGAAACACGTTGCTGTCATGATGGCTGAAGAGAAGGAAGCAGACGCGGTGGCCCCACTCTGGGCCAGGCACCGTGCTAGGCTCATGACTGTCCTCACCGCTGTTTCATGCCTGGTCCATGCCACGTGTCCCCTGGGGACAGAGGACCGTGTATTCCCACTCTCTCTGCCGAGGGAGCTGAAGATCCGAGGGCTGCAGGGAGTTTTCCAGACTTCCTCCAGTCTCGGAGCTCGGTTGGGATGCTGGAAATACCCCGGTGAGCAGAACAGAGGCCGTGCCTGCCTCCATGGGGTTTACCATCTGGGAAAGTCGGGCAGAACGCAGGTTTATGTCTGAGCCCTGAGCCTCTGGCCTCACAGGCCTTATTCCATGACAACCTCGCAGCCTCCGGGCGACATGGGTGTTCGGGTCCTCATAACCCAAGAGACTGCAGCTCAGAGACGGTGAGCCACTCACGCGGGATCACACAGCTGCTCGTCAAAGGGCAGAGACAGAGTCTGAAGCCAGGGCTCTGGACCCCAGCCTCTCCCCTCCATGTAGCCCTCAGAACCAGGCTGGGGAGGGAAGGATTCCAAAGTCTTCGGGGTGGAGCCAGCCACAAAGGGATGGTTTTATTTAATGGCATGGGAGTGGGGGACATTTTCCCTGTCCCCGCCCTGACACTGCAGTGAACCTTGAACTGCTAAATTGAGTGAGATGGGGCAGGGCAAAAGGTGAAGGGAACTTGCTCGCAGCCCACGGGGCTGGGGAAATGAACTAATTAGGACCTTTCAGCGGTGGGCGGCCCCAGCTGGTTCTGGGTGGACACAGTCCCCCTCCTGCCCTGAGTTCAGAGGGTCAGCCCTGCCTGTCCCTGCCCGTCTGCTCCCCGGGGCCCTCAGGTGCTGCGGCCAAGGGAGGAAGCTGGACCCGCGCACCTCTGTGGACCGAGGCCTGTTTCCATCCTTCACTTTGCAGCTACGTAGTCACTTTGGGGCTGGTGATTTCCCTCCAACTCCCTGGGTTTATTTTGACCTTGCCCATGAATCCACTGACCTGGACAGAAAGTTCCAAGATAGCCAGGACACAGGAGTGAGTCCGTCCAATTCACCACTGGCTCCCCAGCACCACACTGGGCGCTCAACAAATATTTTCTTTGTTTTGAATGAATTAAGAAAGAAATGAGCTGTGTAAATCACAAGGGTGTGTGCTAACATTTTCTGGGCAGTGTGGGCGCGACTCGGTCTGGTTTCGCTTTGACAGGATTCATTCAATCAGCACTCACTGGTCACTGTCTCTGTCCCGGGGCCTGAGAAGTCAAAACTTCAGTGAGTCCCTGGGGAGCCACAGTCCAAAGAATAAGACATCACCGGTGCTCTTCTCTGTTCTCTAAGTCTGTAATCGTCCAGAAAGGCTTCTCAGAGGACGTGGCATTGGAGCACGTCCCTCGAAGGAGGAAGAGGACGGATCAGCTGGAGATGTGGGGCGGGCATCAAATGCCAAGTCTTCGGCAGGAGCAAAGGCACAGGGATTTTGCAGGTGTCTATCAGGAGACAACATCCCTGCGTGGCCCAAACCACAAAATGGACCTCAAGCCCCCACCCAGTGGCCTCCGTGGATGGTCCTCGGGTCCTTTCCTCCCAGGGAAGCAGGGGAAGGGCTGATTTAATGCAGAAAAGAGACCCAAGGGAGATGGAAGCTAACGTTTATTAAGTACCTAGGTGGGCTCTGGTCGGTAGTGGGAGCGAACACAGGCCAGACCCAGGCTCTCTGGGAGCTCCTAGTGGGGAAAAGCGATGTCAACCACTCACACAACACACAGTAGGTACAAACGGGGGTAGTGGCTGCAAAGGGGAAGTACAGAGCGTGTCATAGAGGGAGCTGACCCAGGGGGAGTGTCGCTGATGGAACAGCTATCAAATAGCTGGAATCCTTGATGTTTGAGCTTCTAGACTTACTTCCGGGCCAAGCACGCGACACAGTGCCTGGCCCAGCCAAGTTCAACAAACGGTAGCAAGTGCAAGGTTCCTGAGACCTCACTTCATCTAGACCACAACCGTGCAAGGAAGGCACCATAACGATCCCCATTTTACAGATGAGGAAACTGAGGATCAGAGGGCCCACTGCAGGTGTGGGCTGGAGCTGGCGGGTGAACCGAGGCAGGTGCGCCCAGCTCTGTTCCCCAGCACGTTCCCTCCTGTTTCCCCAAACCGAATCTGGGAAGAGGGGCATGGGGAAACCACGGTCCCTCAGTCTCATTCATGGAGAACTGAAGAGATTTAGCAACAAATCCACAATGTCTTCAAACCAGGCAATGCATGGGCCAAGTTCATGGTGGCTGCCCAATAGAACGCAGCATCATAGCACTTAGCACTGGAAGGGGCCTTACAGAGAAAGTGGCTCAATAATTATTCCTTCCATCTCTTGGAAATATATTTTTTATTTTTGTAAGGGAGTGGCCATTAAAGGGACAGATAAAAACAGCAGGTTAATGTAAAAAAAAAAAAAAAAACCCACCCACCCAGGGTTGATAGTTGTTTTAATTATCACTGCTATTATTTGCAAACTCTGTACTAAAGATCTGGGGCTACAGTCATGGAAAAGTCTCGGTCTTCAAGAAAGACCCCCTAACTAAGGGGACAAGACAGAAATGTCTGGATGTCTGGAAACTTAAATAATGCAAGCAAGAACGGACAATCTGATCATTAAAAAAAAAAGTCACCCCATTAATTATAAAAGGAGTGGCTCAGGCTGAACCCTGAGGCTGGAATTATCACCAATAAGCAGCAGGTAGAGAAAGGATTCCCATGGAAGGAAGGACGTCACTAGGTTTTGAAGGATGGGGAAATTTGGGCTAGGAGCTGGGTGTGAGGGATCGATCCATCAGTTTCTATCATCCTTGAAACAAACCCCTTTGGGGTATACAGCAAGAACATTGGTTCTCCTAAGAATAAGGTGTTTTTTTATTAAGGAAAAAAAATGCCACTTGGGGGTCCATGGACAGGAGAGCAGAGAAGGACAAGAAGACAATGCCCTTTGCCTTCCTCATCCGTCCAGAAACTGACATGTCTGGAGGAAGTGGCCTCCACCAGCAGGAAGGATGAACAGCCCCTTGGCTGACCATGGAAAGATTTTTTTTTTTTCCTAATGTTCTCCAGAAGGCCTGGTCTCACAGAGGAGAAATGCCGGAGCTGGCCCAAAAAAGTAAAAAGTGGGAGTTTTCCACTTAGAACAACTTGAAAAACCTACAACTTGGAGAGCAGCATGGACCCCTCCTGGGACTACTTGATTGTGCCCTATCACGAAACACTTACTCGGCTCATCCTCTGGTCGTGGCTGGAGCCCTCCGGCCTCCGTGAGCCCCCGGCGTCTAGGTCGCCAGGGCTGGGGGCTTGCTTTCCCTCCTCCTGGGGCCTCAAGGTCTCCCCTCCACTCCCTGCAATCAGGTGAGAAGCACACCGGGTTGAAAGACACCGCCGCCTGCCCGGCTCCCCAGCCCCCACCCCCCAGCAGGCACAGTGGCCTGGGCCCGTGGGCTGGGGATCGGAGAGCTGGCCGCTGGCCCTGCCTGTCCCATCCCTCCAGCGAGCGGCCCCAACAAGGCAGCGAGCAAGGGACAGAGCTGCGTTTGAGTCAAAAACCCTCGCGTATCAGTTTTGATTTCAACTGGAATCGCCTCCCTGGGCTGGATTTCAAAAGACAGCGTTACTAATGAGAAACACACAAGTTCTTGAAATGAAGTTAACTTCTTTAAAAAAAAAAAAAAAAGCCTTTTCTTTGGCTCTGTTGATATATATTAGAACCACATTGTCTGAGACAAAAAAAAAAAAAAAAAGCCGTTCTGCTTCTGAACAGGAATACGGGAGTCCTGTACTTTAGAAGACGCCGAGAGCCTGGTGTCCCAGCCCGTCGTATCTCTCTGGACTTGGAGGATTGTTCGGGGTTTTGTTTTTATTTTTTTAGGGTGCTAGGGATTTACAACTTCAATTTAAAACAGAAAAGAAGGAGGGATGATACGGAGCATCTGAAGTGGAAGAAAATGAATGCAAATGGACAGTTAGGCTTTTTTTTTAAGCAGTACTTGGCGATCTTCAAGAGAAGCATAGGGTCAAGGACAGACGTGAGTTCATCGCCTATCCTGTCCCTTCCCGTTTCCCGGGCCCAGGTGACCTGGGCGAGTCACGTCACCATGCTGGTTCTGCACGTTCCAGGGGCTGCCCCCTTTCTGAACCTGTGAGCCAGCTCCTATCTACGCACTCCCTGCTCTGTCCACACTGGCCCTTCTCCAGAAAAGCGGCGCGGACTCCTGGGAGGCCCTCCAGCCAGGCTCAGGGGCCCCGCTCCGGCCTTCACGCTGGTAGGGCCCCTCCTGCTCTCGGCCCCTCAGTTCACCCACCTGGGCCCAGGAGGGGTCGGATGAGACGACCCCCGAGTCTCTTCCAGAGACGCAATGGTTCACCAGCCTGAGAGGAGCAAAGATGCCATCCGGCCTGTGAAGACTTTCAGATCCCCAACAGGGGGACTTCCAGAGGCCAGGCGTCCCCACGGGACGAGCTCACAGCCTTGAGCTTCTTCTGCAACTTTCTCCCGCAGCTGGGCCCTTACGAACGCCGATGGGGTCGGGCAAGAGGTGGCGTGGTCCCCTCCCTCGCGGGGCTCACAGGGGTGAAAGGTGCACCTGTCTGCAGAGCCAAGCAGAGGCTCGGTCCCGAGGAAAACTGTTTCTCAAGGGAATCAAGTGTGCTCCGTGTGCTCCTAAAACCCACTGCGGGGGCCCCTTTTCCCGCTGGGGGGAGGACGGCCACTCATGATGAAATCGGGCTTCGAGGAGGGAACGGGGGTCCCAGCATGATGCGGGGCCTATTCTTGGTTTCGGGTGGCTTTGATCTATTCCTTTGGTGTTCCCTGGGCCTTCCAAAATTTCCCCAGTGTCTCGAAGGAAATGGGCAGTGGCGGCATACATGGCAAAGGGCTCCTTCCGCTGGGACCTGAAATCTGGTCTCAGCCCCGCCCCTGGCTCGGCTGGCTGCTATCAGGTCCTCACCTTTCTGAACTTCAGTGCCCCAGCTGTGAAATGGGCAGGCCTCCCCGCCGGGTCACGTTCAAGGTCAGGCTCTGGCTGTGAAAGCTGGTTTTCTCTCATGAGAGGGGCCCTTCTGCGGACGCTCTGCAGACATAGTGCGTTCTGTGCCAATCTAGGCCATTCTGGAAATCATCTAGGGGCAGAGTTAGGAGTTGAGTTAGGAGTTGACCCAAGAAACCCATCTCAGGCTTCCCGTCTTGGCAGGGTCTTCCATTTCTCAGGCTGGGCCCAGCTGTGTCATCCTCTGGGTCAGGCTGGAAGATTCCAGCAGCACCTCCACGTCCCCGTGCCCACGCGCCGTCCAGAGGCAGGCAGTAAGGCGGGCTGGAATGTGCAAAGTCAGAGGAAGAGCACAGGCAGGACAGCCGCGTGCCTCCAGATGTTCTGGTCCCCGGACCCCACAGCTGCCCCATCTCAGGTGTCTGTCCAGAGTCCAGGGTCTTGGGAGGTCGGCAGCCCCAGGAGGGTCAATCGGCCAGGCTTGCGCTAGCCTCCCCCTCAGCAGCTGTCCCAAGCCTGGCTCCTTCACATCTGGGGGACTTGTTTTTAGCCCCGGCCAGACCCTGACCCAACCAGCCTCAAAACCTTTCAGTCACCTTGAACGAGGAATGTTTTTTTCATTAATGTCCTCCATCTCTGCTCCCCTCCCTAGCCCCCCAAAGAGGCCCCCAAGCTCGAGCTTCCTCTCCCCGTCTCTGCAACTTCATAATATCCCCAGGCAGCTGGAAGAGAGGAGGCAGTGATCTCAGCTGACAGCCATGCACTCGCTGCGGCCCCCACCGCCCACCCCGACCCCTCAGCTAGCAAGCTGTCTGCCTTCCCTTCGCCCACAGCGGAGACAGCTCTGTGTGTCTCCCCTGCGAGGTCTCCCCGGAGCTCCGACCCCAGAGCCCAGCTCCGGGGCGGGAAAGGCCAGCGCCGTTCCATCAGCCAGGCGTGGTCTCAAACGCTGTCCTATGGAATCATCCCTGTCCCCATTTGACAGATGAGGAAATGAGGGGTCCCGTTCTGACTCCTCTCCCAGAGGGCAGAGCTCTCTTGGTGGACGTGGGGCTAGTCCTAGGCTCTCTGGGCAGCACCTAGAGGGGGTTGGTGGTTCTGACTGTCTCTTGACGCCTGCCAAGTCCTCGCCGTGATGCACGTTCTCGTCGCCAGCTGTCCCGAGCCTGTGCTGACCCAGCACTTCCCCGCCTCTGCTGACCACCTCTGTCTTCCTCTCTCCTTCCTTCAGAAATGCTGACATTGGTCGGCAACAGAGACTCTGCTTTGGAGGGAACTGATAGGCATGTGACCTACGGAGTCGGAAGGGGAGGATATTTTACTAAAAAAAAAAAAAAATGGGGAAAGAGAGAAAGTGGGGGGGGAGGAAGAGGAGCACTTGGGTGGCTCAGTCCGTTAAGCATCTGCCTTCAGCCCAGGTCACGATCTCAGGGTCCTGGGGTGGAGCCCCACTTGGGGCTCCCTGTTTGTGCTCTCTCTCTCTTGCTCACTGTCTCTCAAATAAGTAAATAAAATCTTAAAAGAAAGAAAGGAAAAAAGAAAGAAAAAGGAGAGAAGGGAGGGAAGGGAGAAGGAGGGTGGGAGGGAGGGAAGGAAAGAAGGAAAGAAAGAAGTAAGGAAGGAGGGAAGGAGGGAGGGAGAAAGAAAAAGAAAGGAAGAAAATGTGTCTTTAGAGTCATTTAGACTTCAGCGCGAATTCTGGTCCACAGCCACTAACTGGCTACACGATCCACAAGACGCTTATTTCTCCGAGTGCCAGTCCTCTCTTCCGTTCAACAGGTATATTAGGAAAAGTACCTATATCCAAGCAGTTGGGGGAGAATGAAGTGAGAATCTAAGTGCTCAGAATATGTTAGCTATGATGATGAAAAAGAAAGAAGAGGAGGGCGAGGAGGCAGGGGAGGAATTCAGGCTTTTGGTTCCGACTGCGGATTGTGCTGCCCCGGCTCGCCTTCCCAGCAGCATCAGCAGTGGGGGAGAGGCGGCAGAGCTCGGCGCTTGACGGCTGCGCTGTCGGATACAGTGGTCAGTCGCCGCACAGATTCTGAAATTGATTCAATCCCGTTCCGCAGTCACACAAGCCACAGCCCATGTGTTTGGTGGCCACTCGTGGCTGGTGGCTCCACTGTCGGCACGGCAAAGTCCCAAAGCACTGACCTAGAGCAGGGGCTCCGGATTCAGATCCTGGCTCGCCAACTAATAGCCCGGTGACTCTGGGCAAGTTCCTTCATTTTCATCTCCTTCCATTTCTTCATCCGCAAAATGGGGCTGATACCGGCACGCACCTCCCAGGGTTGTGCCCAAGATCACCTAAATCCATATTTGTAAAGATGGCGACGGCACTTGGCACATAATAAGGGCTGTTAAATAAAATCAGATTACAGATCGTGAAAGCTGGCCTTCTGTGTCCCTAGGTTTAAATGGTCAAGCATCACTCCCTCCCATACACAAACGCACAAACACAAACACCTCAGTACTTAACCATATTCCTGCTTCCATACCAAGGGAGTCAGGCATGTGTCCTATCTCCTTTAATTTTAATGTTTGTATGTAATTTTTTTTAATGTTTGTATGTAATTTGAATGACAAATATTAACGAAGAGAAAGGAAGAGGAAAGGGTGTCAGAAATGAGAGATCCGGAAGGTATAGCAACTGAACCCTAGATCTTACCGAGAGCTTCCTGGTGGCCAGGGTAAAAAGGGAAACGTGACAGACGGCGCTGTTCTTATTATTTGATGATCAAAGGAGGTGGAGTGCTTTCTTTTGTATAAGACCTCACCCAAAAGGAAATCTTGATATATGTGCATCAACGTAGATTAAAAGTCTATGATTATACCTCTGGGCAAATTCCCAAGTTTCTCAGCTCCTACACTCAACTGAGAGAGGCAAACCCAGGTGGGTGGCTTTCTCTCCCCATATCTTCTGCCCTAAAGGGTATTGGTCAATCCTCCTGTTCCAGAATATTCTAATAATCTCTGAATGTTTCCACCTGGCCCTGACCCTGACCCCCCAGGCCCCATCTCAGGCAACAAGCCCTCCATGCTTCAGCCGAAGCATAACCGGGCACACATGTGTTCCTAGCACAGAAATCACCGTAGAGACTGGGAGGCCTTTTTAGTCATGGGATCCTGCAGTATGGCCCATTTCACATCCAGAGGAAATGGTTTCGCAGAGACTCAAATTTCTTGCCCCCGGCACCGAGTGAGTCAGATGCAGGACCTGTCCTAGATGGCGAGAAATGGCCATGGCAGCATCTCTGAGATCCAGAGATCGGTGCCAGCCTTGGGCCCTGCTCCTGCTCTGTCTGCCTTCCGCCCGGGAGTGGGCACCGAGCTGTAGGCTGAGGGGGTGGAGAAGAGCCTCGGGAGATACAGGATGTGGCCGCTAATGAGATTAGCTTCAAACCCCTGCCCTCCCCCTCTGCGCCATGGGGCTGTCTGCCAGTCTGCCCGTCTCCCCCCCGATGCCCCACACCCAGGCCTGGCAGCCAAGCGAGTGGGGAATGGACTGGCCGCAGGAAGCCGGCAACGTGGCAAAGTCAGGTTTACAGAGACCCTGCAGGAAATGGCTGGGCCCGGGATCAGCCCCGGGGGCACGCGTGGTGCTCTGCAATGGCCTGGACACCTGCTGCGGCCGGGGAGCTTCCTCCCTGGGTCCGCCGTCCTCCCTGGCGCCCATGGCAAACCTCAACTCCTATGAGCCAGCCAATAAGGGGAGCCTCTGCCCTAGACATAAGCCCATTTGGAGAGGGAATTTTTTCTTGAAAAATGGAAAGCTTCGTCAATTTCCTTGTTATCCTTGCACAAGGTCATGCTAGTCTCCTCTGTGTCGTTCCAGTTTTGGGGTGCGTGCTGCCCAAGCGAGGGCGAGAGAGGGAACTCTGGAAACTCAAAAAGCTCCAAGGCCTAAAGCAAGGGATCTAGGGCAATGAGCGATGGACAGGGGAGCTGCTTCGGTTCAAGGTCTCTGTCATGGTCAGAACTGTGTCTCTGCCAAATGCATCTGGTTGAGTCCTAACCCCTGTACCTGCGAATGTGACCGTATTTGGAGACAGTCGTTCAGGAGGCAGTCGAGGGAACATGAGGCCATACTGGGTAGGCCTTCTAGGAGGCCGGCAGGACATACACAGGCACAGAGCAAAGACCACGGGAGGAAACAGCAAGAAGACAGCCTTCTGTGACCACGGGGAGATCAGAAGAAACCAGCCCCACCGACACCCTCGAGGTCCCGGAACCATGAGAAAATTAATTTCGGTCGTTTAAGCGCTCCCACCTGTGGTACCTGGTTTGACAGCCCAAGCAAACAAACGGATACAGCCCCCCAACCCTGCCAGGCGCAGCGTGGGCCACTTCTCCCCACTAAGAGAATGGAGCCCCTCAGAAGCAAGGCCCGTTCTAGCCACGGTGGAACTCACATCTCTCTGACTTCAAAGCCTGAGTTCTCTTCATCAGTTGTGCTGACAGGCGAAGGGCCTCCTGAGTCAGAGCACGGACAGAAGCTGGGTCACTAGGAGGCCACAGGGTGGCGGAGGGGATTCCTGGGGGATCTAGCCTCAGACCTTCAAGATAGGCAGCCTCCTGCAGCCTCCCAGACAACAGCCCAAAGCGGTCCCTTCCTTGCAAAGAAAAGATGCCCTGGGCAGAAAGAATGAAAGAAGAGGAGAACAGACAAAGGGGATTGAAAAAGAAGACACCAAGGTGGGCCAGAACCAGAGGAGAGAGGAATCCTCTGTCCCCAGCTGGGAACACCCCTTCCACTTCTCACTCACTCCCAAGGCTGCCCGCCACACCATTCTCTAGTAATCAACACATATAAACCTCCTACTGTGTGCCAAGCACTCACATCCTCTCTTCTGCTATCCTCTCCACAGGAGAGGAGAATGTGAGGTGCGGAGAGTTAATAAGATGCCCAAGGGACCGCAGGTGGCCAACAGGAAGACGAGACTTCAGTCCCATTATCTGGAGCCAGAGTCCCATTCCCAACCATTCCCCTGCATTTTGGGAGCGACTCTTTTGGGAGTATCACTGTTTTCTCTGTAAAGAAAAAATAAGGTATCTTGCTGCATAAAGAGGCCCTCTAGAAGCTACCATCATTACCAACCTAGCATGAGTAAATACGTATTCCCTTTAGCAGGGCGCATTTGAGAGAGGGAAAACAAGAGAGTCCAAAGGGAGAGGCAAGCACTCCCAGAGGAGACAGAGGAAGGGGGGGGGGGGGCAAAGCCAATATGCATAGCAAGGCCTGAGATCCTTGACCATGCAAGCACCACCCTTCTGCAGGCAATGGGCTGTTTCAGAGGGGCTGGTCCCCAGCAGGATTCTGGGGTGTCCCTTCTTGCAAGCAGTGCCGAGGAGACAAGCTCATTTGCCTAATAAAGCACTTCTGAAATGAAATCTGCGTCACAAAGCGGTGGCTTTCGTAGGAAAATACTCAAGATTTGTCAAGCAAACACTAAGACATTAGAGGGTATACTGTGATGTCCACACTATGTCAAAAATCCTCCACGTGTGATAGGTACATACACATATATTGATGGAAGGAACATCCATCCACTCTTCTTTCGGTAACAGTATCCCGATTTTTCTCCGGGAATGCCCTCTTCCCCATGCACCAGCTAGGTACTTTTGAAACCTTGGTGTGGCTTACCTACAGTGAAGCGTGTACACCTTAAGTGGCGATTCAGTGCCTATGCGTGTACATACACACCTGCGCAGGTACCCCTAAATCAAGATGTAGAACATTTCCAACTCTCCGGGGAGATGCCCTGTGCCCTCTTCGTCAATCCTGCCCCCCAGTCCCGGAGGTAACGGCTCCTCTGACTTTCAGCTCCCGGAGGGGATTCTTGCCAGGCTCTGTGCTCCAGCGCATAGCTGATTGGGCGGGGCGGGGGCTGTGGAGCATGTGATTTGGGCCTGACCAATCAGAGCATCACGTTCCTCCACCCGCAGTGATTGGTTCAGGGGTTGGTACCCACCAGCAGGACTGAAAGTGACGTGCCCGTGGGGGCAGGCCCTCTTGCTCACTATGGTGCCAGTGGGGAGATGATGTGTGCGTACCTGGGGCTGTAGGAGCCTGGAAACGGTCAGCAGAAGAGAGGACAAGGCTGAGAGGCGGAGAGAACCTGGGGAAGTTGTTTGAGCTCCTAGATCAAGCTGTATCCATGTGAGCTGGTAACAGATTTCTTTTGTTTAAGCCGCCCTGCTAAAGCATTAATAGATGCTTTTTAATAGAATAGATATCAAGTGCAAATTTGGTCGCACTCAATTTTATTTAAAAGTTTGTGGCTTCCTTTACTGTTAGGAGAAAGTCTTACTGTGATCTTCACAGACCCCCAGATGCCTCTGCTGCCTCACCACAGACCAGTCACTCCTGCGACACTGATTTTTCTCCCTCCTGCCACAGGGCCTTTGCATAGACATTTCTTCTTCCTTGACCACTCTTTCCTCCCATCTTCACCTACCTAACAGATCCCAACTCCGTTTTGATTCCCTCAACTAAGCTTTCCCAGGCCTTCTCGTCAAGGTCCCCTTCCCCAGTTTTGTGCATTTATCTCTCTCCTTTTGAATGCAAAACACGATTGAATTTTTACAATTGTGTGACGATTTCCTATCTCTTCCCCGCTCAACTATGAGTCCCGTGAGATCGCAAATGACATCTGTGTTTGTTCACTGTTGTCCTCTCGGGGTCTGACACTCACTTAGTAGGTCTGAAAACAAATTTGTATTAACTGTGTTTTCTGGCTGGGGGGAGAAAAATATTGCAACACTTTCCCTTTCTGAGTTGTGCATTTTTCTGTAGTCTTCTACTTCTTCAGGTGTACCTATTATTTTTGTAAACAGAGAACAAATTAAAGATTCATTTTTATAGAATGAAAAACAGTGGTTCTTCTTCCCCCCATAGAGACCCCATCGGCCACAGGTATCTGTTCCCACACCAAAGTATATGAGAAATAATCCTTTTAATTTTTTTCATGTTCACACACACAAACAGACACGATGAAACTAATGCACAGAATTATTTCCATTCAAAGTTTTGCTCCCACCAATTTTTCTAAACCTTTGGTTCCTGTTGCTATATATTTGCTAGAAGCCCCTCCAAACAATAATATGAACGAGCAAGTAGCTGATGAATCTTAACTGAAAAACTCAAAGGAAAGTTAGCTTTCTGTGTCCAGTTTTCCCCCGAGTACTCGTGCTTAGCATTGTGATTTTTACTACGCGCATCTCAGGAGTCATGTCTTCTGCAACTAAAATGATTCCTGGTTCACATAATGGGACTAAAGCTTGGTGATCCCCGGAGCTTTTCCACGAGCTCTAGGATGTCCAGGTGCTCAGCCACCTGGTCATGGATGAAATGATACAATGCGGGACGCCTGGGTGGCTCAGTTGGTTAAGCGGCTGCCTTCGGCTCGGGTCATGATCCCAGGGTCCTGGGATCGAGTCCCACATCGGGCTCCTTGCTCAGCAGGGAGCCTGCTTCTCCCTCTGCCTCTGCCTGCCTCTCTGCCTACTTGTAATCTCTCTCTCACTCTCTCTCTGACAAATAAATAAATAAATTCTTTAAA
>CM052884.1:81688198-81733202 GCA_028534135.1 Potos flavus | reverse complement strand
AAAAAAAAAAAAAGAAAAGAAATGATACAATGCTCTGCCCAAACCGGGAAGAGTGGGCTGGACGTCAGCGAATAGTCCTGGGGCTTGTGGCTCATTCATTGTGACCTTGGGCCTCGGTTTCTATTTCTCTGAGTCTCAGCTGACCTGTCTGTAAAACAGGAAGGAGGGGTTTGATCAGGCTAGCACTTTCCAAATTTTATTTTGGCTGGAAATCTTTTTTATTTTTTTTATTTTATTTTATTTTATTTTATTTATTTCTTAAAATTGTTTTCTTTCTCTTTTTTTTTAAGTAAGCTCTACATGGGGCTTGAACTCATCGCCCCAAGATCAAGAGTTGGATATTCTACCAATGGAGCCAGCCAGGCGCCTCAGAAAGCTTATTTCTTTTCAAATAAAATCAGAAGCCAAAGTTCAATACATAATAGATATAATATATATAATATAATATGTAAATGGATATAAATGGATAAAAGCAGAACTACTCTGTTTGCAGTGGGAACGGGGGTCTGACATCTGTCTACTTGCCAGTCTTTCAACTTTCCTGACCACCACCCCTAACACTTGCACGCGCGCGCGCACACATGTACACACCTCACACTTGCATCCATGCACACAGGCACCCCTGCATATACACGGGCACATACACGCCCACACTCACGCATGCACATACACAATCACGCGTGCGCTGCGGTAACCCGTGGGACACCTCCGTGGAACCCCCAGGGCACGGAGCACATGGTCTGCAAGCTCTGGACGAGACCATATCTTTTGGCTCTGATGTGCCCTAGATTTAATGTGATTTTGCTTATTTCGATACGAACCGCCTGATTCCCACCTTTCCCCAACTGTTTCTTATTTTGCCCATTCCCGCAGCAGCAATTTACTGAGTCAGTGAAAAGGACCACATGCCAGACATTACACTGGGGAGACGGCAGCCCCCAAGACCAGCATGGCCCTGCCCTCACGGAGCTTAGAGTCCTCGAAGGGAAATAAATCCCAAACCAACAACAGCACAGATGGCGTGTGACTGTGACGACAATGCTAGCAAAAGGAACTCCAAGGGGCTGGAGGGCACATGACCCCAGAGCCCCACTGAGTGGGGGCACAGGGACAGCATTAAAGGAGAGACCCGAAGGATGGAACAAGGAGGCCAGGAGGAGAGGAAGAGCATCAAGGAGAGTAAGAAGCCTGTGCAAAGGCCCGGAGTCTGAATCTTCCCACATCTGGGAGCAGACAGAGGGCAGAGCCTTGAGAGTGTGTTAAGAGGCTGGTCTTACTCCTAAAAGAAGCCTGAGGCCCTGAGCGAAGTATGCATCTGGGCTGACATACATTCATAAGCAACATTTCTGGAGCTCCTCCTGTGTGTGGCCACTCTTCTGAATCCCAGAGATAAAACAGTTAAAAAAATTTTTAAAGACTCAAACTTCGGCCCTCGTGGAGTTTATATTTTAATGGCAGAGGGAGAGACATAATGAAAACATTAAAACAGGTAAGGGGCAGGCAGATCTGGCTTTTGTGGGGCCTGAAGCTTATACATTTTGCGGGGAAGGATAGACTCCTTAAGAAAAAAGAATAAAGAATTATAAATATTGGAGCACCTGGGTGGCTCAGTTAGTTAAGCATCTGCCTTCGGCTCAGGTCATGATCCCGGAGTCCCAAGATAGCGTCCTGAATCGGGCTCCCTGCTCAGCAAGGAGTCTGCTTCTCCCTCTCACCAGCTCATGCTCTCTCTCTCTCTCTCTCTCTCTCTCTCTCTCTCTCTCGCTTTCTCGCTCTCTCTCTTTCAAAAGATTTATAAATGTCAATTTTTGTCAGGGCCTCAGAACCTGTTAGTGTGGGGCTCTAAAGTATAAACATCATCAGTGTTCTAGAAAACCCACCTCTGGGCAGATCGGTGTGATGGAGAAAAGTCAAGCCCCGGAGGACAGGGGGAATGGGGAATATTGAGGAGGGGGCTGCGACTGGAAATGAGGTAGACAGACAAGGTCTCATTGAGAAGGTGACCTCTGGAAAACCTAGAGGAGATGAAGGATCCTCATGGGGTTTTGAGGGAAGAGCATTCCAGGCAGAAGGAACAGTGCTTGCAAAGGTGCTGAGCCAGAGACCTGCCTGGAAGGAGGTCAGCATGACCAGAGCAGAAAATCACGGGGGTGGAGGGGGAGGTGGTCCGCGAGGTAACTCAAGCGAATGGGATCAAACTGGCATTGATCAAAGTCATCCTGCGAGGGTCCAAGGTGGGCAGCAGTAGAAACCCAGAGACCAGGCGCATTTCAGTGAGAGAGGCTGACAGAGAGCCTGGAACAGAGACACGGGCACATTTCAAGAGCTACTTGACCCCGTAGACTTAGGGGCGGGAGGGGGCTCAGCGCTGTTAAGTGGGTGGCTGGCTGGGGAAAGGGAAGCTGGAGAAGAAATCTAGACGAGAGTGGAGAAAGGGGACAGAAGTCTTCCTGCATCATTTACTCCCACCCAACCCTGTTGGTGGGAAACCCAAATGTTTTTCGACAAGTTAAATTGTGTCCTTCCGTATGCAAACGGGACTCTCTTGTCAAACGTTGTTTAGCATCTTCAAAGATGGCAGAGCCTTTGCAAAGCAGCCACAAAAGGCCTTCTGTGCTCCCCCCCCCAGGCCTGCAAGGCCCCTGGGAGGGGGTAGGGGGGGAACAGCTGATCCTATTTGAAGACGGCAGACTAACCCTGACGGGCCACGCTGGCGGAACACTGGGGCATTGACCGAGGCCGGGGCAGGAGGAGGAAGGTGAGGAGTGGACTGGAGGAGGGCGCGCAGCTACCGTCCCGAGGCTTGTGGTTTGGGGGGCAGAACAGACCCGGAGGCTTGAGCGGGGCCGCGGTAATCGGTGCAGGGCGTCGGCAGGGGGCCTCCGACACCGCCCCGGGCGCCAGTGCTCCTAACAGTTCACCTTTCATGACTAGTCGCACCTTCTGGACAGGCTGTGACGACCCAGCCTGGAAAAGCAGCCAGCCATTTGTGTCTTCCAAGGCTGGAGACGGGCTGCTGGCCGGGGGGCTGGGGGGGGCGGGGGGGGGTGTTCCTCACTCTCCCTGTTCCAGATGGGGAAGGGCTCCCTGGAGAGTCCGGTTCACAGACCGAGTCAGAGGCTGAGGGGTCCTCTGGACACCAGCTCGCCTTCATTCCCATCTGTGCACTATGTTTGGGGCAGAAACCTGGCTTTGTATCCCAGCTCTGCCACGGCTGTGTGAACTCGGGCATGTTCCTTGACCTCTCTGAGCCTCCATTTCCTTGTCTATCAGATGGGGATAGTGTTCTAATGCCATCTCTCGGGGCATCAGGAAGAATTAAGTAAGGGCTCAGAACGAGAAAGTCAGTAAGTGGAGGCCAGTATTATTATTCACAGACCAAAATTCAAGGCCATTAGGCTGACACTCACAGGGACAATGACCCTGACGCTTCTAAACCAGAGCTAGAAACCCGGGACACACGGGCGCTCTACCAAGCGGCTTCAACCTCCAGCACGCTGATCCCAAACTCGAAAACCCCAACACTGTGGAAACTCCTTGTGACTAACGAAAAAAGACTCTTGCAGCCCTTGGAGGATAGAAATGGATCCAGTCAGTTCGGAGGGGGGAGGTGACAGGCCTTGGCGAGAATGAGGAACACCCTTGGGAGGTGACCAAAGGCTAGCGTCCATTTTGGAAAGACTGCCGTGCCCGGAGAAAAGGGCTCCTTCCAGAGCACGTCAGGGCAGCTCAGGACTCCAGCCCCGACCCCCAGTCGGGGACCCAGACTTGCTGTTCAAACTGACAGTAATAATGGAGAGGCCAGTCCCATCTGGCTTCGAGAAGGGCTCGCTGAGTGAGCATGCGGGCCAAGCCCTGCTAACTCGGGAAGAACATGATTAATGAGGCATAGCCCTCTTTGCAGAGCTCAAGAGGACGAATATATTCTGACCTCTGCTGTGAGTTTCTGCAAATATTATCCTCTTGGATCTCAAAAGCGCCTAAGGAAGAGACATGAGGAAAGGAGCTGCCCTGAGTCACCCAGCGGACGGGGGCAGACGCGGGTCTCCGAGCAGATACGGGCCCCTCACTCACACCACAGTGTCTGGGGGCGTCCCACTCCCAGCCTGGCTCCCGCGTCGTGCTTCCCCCCCCCCAGATCGCCTCTCCTGTGTCCCCCGAAAATCACATCTAGGCGTGTCCTGTGATAAGAGGTTAGAAGGGAAAGTGAATTCTCTGCCTCCACTTCCCCAGAACCGGCGCCCTGCCCCTCCCTTCGGCCACAGCCACTCGCCCCGAGGGCTTGGCCCAGGGGCCCAGAGGACACACCGAGTGTCTCTCTCTCAGACCCCACGGGGACCCCGCCTAGGCCCAGCTCAGAGCCGCCGGGCCACCGCTGCCATCAAGCACGCAAATCAAGCCCGACCGTGACCCAAAACCACAGTGATTTTCTGAACCTTGAAAGGAACACAGACCTTCCCGGTTTCCAGAAACTCGAACCCAGTTGAAGGTTCACACCTCCTGAAGGCAAAGCTAGCCAACAAACAAAAGACATCCAGACAGATCCAAGCCCAAACATTAGCTCCCGGAATAGTGTCAGGCCAAACCCCACGCCCCCAAACTTCTGGTCCAGGTTTCGAGCCTTCGAACGTCAGAAGGAGGGTACTGAGGAGTCAGACCAAATGGGGACTGGGGGGGCGGGGCCAGAGAGAAGGGAGCCCCGGGGCGGCAAGGCTCAAAGACAAGGCCTGTCTCAGCCTTGAGGGTCTGTGGTAGAGACTTCCCTTGTCTATGGGAACAAATGAGGGGGGTCCTTCCCCCGGGGAAGGGAGGGCAGGAGCAGAGAAGTCAGCCAAGAGGGCTGTCCCTGAGGAGGCATCTTCCCGGCCGGGCATGGGCTCACCTCACCACGAAGCCCAGGAGGGATGGGGCTGGACCTGGGCCACCATCTCACAACCCCCACTCCCTGTCATCCTGGGCAGCAAAGGGAACAGAGGCAGGGTTTCGGGTAGCAGGAAACTTCGAGGCCCCACCCTCGAGGACTCTTGCCACATCTGGTCTGCCATCCATACCGGGGAAATAGCCCATGACGAGGGCATGGACTTAAGAAATGGCGAAGGCTGGCCAGTCAGAACTATGGACTGGCCCCCCAGGAGGCTTTCCCGGCCATGTCCTGCTCTGTGGGGACAGGAACAGAGCGGTGGAAGGGAGAAAGAAGGGTCTTTGCTTTGCAGAACTTAGCAGGCAGGGAGACGAGGCCTGGGGCACCCAGAAGTCACCAGGTGCAGAAATCACCAAGTCTTTTCCCGAAAATGCAGCGCCTACACCTCCAGCAGCCTGAGTCCATGGCTGACAGCTGTGTGTCGATGTGCCTGAGTAGGGGGCTTTCTCGGGGCTGTCCCCTTGCACGGGGAACCGGGCTGCTTCCCGGCTGGGCCTGAATGGGCAGGCTGGCGCTGAGCAGGAGGGGAGGCCCAGGGGGCTCAGAGGCCACTGAAGGATGAGCTCCAGTGCAGTGAGGGGAGGGGAATGACGCCGACTCCCACAGTGGCTAGTGGGTAAAGTAAAGGGGGGCTTAAATCCACAGGGGTCCAGACATGGGGTGGAAATGGCAGTCTTGACAACCAGACACTCTGCCAGCTTAGGTCCCCTCAGTCCAGGCTCAGCCGTGGCCCAAGGGTAAAGAGCCATTCTGCTGGGGAGAGAACCTTCTGGAAAGTTCCTGGCAGAAAGTAGGTGGTATAGGGCAAGCCATCAGGAGTCAGAACGGGCCAAGTTCGAGCCTTCACTTTCCTCCTGTGTGGTTTGGGCAAGTGCGTTAACCTCTCAGTGCCTCAGAGGCCCCCGTCTATAAAATGGGATAATTATCCATGGTAATCCTGGACGAAATGAGCTCACGCTTAGAAGGTGCCAACACCTAGTAGGGGCTCTAAGGCTTGGAGGTCACTCCTGGAGGAGTTGGCTGTCCCCGCTGCCGCAGAGGCTCTGCTTCCCGAAGCGCCTCCCCCCTCCCCCCCACAAGAGCCCAGGTGGTCCCCTGGGGCACAGGCTTGGAGCCCGGACACGGCAGCCTCAGCCAGCGCCGGACGCGGGTCTAAGGAGCGCACTCACCCAGCCACCAGTGGAGGCGTGTTGAGCCCCTCCACGGAAAAACTTGGATGGGCTGGAAAATCCCAACTGCAGTTACATTTTCAAACCTTCTCACAATCCAAATGTCAACACCAATCAAAACAATATGTTTATTTGCAACCTTCCTGCCAGGCCGGATTAATTTCTACAGGCTCGAAGCCCATTTTGGAACCATAATGTCTCAATTTTACAGATGAGAGGAGGGAGGAAAATACAGCCAAACCCGTCTTTGCCTTCCTAATCTGGGAAGTGCTGGGGGAAGGAGAGCATCAGGGTGCGTTTCGCGGTTGGCCCCGTCCACCTCCCCCCCACCCCCGGGAAGATCCCGTCACAGCATCTGGGGTACATCCCTTCTCCTGGCCTTTACCTTGCAGCTTCCTTCTCCCGGGTCCCAGCCAGGTCACCGATTTCTCTGCTCGATGGGGGTCTGGCAGGGCGGCAGGTGGGTGGGGACAGTCAGCCGGGGTCAGGAAGACGAAAGCCAAATTGAGGGATGAAATATCTCCGAGCCCCGGGGTTCACGTGGGCCCCAGATGAGCTGGGTCCTGGTGTGTGGCTTTGTAATAAGGAGAAAAATGTCCTGAGTCCAGACACTGGGCCCCACTGGCAGAGGACCTGGCCCTGCCTCAGACGTCCTGGCATGTGCTAGGCATTATGCGGGTACATTGCCCCATCTGGAATGCTCACAGCAGCTTGGCAAGGTAGGCGCTGCCATTGTGCCCATTTTTCTGATGAGGACACTGAGGCTTGCCCAAGATCTCCAGCGAGCATGTGGCAGAGTCAGGGTTGGTGGCTGGTCTGTCCAGAGATTGTGCCCTTTCCAGTCCTGTGGATGAAAGAGTAGAAGGGAGGTCTCCCGGGGAACGCTGGCCGTGGGGTGGCTTTGGAGCTCTCCCTGCCTCACAGCTCCACGGGCGACCAGCTGCCCCCAGGATGAGAGCCGAGCAGGCAGGACAGATGGGACACCGAGCGTCGTTCTCTATTGTCCAGCACACTCGGCTCTCTACTCAATATCCAACTCCACCTGGCTGAAAGGTAAGTTTAATCTAACGTCCCCTCCGCAAAAATCAGATTCTAAGGCCATCGTGAGAAATATGTGAAGTCCTATCCATGGGAGGGCTGGGAACGGTCCTCAGCTCTCCTCCTTGACCGCAAGCCCTACCACGTCAGAGCTCCGGTGCAGCCTTCGAGAAGCTTCCGCCGCTTTCCCCATGCTTTTACCCCTGGAAAGCGTGTCTCTTATTCGAGCTGGTGTCCTAGGCAGCAGTTTATATGTCTGGAGCCGTCACAGGGTCAGGTAAGGGACTCGGCCCCCAGGAGACCCTCGGAAAAATCTACACTGAAGGCGTGAGTTGAGGATGAAGGTACGCTACCACCTTGAGCAACGTGCCATTATTGCCCCCATTTTAGAGATGAGAAACCCGAGGCTTGGGAAGACGTGCTGACCCGTCCCCACCCCCCCACTCCCCCGGTCCCACAGCCGGTAAACAGCAGTACCTGGTTCGAGGCCTGGGTCTACTTGACTCCAGAACTATGTTCAGAGGCAGGAACAGTCAGGACCCGCCCCTGGACGCCTGCTCCACAGTCACCGCAGGAATCGGACTGGGCTCCAAGTAAGCCGGACCAGAAAGCCGGAGAGCCGGGCGGGCCCGCCTCCTCTAATTCCACAGGCGCCCACAGAGGGGCCCCCTGACAGGTCCTAAGGACCCCAGGCCATGGGACTCGGGCTCTCGGATTCACTTCAGATGGGTCTCACCCTCATTCCCCGCTGGGGAGGTCAGGCCCCCCCTCAGACCCCGGGCCGGCAGAGGGAAGAGGCTTTCTTCCGCATGATGGTGGTGGAAGGCTACAGAGGGAGCAAGAAAAACAGTAGGGAAAGCTGGAAAGCGTGTGTAGTGCAGCCCCAGAAACTTTACCCTGGTTGGATCACCTGTCCGGGGGGCCCACGAGTTGTCCTGGAGCCACCTGGCAGAGCCAAATGCCTCAGCGACAGAGTGGCAAGTCCCAGGGAGCAGATGGAGGGTGCTCCGTGATGGGAGTCCCGGGGCCCGCCACCAGGACGCGTTTACTCGAGAGGACCAGGGTCCACATATTCATTCCCTCACTTACTTCTGCACGCTCCCTTTCATTCGTTTTTTAGAATTATAAACAGCGTGAGCAAAAGGAGACAAAAAGAAAAAGAAAATCCACTCATAATCCCGCCTTTTAGAGATGACCGCTGTCACTACATGGCTAGACATGATTCCAGATTATTTTCTGTGCACGTTTGTTTTAAGAATGGGATTGTACTGTCCGAAGCTGCGTTGTCACCTACTCTTTCCCCTTTAGAGCGTGTAAAATGGTCGTGTGTGCCCACACGCTTCCCCACGCATGAAACACTTCTGGAAGAGTATGCAAGAAACCCGCCTCGCAGTTGCTTCCAGAGAGGGAGACCGCGGATCTAGAACGGGAGAGAACGTGACTTCAAATGTCACATATTTTTATGTCATAAGCACTTTCAAAGTGTTTATTAGGTGCCAGGCCCCGTTCTTCTAAGCGCTGTACAAATATTAAGCCATTTCACAGACTTCAAAAATACTTCCATAGAGTTTCGCTTCTTACCAGGTGTGTGTTACTTTCGTAATGAAAATTAAATTCTCAAACTTAAGTGAAATAGAGAGCGTCTCTCCACGTCAAATAACATCCATCAAATCATATCCATTTACGTATCACCTCGACTTGCCAGCGACAGTTTTCTAACGGGCGGTGTCCTGGGCCAGGCCCATTTCAGAGACCAGCCCTGGGATGGAGACGAGCAGACTTTCCAGCGTCCTTGAAAAGGAGCAAAAGCGGAGACAAAGGCCATCCCCACCAGCGGGCAGCCGCGTCTGCCCGTGTGTTAGAAACAGAAATCCTTCTTTGTGCTTGAGCCAAACCAGGTAGCAGATGCAAAGCCAGACCAGCCATATTGACTTATGGAGCCTCAAACCAAAGTGACCCAAATTCTGATTTTTTTTTTTAAACCAAATGTCGATGGAACCAGAGCTATTTCCCTGAAAGCCCGAAAGAGCTGCTCAAAGTGGGACCAGACCTCTGCATTTTTGTAAGTATTTCAATTACACTGTTCCTTAAATCTTGGAGAAGATCTATTTCAAGGCCCTGCGTTTTTTCAGCTTTAATGACATTGTGGGGCGTCCTTCACACAGGTCGGGCTCAAAGTCCAGACGTGGAAAGGCCTGGGTTATGAGTGCCTTTAAATGGGTTAGTAACCATTCTGAGTGCCGGCCTCCTGCTCCCCAGGGCTGTTGTAGGATTGAATTGCCCTCGGAAGAGGGGGCCCAAGAAGTGGTGGCCATGGAGGGGGCTCCGCCCCTTTGGTGAAGTCCCAGGACATTCTGAGACTAAGCCACAGACCCGGCTAGAGTAGCTGAAGGCACCCCCAAAGCCCTGTCCCGCAGGCCTCTTCGAAGCCCTTCAGAAGCCTGGGCTCAGACCCTGGACACTGCTGCCTCATTCTAGGCCCTAAACGTCACGGGAGTGGGAGGGAAAACAGCACCTGCCATCCCCAGCTGTCTCCCTCTGAGGTCACACCCGCCAGCCTCAAGCTGCCCATTCCGATCGCAGACCTGAGTTGACATCAGCCCCCGAGACGCTTCCCCCAGCGGGAAAGGGGGCCCCACATGACAAAATGGAGCCTGGGGCTTGGCCTGGGGACCACAGATAGACGCCCAACTCCCGTGCACACGCTCACACGCACACACACATCCCTAACCAGGAGAAGGAAGGAAGGGGAGTTGAAAATTGGTGCTCTGGTGCCCCTACACTCCCCCACAGGGAAGTGGTCCAGACCTTCCAGGGGGGAACAGAGGCTTCTAAGAGGGGAGAGTTCCCAAAACATGCCCAGGAGGCCACACGAGAGAATCTGATACCCCGGCATGGAGCCCTCTAAAGGGTTTGACACTGTCAGCCTGTCCTGGAGCCTTCCCAGCCAGGGGCTCGGGCAAAAGGTGTTTCTTTTTAACAGGTTTCACCAATATCAGGAGCCACCGCCCAGCCCAGCAAGGCCTCCCAGCAGAGACCTTTCCCTGGGGGCAGGAGTGTCCTACGCCCCTAGGATGGGGCCACCAAGTCAAAATCCAGGCCCGGCTGTCTGCTTGGAGGGGCAAAAAACAGTGCCACAGAATAAGGCAGCCCCACAGACCCCTGCACCCCACCTCTCTGGCTCCTGGAGACCAAGCTCTCTGTGGGTTCCTGATCCGCGCTGGGGCTTGCTGGCAATTACACACCAACACGTGAGCTGACCTCAAGTCAGATCTGTCTCCCCAGCCCCTCAGGAGAGAAGGGGTCAGGGCCGGGGGCCAGTCTCAGGCACCAGGTTCCATCTCCTAGAACTATTGTGACAGCTCAGGAAGGGGTTTTTACCTGAAACACGGTCCCTGTCCTCAGGAAAAACTTTGATCACTGGAAACTCCCAGTGAAAACCCTCCTTGTACACACCCTGGAGTCTCCATGTCCCCATCAAGCTATAGGAGACAGGCCCTCCAAGGAAGGTTCTGGAACTCGGGTGCTCCCACAGAGCCCCGACTGGTGAATGAGTCCCAGGGAAGCCCAGTCTGCAATTGCTGAAGGCGGCCGCACGGTAACGCCGTCCCGGTCCCCACCCCCACCCCGCCGAGCTCGGCCTGCAAATACTTCGAATTCTTCCAAATTAGAAGGGCCAGTCCCCATTTTGACCAAAATGCAATTTAAGACTAAAATCCCCCCAGTCTCAGGGAGACACTCACCCCCACCCTGGGCCCCTTGGAAGCTGAAACTGGGCTTTGTGACCGCTCTGTCTGGCCGCTCTTTTAGCGGCTTCAGTTTGCTGGGGGTGATTAGAGTGGCCCATGAAGGATAATAATAATAATCTGGAAAAACTAATGCTACCTGGACGTAGCTTACCAACCTGTAATTTAGGGCCGTGGATTTCTGGGCAAGGCAAACACAAAGAAGGTCGCGTTGGCCTCGCCATTAATCTTCACAGCAGATGTGAGTTTCGTTGCTGAACATGAACGAAAAAAAAAAAAAGCACTTCCCTATCGAGCTGGGGCTGGGGTCTGTTCTAAAATGCATACACAATTCATAATGATGCATTTGATTAATGGTAAATGAGCATGGAATTCTGAGGGCCAACCCATGTGACGGTCACATTAGCACCAGATGAAGCTGTCATGTGAGTGATGTGACAAAAATCCAAGAGCGGGCCACTCTGCAACCGAGACACCAGGGCCGCGTGGCGAACGGAGACCAAATTTTCTGCGATTTCTTTCTTTCTTTTTTTTTTCTTTGTAAGGGGGGAAGGCAGAAGAATAATCTACAGATGAACAAGGAAGAAAGAAACACGATTCCAATTTGCACTCCGAAGTCGCCATTTACATTGAAAAGGGGAGGTTCCAATGTAACAATCTGGATTTCTTTAGGTCTCCTAGCCACAGGGGTGAGCTCAGAAAGCCAAAGGGGACCAGAGTGGGAAGGGAGTGTCTTGTGATTCTCTGATAAGCTCGTTTATTACTGATGGTCGGGAAGGCCATTTAAAAAAAAAAAAGGACAGAGCTCTTAAAACCAGTCAGGCGTCTCCAACGGTGCTGAGAACCAGGGTCTGGGGGCCGCAGAGCAGCAGGCAGGCCCAGCACAGTGCCCGCGGTCGGTCGGTCGGTCGGTCTGCCGGTGGGGTCAGTCGGCGTTTCAAACGCCTGTGCTTTGCTGGGTGTGGAATGTCTCCAACTCCAGCCCAGGCAAGTCTTACTGAAAACATTATCTTTTCCATCAATAATACCCCGAAGTTCTTTATTAGCAAACTCCCTGGCAAAAGCTGACATATTTACAGCACGCAGTAAACTTTACGTATCTACAACAATATTAGAGGAGAGCGAAAGCCCCCACTCAGTGACCACAACAAATCATTCAGACTTAAAATGATCAAGTGGGAGGTTAATTGTCCCAAAGAGAAGGACTCCCGACGACTCCCATCCCATCCAGCGGCGAGAGGAGCGTTCACGAAGATGAAAAAAGTATGTTTGAGGATTGGAAACATAAGAATACATATTTAAAAAAAAAAAAAAGGAAAGAAAAGAAAAGAAAATCCAACTGATATCACCGTCTAGGCTGAAGGAGAAACCTGATCTTGAATGGAATGGTTAACATTTGGGGCTGTTTGGAAAGAATTGCTCCAAGCTGTTTTTGCTCCAAATGTATAGATTTAAGGTAGGACGCTCGTGTAGGTCCTAACCACTCTGGAAACAAGTCCCCCATTACTTTGCATCTGACAAAGGTAGGGACGAATTTTGTTTTCCGTTTCTTTAAACTGGGTAGCTTTGCTGGTTTTAACTTGGAAACACGCTAGAAAAATATTTACTTGTCTTCCTCTTTTTATCACTCTGCCAACGTGTTCTCCTGTAAGGATCGTGTTTTTCTCTCAGCTCTCTTCACTCCTTTTCCTCTTGCAGTCAGGCCAATGAAGTGTCGACCCAGGACCCTGACTCTTTCCCAGCCCCTGCTCGCCTAGAGAAAGTACGCCAACTTTATGGGAATTCATGGAAAGGAAAATTATATACATATACACATATATATGTGTGTGTGTGTGTGTGTATATATATATCTATATATATAATGAAGATTCCAAGGTTCTCAAGGAGGGCACTAGAGGGATGGGGGCCCTCAGTCTCCAAAACTCCTAGCCAGAGAGAAAATGATTTGTTTTGAAAAAAATAGAAATAAATGCATATTTGTTTGGGAGGAATCCCATCCTTGGTCTTCTGGGAAGTATTTGATTTTTAGCTGTTTTTTGGCAAATCCAGAAAGGGAATTAGGTTTTCATCTAAAGCTTCTGTTTCCAGCCCTTTTGTTAAATGAGCCTCTCTTCCCCCTTGAACGTTTCATTAAGCCATTTTCCTCAAGGAAGAAAGAAAAAGGAAAAAAAAAAAGAAGAAGAGAAAATTTCCAACTCTAAAAAAGTATAAATATTTCTTCAGAAGAAAATATCAAAGGTATCTCAGGGAGGAAATGAAAATAATTGTGTCAGAGAAGGGCAATTTTTTAAAAGGTTTTTGGACTCTGCATTTGAACAGAAAGACTTTGGAAACTTACATTAATGACTGGCTTCCCCGGGGCTGCTCTTTTGCGGGAATCTGTTTCTCCTGCCAGCGTTTGCAAACTCCTCTTCAAAACAAATGCATAATTTTCTAACTTCACAAATGGGTCGTCACACACCTTCACCATTTACAAAAACTAAACTAAAATAAATAGAAGAGCTGGGCATACTGAAACCAGAAAACGTATCTTCAGGTGAAAATATTTGATAAAGAAATGTATATTAAAAGTCCTGTTTTTAAAGGCAGTGGTTGGTGCAGATGAAAATGCAAATTGGTGACAATAAAATGTCACCAGATTCTTATACTTTCGCTGTGCAGAACGTCATCAAAGTCATCCCACATGTTAACATGGTTTTTATATATCTTTTGTATGCGGCATCCATTTAATTTTTATCAACAATGACAGTCCCAATCTCCAAATATTTGTGTCAGGGGCAGGAAAGGGAGACGCACCCAAAAATATCCTCAAAATTATATACTGATGTCAACACCACTTTTTAGAGCTGTTATGTTTTTGTGGTTTTTCCTTTGTAAAAACATCTCTTTCCCGGGCTTTTGGTCCATACCGTATCTATAGATGAGATTTTTTTTTTTCCTTGCAGTCGTGGGGACCACAGCCTCTGGCTGCTCTGAAAGCAATATCTTTTAATTTGTTCTTTCAACCTCGAGGAAGCCATACTATTCCTTTTTCGCTTGGTCTGTGCTGGAAATGAATTCCACAATTTGCAGAGTCTTCGGCATCCCTTATCCCGTAACAATACAAGACGTGGAAAATGTGCTTAAGATTGAAAATCGCATTTTCAAAATCCAAGCGTTTCTTTTTCTAGACTTTTGCTAAAGCGGCTTATTGTACAAATCCAAGTATTGCTTAAATATCTCTAGGGGTTAAAAAAAAAAAAAGAGCGTGATGTACTATTTATTATATTTCATTAGATAAACCTCAAAAAAGTAAACATTTTCTCCCCTCGATTCACCCACTGCCTGTTTCAGATTTTAATGCAATGATATGTTTTTTTAGGATCTTGAATATTTATATTTCGGAACTTAAATATCTTTATTTAAACCATATACCGTCTAAATCTCCAAAACCCTAGATTTTTAATATTTTGGCGACTGAAATTTGGCATGTTTGAAGGTTTGCTTCCCTGCAGAAGTCTCTCGTTATCCAAAGTAGAAAAACAAACTAGAGGCGGATTAGAAACTGCCCAACGCTGGCTGCTCGCACAGCTAAAAGCATACAGCCGACCCCGTTTACGTTCTGCCCTGGGGACAACGACTTTCTTAATAATAAATAGGGAAAATGTAAAATGTTTTCTTTAAATTAAAAATCGAAATGAATTGTTTTAATGAATATCTCTGGTTATGAGGGAAAAGCATGCTTCGTGTGTACACTTTCAGAAGAAAAATTTCCTGTGTGGTTTTCCCTGTGAGATCAAAAGGAACTAATTAACTTTTCTATAAGGTAAACAAAACTTTAACTTGAAATATCCCCATGAAGTATGTGGGAAGTGAGCTTTTGTGTGAGTGAAAGCAAGAGGGAGGGAGGGAGCAAGGGAAGGAGGGAGGAGGGAGTTGGATTTAATTTTATATTTGAAATTGTCTCATGCTCAGAAGGTATTGGAAACCCAGTGTTGTCCAAGAGTCAGCCTTCTTTTTATTCCCCCATTACCAAAATGATATTTAAATCAAAGGCTGAAACTTTGCCAAGTTCAAGTCCCCCGAAAGATTAATAGGGCATTGTTCTGTTCATAGAAAATTGGTTCTTCTTAGAGCCCCTTTAAGAAGAACTGGGTGTGTGAAGGAGCATGAGGAAGGAGTGTGGGAAAGAAGGGATCTGGAAAACGGGCCGCGGCCTGAGTGGGAGGGTGGCATGGGGAGAGAATCTTCAAGAGCACAGACAACCCCCTGCCCCATCCCCAACCAGAAGTCACCAGGGTCGAGGGGAGCGGGCCCCCAGCTGGAGCCCCCGTTCCCCCAGGACTGGGCTCACTTTCTCAGGTTTCGGGGACAAACAAGAGCAGGAAGCAGCCCTGAAGGGGACCAGGAGGGTCTTCAGGGCTGTGTCCCCTCTGGGTGCTGACCCCCAGGCTGAGAGTTGAGAGGGGCCCCTCTTGCCCCTCCCAGGAGGAGCAGCTGCAACCAGGGACAGAGCCCCTCCCAGGACAAAGAGTCCTTGGCCAGCTTTGGGCGAGCCGCCCAGGGCCAGGGCCCCCTGGCCGGGCCTCCTCTTTGCCCTTGCCAGCGTCGGGACAGGCGGCCAGCCCAAAGGACAGAGATGGCAGGAGGCAGCCTGTGTGGGAAGAAAGGGCTCCTCGCTGGAGGGCTCAGCAAGGCAGGAGACCCTGGGCACCTCCATTGTCTGCCCTCGGCTTCAGAATCCCCACAGCAGAGGCCCTACGTAGGGGACACACATATCACACACACACACACACACACACACACACACACACACACACACACACACACCCTCCTCGGCTCGCCAGCCCCTCCATCGCCCTTTATGGTTGCTTTGTGGATGATGAGACTCATTGCTGTCCTAACAGCTAACGCGTACTCAGAGCTTGCCCGGTGCCAGGCTCCGAGCTGAGTGCTCCATTGGAAAGTTCACAGCAAATATAGGAGGTGGGCAATACTACCTCCGTTGAGCAGATGAGGACACAGACGAACAGAAAGCTAAAGTGACTTGCCCCGGGGCACCCAGCAACTCACACACAAGGTCACCGAGCCACAAAGCTTAGCGGGGATTTGGTTGTGACCAAGTCCCCCACCCCCACGCCATAACCCCAGCTTAGTGGCCAGGATCTAGGCAAACAGTCTGGTTCTATTATGATGGGAAGGGTCCTTGACCAGGCTCTTTGCCTAGACTCTTGGCCACGAAGCTGGCATTGGAAGAGGTGGGTGTGAACTCCAGGGACCACCCCCGGGGACATTCGCACCCCATCCCGGTGGCAGAAGCTCAACCCATGTGGCTCAGTCCATAAGCGAATACCGATTGTGTTATTAGCGATGAGGGACCCACCTGAAGTCCTTTATTCATTTACCCAGCACCTAAATCTGCAAACCATTTCCTTTCATGCCAGCTGGAAGGGCCTAGAGACCACCCCTACAAAATCCCTCTCATTCACATCCAGGGAGCTCTCTTGAGAGGATAAGGAAAGGTGGGCTCCTTGGGGAGGGGGCACACTGCCAGAAGCCTGTGTCACCTCTGATGCAGTACTTGGAAGAGGCCAGAACGAGCATCCTTCCTAATGGCATACCAGAGGGGGGGAAACTCCAAGACTGAATACCCCAAGTGTATCTTTTTTTTCCTCTGGAAAATAACTAAATTCTCATGGAAGAAGAAAAAGGGTCTCCTCTGCCAGGATTCAGTAGCAAGACCAGCAGTGATTTTCCCTAAGGCCCAGCACGGGAAGTGAGTCAGCCCACCACGGCCACATCCTAGCTGTGTGACCTCGAGCAAGTTGCTTTACCTCTCTGAACTTCAGTCTCCTTATCTGTTAAGTAGAAATCACTCCAGCTACCTAGAATGTGATAAAGTATGTTCGGTCCCTAGGGGTCAGTCTTCACGGGGGCTTAAAGAAGCAATTTCCTCTCCTATCCCCCACCTCACCTGGAAATAATCTCTACCCCCAAACTGGCCCCCTGCCCCCCGGACAAGCCCCTTCACTGCTCTAAGCCTCCGTTTTCCCAGCATTTCCTTCAGGGTCTCGGCAGGGGACAGACCCCCATGTGCCACCCACGGGACCCATGTGCCACCCACGGGACCCAACAGCCCCCTTTGGAGTCTAGCAGGGACGGCGGGGGATAGATGAATTCCTCCAGCTATGAGAGGGAGGACTAGAGCACAGCCCTCCCTGCTACCCACTGCCTCCCCCTACTCCCCATCCCCAGTGAGCTCTGACTCTGACATGTCACATCGTCTGTCGTCTTGGAGTCGAGGAGGAGGAGGTGAGGGCTTGTGGAGCACGTGAGAGGCCTCAGAAGTGGAGGCTGGTGATGGGGAGCCCTCGGTCCCCCTCTATCCAGAAGCTGACACTCAGGGTGGGAGGCAGGGGTAGGTGGCTATTACCCCCAAAGGCTTCTCAAAAGGTATTTCCTTCCATGTCCCCAATGACACAGAGACAGCCCGGGTAGGACTGACCCGAAGGTCAAGCCTGAGTCTGCTCTCCTCAGAGGGAACCAGAGACCTTCCTCCGTCACCCGCCATCAGCCCAGCGCTGCCTTCTCTCTCACTGGGGTGCCCGGGTTCACATCCAAATGTGGCACGTTCCCCAGCCAGGGAGTTTGGAGTATACTGTTCTCCGGTGAAAACGCTCCCGCTCCCTGCACCCAGAGTTTCATCGGCTTCTGGTATAATCAGCTATGTGTATATACGATTTATGGACAGACACATATTCCTATCTGCACACATACACACACACACACACACACACACACACACACACCACGCATAGAGCAAACACTGAATAAATATTTGCTGGTCGGACTTGCTGAGGACATCTATGTATATGCATCTGTTGGGAGTAATACATGCGTCCAATATGCATAAAGAGATAGACACATATGGTTTTATATACAAGGTTAGAGATCAGTTTATATGAGTGTATATACATCCATAACTCTATTTCCAGTTGGCATCAGGCAGTGGGCTGGCATCTGGTACAAACGAGCTTATTCATTTGGGACAAGCATGTAATCTGTGTGTGCACAGAGGGAAAAACGCGACTGGTTTGTTTTTTTTTCCCCCCTTTTTCTTCCAAATGTTGAATATACAACTTGTGATGCTTTCAATAGAGCTTACAGAAATATCAAGTTTTAACCTAATTGTTAACTTGGAATTTCCAAAATTAACCAAAAAAATAACACGGGGCCGTCAGTCCCTCCCAAAGCCACCGGAGAGCCCAGCTCTGAAGAATTGCCGTATTTAAACACGCCGGAGTCGGATTCCACCGCTGTTTACTGAAGCGCTTCGGGCTTGTGTACAGTATTCCATTTAATCCTCACACCACGCTCTGAACTAGGGTTTATCCTCGCTGGGAGGGTGCTTATCGAGGCCTGGAGAGGCTAGTGACCTGCACGAGGTGACCCCGCTCATGAGTGATGGGGCTCGGTTATCCCTTCCCTGGGGCTGCCGTAACAAAGTACCACCACCCAGCTGGCTGGAAACAGCAAAAACCTGTCCTCTTCCGGCTCTGGAGGCCAGGAGTCCAAAACCAAGGAGCCAGTAGGTTTTCTTTGCTCCCACTAGCTTCTGGCGGCTGCCAGCAATCTCTCCTTACGCAATCACTCCCCCAATCTCTGTTTCCAACATCACAGAGGCTCCCCCACCCACCGTGTGCCCATGCCCAAGCTTCCCTCCTCCGATAGGGACGCCAGTCGTGGGGTGAGAGCCCACCCTCACCCAGTCTGACCTCATCTTAACCAATTACACCGGCAAACACCATCTCTCCAAACCAGGCTGCGTTCGCAAATCCTGAGCAGACGTGAACTTGAAGGACACATGGCTTAACCCCGATTTGGCTGGAATTCGGACCAGGTCTTTCCAGCAGAGCTGGGCCCAAGTCTTCCACCTCCCGTCCCCCTCCTAGTCAGGGTTAGACACAAGCAAGAGAACACGAGGAGATAGCCTTCCTTGAAAGTGTGGCCCAGTCGCACGGGGGTGGGGTGGGGGGGTGGAGGACATTTGCATGGGGCCGAGCTCTGGGGGGGGAGAGGGGAGCTCAGTGAGGCGGTGGGAGTGTGGGTGGGGCAGGGGACTTCCTGCCTCTACTACGGGCTGCAGTAGACTGACAGCCACTGGCCACCGGAGGGGCCCATTCAACTGTAGCTCTCACTATCCATGGTGGCCTCATGTTGGTCATTAGTGTCCATAGCGGCGATGGGGAGAGGGGGCTCTGGAGGCCGACCGCTGGGGTCTGACTCCTGCGCCTGGCCCTCACTAGCTAGGTGACCTTCAACGCATTAGCTGACCTCTCTGCTTCGGTTCCTTTTTCTGTAGAATGGGCATAACAGTAATATCCACCCCATACTGTGGAGGAAACTGAACGACTGTCTGTGTGTGGAACACCCTGCCCCCTAGGAGTAGGGGCCGTAACCCCCTCATGGCCGCCGCCAGCATCGCGATGGCCACCACCGTCACGTAAAGGTCGCTACTTCATCCCCCCCAGGGTTGCCAGAGAGGGTCAGAGACTGAGCGTAGGAGGGCTCGGCCCACAGTGAAGACAACGAGTGACGCGGGTGTGGTTACTCAGGATCAGGTCACCTTCTGAGGTAAACGTGTGGAAACTACAGGTCACGGCCTCCAGGGCCGGGAATTCCGGGTGTCAGAGTTAAGGGGTCACTGCCACACAGGCCGTCTTCGCCTCGGCCTCTCATGCCCTCCAGTCTGCCATGCCCGTCCCAGGGGGGTCGGGGGCAGAGCACCAAATGGGGGGTTTCGGGCCAGGACCAGGCACGGCCGGCAAGCCTGGGGCTTGGTCTCTGGAAGGCCCTGAGGGAAAGTCGGGGGGAGGACGAGGAAGCAGGCCTCTAAGGGGGGAGTGCTCATAAAATCATTGGCGAGTAATTTACAGCAATGAAGTGTAACACCTAATACCTGCCAGTGTGAGAGGTTAATGGGGAAGGTTAAGGGGCACAGGCCGGCTGATTTATGGGCCTGGCCAGGGGCTTTCATCCTGACCAAGGCTCCAGGGGCCCCGCCTGGAGGAGAGGCCAGGGGAGGGAGCAGGCCAGCTCCAGCCAGTGGGGTGGGGAGGACACCGGAGCAGAAGGAGGGTCTGAGGAGAAGTGGGATAGAAGAGGGGGAGGGAATGGTCTAGAAAAAAGGCAGGGAGGAGGAAGGAGTGAGGTGCCACTCACACGCACCCCCGCAAGGCAGTGATGATGGAAGCTGTTGCTTGGAGGCCACAGAGGCTTGTCTTGTATGTCACCTTCACGTGGTGGGTTCCAGAACATTCTGCATGCATCAGCGTGGCCAGGAAAACAGAGTGGAACCGGTGCATTCAGGGATGTAAACTGGGGAGTGATTTCTGTGTGTGGAGAATAAGGCAGTCAACAACTAACTTCATCAGCATAGAACCGCAGTCTGGAGCCAAGACAGGCCTGCTGGCTCTGCCACTGAGAATTGGGGCTCTTGGTTCTGCCCCCTCCATAAGTGGGAGTCGTGATGCCTACTGCCGAGGACATTTCTGTGCATTCCACAGCTAACCTGGCACCATAGCTGACCTGGAGAAGGTGAGGTACAAGAGTGGGGGCTCAGGGGACACAAAGACTGACAAGTAGCTGGCTGAGCCATCGCTCACCCCCCAGCCCTGGGAGAGCGATCACGGGCCTCCAGGCAAGCTCCCTACATGCATATGAACACACACATGTGCAGACATGTGCACAGCCAGAACACACCTGCCCAGACCCCTTAACTCTCGAAAGCCAAGCCAGCTCCTAGCTCCTCTAGACACAGAACCTCAATCAAAGAAACATTGGCCAGCATCCAAAACTTGAAATTCCATTAAAATGTTTACTGCAGACTCACAAGAATGGGGAGATCCTGTTCATAAACCATAGCACCAGAATCATCTGAGAGTCTCTCGCTCTCCCCTCGCCTCCCAGGGCTCCTAGACCTGGCAACTTCCCTCCCCGCCTCCCTTCTTGCTGACTGCAGAGTGTCAAAACCCCATTCTCCCACCCCTAGCCTGTCTGTGCTCTTCCTACTTCCCATGTCTCTGCAGCCTTTCCCAGGTAAATGTGCCCACTTTTTCTGACTCGTCTGTCCCCTCTCCTTGCTCCACAATTCCTCGCATCCATGGTGGGTGGGGGTGGGACAAGAAGCTGGGAATACTCAGGCCTTAGTATTTTATGCACATGCACACACACACACACACACACACACACACGCACGCAGTCTTATGAGTCTCCTTGATAGAGGGTCCATCACCCTCTGCCACTACCTGGCCTAGAGGGCATCCAGACCATGTCTTCAGTTAGAGCCCTCATGCCTTCCTTCTGCCCACCTGGCTTCTAGGCTGCAGCACTGATCTGAGGGAGAAGAACCAGGTGCGGCATCCCAAACCCTGACTCGGGTTCTGCTTTGCCCTTTCCTGGCTGTGCGAGCCCAGAGGGGGTCACTCAGATTCCCTGCGAGGCCACGTGCCTAAAAGGCAAGATGTGCACAGCCTTCCTGGATTCAAGATCCAGACTTGAATGCCAGCTCCGCCACTCCCTCGCTGTGTGTCTTTTGGCAAGGGGTCAACCTCTCTGAGCTGCGATTTCTTCATTATAGAATGGTGTATCATGATGACAACCTGAACGGTTTCTGTGAAAACTAAGGACAACAAGATATTGTAGGATCGTGAATACGAATGTTTGGGAAATGTTTCTTCAAACACAAGGGAAACAAGTTTCCATTTGGGACAAGGCCTTCCGTTTCCAACAGAATATTCACCTTAAGGGAAGCCAGGTGGGCAAGATAAGGCAATGTAGGGTACAGATTTCGGTCCAGTATTCCAGGGTTGGAATCTCTGCTCTGTCCTTCCCGAGCATATGCCCTTTGTCAAGGCTCCAGGCCAATCCTCTGCCTCAATTGTCTTTTCTGTAAAATGAAGAGAACCATAGTACCTTCCTATGAGATTGCTCTGAAAAGTACCCATTCAGACGAAAAGTAAAATAATAAAATATTTAGTGAGTACCTGTTCGGTGCCGAGCACTTCTCCAGGCCCCGGAGTCTGATAAATACATAAGGTTTCTGGCATTATCACGGGGGAGACAGACCATGGAAAGGCAAACAGATAAATAAGCCAGATAATGACGGTTAGTGGTAAGCGCTGGGAAGGATTCAAGGAAGGTAAGTGACGGGGAGTCCCCGGGGAGGTGAACTTGCATCGCGGGCCCCAGAAGACAAAACCTCTGGTACAAGCTGAGAACTGGGTCTGACTCACCACAGGTGCTCAGTAAGTGATACTAACCCTTGATGATGGTTATTATAGGTCTGGTTCACAGCTAGATCAGGAAGGGCTTCTGGGAGCTGATGGAGATTCGCCCGAAAGAGCAGGTCTTGCTGCCCCCGTTTGGCAAGGGAGAGATGCGTGACCGATGGCCCAGCTAGCGCAAAGGCCTGACTTGCTCCAGCTGCCACGGCGTTTCTAGAAGGTTCTGCACCATCTCCTCCCCCAGCCCCCATCAGGCTTTCATTTCCTCAGGCGGAGGCTGGGCGCCAGCGCCCTGCTGCCAACCTGGATGGCGCACCAGAGGCCAGGACCATTTGCCGCAGGTTTCACGGGGTGTAAAGTGCTCGGCACCCATTAAAGCTAGAGGGGTTGCAGGCTGGGGGCTAAGATCCTGCCTAAAAGGCTCAGAAACACTTCGGAAAGAGCCAAAGACTTCCAACACTTTGGGAAAAGCCCTGATCTCTGGCTTTGCCCTGGAACCATTTATCTCAGCTTTTAAATGTCGTGGGCCAGGCTGAGAGTTTTGTCAAAAGGAAAAATGGTGGGGGGTGGGGCGCCAAGAGTTGGTTAAGCGCCCAACTCTTGATTTGGGCTCCGGTTATGACCTCGGGGTCCTGGGATCAAGCCCCGTATCTGGGCTCTGCACTCAGCCACTCAGCGAGGAATCTGCTCTCTCTCTCTCTCCTTCTGCCCCTACCCCCCACTCACATGCATGCTCTCTTTCTCTCTAAATAAATAAATAAATAAATAAAATCTTAAAAGAAAAAAAAAAAAGAGGAACAATAGAGCCAGAATGAGTGGGGAATCTCCCTGAGAGCTCCCCAGTATGGGCAAGGCAGCCCCTGCTAGTCTGTCCGCCCATGGCAGCTAATAGGCCCTGTCTGTGTGTAGGCCTTTAGGGGAGGCGCCCAGAGCAGCAGGTACAAGTTATCTGCTTGTCATCTACTTGGGGGAAGGGAGGAAAGAAAAAACATTTACTAAGTGCCCATGACCCTTTATGTACCACACCTTCCCATATTCTTTCCTCGCCAGAGCAATGCATCAAGGCCAGCATTATCATCCTCCTTTATCAGATAGGAAAACAGAGGTCCAGGTGTGCCTGGGTGGCTCAGTAGGTTAAGCGTCTACCTCCAGCTCAGGTCACGGGATCGAGCCCTGCGTCAGGTTCCCCGTTTAGCGGGGTGCTCTCTCTCGCTCTCGTGCTCTCTCTCAAATAAATAAATAAAATATATTTTTTTAAGATTTTATTTATTTATTTGACAGAGAGAGAGAGATCACAAGTAGGCAGAGAGGCAGGCAGAGGGCGGGGGGGAAGCAGGCTCCCTGCCGAGCAGAGAGCCCGATGCAGGGCTCAATCCCAGGACCCTGAGACCATGACCTGAGCCGAAGGCAGAGGCTTTAACCCACTGAGCCACCCAGGCACCCCTAAATAAAATATTTTTTTAAAAAAAGGAAAACAGAGGCCCAGAGAGGTTAAGTAACTCACCAGAGGTTGACCAGTGACTATATGTCAGAGGCAGGATTCAAACCCTTGAAGAAAGAACGGTTTTCCTCCACAGAGAAAGTGAAGTAAAGCAGCTTGGAAGAGACGATGCCTCCCTTCTGGGGGTGGGCTGGCAGGGGCAGAGGTAGGGGAGGAGGAAGAAGACCCCTGCCCAACCAGCCAACCGGGCCCAGAGACCCAGGAGTGGCTGGTAAGCAGCCAGGTTGTCTTCCATCCCAAACAATGCAGATAGAGTAATTTACCCATGCCAAGCACTTCCCAGGAACTTTCTCGAATAATCCTCTCTCCTCCTCCCCAGGACCCAATTACAGAAGTTATTGCCAGTTGACAGAGGAGAACACTGAGGGCTTATGTGACACAGCCCCAATCATTCGGACTCCAGTGTCCGACTCGCTCGCTCCCCGTGTGACTCAGCCCCTGGACCTGGACGGTGCGCCGTGTTGAGTGTTAGCCTCCATTTTCCAGGCCCTCTGTCGTTCCCGAGCATGTTTTCCATTCATTACCTCCACTGACAATGTGAGCACGCCTCGGGGACGGGGCATCTCCCCAAACCCAGGCTTTGACCAGTGGCCCCGGGGGAAGACAAGCAGTGGGGGCCATGAGGTGCTGAGAAGGGGAGGCTGGTGGCAGGAGAGACCCGGGGAGGCCCCACAGCCAAGGCGTGAGGAGACTAAGCCTTCATCAGCCATCAGGCGTCGTCGGGACCCTGAGCCTTAACCTCCAGGAAGCAGTCACCTCGTGTTTGACAGTTTGGAATTGCACCTCACCTTCCCTGTCTACCTGGAGGCCACGGAAGGGACCAGAAGGCCTAACTGACCTCTCTTCTGACCCGTGTCCCGGGCACAAGACGGCTGGAAGACAGCGGTTTGGAACGAAAAGGGGGCCATGAGCTGGTTTCCGTATAACGTTGAACTATTCAGATCCCTTTTTAAAGCAGAAAATGATTAACCCCTCCCCAGACAGCTGCTCTCGCGGAGGTGGATCAGATGTGGGGAAACAGAATTCTCCAACCAGCGCTGCTCAGTTCGTGGGTTCATTCATTCCTTCAGCATTTTTGCCCGAGCCCTTTCCAGCTAAAGATTATATTACAGGTGATAAGTGGATAGAATGAATACTCTTCAGGGGAGGGGCCCATAACTCCAGTAGGGAAAGGGTGTGGGGAAAATTCCAGAAGACTGAGGCTTCTATGCCTCCGGAAGCTGCTAAGGGGGAAGGGAGAAGAGCATTTCGGACAGAACACATGGCATGGGCAAAGGAAACATTCCAGAAAACCCTCTGGGGATCCAGATTGGCCGGACCCAGCCAGGGCCTCACCCCTGCTCTCCGTAGAGCCAAGGCCCCTGGTACTTCCTGATAAAGGTGTCATGATTTCCTTCCTCCCTTTCCGAGTGTCAGCTCCCCAATTTGTGGGGATTTTATTAAAAACACACAGTTAATGGCTAGGAAAGAGGAGGCATTTCTGCCTTCTCTCTCCCCACCCTGAGCCCCTAACTCTGGCTGGAATGTTGCCATCAAAATAAACATTAAATACGAAATGTTAGAGCTGAGTTATGACTTTTGAGGGTGCTGGGAGAAAAATTTATAGCAACATTACAGTGTTTTGTTAGAAATCTCTTAATGCACCCAAATGGGAAGGTGTGTGTGTTTTTTATTAAAATGTTACACTCTATAAATCCGATCTGCGGGAAGGACACAGGTGGCGACCCAGGGACTCAGCTGAGGAAGCTGTCACTTCTATCTTTGGGGCCCGTCCTGTTCCCTAGCTCTGGGAATAGCTCTCCCCAGCCCTGACTCCTCTCCACGCTGCTCCCCTTCCCTGGGAAGGAAAAAAAAAAAAAAAAGCTTGTTTCTTCCATCCCCACCCCAGGAAAAGCCACAAAAGAGTGTGAAGATCTTTGTGAGACTTCCCTCAGGGTCTGACTAAAAGTTGCAATTTTCTTAAAAGGCCTCTCTGAGCCAGAGAGCCCCTACAGAGTCTTTATGAAGTTCTTCTGACAGGGCAAAATTTCCTGTTGGTCCATTTTCGCAATTTGGATTCTGGCTGATGCTGCAGTTTTCAAGGGCTTCTTTGTAAAAAGGCAACTGATTTCTGTCTCAAGCCTTCTGTTCTGGAATGTTCTCCCTCAAAAGGGTAGATGATATCAAGGGGGCAGAGTGGTGAGTCCGTTTTCTCCTTTTAACCATATGTGGGTCCTCCTTTCCTTAAGGAAAACTGTGGACCCAGGCGTGGTATCTTTTCCCTTTCCCTTTCTAACAGTGACATCTGAGGATTCCTTTGTGACTTGAAATCAGAGACTCCTAGCCTGAACAGCAGGCTGGGAGCCCCTGAAGTTGTATTTGGGTGTAGGTACCCATACTGGGTGAAATGGAAGCCTCCAGAAGATATCTCCAGGTCCTAACCCCTGGTACCTGTGAGTGTGACCATACTGGGGGAAAAAGGGATGCTTGAGATAATCCTGGATTCTCCAGGTGGACCCTTAATCCAATGGCAAGTGTCCTTACGAGACAGAGAAGAAGGTTATGTGAAGGCAGAGGCAGAGATGGCAGTCACCACGAAGCCACAGGGACCCCGGAGCCACCTGGAGCTGGAAGAGGCCAGGAAGGGTCTTCCCCAGAACATGGCTCTCGTAACTCGTTGATTTCAGACGTCCGGCCTCCAGAGCTGTGAGTGAATAAATTTCTGTTCTTATAAGGCACTGCGTCTGTGGTCATTTGTTACGACAGCCCTAGAAAACTGGTGTGACATCTGTCTGCATCTCTCTAGAACGAGGATCCTTTGCTTTCATCCGATTACCAAAGTGGCTCCCCCTCAAATGGTTAAAAGACACCGATTGTGAAATGTTTGTACGAAATTATAAATGCGGCGTCCTCGCCGCTGCGGAATGAAAACGGTCCCTATAATTTGGAAGAGTAGGACCATCAGACACCTGCTCCCTGGGCCTGGTTCTCTCTCCTGTCTTATGATCCCTTCCCTACACACATCTCACACACACACACACACACACTGGTTCCTTGGGTTCTGAGAAAGCGCACTATTCCCACCTCTCCTTGGCTCCCTAGTCCTCTGAGATCAACCGTGCAAAACATTTGAGAAACTGAGTTCCTTTGAAAGGCATTGAAAAGGGAAGTCGTAAAGGTCCCGAGTCCTGGCATCTAGCTTGTCCCCCTACTCCCAGCTCATTCTGGGGACAGAGCTGAAAAAGGAAAGTAGGTCCTCTCAAGGTGACAAAAATGTTGTGGAACTAGACAGAGGCGGTGGTTGTACAAAATTTTGAATGCACACTCTAGTTCACTTTAATATGGCTAATGTAAAAAAAATTAATAAAATGGCTAATTTTATGTTATATGAATTTCACCTTTAAGAAAAAAAGAGGAAACGACATCAACTTCTACTCTCAAGCCCCCAGAAACAGAAACCATTCAATTAGCTTGGCAGAGGAAAGGGCGAGCCCGGTGAATTATTTTAAACGAGACAAACCCTGAAAGGACTTGGCTGGCCACGTTTGGGGACCAGATGAGCCACTGAAGGGCGAGTCATGTGGCCCCAGGACCAGGGGAGGATGAAGAACTCCGGGAATATGGCGACCAGGTGATCCGAACTTGACTGCACACTAGGTCATGGTGAATGCAAGGACTGTGCATTCCTCCAAGCCGGGCAAATCCTGCGACTGTCCCAAATATGGATAAAAACTGGAGCGGAGGGAGCACCAAGCCCTGTGATCCCTTCCTTAGGAAACGGCAATACCCACCGCCATTTCACAGCTGAGGACACTGAGGCACGGGGAGAAGTGAGCCTTCCAAGGTCGCGCATCCGCAAGCCCATGGGGATTAGCAACCAGTTTTGTCTGGCTCTAGAGCCGGCGCGTTTACAACTAGCCATTGAAAAACTCGACTCCAACCTGGAAACGAATTCAAGTTAGAGAAAGTAGCTAGGAGTTTCGGCGCCCCTGATGATGGCAGAGCAGCTGCGGGAGAACAGGCGGAGAGAGGAAGCTGGGCGTCCAAGGTCCCACAGCGCGTCACTGCGCAGACGCAGCGAGGACACCGGGGCCAAAGTCTGTCCCACTGCCGGCTCTGTGGAGCTTGCGGTTCCCTACGTATTTTGAGGCTGGCGGCTCCTCTTCACGGCCCCGCTCTGCCTCCTTCAGGCTCCAGCCCATGGGCGAGGACCAAAGGACAGTGCGTTGCAGGGATCCGCAGAGGCGCGCGCGGGGCCTGAACCTGCACCCAAGACCACTCCCTCGGGGCCTCCCCTCTGTCCTCTGGTGGCAGCCCGAGCCGGGCTCGAGGCTCTAGATTTGTTGCCTTTTATCCTGTCGGCTGCCTTTTCGGGTTTTCCAAGTTGATTCACTCCAGTCCGGGACGACCTGGAGCCCTAGGTTCCCCCTAGGGCTAGGTGTTGGGGAACCACCTGGCTGCGGGGCAAGTGGGCCTTTAGCTCGGCGGTCAAGGCCCCTGCTTCCCCCTCCCCCCACCCGCCCCTCGACTCCCGGAGGAGAGGTCGACTGGAGGAGAAGTATCCCCAGTTTGCCCGCAGCTGCGCGCTCTGGGCCGGCTGGGGCGCGCCGGGGCGTATGGGCGGCAAGGTCAGCTGTGCGCCCACAGGTCCCCGGAGGGAAGGACCGCAGGCAGGGTGGGAGGGAGAGGGTCCAGGTCAGACCGCGGGCGTCCTCGGATACAAGCCGCGGGATGGAGGGGGTAGGGAGGTTGGGAGGCAGCTGGTGAGAGCAGGAGGCATGAGAAATAGAATAACCACCGCCATTTACTAAGCACCTACTATGTGCCGGGCACTGTGCCAAGCTCGGTAGCTGTCTCTCCTTCTGTCGCTGGTTTCTAGGGTTGCTGCAATACTCCTCGTCTCTCTCCGGCATTCTCCACGGCCCTGCCCTCCCCCTAACCCCCCCTCCCCCTCCTCTCTGCCAATCACAAGCCTCGGGATTATGCGGATCAAGATGTGCCTCTGGCTGCCTCTTACCGACAGGTGCGAGGGCCAGGATCCCTCCCCCGGAGGCAGGCAGCAAGGGGGCTGGTGGTCAGGGATGGGGTGCGGGCGACGGATGCAAATGCCAGGACCGCCCCCCCCACCCCCCTACGGTGAAGCCGCGGGCCTGCTATGGCTGCCGCCCACAAAGCTACGGGGCTGAGAGCCCAAAGCCCTGAGCTTGAGAGTCAGCCTGACCTCTTGCCGGCAATGTGACTTTGGGCAAGGGGGGCACCTCTCCGGGCTTCCGTTTCCCTGGCTGTAGACAGGGACTTACACCCTACCTCACAGGACAGTGGGGAGCTTAGGAAGAGAGCCGAGGGGTGTGAAGGAGCTCCTGCTTGAAGTGCAAGATGGGGTGGAGATGGGACCTGGAGGGCAGCAGCTACCCTCCTCCCCTAAAACCTCCCCCCAGCACACACACACACACACACACACACACCCCAACCCCAGGCACCAACTGCAGGAAGGGCAGGACTCTGGAAAAGCTCTAAGTTCCTTTGGCCTTTTCCTTCCTGGTGCTTTGAGAAGACCCTGACTGATATCGGAGGAGGTATGGCCAGAGAGGAGGACGAATATGACCCATTTCCCCAAAAGCGGAAGGACAGAAACCCCAAATGACCATTTCTGGTTCTGGAAGGCTGGGCTATGATGTCAAAATAGCAGAGTATGGAAAGGACGCAATTACTGTTGTTACTGGAAAATACCTCAACTGAGCGTGATCTCATTTACTCCTTACAGCTCTCCTGGGAAGTGCGTCCTGTTAACATCCCTGTGTTACAGAAGAGGAAACAGAGACTTACGAAGGCAGTCACTTAGCCCACATTACACAGCCAAAAAGGGGCAGAACTGGGATTCAAGCTTGAATCTAAAGCTGGGTCCTGGACCACTAATGGAATTTCTGCCAGGGCACCTTGCTGCCTCCTCCCTTCCCCTTCCCCCACCTTTTCAAGCTCCATAGACCTCCCCATCGCCACAGGCAGACTCCCCAGCCCAGCTCTGTCCCAGAGAGAATTCAGAAGCCGTCACTGGGGGAAGTGGGAAGGGTTGGAATTGGAGTCTTGGGGCTGGGGGAAGGGGCAAGTGGACAACTGAAACCCTAGAGGAGGACTCTGGAGGCCAGGACCCTGGAAGTTGGGGAGGAGGAGAAATGGAGTTAGGGGCCGTGCTCCCCCCAGTGATGGGAGCAGAGTGACGCCTGCTCATGAGGGAGCGTGGCTGTGCCAGTGGGCTTTGGGGATGGTGGGGAGCTGGGGGGAAAGGGAGATGGCCCGGGGCTGAACTCAAGGATCCTTAGTGGAAAAGAATCAGCCCTTTCCTGAAGCCCGCATAAAAGCCTGCCCCTTTGCCTCTCCTGGATCCAGCCTGGTTGTCTGGGTGATGGGAGGGGAAGATCACCCTCACTGGATGGGAGTGGAGAGTGGTCCCAGGAGGGGCACGTGGGTCTCTCCGTGGCAGAGTGAAGGGTGCTTAGGGAGGAAGGGGATGAAGTGCAGGTCCAAGGGACAGGGAGGACTTTGGGGAGAGCCCTGTTTTGTCCCAAGGGGCCAGCTCTGCCCAGACGGGTGGAGTTTAACCTTCTGGGCTTAGGGACTCCTCCGAGACTCTGCTGAAAGTTTCGAACCCTCTCCCCAGAGACAGGAACACATTGATACGCAGTGTGAGGGCGGCCTCAGACCCCTCGGCCACCAACACTTCTTTCCCTCGGTTGCTGAAGCCGCCATCCTCCCATCAGAGAAATGGGTGCAAAGTTCCCAGTGCTTCCCCGGAACTCGGGCTGAGGAGGGCAGATCCTCTCCTTCCAGCAAGCACCTCAAGATACCGAGGGCTCACTTCTGCTCACAAAGCTGTCTCAGGCCCCCAGTGTATGCGAGGGGCGTGTTTGGGCCCCCATCTTCCCGCAGCCAGTCTTTTCCAGCCACTTTTAGAAACTTTAAGGACTGCCTTCCCGGAGACAAAGGACCGGGAGAAAACAAGGGACAGGGGGCTTTAATCCAAACACCTGGCTGGGGTTTTGGCTAATGACATTTGAGAAGTAGTTGTAGATTTAAATTATCCGTGTCCTCTTGGACTGTAACCCATATTCAGGGGGTGCTCCGGCTGGGACCCCAGAGGAGGCCTCCCCGCTCTAACAAGATCCCCTCCAGATGCAGCGAAGATGAAGGAGGTCGCTCTGGCAGAGTGCAGACCTCCCTCTCAGAAGCTTTCCAACCATATTTTCCGCAGCCCGCCTGTCCCCAGTTCAGTGAGCTCTGGCCCTCGGATATCTCTCCTGGCCTGGCATGCATGCTAGGGGAGGGCAGGGAAGCGCGCTGCATCGCTAGGCCTGCGCCTTCAGATGGGAACCCCAGCCCCCCGCGGAGAAGTGGGGGTGCCGGACACGCCACGAGCGCATCTGGGTGGGCAAAGGTGTGCGTCCCCGCATCTGGGTGGGCAAAGGTGTGTGTCCCCGTGGGTTTGGGCGGCGGGGTGGGTCCTTTGTGAAAACCTCCATCCCTCCTGCTTTGTACTGTTTGACGCCCAAGATGGAACAGTGTGTGAGCGCCGAGGACTCTAGAAAGCCTCCTTTATCCAGCCCCTTGGGAGCTTTCGTCCTTCGAAGATTAATGCAGGAAGATATGCCCCTGAATGCAGGCTTCCTTCCGACCCCCTTGCTCTCCGACCTTATTAAACATAGTGCAGGAGGTGGGGGAGGTGGTTGCCCTAGAAGGCCTCTCCCAGCGCCCAATTCCTGAGCGTTCGCCTGCCGGGATCGATGCGGGCGCCGGGGCATGGGAAAAGGCGAAGCACTGAAAGTCGGTGTACCTGGCTGGGCAAGGAGGAAGGGCAGGCTGGGGCCTGGTCCCACGCCCCTAAGACTAGGTCCTCCCGCGAGCTCAACGCTTCTAGGCAACCCCACTCCTTCCGCAGGGCAGCTGGGCGCACTTGGGCATGGACCTGCCTTGTCCTGCCCCCCCCCCCCCCCCCCGCGTCCTCGGAGTGCCTGGAGAACCTCGGTGGGGCAGGGCCACCCTCCCGCCTCCGTCCGACGGGGGCGCGGCCCGCCCGAGGGCAGCGCCGGTGCAGGAGCTGAGCGGGCGGGTGCCTCTACGTCCGCCTCGCGGAGACCGGGGCGGGGCCTGGGAGGCCGGATGCGGGTGGGTCCGCGCGAGTGGCCGGGGCTGGCGATCGCTCCAAGCCCCTGGCCCGGCTCACTGTTATCACGCACCCTCAGCACTGGAGAAGCGAAAGCCTCTCTGCGCGCCCTGCAGGCCAGGGGGACAGGGAACCATTCGACCCGCAGGTCCCCAGAGATCTCTGAGAACCAGACATGCTTACAGAGCTCTCTGACAACGCAAAGTGATCAGCGGCACCGTATCAAGTAAGATCACCTGAGTCAGAATCCCAAGTCCTCTGCTTTGCTGATGACGCTAAGCAATTGCTTCACTTCTCTGGGCTTGGACGTTTTAATCACTGTAAAAATAAGAATAATAGTACCACCATGGGGCTATTGTGAGGACTGCAAAGATCTCAGTGTGCAAGAACTTACTTGTAACAGTTGTCCAATACATTGTTGCTAGTATGTTATTTCCAGAGTGTGAGACCTGTGTACAGGGGTCTGCAGGGCAGGGAGGGGTCCTGTGCAAAATGTATAAGATTTCTGCCCTCCCTAATTTATATCTTGACTCTTCCTGCTCATTCCGCAGGTGTCCAAAATGGCCCTTCATCAGCTCCAAACTTCTGAGCAGTCTTTGTTGCCTCCTGCCCTTCACGGAGGGGCAACTTGAAGCCAGAAGCTCAGGGCCTGGGTACTCTAGCCCTGGGGGTAGGGGCGAGCAGTAGGGAGCAGATTGGCTTATCTTCTCCCGGACTTCTCCTGACTGCCCCAAGCCTCCACTTGCAGTGTGAGTAAAATGGGGATTTTACCCCCCTGAGCGGGAGTGCGGACTGCTTGGCTTCAAGCTCCGCTATATGTCCAGAAGGGGCAAGAATGCAATGGGGAGAGTTCAGACCCAGGGGGGGTGGCTCCTGATCTGTCCTCTCCTTTGAAAGAAAGGTGTGTTTGCTGTGCCTTTCCCCAGTCCGGGACCTTCTACCCAACTCAGTCCTACATGCCTGATCTCCAAAGTTCCAGCTCCGAACTACAGGGACTGGGCAGTTACCCTCCAGTACTGGAGCGCGCTCCCCTGCTCTCCACTCATTCATTCAGTCGTTCGTTTATTCATTCCTTCAGCCATTCATTCAACAGATATTACTGAGCGGTGCCCTGTGCCAGGCACTGTACTTCCTACTGGGGAGACAGTAGCCATGAACTCATATTCTAATAGAAAACAGACAATAAACCAAGTAGATCAACAAACGTGAAAATAATGTCAGATCAGCATAGATACTACGGGAAAAAAAATAAACAGGCAGATGGGACTGAGCAGTAGCTAAGGTGGTGAAGGAAGGTCTCCCAGAGGAGGTGACACTGGGCACTTGGCCTTGACAAAGAAAGGCTTTTTGGGGGCACTTCCCCTTCCCCAGCTGTGTGGGGAGCCCTTAAAGGGGAAAGCTGCTTCCAGCCCTCAGAGGAGGAGTTGCAAAAGGAAGAAAAAAGGGGACAGCAGTGGTGTGCCTGCCAGGGGTTTGGGGGTGCAGGACCTAAAGCAGAGGGCCCTGCTGACCCCCACTGTTCCTGGTACTTAGTGAAGGAACAGGAAGTACAGAGACTGGAAAGCAGAGGCTGGGGCCAAAACCTGGCTTCAGTGCCCTCGGACTTGCCAGAAGGCTGGTAAGCTGGTAACCTTCGTAGGGGAAGTGCTTGGGCGTGGCTTGGCTTCCAGCAATGGATGGGGGGGTGGTGGAGGGATGGAGGGATGGGCCGATGGATGAACAAAAGATTGGATGCGCACAGACAAAAATAACCAGCTACACTTATTAGTGTTCTCTCCTGAAAGGTGCGTTTTTGGGGAGGGCACTTGGGAGAGGGGCTTGGTGACGGTTTTTATGAGGCAAACATCATGCCCAGCATGTTCTCACCGGGGTCACAGGCAAACCCACATGCAGGCTCGCGCTTCCTCACTCGCAGGCAAGTGCTCACTGTTTCTGAGTCCACCCATAAGATACAGCGTAGAAAGGGAGAATTCTGGCTCTCAGGATGGTTCCAAGGACCCAGGACCTCAGCGCATCAGAGGGATTCCAGCTGAAGGCATGAAATGCTCTGCCCACTTGGATTCGAAATTCCCCCAGGGAGCTGGGGAAAAGGCTGAATAATGAGGCACTGATGAAACAGGTAATAAAAGCAAGCGTGGCTAGGTGGTGAGCGTCAGGGTTTAAGGAGCGCTTCCTGGAGAATATGCGTGATTGCAACTGCACCTGTCTTGTACCCATGCATTTTGATGCTCATGGTCTTCCCCTCATGCCTAGACCTAGAACCGGAGGGGTGGGGGGGGGGAGAAGAGGGTTTGCTGCCACCACGTAGGTGCTCGTGGGCAGCTTCTGGGTGCGCGCAAGCCTGCTCGCTTGGCACTCCTCCGCAAAAGTTCGCCCCTACACCTCTGGACCACACGCCATTTTTGTTCATTCATTCAACACACATTTTATGAGGACCTATAATGTGTCAAGTCCTATAGTAAACAAAACAGGCCTGGTTCCTGTTCTGAGAGAACTCTCAATTCTTGGGCAGCCCCAGAGAGGTCGGCAGGCTCTTAATTTTGTTGCTTAATTCCCGAAGAGGGGGAGGGATAAAGGAAACCAAAGACCCTTGAACTAGTACGGCAAGGGGCAGGGGATAGAAACCTGGGTCCAACAGCTCCTGCTTTAATATTTTATTTCACAAATATTTCTGGGGCACCAAGCATGGCAGACACTGTCCTGTAGGAACCTCTGACTAACGAGGTCAGGATTCACACTGACCTGAGCAACCAAGACAACAATGGGGTCCGGTCGGAGATAGAGACTCGGCCAAAGGGAGCCCCAGATCCCGCTGGGAGATATGGGAAGGCTTTCTGGAGGAAGGGACCCTAGCTGGACCCCAAACCATTAACAAGACAAAAGCGCAGGAATGAGATTGGAGAATTCCAGGTAGAGGAAACCACTAGGCTAGGCGCACAGGCAGAACTTGGCAGCTTCCAAGAACGGAAGGAAGCCGCCTGGACTGGAGCATTTGGGGCGATGGGAGGCTCATCCGCTTTTACTATCTGAGGTTGGGAAATGTGAGGGTTTCTTGGAGTTTCAGTCTACCCATCTGCAAAATGGGTAGGACAAGGTGAGTGACGTCACATTGTTGGGAGGTAGCAAGGGGAGTGACCTGTGGGTGGCTTCCGGCACAATAGGTGCTCGATGAATATAAGACGACTTATATCTGCGTGGCTTGGGTCTGCGGGCCAGAGAGGCTTGGATCCCTTGGGCCACGGGGGAGGGGTTCGGACTTGCGCACCCCTGGCCTAGGTTTTCGGAATATCTTTATTAACGAGCACTTCAAGGTAAGCCGCGATGGAAACCAGATGTGGGATCGAGCAGTCGGCGGCAGAGCAAGGAGCAAAGTTACCAAGGGAGTGGGGTAGGGGTGAGGATTAGCCCAGCTGACGTTGAGGGTAGAAGCACGACCCCCAGGTATTTTTTCTTTGGGAGACCTTAGGTGCAGAAGATTGATTTCTGACCCACATCCCTGGGTTCACGGCGCTCTGGCGCGCTCTCCTTTTACTTTGCCCCTTCACCTCTCACCCCATCCCCCCCTCCTTTGAGGTAAGTTCTCAATCCACGGACTTTCCCTGCAGTTTATCAAAAGCTGCTCTAAGTGGTCTCCTTCCAACTGAGTCATTCCCAGTGGGAGACCCATTTCCTCTGCTCTTTGCCTTTTCACTGTCTGCAGTGCCATCCCAGGACCGCGGAGGGACGAGCCCCAGCACGGGTTCCAAGGCGGGCCCCCACCAGGGGACTGCACCTCTCTGAGCCTCGGTTTGTTCATCTAAAACTGGTGACCCCAAACTCCCCCCCAACAGTCATTGTGAGGCTGAGCAATCGATGACTAACCCTAGGGAAAAGGCTAGACGCACCCTAAAAGTTCTCCCTTGCTGTGGCTGGTCCCGGTGCCCTGAGGCGCGCACTGCTGCGGGAAACCACAACCCATCGAATCCAAGCCATCGGTGTTGCAGTCGGAGACAGTGAGTCCAGAGAGAGAAGAGGCTGCCTCACCTTTACCGCAAGCCGTGAGCAGGTGACACAGCAACGCTGATGGGACGGGCTGGGCCAGCAGGTCTCCAAACTCCTCCCTCGAAACCCCAGGACCAAAAATCCCCTGGGCTGGGTGCAGAGGGAAGAAGAGTGCAGCTCTGTTCCAGGAGGGGAGGGAGGGGACTGAGTTCTAAAGCTTCTATAAGCTGGCCCATCAGGGGTTTCTCCTCTGTCTGAGAGCACACAGTCCCCTCGACACCCCGCCCCAGCGCCCGTGCAGGGGAGGGAAATAGTTAAGTGGACCGGAGAGTGGCCGAGTGTGTGTGCTACTTTCGTAGAGGGACGGAGAATGGGGAAGAGGGGTTGGGAGCCGAGAAAGAGGCACCCGTGGGAAGGCCCAAAGCTGTGTGGACAAATTCAAAGGTCAGTGTCCCAAGGACTAGGCAGCACAGGGAAGCTAGCGACCCTTCTGACTCTGAAAGCGAAAACCTGTTAGGTGTTTTTTGTTTCTTTTCTTTTCTGTTCTCTTTTCTCTCTCTCTCTTTTTTTTCTTTCTTTTAATCTGTCACTAAAGTTTTGCATCTCCCCCCCTCCCCTAGGCCAAAGCTCGGACCTGCCATTTCTCAGCTTAGTCTCCAGAGTCCTTGGATCGGGTCACCTCTCCCACCCCGCCTAGAATCGGAAAGGCCCTAGGGCGCCTCCGGGTTTAATCCCCGGTGAGCGAGTTAGTAGCATCTCCATAAGAGAGAGGAAGGGAGGAGTAGGGGGTGTTAGGAGAGTTAGGGAGAGAGGGGGGTGGGAAGAAGGAGAGAAGGAAGGAGAGAGTTCGGGGAAAAAATTCACTCTCCCTCTTTTTTCACCCCCACTTCCAAATCTTAAGAGGGTTTGGGAGAGCTGGTCAACTTTCCGAAACATCTGAATCTTTTTACAGCCTCCGTTCTTTCCCTGGGCCAGCTGTGGGGAGGGAGAAGGAAGAGAGAGGAGGAGGAGGGAGGGGGGAGAGAGAGAGAGAGAGAGAGAGACAGAGAGAGAGAGAGAGACGTGGAGGGAGGAGGGAGAGCGAGCAGGCCCGCGCGGAGCGCAAGGCCACTGCCTCTTCGCCTCTCCAAACTCCCGGCCAAGGCGCGCGGTGGCGTCCTCGCGCTCCCGCTCGCGCCCCCGCCCGTCGCCCGCGCAGGCCAGGCATGAACGCTGAGACTTGTGTCTCTTACTGCGAGTCGCCGGCTGCTGCCATGGACGCCTACTACAGCCCGGTGTCGCAGAGCCGGGAGGGCTCATCGCCTTTTAGGGCATACCCCGGTGGCGATAAGTTCGGCACAACTTTCCTCTCGGCCGCCGCCAAAGGGCAGGGATTCGGAGACGCCAAGAGCCGGGCCCGCTACGGCGCGGGGCAGCAGGACCTGGCGGCACCCCTGGAGAGCGGCGCCGGGGCGCGGGGCTCCTTTAACAAGTTCCAGCCGCAGCCCCAGACGCCGGCCCCGCAGCAGCCGCAGCCGCAGCCGCCCGCGCAGCAAACGCATCTCTACTTGCAGCGCGGCGCTTGCAAGACTCCCCCGGACGGCAGCCTCAAACTCCAGGAAGGCAGCGGCGGCCACAACGCGGCCTTGCAGGTCCCCTGCTACGGTGAGTGCACGTGCGGGGCGCTCGGGGCCGGGGCTTCGGAGCCCTGGAAACCCGCTCGTCTGGCGGGAGGCCGGACTCGGCCGGCCGGGGAGGCGCGGGGCCGAGCAGCGGGGTGCTCGGGGTCAGAAGACGGGACCCGGCTGTTCCGAGGGCACCGTGGGATCCGTCCTGCCACCTCCATCTCCCCACGCCGAGGGTTTCGGCGGAAACCTCGGAGCGGTTTCGGCGGTTAAACCCGACCCGGAGTTTGTTTGTGCCCGTCCTCGCCGGTTCCCCACACCACTCTCTTTGCGCGGCTCGCGAGGCCGCCTCCGAAGCGGATGCTTCGCCCGGCCGACAGCGGCGGCGGCGCGGCGCTCGGGCGCGGGGCTCCGGGGCTGCCGTGGCCTCGCTCCCCGCAGGCCTGGAGGCTCCCCGGGCGGCGCTGCAGGTGGGAGCGTCGCAGGTGCCGAGCCCGCCCGGAGCCCGGAGCGCAGTCGGCTGAGCGCGCCCGGGATGCGATGGATCAGGGACGCCCCACGGGTGCGGGGCCGCAGGCCCGGAGCCACCGAAGACCGGAGTTCGCCCCCCGACACCTCCCGCCCCCCCACCAAGCCCGGCTCCCACGGGGAGAGAGGCAGGCCGGCTGGCGTTCGGAGAGGTTCTCCTCCGGGGGACCTGGGAGGCGGCTGGCCTCGGAACAATGGTTTAGGACGGAGCCGCAAGAAGGCAGGGAGCTGCCGAGTTCCCGGGAGCGCAATGCTGGCGGAAGAGGGAAGCTTCTGCGCCCTGATTTGGGCCCACAGGGAACCCGAGGCCTAACTGACCTCCAAGCCCCCTTGAGCTCCCAGGCGGGACGTAGGCCTGGGCCTCCAGAGCTTAGCAACAGTGATGGGAGAAAGCGCAGCCTGAGGCCAGAGCGGCTTAGGAGCCTAGGCCTCCTCGCCCAGTGAATCGGGGATTGACAAGCCCCAAGCTGGCAGAGAGAGCAACCCAGAGGGGAGGGAAAAATCTCTGGGCTAGAAGCCCTGGACTCACAGGCTCCTGAGGCCTTGGCCTTCAGGCAGGGCCCAGGAGATGAGCTGGTCCGGGCACAGCAATGCCTTTGGCTTCACTGGTCCAGGCTGGATGGAGGGACACCAGGACTGGGGACAGACACGGGACATGGTGGAGGCCTTGGTGGCTAGAATAGCCTTAGGAAAACGGCCCATGGCAGACACTTTCGTACCTTCAAACTAGCTTTCCAGAGGCTCAGAGCTAGTTCATCAGGTGGTTGTTGACACAGACATTTGCACAATCATACACTTGACTACACACACAACCTCTTCCTCGAGAGCCAACGTAGTCATTCACTCGCTCATGGGGGCCTCACACATTGTCACACACTCCCAAACCCACAGGACAGGGCTGAGAGCAGATTTAGAAAGATCCAGTGGCCTTTCCCCACTTCCTCCACCTTTCCTCTCCACCTTCCTGTTGGAATGACATCGGCACTCAGATCACAGATGTTCCCGGCTCCACGCAGGTGCTCCTTCCCCCCTCCGGCAGGGAGAGGCTGTCAGCCTCCGTCCCGCTCCCTCCTCCTGGCCTCGCCCAGGCCCCTGCTGGTCCCTGTCACCGGGACTACTAGGTGAGAGCAAGTCTCAAACTGGGGGACCCGTGGAGGTCCACTGTGCAAAGCCAGGGGCCTCGTAGGCTTTCTCTCCCGCTATACTGGGCCTTCGTGTTGTAAAGAAATCCACTCGTGAGGCTTCTGAAGACGAAGAGACATTACATAAGAAGAGGCCCCAAGCTGCTTCCAGCCTCTCCTCTGGCAGATGTCTTCAGGTCCAAGGGGAAAGAGGAAAGGGCTGGCCCCCTCTGGGCACCCTCTCAGAGCCCTGCTGGGCCCCCACTCAGCAGCCTGGCCCTTCCTCTAACTTGCATTAGCCCGTTAAACAAGTGACTCCTCGAAAGCCCTTTTCCTCATAGAGATAACTGTGTTGGTGGGTGGTAAGTGCTCCCCCCACCCCCGAGCCCAGAAAGCAAAAGTCTGGTCTCCTCCAGGTTTCCACCAAAAGCCTCCGTGCAGTTGGGAAAGTGCGGACACTCAATTCTGAGGACAGGAAAGGCCCCTGCCGCTGCTCTGGGCAAAGCCATAAGCTGCAGATTGGGACAAAAGGCGGCCCAGACTCAGCCACAGGACCACCACTCCAGGCTGCCTGAGATGGAGGCGCGGCTCCCGGCAAAGCCACAAACAGCAAACAGCTCTGTTTATTTTTCTCCTAGCAGCCGAGCTTCCCTGGCCAGGAGGAGATTTCTGGCCCTTGCAGAAAGATTAGGCACATGAAGTCCCAGCTGAGAAACCAAGGCACCAAGAGGTTAAGCTGTGCCCTTTACAGAGGCCGCTGGGAGGAGGGCCTCTGGACTGGGCTCTGTAGGCGGCCAGCAAGCAGGGAAACTGAGGCACACGCGGGTGGCAGTTCTCTCCCACACTTGGGAGAGTGTGGACTCAAAAGCGGGTAAATGGGGTTCAAAGAAAAAGCCATGGGATGTTCCCAGGAGCTGGGGAAAGGCTGAAGCAGACAAGGCCTCCGCCATAGGCTCCACCGCAGTTGTTGGCGGGCTGACTGCAGGTAGCTTGGACCTTGCAAACCTGCCTCCAGGCTGTTTTGGTACCGGGGCTGGAAGATCGGTTCTCCATCGGCAGAACTGCACGGAACAGGAGGCGAGGCTCCGGAGACCTCTTCCGGGACCTCACCCCCGGGAGCCATTGCCCACGCGTCCAAGCGCCCCTGGGCGCACGAAGAGCCGGCCTGGGGGGGCTGCTCCAGGGCCGCGCCGAGGGAGCGCACGGCGGGAAGCCGCCTGCAGTCCGCGCGGGCCGGCCTTCTCCTGCTCGGAGCTGCGGAAAGCGGAGGTGAGAGGTCCTCTCAGTCTGCTGGCGTCCCTACCCCTTCCTGGGCCTCCGTTTCCCCCTCCGTACTAAAAGGGCGACGAGCAAGCCAACTCGGCAGTGCCCTCCGGGTGCAGGGGATAACTGCGAATTTACGAACGTGCCCCACGGGTTCGCGCGAGCCGCAGTCACCGCCTTTCCGGGCTCCGGGGGCGCACTTCGGCCTTCCGAAGTCCTTGCTGGTCTCTGGCCCGTCCTTGGGCCCAAGGGCCCCAGCAGACACGCCAGGTTAGAGTGCCGACGTTTCTCCATGGCACAAAGAGCCTCCTCCTGGCCAGAATGAGGTCTCTGGCGCTTCGCCCCCCGAACCCCGGGCCGCTGCCCCGAGCCCCCGCCGCCGCTGCCCCAGGCCTCTGCCAAGGGCCCCGGGAAGCTTCGGGGAGCAGCCCTGCTCCCTCTTTCGCTTTCGATTCGGTGCGTGCAGGTTTTCGTTGCTAGCCACTGGCCACCTTGCCATCCACGCGCCCCTCTCCCCCGCCCCAAAAGAAGCGCTCACAGCTCAGCGGCCGGGAGACCCCTGGGGCGCCGCCGAGGGATTGGTCCTGATTTGTCGAATTAGACGCAGTGTTTGAACGCTCAGGGTATTTATTTCCCCCCGCATCGACACAATCCGCACACCACCAAACGTGTAAACTCCGCCCGGGTCCTATTCGAAGTTAGTCAAAGAGCCGGCGTGTGGTTTTGCGTAAGAGAAGCCCGAAATAAGACCGCGAGGAATGGACAGGCAAGAAGCAGCAGTTAAGAGGCCTTGGGTGATAGGATGATCGAGAGAAAACTCCAGCCTGGGAGCGGTGCCGTTGCCCATCCCGATCAATTTTGGAGGAGGAGGCAGAGAAGGAAAATGCTTTTAATGTTGTACTTTGTTAATTTCTATAGCCGGCAGCGAGCTCCAGCAGTCCGCCTAAACAGAGATGACCTTAAATAGAAAAACCGAAGGCCTGGATTAGAGGTTTAGTATTTTAAATAAATCGATTTGCACCGTTTTCTTTATTATAATTTATGTACAGCGCAGTGCACAGCTCAGTGGAAAGTTCGAAGGACTGTTTTGTGTGTGTGTGTACATTGGTACAACTACTGCCGGGATCACGATAGAGGCGTGTGTGTGTACCCGAAAATCTGGGGGGGATTTTTTTTGGTGAGCTGTTTTAAGAAAATTTCAGAAGAGACTTCAGAGAGCTGGGGACCCCACTCCCACCCCCGTTGGCGACCGTGGTGTTTCTTGAGTAGGGTGACCTTGTATACCCGGTCATTTGCGCCACCCGGACTGGAAAACCAGGTTACTTACCGGCTGCGCCAGAAACCTCGCTGCAGCGGCCGCGCTGTCCTGGACTCGCCAAAGCCCCGGGCCCGTTCAAGCTGCAAAATGCAACCGTAGCCGAGGTAGGAAAACAAGCTAAATCACCGTGCGTTACATTTCGCCGAAGTCCCTAAGGACTTTCGTTTTGGAGAGCAGCTGGGCACACTTTTCCAGGGATGTACCCTCCTCTGGGCCTCAGCGCCTTTCCTCCTGCAGCTCTGCGTGCCGCTTTGTTTTGATGGAAAATTGAAATACGAAATGGAAATACGGTGGCCTTTGCAGCAGTGGGGGTGAGGGGAGGTTGGCGTCCTGCGTGCTCGGTGTGGGTTCTGGCTTCTCCGCTGGCTGGGGTGCCCGAAGCAGCAGGCGGGTAAAACTGCCGGGAGCGCCCGAGGCTCCAAGGGCAGGGATCTGGGAATGGGGAAGCCCGGCTTGGTGGTGCGTGTTTTGCCGCAAGGAAAGGGGAGTGGGGAAGAGGGGCTGCGACAGGGTGCTTGGCTAGAGAGAGCTCCCTGCGCCAGAAGCCCGCTCCCCGGACATCTCACCCCCCCCACCCCCACCTAGGCCCCGGGCACTGTTTTGGGTGGGGCGGTGGGAGCCCAGTTCTGCCTCTGGTCGCCGATGGCCAGGAACCATCTGGCCACGTGCTCCCGAAGCTACGGGGTTCCCCAGGCTTCGCTAAAGTGACAAGGTGGGTCATCAGATTAGGAAACCAAGACAGCTCCGTGCTGATACTGCTCAGTGAATTCAGAGTTTAAGACGCAGGGTCCCCTGGCTCAGGGGCTCTGGGCACCACACGCCTTTGTTGGGTCTGGATTAGACCTGCGAGAATGAGGCCCTTCTTCCAAACAGTGCCCTTTTGCGGAAAGAAGACACACCTCTCTCCAGCCAGCAATCCCTCCCAGCCGCAGGCTGGTGCTTCTCTAGGGTCACAGTTATTCGTGGCCCCCAGGGACCTCCCCCCACCAGCTGCAGCACCCCCCCCAGCCTTCTCTGGTCTAAAAATGTGCAAATGGGCACGCCCCCGCCTCCTTGCAAGATTCTCCTTCCTCACCCGGCACAGGGGGACAAAGTGGCCTGGGTCACCAAGTGCTCTGTTGTCTGACAGCCGGTCTGCCTAAAAAGGCCGACTCAGTGGTTGGACAGAAGCCTCCCCTGTGTCCAGGGAGGTGTCCTGGGGACCCCAGACCCGTCCACCCACCCCAGGGCCCCGGGCATTCCCAGGCCTCACCAAAGACCTCTTCTCCACCCCCCATGCCACCCCGCGGGCACCGCCAGCACCAAGGAGGATAGGGAGGGGTGGAAAGGGAGCTGAGGCTTGGCTGAGGGGTGGTTCAGGGGAGCCAAAGGCTGGGGATTTGGGTGGCGATGCTGAGCAGCGGGCAGTTTCAGATTTTAGCTCCAGAGGCAGATCGAAGGGTCACCACGGAGCTCCACTGCATCCGAAATGCCTTTTTGGAGAGGAGAGTTTTACTGGGAAATACTAGCGGTGAGAAAGAGAGAGAGAGACTGAGGCGCCACCACCGGCCAAGTACTTGTCTTCCCCGGCCACCGAGAGCGAGAGTTGCGTGTGCTTGAGTAGGCGCTCGCGCTCGGAGCTGCTGGGCGCCGGCACTGCGGCACATTCCAGGAAGAGCGAGAGCTGCGCCCGCGCTTCACTCGATTCTTAAAGCACATCGCCTTAGCGCAGATTCTCTGTCCAAACGGGGGGCCGCAGAGCGTGGGCGTCAGCCCCAAGGCCCTTGCCGATGGGCTGCTGGCGACCCAGGCCGGGGCAGAGCCGCTGGTTCTCCGCGCGCTCCGGGGGCCCTGGCGGAGAAGACTGAGAGGCTGCGGAAGGTTTGCGCGAGGACGCTGAAGTCCCGCGTGGCACACGTGTGGGGCCCACAATCCGGTGTGGATCACAGCAGGTCTCCACCGCGGTGTTCTCTACTCCCTGCGTGGCCTTGGGAACGTGGCCCATCCCCTCTGGGTCTGAATTTGCGAAATGCGGGAGTTTGGACAATTTCCAAAGGCGCTCTGGGGGGGGGGTTCTAGGACGGTACCAGTCTGGACCCGCCTTCACCCCGTTTCCCTGCCCTCCCCCCACCCTGGGGCTCACACACATTTCTCTCCAGGAGAAAGTGGCCAGAACGGACGGAAAAGGCTTCCCTAGAAGCAGAAACGGGTCTTGAGGGTTCCCTGAGGTGAGCTAAGGGGGTGCAGAGACGAGGTGGGCAGCAGCTCCAGGATAAGTGGGCAGGTGGCCCTGGCGGGCCCAGGTTGAATGCAGGTTCTAGACTCCAGGCTTGGACTTAAACACGGAGAGAAGCCAACTCCAGAGCGTCTTGGTGCCCACAGATGGCCAGGCTCAAGCTGAGGCTCTGGGGTTCCTGGCCCCTCCAGTTGACTCATGTCCCCTGTCTCTGCTCCTGGTACCTATGTCCACACTTACGAAGCCAGACTTCCTCCTAGGAGAGCAGAGTGCTTGCCTGCTGTCCTACAGCTGAGGTCCTTCCAGATGGAGATCCGTGGGCATAACAAGTGTTTCCTGGCTGGTAGAAGGCTGAAAGGAGAACGGGTGTCTCGTTCAGAGTGTTGCCAGCATGGACGTGGGGGTTTTATGGGCACGAGCACAAGGTGAACTCCTCGGGCATGTCTCCTGCCCGCGCTCACTGGGTCTGGGTCCTGCTGTCCTAATGTGTGCTAACTATGTGCTAACTCTGTGCACTCCCACGTGAAAGACACGCTTGTGCCTCTTGTACCGCGTGTACGGGAGCTGTGGGCGTGTTAGGGGAGCACCTGTGCCGGTTAGGGACGCCCCTAACTGCCAGAGCCGCTTGTGGGGAGACTGCGACTAAGGGTCCGTGCTTCGCAGCCGGTCGCCTTCCCAGCCACGGGTCCCAGCTCCCCAGGAAGGCTGACTCAGCGAGTGGCGGGAGAGTCCCCACGTGGAGACCTAGAGTCTTCCGGGGGCCCTGGCCGCGTCCACCCAGCCCACCCACACCACAGAGAGGCCTCCTCCAACCCCTAGCTCTCCAGTATACCCTCTGTCCTGTGTAGCTCGTTGCCGAAGAGAAACCGTTGTGGAGGCCATCTCTAGGCACGTTGCAGAACCCATTTAGTAGATGGGTAAACTGAGACCCAGGGAGAAGTGGAGCCCTGCAGCCAGGTTAGTGGGAAGGCACAATGCACAGCTGGATTTTCTTCCTTCCACGGCTGGGGGTGGGGAAAGTAGGGAGTGGGGGGGTATCTGCTGGGCTCACCACTCTCTTCCTTTGCTGTAACCCCTCCAGCAAGTCACACACACTCTGTGTGCGCCAAATAGGCAGCCCCACTCTCCTGAGAAAACAGGCGGACTCCACCCCGAGAGCCTGGGGATTCAAGGCAACAGGCCAGTACCTGCGGGGGGG
>CM052884.1:81652218-81687698 GCA_028534135.1 Potos flavus | reverse complement strand
GGGGCAGGCATGACACAGGGGCCTCAGACTCGTATGAGGGATTTCGCCTTAAGCTTCCAGCGGCCCCAGGAACATGCCAGAAACTCTGCTCAGGGCAGGGTGGAGCCGGAGACCATGGGAGGGACCAATGATGGGCAAATCCTGCCGTTCTCTCTTCTTTCCTCCTTTCTTTGAGCGCAGGCCTGGGATGAAAACCCAGCTTCCAGCCCTCTCGCTGGTGGGAAAGTTTATTCCCCACAGGGCTCCATGTGGAGCATGGGGGCGGGAGCGGAGAGGCCTCAGGTAGCCCATTTTGTGGGAGCCTTGAGTCCTCTCGGACTCTGCCATTGAAGGAACACCCCTTTGCCCCACTGTTTCCCCTTGGCTGTCACGTCAGGGGCCACAAGCCAGGGTCCTGCTGCCACATCCAGGGCCAGCTCCCCGCCCCACTCTCCTCCTCAGGTCTCTCCAGTCCCTGCAGTGAGTGCTAGGTCCCCTCCTGCCTGCGGCCCCACCCCCGACTCGCTCTATTCTGGGTCCCTTGTCCTCTCCTGCTGCCCTCCTGGCAGGGCCCCCTGGGAGCTGCTGCTGTTCCTGCCTGAGGACCCCATCTACTCAGCCCTACCCCCCTGGGGTTCAGAGACCACACACACACACACACACACACACACGCGCGCGCGCGCGCGCGCACATGGGATGCAGCCACTCTGCTCTGGGAAGGATGCTGTCCTGAGCTCGGAGCCCAGACAGGAAGAGGCATTTAGACCAGAGCCTCGGGTATAGTCAGCACTTGGGGAGGGGAGAGTGGCGGCCATGATTACAGTGCGCCGCCAGGCACTGTGGGGGACGCTGTGGACGGAGAGGCGGAGGGCTCCCTCCTCCCTCTTTGTAGAGGGAATTGAGTGCTGCCACAGGCTTCTCCTGTCCCCCAAACCACCCCCCTCAGGCTCGAGCCCCATGTCAGGGAGATGCGCAGCATTTGGCCGTGAGTGAGTTGATCCCAGACCTCAGGGAGCTGGGCGTGCAGAAGCCGAAGTCCCCAGGGGAAGTGCAAATGGACTGGGGCTTTGTAGATACATTTGAAGCAGACTTCGGAAGTTCAAGAGAAGCTCCCACGGAAGGAGCTGGAAATGGCACTTTTGACCCAGAAAGCAGCAGGAATAAGGGCTTAGAGTTGGGAAAGTACCTGCAGTGTTTGGGAAAGAGCGAGTCTGTGGTTTGCAGGGGGCCCCCGCTGGACACAGGCAAGATGGGGCAAGATGGGGCCCGAGGAATGGCAGGAGCAAAGCCCAACTCGAGGTTGGCTTTCTGCTGAAGGATTTGGACTTGAGAGAAGCCCCTGGAGGCCTCTGAGCATTGTGAGAGGCCAAGACCCCCAGCCGAGTGTTCTTTGTGCTACTCAGGTGGCCTTTTAAAAAATTCAAAATCTCTTGTTTAACTACGGATAGTTTTTTTATTGTGGTAAAAATATAAAGTTTACCGTTTTGATCATTTTAAGTGAACCATTCGGTGAGGACGAGGGTTTCATGGAGGGCACTCACACAGCAGCTGTCCTTTTGTTTCTGGTCCGCTGTTGATCTTCTTTGAAGAAATGTGGATTCAAGTCTGTTGCCTATTTTGGGGGTTGGGTTGCTTGTTTGTTGTTGAACTGTAGGAGCTCTTTATATATTCTGGATAATAATCCTTCATCAGACACACGATTCTCAAATATTTTCTCTCATTCTGTGCGTTGTCTCTCCCTCTCTGGATTGTGCCCTTTTGATGCACAGTAGATTTTAATTTTGATGCAATCCAGTTTATCAATTTTTGTCTTTTTTTTTCCCCCGTGCTTTCAACGTCACATCCCCAAAATCGTCGCTAACCCACATGTCACGAAGAATTTCCCCTCTGTTTTCTTCTCTGAGCTTTCCAGTTTTCCCTCTTAAGTGGAGGACCATTCTGAGTAAGGATCCAATTCCAACTCTTTCGCATTTAGATGTCCAGTTTTCCCAGCACCCTTTGTTGGGAAGACTGCCCTTTCTCTGTTGAATGGTCTTATCACCTTTGCTGAAAATCAGTTGGCCATATGTTGGAGAGTCTATTTCTCGGCTCTCTCTTCTGTTCTGTTGGTTTGTCTCCCTGCCCCGGGCATGGCTTCCTGAGGTGAAGTCCGGAATCCCAGAATATGGGGAACCTCAAAAGTCATCTTATCCATCCTCTTGCTTCCAGACTAATGACTAACCAGCCAAAGCGATTCGGCCCAGGGATGCATTTGTTTTGCAGGAACCAGAGCTGGTAAGAAGGGGTGGAGGGCGGAGCCATTGGCAACAGTGCTAGAATTATAACCTTGGCCTCTGGCCGCTCCCAAGAGGCCCAAATTTGGGACCTCTTCTTTCGGCCCTGCCTCTTGACTATTTTCTGTTTGATTCCCGTGAGAGGCGCTTGCCGCCGCCTCCCCCCACCCCGGCCCTCCCGAGTGCTGTGCAGTGAACAGCAGAGCCCGGGGCTGAGGCTCCAGGCTAGACATGATCCTGGGCCCCCGTAGGTGACCAGAGAGGAGGGAGCTACAGAGCGGTGGCCGTCACTGCGAGGGGAGGGGGCTCCCTTGTGCTTCTCACCTTGCGGTCCCCCAGCCCCGTGATTACACAGACGCCTGCTTGAGCCTGCTCTCCCAGCTGCCTGCCCAGAGTTAAGGAACAAGGCGTGCTCTCTAGCATCCTTGGAATCTGGTAGAAGTTGTGTTCGGCCCACCACGAGGTTCACAGGCAGCCTGAAGCTTTAGATGCCCTTGGTTTTGGGGGGGCTCCTGGGCCAGGACCTGGAAACAGATGTCAGTCTGTACAGCCGAGGGGCCTGGGGCAAACTGGTTGACCTCTCTGCCTCAACGTCTTCGTCTGTAAAATGAGGCTAAGAATATGTGCCTTTTAGGGATACCGCGAGAATTAAATAAGCTCATACAGGTAAAGAGTTTAGAACAGTCCTTGGAACGGAGGAAGTGCTCAACAAATATTAGCAGTTGTCATTGGCAGGATTTCACTGGGACCCTGGCTGTGCCAGGCCGGTCAGATTACGGTTATAAACGGTTACGGTTGACTTGGATACATCGAATTGGAACGCGAACAAATGAGAACTGAATCTACACCGGGTGGTTGACAAAATCCTTTAAAATATGGATGAGCGATACAAGGGGTGGAGGCTGGCCATCGGCCTTAGCATGGGGGCAGCGAGGGTCAAGGAGGGAGAAGAGGGCACCCCCAGGCCCCCCAGAACCTACATTCCGCGTCTCCCCAGGCTGCTGTACCTCGCACCCAGGCATCTTGAACTGGGGCATAACTTTCCTTCTTCCCTGTCCGAAAGACATCCGACCACATCAGACCCGGAGGTTCCCAGAGGGCGGGATTTGTGCGTGCCCAGCCCTGCACGGACTCAGGGCTGCACACAGAGAATGTCCGGCTCGGGGCCTCTCAGGGCCCCAGCACACTCGTCTGCGATGAAGGGAGTGGCGGTAAGCGTCACCCATGGGCCAAGCCTGCCCTGGGATCTTGCACTCAAACCCCTCAGGAAGTATGAGGATTCCTAATTTACAGATGAAGAAGGGGAGACCCGGTGCGGGCCAGGTGCCCAAGTGCTTGAATGGAGCCCAGATCTCCTGAAGCCAGAGGGCCTTGCTCTTCTCCAGTCCTCTGCCCTTACGGTTAATGCTCCTGGCCTTGGTGACCTCATGCTTGTGTCGCCGTCAGACACGATCAAGCTCGTGGGAGAGCTCAGTGAAGTGGGGAGTGGGGTGCACCGGGGGGGTGGATTTTCAGTGGACAGCACACCGTCTTCCCCTCACCCCTACGGTGACGACCCCAGACCTTGACCGCACAGGCCCCATCTCCCTCCCCCTTCCGGAGCCCTCCTCAGAACCAGGCCAGCCTGACCTGAACCGAAGTCAGACCCTTAACCGACTGAGCCACCCAGGCGCCCCCACACCACACATTTTAAGGCAGAGACTTATTTGAAAATTTTTTCAGTCCAGGCGAGCAGAAGTCAATGAAAGAACCATTCTCCAACACATAAATATTGGAATATCGAGGATTATTTATACTTACCTACTTGTGTGTGATGGGCAAAACACTTGGAACTTACCTCCTTCAAATCCCAGTCATTTAAATGGAAACCCTAACCAACAGCTTAGACACAAGCATGTTCTAGAAATTTGGAAATTTTAACCATTTGATAGGTATAAAGGTGGAATTTTTTAAAACTGAGATTGAATTATCTTACCCATCTTTATCCATCTCAAAAAACTCTTAACTGGTGGCCTTACAATTACTTCAGCCATTAGTTTTTCCTTCTCGTCCAAGAGGGGAAAAGTCTTCCGGCTTTTTCAGCTTATAAATGATTCTTCAGGTTTGAACAAACCCATTTGGAGAAAGAGAACGCTTGATTTTGGTGAAAGAAGCCAATTCTCCGCAGGCCCATGTGGTCCTTCCACAGGCTGAGACGTCCAGTTATTTAACAAGATTAGTTTAGTGCAACAGTATTTGCTGGGGGGCGGCGAGGGTATGGGAACAGGGCAAGACGCCGTCCCTGCCGCTGGCGAGGGTCCTGTCCAATGATGGAGGCTGCCCAGCTCCTCTCGCAATGCTGCGTGATGAGCGATTTAGTTAGTAGGGGCCATTAGGGAAGCTCAAAGGAGGGTGTGACAGGAAATCCACAGGGAGGAGGTCGCACCAGCCTGGGAAGGTGACCTGCAGCTCCCTAGGCAGAAGGTGCCCGGACCTGGCCCTGAATCAGCGAGCTTAGTTTCTCTGTGACAGCAGCAAGTGGAACATTTCTGGAATGGCCCCTCTTGACACTGCCCACCCTGGGTGCCTTTCCGATGATACGGTGGGTGGAAGGCACTGGATGTTCCCACTGAGAAATTCTTGAGCAGTTAAACGTTGGATGCCTGCAGAGGCCAGATGTCGCCAAGAGTGGCCGTGGAAGCGAGGATTTTATAAGTCGTTCACGATGGACCTGAACTTCGTCCTCAGCGTGGTGATTAAAATTACCATTCTCCTTTCACAGCTATGCCTTCACATTGCAATGTGCCTGACGCTAAAAAGTGTTTATGGAAGGGTCTTTCTTTAAAACACGCTAGAAGTTTTAAGTAAATATAAAACAAAATACATTTAACATGTCGTTTTTACAGTGGTTTCAAGTGTCTCAGCCCATGCACAGTCTTTGCTATAAATGTGGGAAATGGGTCCTGATTGGAAGGGGACTGTTGCAGGTGGAGTGACTCTGCTTCATTCAAAACGCACACCCACTTTGGGATGTGGAGCGTATTGGTCCGACTTTACAGGTGAGGAGGCAGCCAGAGGCCAACTCATACCGTTCATCGACAGAGCCTTGGGTGGTTTGGGAGCCCTCCCTGAACCTTCTTTAGACTCCCTCCGTTTCCTGGATCGGGAAAACTGACATTTCATCTTACGTAAAGTGCTAGCAAAGCATGGCTTCAGCAGACCTCTCCAATCAGACTGTTGCCACAAAGCCCCTCCTATATAGAGTCCTGTCCAGCACCCTGCACCGTAATCAGTCTCCCCCATGACCGTGGGCCTTGGAAGGAAGGGGTCTTTATCGGGCTTTGTACCTCCACCACCGAGAACTTGACATGCCCAAAGCTGGTGCTCCAGAAATGTTGCTGAATGAAGGAACGAATGAATGAATGAATGAATGAGTGAGTGAGTGCATGAGTGAAGCAAATAAGTGGCAGAATCAGAAGGCCAGTCTGTTGGACTCCGAAGATTTCTCATTCATTTCATTTCACTGAGTGCAGGATTTAAGCTTCTCTGCCTGGTCTTGGGTCTGAAAGTGCTATTTCAGTGTCTCCGTGGGGAGTAGGGGGTGCTGGGGATGCAGGTTTTCTCCCTGTTACAGAGGAGGAATGTAGGATTCTTGGGAGATGTTTAGGGACAACCCAAGGCTGTATGATTTGGTGGAGGTGGAGAGGGGCAATGCGCAGATGACCACAGGGCTGGGTTGAAATTTGATTTAACCACAAAATTTGATTTGTGGTCCTTGAGCTCTGGGGCTTCTTGCTCTGGAGAAGGGAGAGTTTGAGACGCTACCTCTGCTTCTCTGGCAGCGGGCCTGGCCCCGGGCTGGTCCCCTTTCCCCTGGAAGTTGCCGGGATCTGGGGCACCTGGGTGGCTCAGTTGGTTAAGCACTTGCCTTTGGCTCAGGTCATGATCCTAGGATCCTGAGATCGAGCCCCATATCAGGCTCCCTGCTCAACAGCTCCCTGCTCGGCGGGGGGCCTGCTTCTCCCTCTCCTTCTGCTGCTTCTCTCTGTCAGTTAATAAATAAAATCTTAAAAAAAAAAAAAAAAAAAGGCCAGGGTCTCCTCCAGCCGTGGGAGGCCAAACTGGAGGTTGAGACCTGGGCTGGGCCTGGGAGGGAGGAGCTGGGAAACTTCCAGTCTCCTTGAGGAGCAGCTAACATGGGGGTGTGGGTTCTGACTGAGATCAAGACCCCCACCCCACTAGCAAATGTCAGGAGGCAATGCTCCAGTTCATTCATAAGTGGGCTTTTCATGAACTAGCGGATGGGTTGGTACTGCTCAGAGGGATTATGGGATTGTTTTGATTATTGTCCCCAGCCCTGGGGGGAGGCCCCCGTCTAAGGCTCCTCCCTGGTAATTGGGACCTGCTTACTCTGGAGAGTTGGAAGGTGTCCTGTTTTACCATGAAATGTAACATGTCTTGCCACGACTTCCTTGGTTTTCAATACTCGGTTCAAGGTCACACTGCCATGAAGCCTCCCCTGACCTTTTCAAGTAGAACTGACCACCCCTCCTTATGGGCCCCACTGTGCCCAGGATGCAGTGCTCTTGCCCTTTGGGCCCCGGGACAACTGACCACCATTACCTGCCTGTCCCCTCCATAAGGTCACGACCAAGGGGAAGCACCCCGTGAATGGACACCTGAGCGAACGGAGGGATGAGGGCGTGATCAGACGCAAACCCAGACACGGTATCAAGAGAGGACAAGAAGAGGAGTTTAGGGGTATAGGCTGGAAGGTGGAGGGGACCTCGCCCCGGACAGAGTGAGCCGAAGCCAGGACAAAGGCCCTAAGGGACACTGGCTAGGGGACTTTCTTTGCTTTTTTCAATTTTTTTATTGCGATAAAATATACATATAACATAAAATTTACCATCCTAAAACTATTTTTGATTGAAGTATAATTACCACCTTAACTATTTTTAAGGGCATAGTTCAGTGATATTAAATATAGTAATAATGTTGTACAGTCAGCCCTGCCATCTATCTCCGGAGCTCTTCCCATCTTGTAAAAGCGAAGCTCCATACCCTCTAAGCACTAACTTCCCATCCCCCTCCCAGCCACCGGCCACCGCCTCTACTTCCTGTCTCTGTGCGCTTGACACTCCAGGTACCTCGGGCTTCTGCAACTGGCTTATTTCACTTACCAGCATGTCCTTGTGCTTCCTCCATGTTGTAGCATAGGTCAGAAATTCCGTCCTTTTTTTTTTTTTTTAAAGATTTTATTTATTTATTTGACAGAGAGAGAGAGATCACAAGTAGACAGAGAGGCAGGCAGAGGGAGAGGGGGAAGCAGGCTCCCTGCTGAGCAGAGAGCCCGATGCGGGGCTCGATCCCAGGACCCTGAGATCATGACCCGAGCCGAAGGCAGAGGCTTTAACCCACTGAGCCACCCAGGCGCCCCTCCTTCTGAATAATATTTAAGACTGAATACTATTCCATCATATGGAGAGACCCCCGTTTGCTTACCCATTCATCTGCCATTTATTGGTTTGCTCCCACCTCTTAGCTCCTGTCAGTGGCTTTCTTATCATTCCTTTTTTTTTTTTCTTTTTGGATATGAGGAAACCTCCCTCCTTCACACCACTTGTAAGAGAGCTGAAATTCTAACGGCCTCAAAAAATGAAGTACTTCTTTTACTTTTCAGTCCCAATGGTAGCTCGATCCCGGCTAACAAAATATGCCTCCTACAGGTCTTAGAAATGCTGCTAGAAAAATCACCTGCTCCAACCGGGTGACCCGTCGCTTCCGAGGAAGTGAGGGCTGTCAGAGGGCTGGGGAGGCAGGGTTCGTCCCCAGAGCCGGCATCTGCCTTGAGATTTTGCTGTGGGCATGCAGGCCCATGTGTGAAGGCCGTGGATGGCAGTGGTCGCTCACGATGCTCCCACGCACGCCCCGTTCAGGTCATTACTGACGCCGCCTATAGAGCGGGCGTCCTGCGTAAGGTGATTCCTTCCCATTCACGCCCACATATTTTTTTTTTGGTAACCATAATCTCTTTTTAATTGATTTAAAAACATTTTAAATGGAGTGTAATTAACATACAACATGATGGCAGTTTCAGGTGTACAACATAATGGTTTGATATTTGGGTACGTTGAGAAATGATGACCACAGTAAGTCTCGCCAGCATCTGTCACCTTCCATAGTTTCCATAAGTTCTTTTTCTTGGGATAAGAACTTCTGAGATCTACTCTCTTAGCCACTTTCAAATATACGATACAGCATTATCCACATACTTCTTTTTTAAAGTTTTTTCTTTGGGTACAGTTTCCGACTTAGAGAAAAGTTACAAGCAGAGCACAGGGAACTCCCAGATCCCCATTGCGCCAAGTCCCCAAATGTTAATGTCTTTCCGTATTTGCGTTCTTCTCAATCTCTCTTGCAGGCTCTCGGGGTGTACGCACGTGTGCTGATTTATACGCATACACACACATACGTGTTGTGTCCTTCTGCATTTTAAGAGGGAGTTGCACATGCATACCTCCTTCCTCTGAATCCTTCGGTATTTAGCAGAGAATGAACGCAAAACAAGACTCGGTGCTGGGGAGAGAATTAATGGGGGGCAAGCTGGAGGTTGGAGAAGACCCCAAATCGAGATCCCAAGAAAAGGCATGGGTCCTCATCGGAGGTCCCAGATGTTCGAGAGAGTTCTATCAGGGCTGGCGCTGAAGGTGGGAGACACTGGGACCCCTGTAGAGGCAGCCGAGGGGAGCGGCTCCCTGGGACCCTGGGTCTCGCTCCTTCGTCTTGACCCCGTCTCCCAGCTGCTCCCCAGCCCCACAGAGAATGCCCCAGACTGGGGGTTCGAACTTGAGCTCTGCCTCCTACCATTTCCTCCCACCAGCCTCAGTGTCCGGGCGCATTTCACACAGCGGCTGCGCGACGGGCGTCCTGGGCCCGGGGTCAAGCCCAAGGCCCCGTCGCTGGCTTTTAGTGAGAGCGCGCTGCTAGTTCCTTTTCCTTCCTCGGCCCTGGGAAGCCCCCTCCATCCTCTGGGCTAGAGGAAGACCGCCCCCAGCCCAGCCCCTGTGGGAAGAACGGAGAGAGCTTCTGTGTGGGGGTAGGGCAAAGATAGAGAGGCCTCAGCCCCTGCCTCTGCTGAGGGCTCCCCCAGAAGATCCCACAGAGATCTGCCAGTGCCATAGAAAACACCACTGGGGTTGGGGTGGGGGGCGGCTGTACGGCTCCCTCACAAGTCGCTGGAGAACCCGGGACTCCCAGGGTCGCCACGAAACACGACTTGGGGGAATAAACTGCCACTCGGTTGCTGGTGACATTCAACGAGTCCTTGCTCTCTGAGCCTCAGTTTACCCGTCTGTGGAGTGAGGGTGCTCAGGAGAGCCACCATATGGGAATTTTGAGGGGGTCAAAATCAATTAAGAATGTGAAAAGCCCCAGAACCAGAGGAGGGATGAACTCTGTGGGGAAGGAGGGGGACCCATCTCATTCATCTCCGTGTCCCTTGGGGTGCTAGGACAGTGGCAGACACATAGTAGGGCTAGATAGCTGCTCGTCTGGCAAAACCTCCCAGGTCGAGCCTTGGACTTCAAGCGGACTTCTAGAAACCTCGTCAAGGCTTGGGGCCCTGGGGCCCACCTTCCACCCTGAGGAACTTCACTGGGACTGCAGTGCTTCCTGGTGGCAAGATGAGCAACTGCAGCCTTGATCCCCTCTAGAACCTTCAAGCAGGCAGGGGACCCGGGAACTCGCCCTGTGGTTGAGCATCGTGTCCCAGGGCCTGGGGAGTCCTCCTCAGTTGTGGCTTCCCACAGGGACTGTGCCCCTCCATAACCCCGTCCCCACTCCCTGGCAGGGAGCCAGGCAATACTTGCTGAAATGAGGACACGGAGAAGCCAATAGCTTGGTGCAGGACCATAGAGGCAGCGGGCCGCCTGTGGTCCTTTATGCCGTGCCCCGTGGCTAGGTGGGTTCCTGAGCCCACTGTCCCAGCCCCCTGCTGCAGCCACCCCACCCATACAGCAGTGAGCCCAGAGGGACCCAGGCCCTCCTGGATCTGGAGCCCAGCCTGTGGCCAGGTCCCTCCCCTGCAAGTGCCCTGGGTCACCCGCAGCAGGACGCACAGAGCTCCCAAAGGCAGAAGGAGGCAGGTCCGGCTCGGGCCGTAGCAATGCATCAGGGACGCCCTGCTCTGAACCCTCGCACTCGGGGACAGGCCCCGACACTAGCACTTGAAAACAGAGAATTCAGTATTGAGGAGGTAAGCCCAGCCCCGGGGTCAGGGAAGGAAAAGGACTCATCCTCACCCTGAACCTTGGGAGTCCCCTATAAGCAATCCACAGAAGAAGGAACCTAACAAATGAAAGATTCAATTTCGCCGGTAATAAAAATATATTCAAAAAATATTCAAACAAGAGCTCACTTTCATTCATCACACTGGCAAAGATTTTTAACACGCTAGGACGGCCCTGGTTCTGAAGCGGGCGGGCACGCTGGTAGCTGAGGGGAGCGTCACGGCTCTGGAAGGCAGTTTGGCAGTGTTGATCAGAGACCTGCAAATGTGAACACGATCTAATCCAGTGTTTCTAGTTCTTGGAGCTTCTTCTAATGTAATCACCGTGATGTAAGATGTAGGACGGATTCAACTACGAGGATGTTCATCACGGGCCTGTTATCAATTCAAACAATCAGAAACCCGGGTGCCCCCAGCAGTAGGGGATCGTGGTGGTGGTGGAATCGTATGCAGCCATTACAAATGGTGTGACAGAAGAATCGAGAACAGCATGGAAAGATGTCCAGGAGAGAGCATTAAGTTTAAAAAAAAGTGTACGAAAAAATGTGTCCCGTGGGTGTGCTTATGTGTGTGTTATAGTTTTCTTCTCTTGGCTTATCCTCACTTAGGGATTGATTTTTAACATTCTTCCATCTGGAAACTTGGATAATTATTATATTCGTGTGGTGCTCTGGGGGAGTGAAGGGAGGTCTGTGGGACTAGAAGGGACTAGATGCGAGGTGGAGGGTGGGAGAATATAAGTCTACGAAGCAGGCAGGGGTCAGACCTGCCTGGGGAACCATGAATGCCACAGTAAGTCTGATTTGTAGGGTTGGCAGATTGAGGGGGAAAAGAAAAAAAAACCCTAACGATAAACCCAGAATGCTCAGTTAAATTTGAATTTCAAATAAACAATGAATAATTTTTACTGTCAGTATTTCCCGTGCAATCTTTAGGACATACTTATACTAAAAATTATTCATTGTTTCTCTGAAATTCTAATTTAACTGAGTACCCTGTATTTTATCTGGCAATCCCAGTGAGAGCTCTGGGAACCAGTGAAAGCCTTTAGAGAAGATCACAGTACAATCGGATATGTGTGTCTGGTCGTATTTGAGGGTAGTGGGCCTGGAGGCAGAGAAACTCTTTAGGAGGTGAATGTAAGCCTGTGGTCTGGAAGTTTCCAGCCCCCAAGAGATCTTGAAGTCATAGGGGGCCCGGTTTGTGAGGACAGCGGCCAATCCCTGCCATAAAAGGGCCTTTCTCTGAAGCATCCTTACCCTTCCTCCACCCCACCCCTGTTGATGCTCATCTCCCACCTCCCAAAACTTCACAGCAGAGTCCTGTCATCTTTTGGGATTCTAATCCCTGCTTTCGAAGAGTATTTTAAAATGATAAAAACGATTCTTGTTCATGGTAGGACAAATAGAAAATTAATTCAGACCAGGAAAAAAAAAAAAAGGAACAAAAATCAACCCATATACCTGTATTCCCACCTCTAGAAACTTCTAGAATTTTCTAAGGACAGATATTCCACCCCTTCTTCATTTTTTTTTAGATGAGATTTACATATGATAACCCGAACATCCTTCCAGATGCTAAAACGCTATTCTTTTATAATATCGGTTTCATTCATTTGCTCATCAAATGTTTACTGAACACCTACTGCATGCTAGCCACGACAGTAGGCATTAGACAGGAGTAGACAAAGCAAATATGTTCAGATATACTCCCTGTTTTATGGAAGGCAGAGAGAGAGAATAAACAAAAGGGAAAAAAATCCCCAATAAATACATAATAATGTGTGCTAAAAGCCAAGAAAGAAACAGTTTGCAGAATAAAGAATATCAGGAAGGATCTTCTGTTTATGGAAATAGCACCCTTTATTTAACCAATCTCCTATTACTGGATATTTTGGTTATTTTTGGTTTTTCTATATAATGATGCCATGACGAACTTTCTCTCTAGCAAATTCTTTGTGCCCAGCCATAATGATTCCTTTAGGATAAATTCCTGGAAGTGGAATTTCTGGGTGAAGACATACAAACTTTTTATCAGTTTTTCCATAACGTATTGAAACATAGTTTTGTATTTTCTCTACAGTTTACGTGTCTTTCAATCTTAAAATAACGTGCTGCAAAATTAAAATTGGGTGAGTGTATAGTTTTATGAACCTTTTTTTTTTTAGTTTTATGAATCTTAACACATCCCTGTGCAGATTCATGCACGCACACACCAGCCCTCTCTGGTCCAGCCCTCCCCCTCCCCAGCCCTGGCAACCAGTGATCTGCTCTCCATCCTCCTGCTGCTGTCTTTCCCAGGATGTCCTGTGATAAATAAGCGGAGTCATACATATGTAAATTTTGAGTCTGGCCTCTTTTACGGACCATAATGCTGCTTTTGAGAGTTATTCGTGCCATTGACTGTGTAACAGCTCATTCCTTTTATCTCTGAGTCTCGTAGCCCCTCGCAGGGCAGTTCCAGTTTGCTTATCCACTCACCTATTGGAGGACATTTGGGTTGTTTCCAGTTAGGGGTGATACTGACCAAAGCCGCTATAAGCATTTGCACGCAGGTTTGGCGAAAATTAGTCTTCACGTCCTCTGGGCCGAGGCCTGGCAGTGGCGTGGCCGGGTCACGTGGGGAGTGTGGGTTTAATTATAGAACTGCTGCTCTGTTTTCCCCCCAGCGACGTGGGAGACTTTCTGTGGCTCCGCGTCCTCGTCATCACCTGGTGCCCGCTGGGGTTTCACTTCCGCAGTCCGTGCGTGGGGCTATCTCAGGGGTTGTACTTTGCATTTCCGGGCTGGGTAATCTGTCCGGTGTGTTTTCGCGCTTTTTTGCCGCCTGTAGGTCTTCTCCGGCGAAGTTTCTATTTAGATGTTTTGCCCACTTTTTTTTTTCTCCTTTCATATTACTGTTAACTAAGCCCCACACTTTATTCAGAGGTCACTAGTTGTGTCCCTGCTGTCCTTTCACGGCTCCAAGAGCCACCCGATCCAGCACACCGCATGTGGCCCGCAGGTCTCCTTAGCCTCCCGGGCTCTGTGACAGCGTCTCGGACTTTTTGTGTTTTCAGAGGCGTGTTTAGAGCTGGTGTAGGGGAGCAGGGGTGCCCGCATCACCTGCGGGTGCCGGCCCCAGCACCCAACCTTCCACCTCCCGCTCTCCCCCGCAGATCGGCGGCTCCTCGAGGGCGGGGACCCGGTGTGCCTCCACCAGCTGAGACCACGTCCGCTGAAATGTCCCCCCGGTTACTGCTGCCCCTTCGGCATTAGCTAGTGGGCCTGGACCTACACCAGGGACGTCCAGGCGGAGCTCCGCACAGAGCCCAGGGGCAGAGGAGGCAGGACGGGGACGTGATCAATGGCTCACCTTTCACCTTCGCCCCTGCCCCCACACGACTGTTTGGACAGCAGCGGGTTTTTAGTCGGTGCTCTTTAAATAGCATGAAAGGGCCTCACGCTGGCCTGTTTTGTTTAAGGAGATTACATCGGCCCTGTGCTCTTGCCACAGGGGTGTGCGAGGCCGGCTCACCCGGGAACAGAGCGAGCGGCGTGTCCCCCACAAAGCAGATGTTTGAAGGAAAAATAGATGTAATCAAAACCATGGAGGATACAATTACTCAGACCTCTGAGACATACACTCTGTATGCACGGGCCCGTGCACAACTATACACACACACACACACACACACACGCACTTTCAGTGTCCGTACTCACCTGCGTGTATCTACAAAGTCACGCTGGCTTGCACAAATCCCCGCACACAGCCGCACACACCCTACCCATGGGCCTGCACTCAGACTGTCCGCAGGCAACCACACACGTGTTCCACACACCCATTCACAACTGCAGGCTTGTGCCCCGTGCCCGCGGGCGCGCGTCCGTGCACACGGGAGGAATGCGCACAGAGAGGCCTCCGCACCCGCCCCGCTTCAGAAGTGCTCTTGAAATCACAGTCATACGAAAAAAAATTGCAGTCACCTTCGGAAATCTCTCCAGGGCTTTCGTATCAAAAAAAAAAAAAGTTTAGACTAGGTTAGAGTGAAGTCATTGGGTTGAAGCAGGACGACAAAAAAGGGGAAGGGAAGGAAGAAAGGTTTTCCATCCCTTGTATTTCTCAGAGTTCAGGCAGAGGTTGGAGGCCCTTCTGTGGCTTCTGATGCGGAATCTATCCTCAAACCAAGTGCTTCTACCTCATCAGAAGTGGTTGGTGGAAACGCTGGCCTAGGGTCGTCTGAAGGGCGTGCCGACCATCATGGCCGCCATGGCGTGCAGACCTTTGGAGGGGCAGCCATTGGTCGCCCTGGGTGTTTTACATACACACATTACTTGATTCCTCTGGGTCACCTGGGGTTTATAGCCACCTCAAGACATTGCACTGGGAAGCTGCAGACCGGGACGACATTGCCCTGGGCCCCAGAGACAGGGACAGAGCCCCCTCCACACTGTGGGAGGGGCATCAGCATGGCACCAGTCCAGAGTCCGTACGGAAGGAGGGGCGGGCGGGGGGGAGCCAGAGCTGCAGGCAGGTGGCTGGCCCAGGGGGGCTTTGCTCTGCTCAGCGCCGTGCAGCACAGTGCCCTCGTCCCTGAAGAAGGCTGGTCCAGAAGCGGGGCGAGCGGACGGTCTCCCGGCGGCCTTCACCCAACCGTGGCATCATAGTGGGCACGGTGCTGGCTCCCAGCAGATCTTGGGCCGGGTTTCCTACCTACCTGTCTCCTCCTTGTGTAGCGGGATGAATTGGTTCACTCGTGGGTTCAACAAACACTTTCCGCCGGTGGCTTTCTATGGCTGGCACGCGGTAGGCACACAAAGGTAGCTGCACAGACTCAGCAGTATCTGGTCGTTAGAAATTGTCCACTTACTCTTTGGCAACTTGTCACTGCACGTCTGCCATCTGCCCCATCCTGGGCTAAGCCCGGGGTCCATGACGTGAGGTTCCAACTGTCGGGGAACTGATGTGCTAGAGGAAGAAATGGACACTCGGGCTTGATTATATACTAGTCAGAAACACGGGCAGTGAGGGGAGAGGCTGAGCAGAGGACAAAGGGGTCTGTAGGAGGACTTCCTGGAGGAGCTGGTGCTTGACGGGATCTTGCAGGTCAGCGGGAAACGAGGGCATTCCAGGCAGGTGACCGGAGGCGCAGGTGAGGGAGACCAAGGTCAGTGGGAACTTTGGTGAAGAGTATTTCAGCATGAGTTGTGGGCTCCTCTGGTTCCAGCAGCTGTCTCGTTGAGGAGGGCACTGCAGGGCGAGCTGGATCCTGACCCAGCACCCAGGCCTTGGACCACCCACCTGATTCTCCACCCGGCTCCCCGGGATCGTTCGGTTGGAGAGCAAACTGCTGGCTTTGCCCAGGGCCCAGCACCATCACGCAGCCCGTCCCCGGCAGCCCCCTGTGTCAGTCTTGTTAAACGTGGGGCCACCCGAGGACCAGCAGCAGGAGCCCCAGCTGTTTAGACAGGAGGGCAGAAGACTCTGGGAGGTGTGGCGGCCGTCTCGGGGAAGGGCCCTGGAGAGCCAGAGCCAAGACCAGTGAGCCAAACCTCTAAGAGACACACATGGGCCGGAACTCAGGATGAATGGCCCAGCTGTCCTGATGGCAGCAAGCTCTCTGTCCCCGCAGCCCGTGTGGCCCCACTTGCTGGAGAAGCTGCAGGGTGGAAAGAGTTTGACATAGACCCCCCCACACACCTCAAGTCTGGGATCCTTGGACTGAGCACCTGCGAGAGCCTTGACTTATCATTCTGACCAGTCGGGGGGCACGGGACCTTGGGCATTGTTCTTTGTCATCTAAATTAGAGACCCAGCCTCCCGATTTAAAGCAAAACAATCAACAGTGAAGACTGAGGTGGGCAGGCTCTCTTCCTTCTTCCTTGAGGACCTGGAAGCATCACTTTGCCAGAATTCCTTCCATCTCTAAGGCTTTCCAGTTGGCCAACATTTGCCTGGACCTGGATTGGCCCCCATCCTGCTCCCCTCTTCTCGCTGCTCCAGATCCTACGGAAAATCCCCAGTGGTGACAAAGGCAGGAGGGACACTCCGCTGGGCCGAGGTGGTGGCACGCCCCTGCCTGCTCCCCCCACTCCAGATGGGGCACGGCTGCCCCAGCTGCAAATGAGACTCTGGGATGCGAGAAGAGTCATCTGAGGTCACGGGCAGATCGTGGTAGAGCTGGGCCCGAGAGCAGACCTCCCAACTCCTGGCCCGGTCGTCTTTGTGCACCCCGTGCTGTCTCCCCATTTCTTCCCCACTCGCTCGGTCTCAGTGGGTGGCTGGAGGTTTGAGAACCCGAATTCTTACTTCTGGCCGTAGAAGACTGGACGTTTTGCTGCCCCTGGCTCCCCCCCGGCTGAGCCTAGAACTGGGTCAACACTGAGGGCTTCCCTCGTTGTCCTCAGAGGCTGGTCCTCCTGCCCGCAGGAGGAGCGCAGCAGGACTGCTCGATTATGTGAGCTCCCTGCCTTCCTCTGCCCCTACCCCTCTCTCCCTGGGAAGGGGCCCCAAGCCCACAGGGTAGGAGGTGAGGACGGGGGGGGGGGGGGGGCTAGAGACCGCCGCTTTGTCACTAATTAGCATACATTGCCTGCTCTCTCTGGTGTGAGTTCACCCCCAGTTAAAACTCGGAGCGCGAGCTGGTCCCTACAACCCTCAGTCTCTCTAGCTCGGAGCTCCCCGTGCAGCCCAGCCCCTGCTGCTGTGCGGGGTGGTCCCAATCCCAGGCCGGATGCCAGAGGACACTCGAAAGGTCTGTGAGGTCATGGGATGGGGCCTGGAGATCGGTGCGGGGGCAGGAGGGGCAGGGGCTGCCCCCCAGTCTGGCCTCCAGGAAATTGCATAACAGAGATGTTTATTTTTGGTGAGGCTGGGTGGGATTTCTTCTCTTAAAAAAAACCCAAAACATAAAACTTGTTTGCCTGCCAGCAAGATAAATATCTTCGCTGAAAGCTCTTGGCCCGGCTGCCAGCTGCAGTTTTCAGAATGTTGTCACCGCAGCCGTGGCAGTCTGCGTGTGCCCGGGCTCACGTGGGTGTCCTGCGTGATGCCTGGGGGCTGCCGCCCTCCCCGTGGCATCAGAGCCGCCAGGGACCCCCACGAACGGCCTCCCGACGCCGCGGGCGGGTCCTCTCTGAGCACTCACCTCCAGCCCCTTCATCGGGGCCTCAGAGAGAGGGGTGGGGTTGACAGGCAGCTGTCCCTTGCCTCTTCCCAGCATTAAGAGAGCAGCCAGGGCACACAGGAAGCTAGGCAGGAGAGCCAGCCCAGAGCTCAGCCCCCAGGATGCGACGGAGTGGGGAGACCTGAGCCAGCGGCGGCGTCCTGACACTTCGTGCCCGCCGCGTGGACCGGCTCACATCAAACACAAGTGCTTGTGACCGTCAGCGCTTGTGCGTGTGCAGGCTGCTCTAGTGCGCCCCTGGCGCCTTATTCCTAATCAGAGCTGGCGTGGGTACCTCACCGCACAGCCCGGGGTGGGCGGCGCAGAGAGGGGCTCCCACTGGCGTCCGGACACCAGGCCAGCGCCCGCACCTGCTCCTGCACCCAGATTTCTGGACAGGGCCCGCCTGCTGGGAAGACTTCTCCGGGGTGATTGTCCTCTGCGGCTCGGAAGTGCGTACCGGAACTGCAGATACACCGATCTGGGCAGACACCCACGTAGCCGGCACTGTGCTGAGGGCTTTGCCTGTTGGCCTCCTGAATCCCACAGTACCCCGGACGGACGAGCCTACAAGTATCTTCATCCCTATTTTACAGAGGGGGAAACTGAGGCACAAAGAGGTTAAGTGAACTGTCCCAAGTTCACAGCTGGAGTGAGGTGCACGTGGGAGTCGTCCCCTCCCCGGGCTCCGGAGTCCACGCTCTAACCTTGACTCTGAGGCAAGCGTGTCTGCCCAGGGTGCCAACTGGGCCATCTGGACGTGGACAAGTCACTCCCTGCCCCCCCCCCCCCCCCGGCTGGCCTCCACCTCCTCATCCCTGACTTCCACAGAGCTACTGGTCCTTCCCAGCTCCGGGCATCTAGGAATCACCCCATCCTGGCAGACGGTGGCAGCGGGGGGCCCAGGTCCGAGCTTAGTGTGACTCTAGTGGGGCACACACGTCAGCATCCCGGGGATGCAGGGGCCCGCCCAGCTTCCCTAGTAAATGCACCACTAGCCTGGAGGGGGCAGGACCCTGCGTGGACAGCAGGTGAAACCTGTGGAGGATGAGGGGCGCGGCCCCTCTTGCTGGATTCTTCGGGCGGGGATTCTTCTCCGCAGCTTCTACTGAGCCCAGACAGGACCAGGCCTGGACAGGAAGGGCATTCCTGTCCGCCTCGACGCCGGCCTCCTCCTTGCCCTTTCCCTGTTGGGCCAGACATGGCTGCTGAATTAGCTTTCCCTTCCCCTGGAAGACTGAGCCACTGGGTCGGCATTCCCCAGGCCCAAAGCAGAAGTTCTGACAAAGGGGGTCCTTCTAGACAGAGGATCTCAGGGTCGGTGGGAGCAGGGATTAAAGGTCCAAGAGATCAGATTGCCTGACCCAGAGTCATATTATGTTGGTGCTGAAAGGGGGTCCGTTCTGAGATGATGACAAAGAGGCTCAGAGAGGGAAATAGACTTGCCCAAGGTCACACAGCATGTTAATGGCAAGTCAGGATTAGAACCGGGAACTCCTGCCCTCGCGTCCAGGGTGATGCCAACAGGGGAATGGCAGGGGAGGGCTCTCCCTGTCCCTCCCTCCTCTCTTGCTTGGTTCAGTCATTGGTTTCTGACCTTGTTTCTTCCCCCTCAGCCAAAGAGAGCTCCCTGGGTGAGCCAGAGTTGCCGCCTGACTCTGACACCGTGGGGATGGACAGCAGCTACCTCAGTGTGAAGGAGGCTGGAGTGAAGGGGCCCCAGGACCGGGCCAGTACCGACCTCCCCAGCCCGCTGGAGAAGGCCGATTCCGAGAGCAACAAGGGCAAGAAGCGGAGGAACCGAACGACCTTCACCAGCTACCAGTTGGAGGAGCTGGAGAAGGTCTTCCAGAAGACCCACTACCCCGACGTGTATGCCCGGGAGCAGCTGGCCATGAGGACAGACCTCACCGAGGCCCGCGTGCAGGTCAGTGAGGGCGCCTGGGGGAGGCTGGGCAAGCAGGGCTTGCCCTCGGGCTGGTGGGCAAAGCTGGGACCACCCAACTGTCCCTCAACCACACCAGGGCTTTCTCTACCTCAGTCCGAGGACAGCCTGCCCCTCACACCCCGGCTCCGCCAGGGCAAGTCTGCTTTTATCCACCCGAGTATCAGGCCTCTTGCTCTGGTGGGAGCAGGGGCCAAAGACTGTTAGCTGTATTTCTGGGCTCTGTGTGGTGTGAGTGTCCAGGCCATTTCACAAAAGAGAAGATGACTGATCTCTGCCCTCAAAGGCCTATCTCTTAGGAAGGAAAGAGGATAAACCTAAAAACATGCATAGCAGTCTGACAGGCAGAGAACAACCCTGCTCTCTCTGCCCAGGATGGCTGCCTCCTCCTCCATCTTTCAGCTCCCAGATCAATATACCTCCTTTGTGAAGTCTTCCTGACTACAGTAGCTAAAGCAGTAGCCCCCTACCACCATCCGGCCCCCAAAACACCCAAACCAAAACAATCTAACACAACCCAACACAACACAATATAACCCAAACCAACACAGCCAACCCAACAGAAGCCAAACAACACAGTCAACCCAACCCAACACGGCTCAACACAACCCAACCCAACACAACCCAGACCAACACAGACAACTCAGCACAGCCCAACACAACCCAAACAACACAGTCAACCCAACCCAACACAGCTCAACACAACCCAACACAACCCAGCCCAATGCAACACAGCCCAGACCAACACAGCCAACTCAACACAGCCCAACACAACCCGAACAACACAGTCGACCCAACCCAACACAGCTCAACACAACCCAACACAACCCAGCCCAATGCAACACAGCCCAGACCAACACAGCCAACTCAACACAGCCCAACACAACCCGAACAACACAGTCGACCCAACCCAACACAGCTCAACACAACCCAACACAACCCAGTCCAATCCAACACAACCCAGACCAACACAGCCAACTCAACACAGCCCAACACAACCCAAACAACATAGTCAACCCAACCCAGTACAGCTTAACATAATCCAACAGAACCCAACCCAACACAACATAACCCAAATCAACACAGCCAACCCAACACAATCCAACACAACCCAAACACCACAGTCAACCTGACCCGACATGGTTCAGCACAACCCAAGAGAACCCAACACAACACAACATAACCCAAACCAACACATTCAATACAACCTGACTCATCCCCAATCCACAGAACACAACACAAGCAAATCGGGTCACCTTCTACCACATTGGCCTGTTTTTTCTTCTTTATAGAATTTATGACTGGCTTAAATAATTTTATGTTTGTCTCCCTTCACTATAATGTGAGTTCCTTGAGAACAGGTACTGATTGTTCATCACTACATTCCTACCAATTAGAGAAGGCTGAACTCAGAGCGACAAGGGCAAAAAATAAATATTTGTAGATTGGTGGACCTCCTTTGTCCAAAGAGGTGTGTCCTCCCTCCTCGCATGAAGTTACAGCAAGAAAAGAAGCAGAGAGGAAGCAAAGACCTCTGAGCACCCAAAGCATAGGAGACAAAATCCATGCACTAAAGCTCAGGCTTCAGCTTCACACAAATAAATGTCACGCTCAGTCTACTTTTCTACCCCAGAGCATGTTAGAAATGGCAAATGCAGTGTCATCACATAGCGGTTTTCCCCCCTCCAGTGGGCTGGGGAAGTCAACAGCTTGAGAGCAAAGAGCAGTTCTTGGTTTTTTTTTTAAAGCAACACAGCTCAGCTGGGCTAGGCTCAGCTCAGAAGTGGGTTCAGGGCACGACAGAGCCCTCTGTTATCTGCAGGCCCCAAGGGCGCCCCCTGCTGCCTCAGTTCACCAAGGAACCTTCAGCAGAGCATTCCTAGGCAGCAGTAAAAGGTTCCTCAGTCTCAACCATGTTCTGTGTAACAAGGCTGAGCATCTGTAACATCGTCCAGAAACGCTTTCATTCAAAATGGATCATGCGAGAAAGGACCAGCAATTACCATAAATACGCAGCCATCCAGAAACCGAGGGTACCCAGAGTGAAGAGTCGGGTTGTTTAGCCACAAGTTCCCGGAATCTGGATGATCCTCTTATTCCCGTCCAGCGCCTGGTGAACGGTTGAGGAAGGCAGGACATCTGAGGCTTTTCTGTCATTCCAGAAGTTTCACACACCAAGATAGGCCGCCATGAGATATCACGGGCCTCAGAGTCTGGGCAGGAACCCCAGAACCTGGCCTCGGCCCAGCCCATGGATTGGGAGGAACCGAAGGAGCCGGTGGAGAAGGGGGAGGCCAGTTATGGGACATTCCTGTGGGCACCGTGTTGGTGTGGGATTGACTGGTCCACTCTCTGCACAGAGCATGCGTGTGCGTGTGCGTGTGAGTGTGTGTGTGTGTTTGTGTTCCTTACAAGTGGATGGGAGCGCCTGGGAGTTGAATTTACTTCATATCAAAAGAAGGATGGCTCTTCTAGGACAAACCATGGAAACGACACTGGGCCACAGAGAACATGTTTCAGGTGTCATCACACGGCCAAAGCCAAGTGTTCCCTCTGCGTGTGTGCACACACCCATTTATGCCTACTTCCAAAACGGAGTTGAGGCAGCTACAATTACAAATTTATTACTGTCACCTAAAAACAAAAACAGTGTCATGAAATAGGCAGGTCATTACATCAAACATCGAGGCTAAGAATCACAGTTGCCACTGAGCACAAATTTCAACCCTGAGCTTCCCGGCAGCCAAGGCAGAAAGGGAAACGCTGATGTGTTGTGTGTTGCCTATCTTCTCATCTAAGGGGAGGAGCATAGGAATAGAGAAAGTTAGTGCTGGGAAGGATCATCTATCTGGTCCTCTGGTTTGATAATAAGTAGGAAGAGACCCACATGGGACAGGATCACCTGTGATCAGGTGACTCAGGAACACTGCCTCGGTGGCAGGGCTGAGACTAGAATCCAGGACTCCTGAGCTCCAGCCCAGCGTTTCTTTTACTTTAGTTGGCTCTGCCAGGACATGGGCCATATTGTTCTGAGACTTTTCTTTGTATAAAGGCAGCAGGGTGGGTGGGATCTCCGTGTGCGTCAGACCTCTGGATCGAGCCTGGCAGTGCCCTGAGGTTTGGGGGGAGTGGCGGTGGAACCCCCGCCTGCCGCTGCTGGGCTGGTTTGGGGCCCTTACTCAGCTGGTGGGAAGCCAGGTGCCTGGCGTAGAGTGGCGCTGGGGACAGGGAGGGGGTGGGCGGCTCCAAGATGGACCTTTCCTGGGAAGAAGCTCGGGGTTTGGCCCTGCTCCAGGGGCTGCAGGGGCCTCTCTCCGCTGTCTGGGATTCCGATCTCCGCAGCTGGTGTCTGAAGACAATGAGGCAGAGGCCTCCCCGCCCTGGGCCACCCCGCCCTGGCCCCAGATGGGCTGCGGTTACCGAGGCCCCCGCCAAGACGGTTGGTTCCTTGGGGAGAGGCCTGCGCTGAGCAGGCCCAGGCCAGGGTGGCCCGGGAGCAGGGTGGTCCTGGGGCGCGACATGCAGACTGGAAGGCTGGACCTCGTGGTCCCCTCTCCCCCTAGGGCTGTCCTGTGGAGACAGGCTGGGGCCGCAGAGCCCTGAGGCACAGAGCATCTGTGGGGATCTCCCAGAGCGCCAGGCTCAAGAGGCCCGAGCTGGAAGGACGGCCGTCCCTGATCTCCAGGCCCTTCACCGTGAGCTCAGGGGGGCCGGGAGGATGTCCGGCTGCCACCCAAGCTGGGGGGCTTGAGGCTTGAGACTGCGGAGCTGTGGGGCTCACTCAGCAGAAGAGCCCCAGCCCTGCACAGGAACAGCCCAGGGCTGCGGGCAAGGGAGGAGGGCTTGGGCGGTTCTGCTGCCCCTCAGCCTCGCCTCCCACGTCCCGAAGTCTCTGGGTCTTTAACCCTCCCGTATGGCCCTGGGCCTGGCCCCCCTCCGCTCCCATTGCAAAGACAGCACTATCTCTGCGGCTCCCCCGCTGCTCAGCTGTCTTTCCAGATAACCCAGCACCCCCAGGCCGCGCCCCCGCGCTCAACTCCAGCCCCCACATTCCATCTCCCCCCCTTTACTGCTCCTCCCACTTCTGGAACCAGCCGCCCCCCTCCCCGTGCAGTGCCCCCCACCTCCAGACACCTCCACCTGTGCTCCGGCGAACCCCCCCTCCCAGTGGCGGCTACAGACACTTTTCCTCACCTTCTCCCCCACTCCCGAAGAAAGGATGAAGCCGTACATCTTGATGCCTCCAGTGGGCTTCTCCCCTCCCCCTGGCTTCCCCCCCAGCAAACCCTGGGAGGCTGAGGAAGGAGCGGAAAGACGGAGCTAAGCCTGCAGGAAATTAAACATGAAATGAAAACAAGCTCCTCTGATTCATTCTCTCATCCTGGCCCCCGCCCCCCATTCCAGGCCACTGATAAAGGGGGATCCCGTTTCAGCGGCGCAGAGAGGAGACCTGATCTGCCCTTGGCTCTCAGCGGGCGGCCTGGGCCTGGACCCCAGGAGCTCCCGGAGGCAAAGAGGCCCAGGAGGCTCTGGAGCAGGGGCCGATGCGTCTCCTGCACCAGCCTCCAGACAGGGAGGCAGGATGACCCTCAAAGCAACGCCAGCCCGTGTGTGTGTGTGTGTGTGTGCGTGTGTGTGTGTGTATCCTTGGGACCAGGGAGGGAAACTGAGGTGCAGCCCCACACGCACTCCCTGCCCCCACCCTCGCCACACTAACATGAGTCACACACCCCCCAGCTCCTTTTCCTTTTAGCAAAAGACAGCAAGAAAGGTCAGGAGCTATAAATAAACAAGAGCCATGTACTCTTCAAAACTCCCTGACAGCATTTCTCAGCTCTCACCTGCTGTTCTGTGAGGCGCCCCCCTGTGAGGACCGCAGTACAGTTATTGGCCCCATTTCCCAGATACAGAAACCGAGGCCAGCGGCGATGCCGGGGCGGGAATGGGCGCCCGGTGGTGCAGCTACGCGAGAAGGCAGGACGGGCTGAGCAGCCTCTGTGCTGCCCCGCGGGGAGCCCTCCCGGCCTCGGGCCCAGCTCCTTCTCCCTCCCTGCCCCTCAGCAAGGGTACCGGCAGGGTGCCACTGGGGGGTCACTGGGGGGGCCCACTTGCACCCGAGTCCGCTGGCAGGGACGCGTCCCACTGACAGAAACCCCCTTCTGGGGATCTCCGAGGCCTGCCTTTGACTCAGCCTGAAGCCGATCCCTCCCCTCCTCACACGCTCTCCCACCTGTCCCGCCCCAGATCCCAAGTCACGGGCCAGGGCTAGCGGGCCCCAAGCCCAGCTCTTGCCCGTGAAGCCTGGGAAAGCTCTCGGCCTGTCAGAAGTGTTCCTGCAGAGGACCCGACAGCCCCCACCCACCCGTCAGAGACCACAGCTCACACGCCTGGCTCAGAGACCCCTCTCCCCACCAGGGCCTCACTCTAGCCAACACCCCCCCCACCGTCCCCTGCTCAGGGACAGGTGGGTCTTCCCTCCTCCTCAGAGTCAGGCCACCCTCTGCATGAGACCCCGAGGCGGCCACCTTTAGTGACCACACCACGAGCCGACCCCTTGGCTGGGCGTCAAGGCCCTCCACATCTGACCTCTGCATCCACGGGTCTTTCCCACCACCCGCCAGCAGGGCAGCGTGCCCTGCAGTGTCTACACTCGGGCCCAGCCCCAGGCCTCCCCTCCACAAAGCCATCCCTGAAGGCTCTGCTGCCCAGCCGAACCCCTGTCCTCCACAGGACCTTCAGCACAGGGGGCCCGAGTGGGGGGACTTTCCAACAAGAAGGCTGCAGAGAGGCTTCAGATGGTTAGGAATGCGGATTCTGGGCCACTAGACAGGCCCCAAGGAACCACGGAGCTGGGGGAAAATTATGGCCAGACTCTGTGTGTGTGTATGTGTGTGTGTGTGTGTGTGTGTCTAGAGAATGATTTTCGAGAGGAGCCGTCACACTTTTTGTCAGGTTCCCCTCAGGAGTCCGTGGCCTGAGGCAGGTCAGGCCACGCTGGGCTGGGGTTGGTTAGATGACCGCGAGGATGACCAGTGACGTGACGCGTGGGCGTGACACTTGGCCACTCTGGATTCTGAAGCTCAGAATGATGAAGTCCGGCCCAAGATCACACTGTGGGTAGTTGGGGGTAAGCTCGTCTTCCTGACTCTCAGCATGGATCATTCTAGAACGTGCGCTTTGAGGCGGGAGGCGGAGGCAGCCCCTTGCCTGAAGCCCCACGGCCCAGACCGGGCGCTGTGACAGGTGGGGGGCTCCGGGGAGTGACGGGTACTGTGTGAGCCCCAGAACAACTGCTCTGTCCTGTAGGTCTGGTTCCAGAACCGGAGGGCCAAGTGGAGGAAACGGGAGCGTTTCGGACAGATGCAGCAGGTTCGAACCCACTTCTCCACGGCCTATGAGCTACCCCTCCTCACCCGAGCAGAGAACTATGCCCAGGTAAGTCCCAGCCCCGGGCTCCGGGAGTGAGCATATCAGAGGGGGGCCTAGGCACCCTCAGACGGGACTCATCGAGCCTGTTCACCCCAGAATGTGGGAGGCCGGGGCCGCTCCTGCCTGCCTCCCGTGCCGCCTCAGGCCGGGACAGAGAGGGCGGCTTTCTCCTCTGCCGCCTTTGCCCCTTCTGCTGCGGACATCGGAACCCGGGCAGGCTGTCGACCAGGGCCTCCAGGCCGCCAGGCACCACTCGGAGTGTCTCCCAGGACAGCAAAGTCCGGAAAGCTGGGGGGCTCGAGGCACAGCTGTAGTGAACACGGAGGTCTGAGTCCCGAGCCGGGCCGTCCTCCGGCCCCAGACCTTTCTCACTTCAGACAAGCTGTGAGCTTCCTGAGCCTCGCTTTTTTCTGAAAATTGGACACGATGAAAGTACCCACCCCAGCTCTTTTGTGAGGTTGTTGGAAGGCCGAAATTAGACAACACAGAAGTGTTCGGGGAATAAACAGCCGGATAAAGGGCACTGCGCAGCTCTCAGCTCTCCCAGGCGGCTGTGTCCCATCCCGTCCTCTCCTCTGTCCCGTCCTGTCAGTCCGTCCCCGGGTAGCGGCAGCGGGGTCTTCAGTGTCGCAGCGGGGCAACAAGTAGTATGAGCAGTGGCCGACCCTGCGGACATGTCTTTCTAGCTGGGTGCCCTCCTCACACCCCACAGCCTGCTCAGCAGAGGGGACGGTTCCCTCCCCTCAGGCCTCTTGGTGGCGATGGCAGCATGGCCTCTGCCTGCAGCTCCGAGCCCGGCCCCACCCAGCAGTGAGCCGGTGGCCGTGGCGCAGGCCTTCCTGTTTCCTTTAAGACCCACTGTCCCGGGGGCCCTGCTGTCCCACGGCCCCTGGGCGCCCTCCACCTCCACCAGCCCTGCCCCTCCCCCTGCCAGGATTCATGGGTCAGGGGTCAGGGGTCAGGCCTGGGGCGAGGCTGAGGAATGTGGGGTGCCACATGTGCACACACACACGCACACATAGCCCTTGTCCTCAGCTCCTGCTGCATACTTTCATCTCTCCCGCCTTCTGTCCTGGGAGGACGGGCCTCCAGCCTGACTCCTGGGTCTGGAGCTCCCTGCTGGAGGTGGGGTGGGGGGACCAACACCGGGCAGGCCCATCCCTCCCACCTGCAGCACCACATGTAACACACCTCTCAACGGACGGGACGGGAAAGGCCCCTGACAGCCCATCAGTCCAGCCAGGAGCAGTGTGGTCAGGCCAATGGGCCAGTGATTCTTGTTGCCATGTCAAAGCCCCATGGGACTTGGGGGCCGAGCTCCCCCCTCATTCAGCTTTCAAGTGCCTTCCCTGAGTAGACTACAAACATGGGCGGGGAGGAGGGCAGGCCAGCAGAAGCTGCTTGAGGGCCGCCTGTAAGCCACGCACAGGGCTGAGAGGGCTTGTCTCCTCTGGTCCTGCTCAGCCCGCCCCCCCCACAGCCCAGACCTGCCTCCAGTCACCCCCACGCGCTGCCTGAGCAACACACACACACACACACACACACACCCTGGTCTTGGGCACTCAGCCTGGCTCCATCCATCCCCACACGGGCACTCACCACGTCCTGAGGCAGCCCCTTCCTTCCTAAGTAAGCTCTGAAGCCTCGAGGACACAGGCCCCAGAAGCTCAGCCACTGGTCTGGACACCAGGGGAGGAGGCCCCACCACCCAGCCCTGTCCCCGCCACGCCACGGCCTGCCAGCCCCGAGCCCGCGTTCCCAACGCCAGAGCCCTCTGAGTTCGGGTCAGCTCCCGTTTCTCAGGTACCTGGGATGCCCCAGGCCTGGCAAGGAGCCACAGGGGAGGGAGGCCATCGCTGACCTCCAGGGGCCCATGGAGGGAGAGACGAAGTCGGCCCCTGCGTCTCAAATTCGGAAGTCAGACGGCTGAGGCGGAGGCTGCCCTCCGCGGCTTGGCTGTGCCCTGAAGGCAGCCCTGTGACTGGACCCTTGACTAACGGCGAAGTTCAGTCCCGAAAACATTTTCTGTCTGCTGGGAGCGGAGGAGCCAAAGCACAAAACCCAAACCCTCCCAGGTCCAGACGGCCGTCAGGGTTTTGAGAGGGTCCCCAGTAAACACTCAAGCACGATTTCATCCTAACGATGGGCTTGTAAGCGGGGCGAGGTCATCCGGGGGTAGGCGGCAGCCCCCCCCCACCTCCCTGTGTGCCCCCCCCACCTCCCTGTGTGCCCGCCACCCCCACCCCTGCTCCTAACCCCAGCTGGCCTGTGACAGCTCTCCCTTCCCTGTCCCCAGATTCAGAACCCGTCCTGGATCGGCAACAATGGGGCTGCCTCACCAGTGCCAGCCTGTGTGGTCCCCTGTGACCCGGTGCCTGCCTGCATGTCCCCTCACACCCACCCCCCTGGCTCCGGGGCCAGCGGCGTCACCGACTTCCTGAGCGTCTCCGGGGCTGGCGGTCACGTGGGCCAGACACACATGGGAGGCCTGTTCGGAGCGGCGGGCCTCAGCCCGGGCCTCAACGGCTACGAGCTCAACGGGGAGCCGGACCGCAAGACCTCGAGCATCGCAGCCCTGCGCATGAAGGCCAAGGAGCACAGTGCGGCCATCTCCTGGGCCACATGACAGGGCACCTCTCGGCCTGTCCCCACGCCCTCCCTCGCCTCGGGGCACTGGCCACGCCCACGCTTCCCGGGCCCCCAGCCTCCCATTCGACTGTCCTCTTAGGAACCCGGCCTGGGCCAGGGGCCTGGCCCTCAGCACTTTCAGCCACCCCAAGTGTGAGGCCCCATGAACCACTGGGAGGGAGGGGGCAGCAGGTCCCGCCTGCCCGGGCCCCAAGGCCGAGCCCCTGCTCCTGACCGGAGGCAGTGGAGGAAGCCAGGTGCCCGAGTTTTGCAGCTTTGCGTCTATTATAAGCTGAAGACCCTTTCTCCCCACCCCTGCTCCTCTGCCCTGCCCGGTTTGAGGGTTGAGTCAAGGTTCCCATCCAGACCGAGCCACAGCCACGTGCAGTCACGTCCGTCCTTCCCTCTGCCATGTGGTCCCTGGGCCAGGGAGCATGTCTGAGGTCCACAGTCCTGTTCTCCAGAGTCCTGCAGAGTTGCCCTCCTGCCACTCCTGTCCCCCTTTCTCCTCCTAAAAGCCCATGGAATCCGACCCCCTGGGCCCAAGGCACCCGCCTCACCGCCGCCTACCCTGGCCGCCCCCTGTGCTGGACCCACCGGGACGGCTGGACAGAACAGGAGAGAAGCCGGAGCTGAAGAGTCCTGCTGTCATCCAGCAATGCTGGCGTCTAGGAGCGTGGACAGTCCCCGAGGGGCACGTCCCAGCTCCCTCGCACCCGCAGACTCTGGATCTCGGTGAACACTGTGAGGGGACAGACCACCCACAGTACCCACGGTGCTGGAGGGAGAAAAGCTTCTAGAGAGGGGAAGAGCTGCACGGCGGTGTCCGGGAAGGGACAGGGGTCATGCACTCACCTGCGCTCTCCGGACTGCCCGACGCCCCACGACCCGCAGGATAACTCTTCCAGAGGGCAGGTCTGAGCAGCTTTGCTCTCTAGCCAGCCAGGCCCCTCCAGGAGGACCTGGAGACGCCTGTCCCTTCCCCCACCCATTCTGGTCGCTTGCCAGGGCCGCTGAGCAGTGTCCCAGCGTGGAAGGACTTATACCTCGGAACACACGAGTGGGGCCTGGAGTCACGTTGGCAGAGGCGGTGGAGAGCGGCGTGCGGAATTGGCTGAAGGATGTGTGCTCGCGCTCGGCCTCTCGACCCCCACACTGCCTCGGGCTGCCTGTCCCCCATCAGCCATCCCTGGAGCGGCACCCTACATGCCCAGAGCCCCCCACAGTGGGTGGGGGCCCCGTGTTCCTCCAGGCGAGAGCAGAGAGGGCCCACTCTTGCACTTCGCCCCCAGGGAATCCGAAATCTCAGCCCCCTCTCCTCTCTCCAGCCTCTAGAAGGGCTGGTGGGTGCCGCTGCTCTGGGTCACGTGCTCTGTCCGGGATGCGGGGGGCAGGATGCCATCCGGAAGCCGGTTCCCTGCCTGCGGGAAGGTGCTTGCTTCTGGGGAGGAGCTCCACACCTGCCTGCCTGGAGACGAGCAGCTCGAGTTTTGGTACCAGATCCAGCTGTCATCTAAGCTTGTGCTACACGGTCCCTGTCCTCTGGGGCCGGCCTTCAGAGCCTGAGAGGCCCCTCCAGCAGGCAGCCCCTGGGGACAAGTCCTCGCCTTTCCTACCTTCTACTTTGATCCCTGTCCGGGAGGAGGGCCGAGTCCAGCGGGCTTGGGGGCCTGCACACAGGACAGCCTCTTGGCTTGGGTGGAGGGTAAGATCCTCTCCCTTCGAGCTGCTCGAGGCTTAGAAGGAATCACGGTCCCCGCCTCTGCCTTGTGCTCTCATCTGCCCTGGAAACAGGCCTGGGGAAGGGTCTGGCTTTGGCCTTCCTTGGTAAGAGTCAGACCTCTTTGTGAACCGTAGCTCTAACATTGATCTTCTAGAAGTGAAAGACATCTTGGACATGGAGTTAAATGTTGGTTTTAAAAGATCCATATAGCTCAGGATCTTGGAATGACTCTTAGGAAGCCTTTTCCAGTTGTAAGGTTCACTGAAATAACTCAGGCTCCCCAAATCTAGGAAGGGAAAGGGAGAAGCCCTTAAGGCCGGGAATCGGTCCGTCTTCCCCTTAAGGGCTCCGGTGGCTGGTAAGGACAAGGTAGGAACCCAGGAGGGGATCTGCACAGAGGGATGGAGAACTGGGAGATCCCCAGAGGAGGGGGGAGGGGGCCCTAGGCAGATTCTTCTGGAAGGGACCCCTTCCAGGAGGTGCTCAATTCCTCTATCTGGCTGCTTTCTGGCTGGGCTAGACCAAAGTCAGACAAATTTCAACCAAAAAGCTTGAGAAGAAAAAGCCTCTAATAGGGGGAAGCTCTGTGGCTCTGGCTTCCCACCCACACGGGCAAGTATTTATGATTAAACGTCCATGCGAGATGTGCCTGTTCACCTCCGCACAGGTAGCTCCCTGCCCCACGCCCACCAGGGCCGGCCCAACCCCCCGAGAATCACAGAACCTGGAGCTGGGAGGGACATGAAGACCCTCTACTTAGTACGCTCCCTTCACAGCGGAGATGAGAAGGTCCCGGCCGCGGTGGGGGAGGGCCGAGGGGGGGTGACTGTCCCGGGGAGCGGGGCCCATGCACGGCCTTAGCCTGCAGGGGGTGGCGGGGCCTCCCACAGCATCTCTCTCCCTGCTGGCCGTCCTCCCTCTCCTCAGCCTTCCCTCTGCTGCCTTCCCGGTGGGCGGCTGGGCCCAGACCTTTGAGGGCAGGAGGCGTCCCCACAGCGGCTCCCTCGAGGACTCCGCGAGCTTGGGGACCCTCGGGCGCTGGCTTGCTGGCTTCCTCGGGCGCGAGGGCTCAGGCAGGCGGGCAGAGAGGAGCGCCAGCGGGCTCTGGGGGTCACCGCGAAGCACATAAGCTACGAGGGGTGAGGATTCCCGTTGGCTCCGTGCCTCAGGTCTCACGGAGACAGAGATGCGAATCCGAGGCAGCCCCCAGGCCAATGGGCAGCCTCCTCGACACTGAGAGGGCGTCCGGGCCCCGCTGGGAACAGGCCCAGGCGGCCGGGGCTTGACATGACAGTGCTGCTACCGCCCTCAGCAGCCCTCACAGCTCCCGGGGCGCGGGAGGAGAGGGCTCTGGGGGCACATGGCCAGGCCTGTCCCTGCGTCCTTGATGGCACTGGGGGGACACAGACTTTGTAACCTTTCTTGAATCCTTTCAACTATACTTGATTCTCAGCTCTCGCTACCGCGCCTCCAGCTCGGGGAAGCAAGGTGGCCAGGTGGGCTCGAAGACACTGCAAGGGGAGGGGGGCAGCAGTCCTGAGGTGGGTCCTCAGCGGCAATGGCCACGTAAGGCCCAGCTCCGGGGCCCTGCCCACCCTCTTTTCGGCGGGGCAGCCAAGAAGGGCTTGTCCATGAAAGTTACCGTGAGTCTCGCTCAGGCAGCCATTCTCTCTCGGGGCCGGGTTGAGGGGACACCGTCAAGTAGGACACTCCGGGGCCTCTGGTCTGCTTGATGGCCCTGTCAGGGCCAAAGGCAAACAAGACTAGCTGGGGACGATGGTTGGCAAGCCGGCCCCCAGGATAATCATCAAGAGAAAAACGAGAAGACCACAAGAACCCTACTTCCAAAGTCGCAACAAGCCCACTTCACGTCACCGAGGAGGCTGTAAGGAGGCAAGGCCTTCTGGCGAACCAAATATGACCTGATCCCACCCTCCCCCTCTTCCCCTTCACTTACACACATAGAGCTAGGCCTTTATACTACTGATTTTGAGGGACAGTTTTCAATGCCTAATAATCTGTTTGGATGTGCAGTGGTTGAAAAGAGAGCTGAGCGCTCCGAGGAAGGTGAACCTCAGCCAATACTGACTGTTCTCATTGTAAGATATTTTAACCCTGTATAAACGCAACTTCTTCCTTTAGCTTAATGGCCTGGGGTGGAATATTAAAATATATATATATTAAAGATACATTAAAAATTCAGAAAAAAATGTTTAAAAAAAAATGAGGTCAGTTCCATAAAGTTTTACTGCCTTATAGCACCATGTAACTACATTATAGCAAACTATTAAAAGAATCATTTCTTGCCTTTTAAAGTAAGTTATTGCACTTGCATCTTCTTGGGGAAGGGAGGAATACGGACGAGAAGGGGACTGGGGCCTAGGCATGGGGCCGAACGGCTCGGGCGGCAACGGCTGGGCCTTCCCGAGCACCCTTCGCTGGGCACAGCCCGCACTGTGTGTTCAGTCGGTGTTCGCAATAAACTCCTTCTCCTTCCTCCTCCCAACTGGAACCTGTCTGTTTTGTTCCTGACTTGTGACAGATGAAATGTGATCAGAGGGGCCTCTGAAATCTCACATTAATTGAAGTCGGCAAAAAATACTAACAGTGCCCTTTTGAACTGCTGACACAGTACAGGATGGATTACCGGGGCTAGATTAACAACAGGTGGTCAGGGCTCCTGCACGGAGAGGGGGCGCTGGGCCTGCGAGGGTCGGGGACAGCCTCCCTTCAACCCGGAGGACCTGCCTGCATAGCAGGCAAGCTGGGGTGTAAGGGGGGAGGACGTTGGGTGGGGGACGGGGACCAGAGTCTGCCTCTCCGACAGCAGAAAGGGCCACCCCCCTCTCCCCGCACCCCCCTCCCCCCAGCGCCGTGGCTCAGGGACGCGGAGCACTGCCCACGCGCCGAGGTCCTCACGGTGGCCCAGCTGGCCCCTCGGTCCCTGAGCAGCACCCAGTATTTCCAGGGCCTGCTCTGAAGGCAGAGCGAGCCGGGATGTGGAGGTTCAGGGCCGGGGAGCCTGGCTGCTTGGCCCAGAGCACAGGACAGGCCTCCAGGAGAGGCAGGTCCCAGTCCTGGCTCTACTCCTTAGTGGCTGAGGGAACTTGCAGATTTAGCCGGATGATTTTTTTTTAAAGCAAAGCTCTAGAAGCACATTCCGAAGCGGGGAGGACCCGGGTTCTGCTACAGAATAGGGGCTTCCTTGCTTTCCGACGTGAAGGTGGCTCACGGAAAAGGCCGTTGGCCTGTGCGGGACGGCAGTGGGGGAGGGGGCGTCAGCTCTCACGTCAGAGTGGGCAACGAGCCTGTCCCTGACCAGTTTGTTAGCGGGGGGCGGGGGGAGGACTCCAGGGGTAGCCTTTGTATGCCGACGCGGCACGGTGTCGTCAAGGACGACGGTCATCTCCCAGAGAAAGACCTCTCCCTCTGGCTGCCAGCTGGACAGCTACCGTGAGGGCCCTTCCCATCCTCTCTTCCTGGCTTTTTAAGTGTGGCTTTCTTGGAGCCACAGCTCAGATTTGCTACCTGGGGTGAGTGTTGTCCTATTCAGTATAGACAGAACTAGGTTTTAGGTTGGCCTGGGCTGGGCATTTGTTTTTATTTTTTAAAGATTTTATTTATTTGTTTGAGAGAGAGAATGAGAGAGAGCATGAGAGGGGAGAGGGTCAGAGGGAGAAGCAGACTTCCCGCGGAGCTGGGAGCTGGATGCGGGACTCGATCCTGGGACCCCTGGATCACGACCTGAGCCGAAGGCAGTCACTTAACAGACTGAGCCACCCAGGTGCCCTGGGCATTTGTTTTTAAAGAAGATAGCCGTCACCTCTTCGGGCTTGCAGTCAGGGTGGCGTCCCCAGTCAGTGTCGAGCCGCCGGGCAGGAACTGAAGCGGAGAGGGGAACGCCGCGTGCATACGGTGCTGTCTGCCTCGTGGCCCCGAGCGCCCCAGCCTCCCAGAGTCCAGGTGAGTGCTAGGCCTAAGTGCGGGTGGCTGGACAGGGGCCCCGTCCCCGGGACCCGCGCCGTTGAGGAGAGTCCCTGGGAGGGCGAGGCCAGCAGGACCTCAGCCCTCCAGGACCACTCGCCGCCCCCCACACCATCTGGGGCCTCTCACTTGGCCGCATTCCTGACGTGCCAGCTGTTTAGAACGCCCGCACCCCCGTGCCAGCCGCAGGCACCGGGAGATCTCCTGTTAGTCCCCTAAGGCCTCCTCCAAACGGCGACGCCCTCCGGGAAGCTCTTCCCTAAGTCCAGGCCCCACGCCTACCTGCACCCGAGGTCAGCTATCAGCCCCCTGTGCTCCCGCGGAGCTGTTTCCCGTACTTTTTCAGCACACACTCTGTGCACACTGTGCACCTGCCTCAAAGGCTCCAAGGAGAGACAGGCTGGTTCTATTCACGTCGGGACGTCTCAGGACAGACTCAACTGAGCCCCGAGGGAATAAACGGGAAGATGGGAATGAGACGGTGCTCTGGTTCACCGGGGGAGGGGAAGGTCAGAGAAGGGAGTCAGGTAGAGAGAGCTGGAAGCTGGCTCAGGCCACCAGGGATCAGCCAGGAGAGAACTCGGGAGCCTCCACCTGGCTGTGGGCCTTGCCCACCCTGTTCCTCCAGGGGTCAAGGGCACTCGAGACTCGCCAAAGCCAGGACGGGAAGCCCAGCCTCTTGGTTCAGCGTTCCTGGGGTTGAGGCAGCACGAGGCCAGGCCCCGGGACGGCCGAGGGGTCTCGTGAGCCAGGCTGCTCCTCTCACAGGAGCTGAGTCTGGGGCTGAGACTGGGCCTCAAACGCTACTTTCTCCAAGGCGTCCCTGGACAGTCCTCATGCCCGTGGGCCCACCACACCACCACCTGCCTCGGGGCGCTCTGCACGCAGCCCCCCTGCCAACCCGGTGGAAGCTCGTCCTGCCTTCAGTCCCTCGCCAGCCCCACTGCCCCCAGTCTCGCTACAGGAAACAGGGCTGCCCTCGGCGAGCGGCCCCCTCTGGCCCGTTTATCAGCAGAACCCCCGATGTAGCTGCCGGGGAGTGGCCTTCCCCCTCCCGCAGGCCCAGCTGCGGAGGAACAATAGGCCCTCCACAAACAGCCCGCTCC
>CM052884.1:81625718-81652118 GCA_028534135.1 Potos flavus | reverse complement strand
CCCCCAGGAGCTCTGTGATGTCCAGGCCCCGTGAGAAAGACGGGAGCTCCCGTTTGACGCGAAGGCCCAGCGCCAGCGCGGAGAGAGAAGGAAAAGAAGGTGTGCGCCCGTGTGCTGTTGGGACAAGGGAAGGGAGGAGGGCCGCCGGCGGCCTGATGAAGGGCGAAGCACAAAACGGCCGGGATCTCCCCCGGGGGCAGGTGCGGACGGCAAGCTCCGTTGAGATCTGGCCACCCATTAGCTCCGTCCTCGCAAGCCACCTCAGACTTTCCATTGCTTCAACCGTAAAATGGGGACGGCCAGCTCTCCCCCGCTTCTCTCGCGAGGCGGTTACGACGTCCAAAAGCAGGACAGCACTTGAAACGAGCCTGGAGCCCACTGGAGGCGGGAGAAATCACGCACTCCGGTGTCTGGGAAGTCGACCCACTGCGAAGCCCCGAGGACCCTCGGTCTCGTACTTCCGGGACTGAAAATGGGGTGCCGGCCAGCGATCTGGTGGGGAGCAGCGTAGGCACGTGCTCGGGCTGCCAGGATAAGACACCCACACACGGAGCGGCATAAATGATGGTTATTTTCTCACGGTTCTGGAGGCGAGACATCCATGGATCAGGGTGCTGGCAGATTTGGTTTCCAGTGAGGCTCTGCTTCCTGGCTTGTAGACGGTCACTTTGTCCCTGTGTGCTCCCATGGCTTTGTCTCTGTGCTCGTGCAGGAGTTCTGGTGTCTCTTCCTTTTCTTAGGAAGCCCCCCCCCCCCACCTTAAAGACCTCACTTAGCCTTTCTTACTTCCTTACAGGCCCTGTGTCCAAACCCGGTCACACTGGGGGAATTAGGGCTTCTGTCCGTGGGTTTTGCAGGGGTACACAATTCAGCCCATAACAAGCGATGTGGCCCGTGTGTGACACAGGAGGGGACGTGCAGAAGCAGACGTGCACTGCTCTTCCCCATCCTCACATCCCGGAGGCTCTCAGCAGGTCCTAGCAAGTTCCCAAACAGGCCCAGTGACATCTGGACTCCGTGCCTTGTCACTTTCTTCCCAGGCCACGGTGAAGTGGTCCGTGCCATTCCTAGTCCCATCTCCAACACTGATGCCAGCGCGGCTACCAACGACCAGCTCCGATCACACCCCGAACTCCAATGAGCATCTGAAAAGCCTCTGCACGGCCTACGCAGCCATTTCAGCTCTTTTCTTTAGGCCTGAACTCCCGTCCGGACTCAGGGTCCCTGCAAATCCAAGACATCCATTATACTTTGCCATCTTTTTAAAAAATCATTTTATTTGATCATGATGTGTACTCTTTAATCCTCATTCACTATTTCCCCCACCCCGGTCCCCTCCAGCAACCATCAGTGTGTTCTCAATAGTTAAGAGTCTGTTTCTTGGTTCGCCTCCCTTCCCCCACCTTTGTTCATTTGTTCCTTAAATTCCACATATGAGTGAGATCATATAGTATTTGTCTTTCTCTGACTTATTTCGCTAGCATTAGACTCTCTAGCTCCATCCATTTGTTGCAAATGGCAAGATTTCATTCTTTTTTTGTGGCTGAGTAATATTCCATTATATATCTCACCTCTTCTTTATCCATTCATCAGTCAGTGGACACTAGGGTGCTTCCATAGTTTGGTTATTGTAGGTAATGCTGCAATAAGCGTAGAGGTGCATGTCTCCCTTTGAAATAGTGTCTGCATTTTTTGGGTAAGTACCTGGTAGTGCAACTCCTTGATCACAGGGCAGTTTTATTTTTAATTTCTTGAGGAACCTCCATACTGTTTTCCATAGGGGCTGCACCAGTTTGCATTCCCACCAACAGTGCGAGAGGGTTCCTTTTTCTCCACATCCTTGCCAACACTTGTTTCTTGTGTTGTTGATTTTAGCCATTCTGACAGGTGTGAGGTGGCATCTTATCGTAGTTTTTATTTCCCTGATGATGAGTGATACTGAGCGTCTTTTCATGTGTCTGCTGGCCATCTGGATGTCTTCTTTGGAGAAATGCCTGTTCATGTCTTCTGCACATTGCTTAATTGGATTATTTGTATTTTGGGTGTTGAGTTTGATAAGTTCCTTACAGATGTTGGATACTAGCCCTTTATCTGATATTTGCAAGTATCTGCTCCCAATTCATAGTGCCTTTTAGTTTTGTTGATTGTTTCCTTTGCTATACAGAAGCTTTTTGTTTTGATGTAGTCCCAATAGGCTTTTTTTTTTTTTTTTTTTTTGCTTTTATTTCCTTACCTCAGGTGACATTATCTAGAAAACTGTTGCTATGACCGATGTCAGAGAGATTACTGCCTGTGTTCTCTTCTAGGATTTTTATGGTTTCAGGTCTCAAATTTAGGTCTTCAATCCATCTGGAGTTTATTTTTGTGTATGGTGTAAGAAAGCCCAGTTTCATTCTTTAGCATGTGGCTATCCAGCTTTTCCAACATCATTTTTGAAGAGACTAGACTGTCTTTTTCCTCTTGTATATTCTTTCCTCCTTTGTCAAAGATTAATTGACCATATAATTGTGGGTTTATTTCTGGGTTTTCTATTCCGTTCCATTGATCTATGAGTTTATCTTTGTGCCAGTACCATACTGTTTTGACTATTACAGCTTTTTCAAGATTGCTTTGAGGGCACCTGGGTGGCTCAGTGGGTTAAGTGTCTGCCTTTGGCTCAGGTCGTGGGGTCCGGGGATCGAGCCCGTTAGGCTCCCTGCTCAGTGGGGAGTCTGTTTCTCCCTCTCCCTCTGCCCCTCCCTCACTAATGCTCTTGAGCACATGCTCTCTCTCTCTCTCAAGTAAAATCTTAAAAAAAAAAAAAGATTGCTTTGGATATTAGAGGTCTTTTTTTGTTCCATACAAATTTTAGGATTATTTGTTCTAGTTCTGCGAAAAGCGCTATTGGTATTTTGATAGGGATTGCATTAAATCTGTAGATTGGGGTAGTATGGATATACTACCATATACTAAGAGTTAATTCACAATATTAATTCTTCCAATCCACGAGCACAGAATTATCTGTCCATTTTTTGTATCTTCTTCAATTTCTTTCATTTGTCTTGCAGTTTTCAGTATGTGGGTCTCTCACTTTCTTGGATAAATTAATTCCTAGGTATTTTATTGGTTTTGGTGCAATTATAAACAGGACTAGATTCTTAATTTCACTTTCTACTGCTTTATTATTAGTGTACAGCTATGCAACAGGTTTCTGTACATTGATTTTGTATCCTGCAATTTTACTGAACTCCCTTATCAGTTCTAGAAGTCTTCTGGCAGAGTCTTTAGGGTTTGTCAAATGCTTTTTCTGCATCTATTGAAATGATCATATGATTTTTATCCTCTTCTGACATATCACATTAATTGCAAATATTGAACCCCCCGCTTGCATCCTGGGAATAAGTCCCACTTGATCATGATGTATGATTTTTTAAATATATTGTTGGATTCAGTTCACTATTATTTTGTTGAAGATTTTTGCATCGCACTTCCCATCTTCTTGTTTTCTCACTCTCCTCAGGTCAAAGTGCCTGCCCCAAACTCTCAACACACCCCTGTCAACCTGGTGCCCATATCCACCTATTAATTCTCCAGAACCACCTCACGTGCCCCCTCCTTCCCCAAGTCAGAAGTGATCACACTGTTCCTTCCATGGCAGGGAATGTGTGCGACTCACCCTTAATTATGCACTTACATGCTATGTATTTAGTAATTCCATTATAAGCTCCTCGAAGGTGGAAATGATATATTATTCACCTATTGATCTGTAGCACCTGGCAAAGCATCATAGCAAGCATTTGATGTTAGCTGAATGGCTGGCAAGTCTGCATTCTACATCATGGACATATCGGAAAACACTAAATTAAAGCAATGGAACTGGAGGCTGCCTAGATCCTGAGGCCCTAAGAAAACGTCCAAGTTAAGAAGGGAAAGGGATCCCAGTCCACAACAAAACCAAGGAGCTGTAAAAGGTGACAGTATTTCATCACCGCTTAAAAAATAATCTTTGTTGAGGTATAATTTACATAATGAATTTTAAGTGTAGATTCAGATGAGTTTCGACAAATACACACACACACGTAACCATCATGATATTCCCCTGATCCCAGAAAGTTCCCTGTGACTCATCCCAGTCAATCCCCAGCCTTAGGCAACCACTGATCTACTCTATCACTCTAGATGAGTTTTATCGATTATAAAGCTTCATCAAAGTTACACACACACACACACACACACACACACACACACACACACAGCCTTAGGCAACCACTGATCTACTCTATCACTCTAGATGAGTTTTATCGATTATAAAGCTTCATCAAAGTTACACACACACACACACACACACACACATATATAAACATTACTGTATGTATGTACATACAGTGTCTGGCTTTTGTTCACCTGTTTTGGAAAATCATCCATGTTGTGTGTCTCAGTAGTTTGTTATTTTTATTGCTTATTTGTATTTCATTGTATGGATATACCACAATTTGTCTATCCACTTATCTGTTGAACATTTGAGTTGTTTCCAGTTTTCAGCTATTCTGAATAAAGCTGCTATGGACGTTTGTGTGCATGTCTTTGTGTTTTCTAAGTTTCTTTAAAACATACATTATGTAAATTATACCTATTTATTCCTCTTCTATTTTTTGAAAAAGTTTGTATAAGATTGGTATTATTTCTTCCTTAATTGATAGAATTTGCCAGTAAAACTATGTGGGTTTTTCTTTAAGGTAAGTTTTAAATTGTGGGTTTAATTGCTTTAACAGATAAGACTATTCAGATTTTCTATTTCTTCTTGAGGCAGTTTTATCCCTTTGTGTCTTTCAAGGATTATGTCCATTTCACTCAAGTGGCAGAATTTATCAGTGTAAGTTGTTCATATGTATTCCCCTTTTAATATTTTTAGAATCTGTCCTCATTTTGATTCCTGATACTGGTAATTTATAACTTTTTTTCCTTGAACATACTTATTTTTTTTCAAAGAACCAGTTTCTAATTTTTTATTTTTTAATTAATTTTTAATTTATTTCTCTCCATTCTTTGTCCATTTTCCATTTATTTCCATTCTTCCTTCTTTCTTCTACTTTGGACTTAATTTTCTCTTCTTTTTCAAGTTTCTTAAGGTAGTTTCTGAAGCTTAGATAATTGATTTTAGTTTTTATTTTTACTTTTTAAAAAAAGATTTTATGTATTTATTTGAGAGAGACAGAGATAGTGGCAGAGATAGCGAGAGAGAGAGCACAAGTGGGGAGGAGAGGGATAAGGGATGAGCAGGGAGCCTGACATGGGGCTTGAGCCCAGGACTCTGGGATCACAACCTGAGCCAAAGGCAGACACTTAACTGACTGAGCCACCCAGGCACCCCTATATTTATTTTCTTTAAAGTTTTATTTATTTAAGTCACCTCTACACCCAGTATGGCACCCCGAGATCAAGAGTCACATGCTCTTCCGACTGAACCAGCCAGGTAACCTGATTTGAGTTCTTTTCTAACATAAGCACTTCAAGCTATAGATCTCCTAATACTCTATCCCACGCTGTGATACACTGTGTTTTCAGTTAGCCCCAAATATTTCTAATTTCCTTTGTGTCTTTATGAACCCATGCATTATAGAAATATGTTAATTTCCACCTATTGGCGACTTCAACAAATATGTTACTAAATTAATTCCATTGTGAACAGAGAACATAGTTTTTGTCTTTGTTTCCTCAAAAATTACTGAAGAGTTATTTTATGGTGCAATGCATTTGTGGTTCATGTTGCATGTATACTTGAGAAGAATGTGTATTCAGTTTTTAGTGAATGAAGTGTTCTAGAACTGTCAATTAAGCCAAGACAGCTGATAGTATTATTCAAGTCATCTGTATCTGTCTGACTTTCCTATCAACTTGTTCTATCAATTACTAGGAGAGTGGGCAGCTGGGTGGCTCAGTTGGTTAAGCATCTATCTTTGGCTCGGGTCATGATCTCAGGGTCCGGGATCAAGCCTCACATCAGGCTCCCTGCTCAGCGGGAAACCTGCTTCTCCCTCAGCCTCTCCCCATCCCAACTGGCTTGTGTTCTCTCTAATAAACAGGTAAAATATTTTTAAAAGAATTACTAAGAAAAGAATGTTAAAACATCCAAATATAATTGTAGATTTTCTTATTCACTTTCAGTTGTTAGTTTTCGCTTTATATATTTTGAAGCATCATTTCTCAGTGCCTAATTTAGGAATACTTGTTTTGTCTTCTTGATGAACTGATTCCTTTCTCATATGAAACATTCCTCTTTCTCCCTAGTAATATTCCTGTTTTGAAGTTAATTTTGCCCCTTATTGATATAATCATCCCCGCTTTCCTTATGACTCATGATTGTCTAGTATACTCTACCTGTATTTTATAGTGTTCTCCTTATAGATAGCATTTAATTGCTCTTGCTCTTTAATTCAGAATGATAATCTCTACCCTTTACCTAGAATGTATAGACCATTTACATCTAGTGCAATTACTAATATATTTGGGTTTAAGTCTACTCTATTTTTTTTTTTATTTGTCCTGTCTTTGTTTATTCTTTTTCTGCCTTTTTGATTAACTATATTTCTGGTGTTCCATCTTCAATATTGGCCTATTAGCTATGCCTCTTTTAAAGGTTTTTAGTGGTTGCTCTAGGGTTTAAAATGTGCATTTTTAATTTATCACAGTCTATCTTACAGATACCTTCCCAGCTTTCTTCCTAATTCACCAGCAACTTTTCAGTCTCTTTTTCTGGGTTTTCCCTTTTTTTTTCCCCTCTATAAATGTTAGAGTACGCCTAGTAATCAGGTCCTAGTCCTTTTCTCTTCTCAACCTATACTGACTCTCTGGGCAATCTCATCTAGTCCAGGGGTTTTAAATCCCATCTATATATTCAGTCCTAACTTTTCCCCTGAGCTCTAGATATCTAACTGCTTAAATGACACTACCACTTAGATGTCCAAAAGGTATCTCAAACTTAGCATGCCTGAAGTAAGGCACTTGATTTTCACTCTCACACTTGACTGCCCTCATCCCTGCATAGTCGACATATTCCAGTTAATGGTACCACTCTGTTACTCAGGACAAAAACCTAGGAGGTGGCTGTGAATCCTCCATTGTTTTCTTCTCCTGCATTCATCAAGAAGTCCAGTAAGACTGTATAACTTCTTACTACCTCTGCTACTACTGTCCAAGTCTAACAAAGCCATCATCTCTCACGAGGGCTCCCTAAAACAGCCTTCTAACTGATTTCCTTTCCTTCATTCTTGCTCCACATAGCCTACTCTCCACACAGTAGCTGAAATCTTTTAGAAAAATACCATTCAGAGATCACTGCTTTGCTTAAAACCTTCCAGTGTCTTCCCATCACACACAATAAAAACCTAGAATCCTTTGGCCTACATGGTCCTAACACAATTTGCTCTTGCCTACTTTTCTGGTGTCATCTCTACCATGCTCTCCACACTAAATACACGGTGTTCTTGCTGTTCTTAACACAAGCTGAGCTCGTTCCTGCCCGAGGGCCTTCGTGCTAGCTGTTCCCCCTGCCTGGTACCCTCATGGTTCACTCCTTCTCAACATTTACATCTGTGCTTAAATGTCACTCTCACCAACCCATCTAAGATACCTCCTCATGTCCAAGCCACTGTCTCCCCTTACTCTGCTTTATTTTCTTCGCAGCATTTATTGCCATTTGAAATTATATTCATTTACTTGTTTTGGTTGTCTTCTTTCTCTGAATGTAAACTTTTAGATAAAAGTGGGCATTTTGTTCTGCTCAGTGTAGCATCCTCTCCTGAGGAACAGTATCTGGTACACAGGAAGTGCTCAATCGGTTGACTTGACTGGATGAATCCATCACATCAGGCTTCTTATTTTTTAAAGGAAAAGAGTCTTTAGGAGTCAGTAGACTAAAAACACCTGAGTGAAAATTTCCTGTCTCTTGGTCCCTTCTCTGAAAGTGAATTAAATCTCATTGTCAGGCACAATTCTCTTTGTTAACAGTCTTCAGGTTCAGGTTGTCCACAAAAAGATTTCTCTATTGACTTCCCAGGCTAACCATCCTGAGTAGCTGATGCTCTTCAGTCCAAGTTCTGATAGACACGGCTGTGTCCTGGCCATGGTCTCACCGGGTACCTTTGATGTGTCATCAAAACCTGAAGGAGGCAGAAATCACTCCTCAGGAAGTCCTAAATCAGAACATTTCCTAGTTCTCAGATCTAGACATAGCCTGTAATACACTGCACTGGGCTGCCAGATGTTTCCTTTCTATTCCAACACTTGTCCCTAAGTCACCCTCTCCAGTGAGATGGTGTAGCCATGGGACTAAGAGGAGCATCAATCTGATATTCATGGATATTCATCCTTATAATTTCTTTAGAAAGGCTAGGACACAACTGGCAACTGGAAGATGCTGTGAGAAGAGAGGTTAAAAAAAAAAAACCCTTGCATCTCCCAAGAATTGGGGAAGATGGAGTTGATGGAATCCTTATTTGGTCAAGTTGTCAATAGATTGAACCAAACTGGTGACAATAACTAAGCTAGTACAAGAAAAGTTATTGGGACTATATCCAGAGAACAAGAACAGAGACTGGGCACAGCGTAGGCAGAAGGGAGGGGATGAAGGTAAACCTTTCAGGATCTACTGGAGAAAGACTATTGGAAATCCTATAGGAGCTGCTGCCACCAATGCACAATTTTTGTTAATTACCTCAATTGTGGCTGTTATCCCCTTAATGAGAAACACAACTTTACTTCTAAGCAGGCAGTGAGGCTGGCAGAAAGCTGAAACCTGAAAATCAGCAGATACAGGGCTGCATACAGACCTTACTATTGAAATTAAGCCACATCCAAAACACAGGGGGTAGGACTCCAAATAGCTTCAGACAGCAGCCAGCCATGCAGGGCCCTCACCAGGCACCGGATGGACGCTCTCTGGACTCGTCAAGAGGCCCAGATCCCAAGTGCTCATTTCAATAACATAAGAAAATAAACATGGGGCTTATTTATAGCACAGGAAAGGGGCTGGGGCAAAAGAACCACTCATTTGGTAATCCACCCTGACGGGGCCAGATAGGATCCAGACCCCCAAGCTCTCTGGTAACAGGGTGAGCAGAAATAGGGGCCGGAAGAGGGCTGGCTGCCAGCATCACCAGGTACAACCTTGTAAAGGCCCTGGTTAAGAGAAGGAGAAAAGATCTCATACATCATTCCATCTCACCATCCCGGGTCCAAGTGCTCCTGCTACCTCCAGTTTCTGGTTGAAGTAACTAAGGCATGGGAGTGGACTCTCTTGAGGCCAAGGAAGGCTCAGGGTTCAACTCAAGGGATGGTGCTATGAGAAGAGGAAACAAAACATCCTTGCGTCTTCCAGGCACCGGAGAAAATAGTTAACGGATTCTTCACTTATAGCTAAAAGGTATGTGCAGAGTCCTCAGCCACTGACGTGTCCCCAGCATCTTACAGAGCTCAGAAACGCCCGCTGGAACTCGAGCGCCCGGAGCTCAGGGCAGTGTCTTATTCACCTCTTTCCCGGAGCTGGCACAGAGTCAAGCAAGTGTATTCTGATGAATGAATGATCAGAAAAACCGAACAACTGTATAAATGTTCTCTTACCTCACCTGGATCAGTAAGGAGCTGGCTGTCCTTCAGCTGTGATTACCAGAAAACCAGATGCTCCCTGAGTTTCTTCTTGGGCAGAGGTGCTAGTGATAGAAGTTGGTGGCTACAAGTAAAAGCCCAAGTACATATATTCTGAAGGGAAGGCTCGTATGGTGGCCTCCATAAGGAAACGCTCTATGTGGAGTGGCTGGGGGCTTGGGTCTAAGACATATGGACTCCAGTCCCTGCTCAGTTGGCAGCTCTCACCCCATGTGCAGCTCGGAGAGCTTGCAGACAAGATAGAGCTTTGCTGAGAAACGTCTAGCAGACACGGCTGCCTGATAGCTCTCGAGAGCCACGCAGGCATCCTTCCCTTTGTCTTCTGCCTGACAGCTCCATCCCCTTCCGGGGCACTGGAAAGAAATGCAGTCAGGGGCCCGACTCGTTGGGAGCAGAAAAAAGAGACAACTCTACCCCGAAAAGGTTGTAAATTTGGGGAAACAAAATGCCAGACACAGATGCTGGTGACTCAACTATCTCTTGAAAATGAGAGAGGCCTGGAAGGTTGGGAGGGGGGCCCAACTCTGCCCGGTCATCGTCCCTGTGTTGTCAGCAATGGTGAGCCTGAAATGAAAAAGCCGTGGCACAAAGTTGCCTGTGTGGACCCACTCCCCGTCCCCGGGAACCCGGAAGTCGCGGAGCCTGAGAAGGAAATCCCTGCTGACTCGTCCATCTGACAGTGACGAAGGTGGATGAGAGGTTGTGGGTTGGGCTCAGAATGCCCCCACCCTAAAGAGAGGAGGAAAACCTTCACACGGCCAGTACAGTCCTGCCAGGAGAAGGTCAATGAAATCTGTTCACAGGTCATCGACGATGCTTCGTTGGCATGATGGGGCCACAAGTCGTCCCTGATTACACCCAGAAAACGGCGAGTATCCAACACTGGCCTCAGATAGGAGCCCCAGGGCTTAGAAGGGAGCAGGGCTGAGGTGAGTAACAGGCCCCCGGTTTGTAGACAGGCCCCCGGTTCCATGTGCCTGCAGGACCTGCGGTGGCAAGCTCAGGTTGCTTCCAGAGTCTTCCTGGATGGCAGCTGCCCACCAGGCTGGTGAGCAGCCCTGGCAGAACGGCTCCTCGGGCAGTGGCTGAGAGGCCAGTTTAGCACTCCGTCCCTGCCTCTCCATGCTGCGGCTTCTGCTGCTCCAACAGGCTACCCGGGCCACGCGAGTTGGAAAAGGGAGCCTACCCCAAAAGAAGCTAATGGCCCCGAAGCAAAAGAGACCCACCAGGCTCAGGATGGGTGGCTGAGGGGAGACCTCTGTCAGCCCAAACCTCTCCCTCCCAGCAGAGCTCCCGCGGGCCCCTCTCACTGGCTAGCCATGAAGTGTCGCTAGACCTGAGCTACTTCCCAAGTGGCCTCTGCCTTCAGCTACTTGATACTTCTGCCGTCAAAGGGTCTTGACTTTTAACCCTGGCAATCACACCTTCAGAGCCTGTGGCTAGAAGCCCGCATCTTTCCGTGGGAGGGACACTCCGGCCAGAGACTACCATTCCGGGCAGCCGCTGGGGGCACAGGGGACCGGCAGCTCCTTCAACCAATGACAGCAAAGAGGGAGTTTGCCCCTTCCGGCTCCCAATCCTGCACAGCACGCGCCAGGAGGATGCTCGCTTCTTTCCAAAGGCAGCGGAGAAACCAGCCGGAGAAACCACAAGCTGGCGGCACAGCTGGAAGGACAGAAGGCTCTGGCTGAGGAGCCGGGTGGTCGCGGCTCCGAACTTCGTGACACTGAGTCCGGAGAAGGGACGGTAGCACATCCTTAGTGGGAAAAGAACCAGAGATTCTGAGAACAGAAGTTGTTATTTTCCTCTTTAATTTTCCTAGAGAGGCAGGTACCGTGCCTAAACACGTGAGGCTTGCTACAGTACATGAGATAAGGATATTAAGAACTACATAACGTTAACCAGCAAAAAAGGGTTTCCAACCTGCACTGCAAGCGCGCTCATCCCCATTAGGTCCCTGGGGGCAAAGGCGAGTGACTCAGTGCACATCTGGGCCAGAGCCAGGCCCAGCTCAGGTTCATCTTCTGTGCGGGCCAGCAAGATGCAATTTCTTAAAAAAGACTTCTTAATCTAGAACCAGCTGTTGTCTGCTGTAGGCCAGCACATGACATTTTAATTAGCATCATTGTTCCGCTTCTGAAACCGGGCTCTGTGGCATCCCAAGGGCAGATGATCTCGGCCCAAGCTTACGGGCGAGGCTTGCTGGTGAGTGGCTCAGGAATACGCGGGGAAGGGGGCGGCGTCCCCGGCCCCCTCTCAGAACCCATGAAGCATGACCACTGGCTGTACACTCACCCCGGATTTCTCCATGTGGCCCACACCACCTGCCTGGTCATGGGATGGAAACGTTGAAGTTCCAAGTGCCTTGGATATAATACTCCGTCTGTAACGGAAATCATTCCATGCTAGGTGGCCAGATCGAACCCGCAATATTTCTAGGAATAGTGAGGTGCCTTGCATGGAGTTTTCATGCCCCGAGAAGTCCAGTGACTCCCCTAAGAAGGTGATAAAGTCACACCGACACAGCCCCCTGGGGCTCCCAATCATCTCGGATCCGAGTGTTCCTCTTCCAAAACCAAAGGGCTAACAAAGTTTTAAAAAAAGAAAGAGAAAACCTTTACCCTCAGGGAGGGAGGCCTGGATTACAAGGCAGCCACGGAGGCGGTGGACCAGTGACGTGGAAAAGAGCAGAAAACCCGAAGGGGCGAGGCTGAGGGGACAACACGCATACCACGTCGGCCTTGGCTGCTGGCAAGGATTTAAATGTGAGGCCCAGCCCCTCCGCCTACCCCGAATCCTGGGAAACAAGTTAGGGAGCCCCAGAAAGGGCAGCAGTACTCACCGTCTGTGACAACAGAATGCCCCTTCTCTTGGTTTCTATCCCACCACCCCCAGGATTACAAACACAAGACCAAGCGCCTTGCCGGGCCCCCTACGGGCGGGAAGGTAGTCATTCCAGTCCACGGTATGTCTTAGGCACCAGTGTTTGAACGCACGGGACACGGCACAGCTTCCACAGCCGCACCTGCGACGTGAGCGGACGGGGGGAGGCGGCCCCTCGTCCCTCCCACCCCAACAGGCCGGCGCTCTCACTCCTCATTGCGAGAGAAGGTGAAACTCGCGCTCCCCCCTTTCGATTCTGCTGCTTCTTCAAGTTTCCTTTGCCCTCTCCAAGTCCACGGGAAGACATCTGAAGTGACTCTTGTTAAAACTACAAGTTTAAAAACTATAGCTGGGTGACTACTCACCTTTGTGTCACTCAGGAGAACAATGGGTGGTGGATGAGTGACTTCGACTGGCACACAGCTAGGTTTCGGTAATCATAACCAGATTCCAAGCAAATTGCTATGTATTCTGTGTTCTGGGGACATATGTTATGGCTAAAGCCCAAACTGTGGCTAATCTTAATATTAGAGCCAGAGAAATCTGTTTCGAATCCATAACATCTAACATTTGCCAGAGTAGATTTGTTCATCAACGGGGCTTAAAGAGGTATAATTCACACATGTGCAATATTACTAAATGCTGAAATTTAACGATTTAAATATACCGGCAACTATTGCAAAGCAGTTGCTGGAGCAGCATTTAACATTAGCCAGAACCTCCCTGGCTAACGTTCAGTTTACACCGAAAGAATGAGGGAAATTTTGGCATCCCCTCGGGGTAGGGGTCACATCTCCCTCAACATGCACAGCAGGGCACCAGCGAGAGCAGCTCGGGTATGGTTTAGAGGCTCCCTGTTTTCCCTGAGAAGACTTATAAACACTGACCGGATCTAATCAAGAAGCAAACAGATTCCTTTGGAGGTTTTGGGAGGCATCTTCTCTCGGAATGTTTACAGTTTGGGGATCTTCTACTTGACACATAGCGCCCCGGATGCTCCTCCAGGCTACGCGCCCTCCCAGACACAGACGGTAGACTGGATGTAACCAGAAGACGGAGTTGACTACACAAAAAAGGAATGTTCCTGGGATTTCCAATAACCAGCATTTCAGACATAGTATAAAAAGGAATAAAAAATTATTTAATCGTATCAAAAAGCCAAACCAAAAAGGAATGGTTCATGGAACTTACAGGATCCCAATCCAACACTGGGGGCTCTGCCCATGCATGGGCCCAGTGCCCCCAGTCCCAGGGCGGATGGCAAATCCCATGAAGATGTCGGGATTTTGCACCAAGTTCTTGGTTTGGCTTTTCCGCCTAAAAACCTCACTGATCTGAAATAGCTAAAGGTGAGATATGGGCGCGATCTACACAAGTCCCCACATTTAATATGGCCAGTAGGTTTGTCTTCCCCGCAGTCCTGGGGTCCGTGACGTTTCCTCCCAGACTGTTTTATTGGAACTGCAAACAGAGGGAGCCTGAGCTGGATTTAAACCCAGAGTGTGCCACAAAGGCTTCCATTTGGCATTTTCAACAAGAACCCATCGGAGGTCACAAGAAACACTAGAACTGGGCACGCACCACTCAAGGTGCCTCGACATTCTCTTCAGGTTCCGGTTCTTGAGGAAGCAGATTAGGTGTCCGGGTCCAGCACGCCAGTCAAGATCCCCCGTGCTCTGATATCAGAGTGCCGGGGAGGCCGTGTTCGCCTCTGTCCAAGCTTAACGTTCTGACCTCCGCCAGCGGCCTGTTTCATAAGCTGCCAATGTTGGGGAAGCTCTTCAGTTTCTCCGGAAAGTCGTCTTTGTACAGGACAGGGTCCGCCCGGTGCTCCACCACCTTAAGAGGCATCGTCCCAAAGACAGAGGCAAACTTGTTGATGCACTCAGACCTGAGGGGTTTGGGGAGAGGAGGCAGGTGATGGATGAGAGGGAAAGGAGCAGGGAAAACAGAAAATAGTCCAGAGGCTGACAGATGAGAGCAAACACGTACTATCCAGTATCAACAGAAGAAATCCAAGTACCCCTAGCCTGCTCCCAGGCTCCTACAAAAGGTTGGGAGGGTGTGGACAGCAGAAGTCACCTGGGGGGACCGCGACCATTGTTCAGGGGGAGAAAGTGAACAGGGGGTGCTGTCTGGAGGCCACAGGCCTGCAGGGGTCAGAGTATCTTTTCCCCTCCCCCTCAAATTCCAGTCATTCCTCCCCTTAGTACAAGCAGGCCTCAAACCAAGGTGGATTAGCTGCCAACAATTCTTAACCCCATGTCTGCCGGCTGAAGAGAAGGCAAAGGGTGGAGAGGATCCTGGATCTGAGCTCCAGCTTCCTGAAGTTTACAAGGCCAAGGGGAGGACCTTACACCTGGAGCAGTGTATGGCAGAAAAAGGTAACAGGTGGGGAACCTCACATCCAAACAATAAACCCTTCACTCACTCGACCAACATTTAAGGTGGGCAATCCGGGAACTGCCGGCCGGCGGAGAGCTGCCGTCCGAGCCCGCCGTTCCCATGTCGGAGTGAGCAGAGCCATCGGGTTTCGCAACGGACAGCCCGGCAGCTCTGTGGGAGGGGGGACGGCAGTGTCCTCGCCCCTGTGCCACCCCGGGAGCCCGGGAGCCACCTCCTCGGGGCTGAGCAGGCCAGGCATGCTGGCGGGAAATGGTTCTGAGTGTGACAGCTGGGAGAACGCACCCGGACCAGAGGGGAAACAACAAGCCCGTAGACACAGCTTTTGAAGTTAAGGGGACCGCCAAGATGGATTTCGGAAAGGTCAGTACTGTCTCCCCCTCAGGTCAGGCCCCGGTACCCAAGTGCTACGGCAGGACCGTTTACCCAAGAGGGGCTGAATTTCAAGACACAGACCAGAAGTCTCTTCGGGCCTGAGGTACTGGAAGCCTTGCCTCAAATTATTTGAATCTACAAGTGCTTGAGTCTTTGGGGCTTTAGGAGAAACCAATTTATAAGAAGCCAGTCATCAATTCTGTTCTCTTGGTCATTACGTTTCTAAAACGATGTATTACGTCCCACTCGGAGCTCTTGTAGCCGCCAACGCCACTATGTCCGCCACCGTAAGTCAGCGGCGAGGGGGTCTGCGGGCCCCCGGCTGTGTCCCAAGTGCGCTACGGAGCCGAGACACCGGCTCCCTCATGCCAGCAGCCCCCGGTTATTCCCATCTCACGCTGGGAAGACCGACACACGGAGGGGCCAGTACCACGTGCAAAGGTCAAATAACAACAAGAGGCAGAGCCAAACCCAGGCGGTCTGGCTCCTGAGACTAAAAAGTCTTCCTGATGAGCTGATACGAATTTATTTGTGAATAAAATTCTCGAGTCCAAGTGGAGGGGCTGGACGTTAACTGCTGAGCGCCTGCTCTGTGCCAGATAATGTACGAACGGGATTTCACTGATTCGGTGCGCCCAAGGGCTGCTTACGGGAGCTCCCGGTACGGGCCGGGCCATTAAAGCCGAGGCCCGAGGCCCCAGAGCTGGGAAGGGCTGCAGCTGGGTCTCTAACGCAGGTCTACACCGGCAAGAGAGCCTTTGTGCTCTCCCTCACACTACCATAACTCACAGGCAACGGCCCTGCCCTCCTGCTGGCAGCCCCGTGAGACTCAGGAGGCGGGCGTCCGAGGCGATCCCGGGCAAGGCCAAGGTCTCCGCGAAGTGAGACTGAGCGAGCACAGCGACTTCCCTCTCCTCCAAGCACAGGGTCAAGGTGGTGGCAGACATAGTCAGTCTCTCCAAGGTCTTACCCTTGGCAGCTCCCTGCCTATAAACACGTACAGATTCTTCTAGTTTCCAGCATCATGCCCGTGGATTCTGGCCAGCCAAGGCCAGCGGGGCCCAACACAGGGACCAGTGAGCTTGTGTTAAAGAAGAGCCACAGTTCCTGGCAGGGGACAGTGGCTCCACGGCCCGCTGGAGAGCACCGAGGACAATGTCTCCTCTGTAACCAGATCTGCCAACAGGGCCGGGCCACAGGCGAGAGGCCACTGGGGCCCAGGCCAGCTGACTTGCTGACAGCTGCCCCTGGCTAACCCAGGCCCGGTGAGTGCTTCTTTCTCTCCACACAGCCGGCACCAGAGCAGCCACTGGCCACCGAGTGGTAAAGGTCCCCAACTCCCCTGCCAGGTACTGACAGAGTTCCCTACTTTCTCCTCACACATGGGGTCCGGGCTGAGCCGCAGGCTGGGGCAGGTGTGAGGCTGGCCACCTCCTGGTGGCTCGTCTGAGCTGTCCTGTGGTTCAGTCAGTAAATGCTCCCCCGGGTTGGTTTTCTAATCTAATACGAGCGAGCTAAGAACCACCAATGTCTACCTCTGAAGTGCTGGAAGTGTCTGCGGGAGAAGGACTCCTGGCTTTCTGTCTTCCTTGTAAACACATCCAATTACCTGAAGTAACCTGGAGCCTTGGGACGAATGCTGCACAAACTGGGAAGGAGATGGATGCGGCCCGCCATCGGGTTACGGGCTTTCCAATGTTATCACTTCATTCATCTCCAGCACATAACACAGTGTTTGGTACAAAGATGCTCAATAGGGATTTGTTGAACCCCTGAATGGACACTGAAATTTGATAGATATTAATATACCTATTTTAGGAGATGAAAAGACTGGATTTCAGGATAAGGCAAATCAGTTTTAAGTCAGACAGCTACTAAGAGGCAAACCCATAATCTGAACAAAGATGGGCCTGAATCAAAATACAATGCTCTTTTTCTTAAGATCAGCACTGTCTGCCATATTGCCTTAACTTGGTGAAACGACTGGTCAAAATGAACATTTACAAAGACTTCTGCTTTTCTGGTTCTTAAAGAATTAACAGCAGATACTGGAAATGGATGCTGGGCAGTAAAAGCTACGCTCCTACACAACTAAGATTTCTGCTCTGATACCCCAAATATAAGAATAAATAAAACCTAACACAAGGTCATAACTTGCAAAGTGGTTAACTTCTTTCACTGTTTTGTGCAAAATGTGAATTCTGTAAAGGGAACTAGTAAAAAAAAAAAAAAAAAACAACCAACAAATGAACAATTCTCTGCTGTAACTCCATCTTTTGGTCTACCCAGGATGGCTTAAATCATGCCTTCCTCCCTCCTGATCTAAGTGCCTCATTTAATAATTCAGTGATTCAATCTTTAATCCAAATAGTTTTGCTCCCAGTTTCTGATTTCAAGATTGACTTCCTCTGTTCCCTATCAAATTTCTCAAAATGGTACTCCAAATTCACTAACTCCACTTCCCCACACAGACTCACACGCCATAACCCTTAAGCCCCATCACTCTATGGAATTATTTTTTTCAAAGTCACCACTGACCATTTAACTCAAAGCCCTTTCCCAGGCTGCATGTTGTGTGTTCCTCCCTTGCTTCTGTGCACCGTAGATCCTGCTTCTCTCCTGGCTTCTCTTTGGTTATTCTGTCTCCTAAATGTCAGAGTTTCTCAAGACTCTGCCCTTGCCTTTTCTCCAGGCAATGGCCATCTCTGGGTAGATGTCTTTCTAATATCTACCTTTGTTTTCATCTTCTTCCTGAAGGTCTAGTTCCACGTTTCCAAATGCTTGCTCTCTATCTACATCTGCACATACAGAGGGAAAGACTCCTCAATCTTTACCTCCCTTACTGCTCTCTGACTTCACTCGTGATTCAAATCTCTGCCTATCCTCATTAATTACACTGCTAAAGGTGCAGCCATCCACGCTCCCTCCTCATGAACCGGCATCTCCTCCTAACTGTATCATTCACACTGTTGACGGTACTACCGTTCTTCCTAACTTGAGATCTAACCCCCTTCTGTCAATTCCTTCCCTGTAACCTCAAGTTCTAGTATATCTTCCTTTGGGGAAAAACAAAAACCCACGTCTTGTAATTTAATCCATCCCTTCCTTTCCACACTCAACTTAGTTCAAGCTTTCCAAATGTGCTCTCTTCAATTTCTTCACCTTCATTCCATTCGGTGCCCTACTTCCAAATGAATCTCAAAACAATACTTTGATCAAGCTCCCCTGTTCAAACACCTTCAGTGGCATATCAGAGCCTGGAGAAGTAAGTTCAGACTCTTTCGCTGGGCACTCCTTCAGGGCCCGGCAGCATCAGGCCAGAGTTCTGACTCTAGCCAGCCTGGACTCCTAACTGCTCGCCAGATACGCCTTCATCCTGCTGACTCGAACCTTCGGCCACCCAGTCTCCCCTGCCTGGGGTTGCCTCTTTGTGCTCAGTGATCTTAGTGATCTCTGAAGGCCAACTTCAGGTGCCATCTTTTACAAAATTATTCCTAGTAATCAACCTAGCAAGAAGTCACTTCTCTTTCCTCTGATCACTGGTAACACCCTGAGTCTCCCTTGTGGCACTTAGCACATGTAGCTTTGGACTGTTACACACACGTGTGTGCGTGCACAGGTATTTATTGTGGTTAATTATGAGCTCTGACAGCATCTGACTCAAGCCTCACGACATCTGGGCAGTCGCCTGTTCTATTTTCTAAAGCCTACTCCCAAGAGAAGCCCCCACACCCCTCTCAGTTACTTTCTCCGATGTTTAATAATAATTCTATCTAACTTAAATCTCTCTCGCCGCATGTTAAGTCTCTTTATATTTGTTATCTCCGCTGCTAGGGAACAGTTGTTTAGCCTTAGCATGAACCGTGAGGCCATCGTCAGGCCAACCTTTCACCCTAAATCCCTATCTTACACCATATAACCTCACCATTTTAACTCAGCCTAATCAATTACCCAATTGCTTAATGCTATGAATCCTCCCAAACATAAAGAATGGAGGTAGATTTAATAATAATTTCTTGTACGCCAATATGACTATAATTGGGGTCTCTTCTAGATGACAGTTACTGTCACTGCCCTTGACTGTGTAATTCCTATGATACCAGTGACAGATAGTTCCCAAATCACATAATATATTATTTCACATTGACAGCTGATAAAAGTCACGTCATGTGGGTAAGATATTTATATATGAAGGAGTAAAGGATTATTTAGAGGGTAAGAATAAGAAATAAGAAGGAGGAAAGACTCATAGAAGAATCCAGACCAAGTGAAACAACTTTTTGTATAAGAAAATCCTCCAGGCTTTAAGGACTTGAATGTGGCTGAGACCCCAGAAACAGATGCTCCAAGAAGATCCATATAAGCCTGTGGAAACCTGACTAGGTATCTTATTCTATAAGGGCCACTCTAATACTCTCTGAGTGCTTGACAGGAGTGCCACTGGATGTCCGAGCTTGCCGTCTCGTGTAATGAGCTGCCTTCTGGGAAAATTAGGTTTGATTCAGGAGATGCCAAGCTTGGGGACCTTTGGGTTACAAGTGAGAACGATGAGGCCTACTCCAAGATTAGAACGGTCCTGAGGGAGGACGTACACCTCCCATTTGTTTTACGCTCACTTACAACGCTCAGTATCATATTCCACACAAAGGTGTGCTTGTTGAGCAACTGACCGCATTGAAATAAAAGGAGTATCTCAGAGCTGCCTTGCTCCTCTCTCTCTCTCTCTCTCTCTCTCTAATGGAAAGAGCTGTGCTTTCAATTCTGTTCTTGGTAGGTGTTTTGGTCAGCAAAGGTAATTTGTCTCTGGATCTGGTTTAATTCTTTCTAATCAAACTTTTACTGTTACATGGAGATACCATCCTGCAAAACAATCTAGTATTTTCTTGGAATTAACTAGCTGCCGCTCAAATGACTGTGGACTACTTTGTCCACATGGAGAACCCGACTCCTGGAGCTTAAGGCCAGCTATATTTAAGACCCTTCCAGCCATTACAAATTGAGTGAGTAGCATTCCAAATTAATTCTTTGGGTGACCTGGGCTTGAACTAACCCAATTCCCACAGTGCCAAAGGAGGTGACTATGGCTACCAGCTGCTGTCCTTATATCTCCAACAAGTCCCATAAACAGGCCCAAAGCAGGAAATGGGGATCAGAGGCTAGGGCAGACTTCTGGTTAGAGGTTCACTCACCTCTCCACCATGTGCGTCTGGTCGAGTGAAAGCCCATCAATGGCTGTGCACTCAGGACACTTGAATTTCTTTCGTGGAGTTACCTGCCAGAGACGGACACAAACACACCCGGTTGTCAGTGCCAAGGACAAGAAAATCATGCTTGTGACACCACTGCGAGTGCTTCTGCTCTGTAAGCCGAGCTGCCTGCTTCCTCCACATGCACACACGCACCCGTCCATGGGCACGCGCATGCGCACGCACGCAAGCACACGCACACACACACACACCTCACCATTCCTCCATTCAATTCTGTCTGGCTTGGCCAACAGCAGAACTCACAAGGGCCCAATAAAAAAGGCTTGGAGGGCTTTTGCCTTCTGTAACTGGAAAGAAGTGGTGATGACAAGCTCCTTAATTCCTGTTTAATGACTGTTTTCTCACTGCCAAGGTCCTTGTATAAACACCATTTGTTCTTGCAGCCATAAGGGCGATGAAATACAGCTTCCCATAACTTTCACCGTAACCTTAGTTCCAACAGGCGCTCTTTCTCCTTCTTCCAGCTAATGGCAAATGCTATGAGCAGCGCCATGCTCTTGAAGATGCCAGGTTATTTTGCAATTCCCCCTGACCAGGAAAAAATCCAATGGTCCCCTCGCCCTCTGAATTCTTTTCCCTGATTCTCCCTCCTGCGCTCCCAAACCTTTAACTGCTAATGATTTTCTTAGCAAACCCAGGGAGACTATTATCCTAACCTAGTGAAGCTAAGTAAACAGCAGCGAGATGGGGGGTTGGGGGAAGGAGAGAAAGCTGGATAACTAAGGCCAGGCTAAGAAGCACACAGATGGCAGAATGACTTTCCAGAGTAAGCAGGCACAGCTAAAAATATCTTGAAGCACATCAAAAAGCAATTCTGGAGATAAGAGGGGTTCCTTTAAAATTAGTTTTGTGATTTACATGCTTTACTTTTTCTTGCAGTGAGTGCTGACTAAGTCAGAGGGCTGGCAGAGCGTGAGGCCCGGACAAGTTTACAGAGCACAGACCAGGACTCTTCCACCTTCCTCAGTCACTTTGGTTTAATCCGGCTTCTCCCATCAATTCATTGCAGGAACAATCACTGGGGATGCCGTACCACACTTCCAGTGAGAGCTTCCAGTATGGGGAGACTCCAGCACAGGAATCTGGCCCAGAAGCATTGCCCATTTTTATATGGAATTCTAATCCAGAAGGAAGAAAGGTCAGGACAATTCCACGCATAAAAAGAAGTAAAAGTAAACTCTCTTTGTATCTGGGATCTGGTTCGAGCAAAATCTATGCTTTAGGAATAGACTCCCATTACAGATACAGAGACCCCCGTGTGATCCTTCTGTACTCTCAGCTTTCAATGTGTTATGGGAAAGGTAGTTTCAAAAAGTGGTGATTGGTATTTAAGAACAGTGTTTAGAAAAACCACAGTCGTAACTGGACAAGGGGTATTATCTTCTCAATGTCTTTAAAAATAAAAACCAGCCACCTGAAGAGAGATGTAAGTTGCATTCTTTAACAGATCTAGATTCAAAATCAGATTTGAGAATACAATTAAAGGTTTTTAAAAACATGATTTGTAGACTGACCATCGTAGCCTTTATCTCTGATACTAGAGATTAAAAACTGTAACTAAAGAAAACATATAGGGGCGCCTGGGTGGCTCAGTCGTTAGGCGTTTGCCTTCAGCTCAGGTCATGATCCCAGGGTCCTGGGATCGAGCCCCACATTGGGCTCCCTGCTCAGTAGGAAGCCTGCTTCTCCCTCTCCCACTCCCCCTGCTTGTGTTCCCTCTCTCGCTGTCTCTGTCAAATAATTTTTTAAAAAATAAAGAAATAAAAAAAAAATAAAATAATCATATAAAAAAGAAAATATGTTTAAATTATCAAAGCCTAGTTTTAATGTTACAATGTGATTGCATCAATCACAGAATCTTAAAGCTAGAAGGAGCTTGAAGTTCACGTAATCCAATGCTTCATTTATATTTATGAGAACTTCTCAGGCTCAGAGAAACAGAAACTTGCGCAAGATCACAAGGTTAGTGGCAGAGCTGGACCGGGACGCCTTACCTTGATGACAGCCTTCCCTGTGACGTTAGCCACCAGGAAATTCATGGCAATGTCTTCACAGTTCATATGCGCATCCACCCAGTTCTTGATATCACCAGGCATTTTGTAGGTATACAGGTAATTAAAATACTGTCAGGTGAGACAAAAAGAAGAAAGAGTGAAATAGCAGTGCCCCATGGTTAACAGTCAAAGGACAACTTCATCGTGGCATGGGGACAAGCTTTCTGTTGTAAGATTAATCACAAGGCTGTAAGAAGTATTAGAATGCTTTTGGTCAAATGACCAAGAATCTTTCACACTGTCATTCTTTTAAAAATCACCTATTGTAAGCAGAGGAGAGACAGAAAGTGAGGCCCTTGTAGGATGCAGGCCTTTCAGACTCATATATCGTATGTCTAATAAATAAAATATCAGTCAGAAACACACTACACACTGATCTCACTTCTCCTGGAGCCACAGTGCTCAATCCTGGGTTCTATGTTCTGCCCACAGACCACAAATAGAAACAGAGAGAAACTCCTGGTGCACTGACCTGCAAAGGCGTGCACTTTTTAAAGTAAAATACAAATGAGGCAATTCTGTTTTTCTAAAAGATCTGTTTACTTTAGAGAGAGAGTGTGTGTGCGCGCAAGGAGAGGGGGCGCCGAAGGAGAGGGAGAGAGACAAGCAGGCTGGAAGTGGAGCAGAGCACGGAGCCCGATGCACGGCTCGAACCCAGGGCCCTGAGATCATGACCTGAGCCAAAGTCAAGAGTCGGACGCTCAACCCACCGAGCCACCCAGGTGCCCCAAAATAAGGCAGTTCTGTAGCTACCACAACCTACATGTACGAGATAGTGCAGAAATTCATGGGGGGGGGGGACAGTGTACACAGCGTACGACCATAAACCCCACAAATTATAAGCCTCATTTACTTACTTATTACTAAGAATGAAAACCCATTTCTGGATTGAGAGCCCTGAGAAACAGGCAGCAGGGCTGAGAAAGCAACATGCCCTCACTCTACCAGAGCTCCGCCCCACGAATGGCCCCGGGGCGGCCTGAGCCCTCCCGATGGCAGCAGCTCCTGCAGCTGCTGACAACGGGGCGGGTATCACGGTCAACCCCACACTCCCAGGGGCACTCTGCCTTCAACCTGAATATTCTAAAGTCCCAAGCACCCTCTTTCATCCTCTCCCTAATAAAAAAGTCAAAAACATGAAGGGACAATTTTCAGAAGAGGAAATACGAAAGACACAACAGGAATTTCAACCCCAGTAGTCAAATCAGAGTGAAAACAGTAAGATCCTTTTTCACTTACCAAAACAGCTCAGTCTGATTTTCCCTTTTTACATATTTCATGCAAGTGGGGGTTAAGTAAGATAGTTTTATACTTTGTTGGTGGGAGGATAACCTGGCATAAACAATACTGAAAACAACAGACATATATATATATATATATATATATATATATATATATATGTATATGTATCTCAACCCCCCCACATTCATTCCCTTTGATATAATTCTGCTTGTAGAAATCTATCGTAATGACAAGTACAAACAGTTGTGAAAACGGATATTAATCACTATTTAAGCATTAGCTATTAAGCATTATCTAAAATAGCCCAAAAAATCTGAGACAATCTAAATACCCAGTGATAGAAGAATAGTTACACATGATTTATGGGTATTAGTACAATAGAATATTAGCGATTATGTTATGAAGGAATGCTAATGTTAAAAAACTCATAATACATGCAAAAATCAAGCTAATGAGACTGTTTACAACTGTTTATGTGGATAAGTAAATAAAGGACAAACTGGAGTAAACATCTATACAATAATGATGGTTATCTCTATGTGATAGGGCTATGAGTGACTTTCGTGTGTGTGTGAGACTTTTCTTATATAACATTTGTTACAAATTTTCCATACTTTCTATTATGAGAATGCATTATTTGTGTAATAAGAAAAACAACTTAAAAAAAAATCACACAACATAGCCTTTCTTTCTTTTTTAACTGAAGTGGAGCTGACACACTCGACAACATGGCGTCTGGAGACCCTCTGAGGAGGACAATTTTCCTAAACTTGGCAGAAATTCAACTGGGCCACACAGAACGAGGGTCGTGCGTGCAGTTCTGGCACCTCAGACCCACTTTCCCAGCCTGCCCCCAGCCCCCCCACCTTACCTTATGATAAAAAGCTGCCCCCGTGAGCACCATGGACACCTCGTTGGTCCACTCAGACTCGTACTTCCACTTATTCATCTCGTGGTCCCAGAGGTGCAGACGACCCGGGTAACCCACCAAGCGGTCAGGAAACTCCCGCCAGACCTGAGGGAGACACACCCGGTTCAGACAGCGACCAAAGCCAGTGCTGCATCACCCAGAAGCTGCACAAAGACGCCCAGCGCCAGACCTTCACCCGCTAAGGTGGGAATGGGCTTCCAAAGACAGTTTCCTTAAGCAGGGGCTAGTTATTCTATCAATATTCAAAGATAGACATGGGCTCTGATTTCCTCCAAATCCTCCTGCCGTTGCTGGGAAATTTCAAGTCATGCAGTAATAAATCACTTATCTGGGACAAAGTAGGGAATCTCCTAACAAATGATGAAGGAACCGAGTGCCATTCTTAATGCGTGCACACACGAAGAATACGTGGTTCCCTGCAACTCGACTGTCCTCGTGTATTTTTTTTTTTTTTGAAGATTTCATTCATTAGAGAGAGAGAGAACGAGCACACAAATGGGGCATAGGGGTGGAGGGACGAGGGGGGGTGGAAGGAGACCCCTCCATGGAGCAGGGACCCTGACTAGAGGCTGGATCCCAGAATGCTGGGATCATGACCTGAGCCTAAGGCAGACGCTTAACCAACTGTTGTCATTTATAGCAAATTTGGCGATTATGAAAACTTAGTCTCTGTTCCTAAAGATTTATGTTTGTTTATTTATTTATTTATTTAGAGAGCGAGGGAGTGAGCAAGTGGTGGGGAGGGGCAGAGGGAAAGTCTTAAGCCAACTCCACACCCAGCGCACAGCCGGATGTGAGGCTCAATCTCATGACCCTGAGATCATGACCTGAGCTGAAACCTAGAGTTGGACGCTTAACTGACTACACCACCCAGGTGCCCCAGAAAGTCTGCTTCTAAAAAAAAATATTTTTAAAACCCGAATTCCCTGGAGCACACAGCCATGTTTATGACCTTTTAGAAGCCTCGCGTATAGAGAACGTGTCTGATTCTATAATCTGTAACATACTGAAAACAAAAACTTGATCTCCATATTTGGGAAGGCTCTTAGATACAGTTTTATGAAACAGAATCTGGTATACTGGGGGTGGGGTACTTCCAGTATCCTTCCCTGTGTATTTCTGCGTAACTCAGTTGAGCCTTAGTGGAAAGAAGAGGAAGTCTGTGCCGTTAAGGAGTACTGACAACTCAGCAGCTGTCCAGGGCGCCACTTCTCAGCAACCACGATTCCTCATCCTTTACGGGGCCTCTAAACAACAGAGCTCCCGAGGGTCCAGTCCTGTGCCCTAGTCTCTTCTTTAAACAATCCGAGTCATTTCAACTAGTTTCGGTCACTTTTAAATACGTTCTCTAGTCGACTGACCTCTAAATCTGTTTGGCCGAGAATGTTCCTGAGAAAACCAACTACTTAATAGCTTCGACGGGATAAACAATAGGCATCTCAAACTTAACATGTCCAATGCATAACTCCTGAGTCCCTATCCCCGGGTAGGCCATTCTCTCAATCCTCTCCATCTCAGCAAATCGTCTACCCGACTGCCCCAGCCAAAAAGCGACAAGTCAGTCTTTATTCCTTCCTTTCCTTCTTCCCCACACCCCATCCAT
>CM052884.1:81539514-81625618 GCA_028534135.1 Potos flavus | reverse complement strand
CCAACCCCCCACCCCTCCCCTCCAAAACCCTCAGTTTGTTTCTCAGAGTCCACAGTCTCTCATGCTTTGTCTCTCCCTCCCGTTTACCCCAATTCACTTTTCCTTTCCTTCTCCTAATGTCCTCCATGTTATTCCTTATGCTCCGTAAGTAAAACCATATGATAATTGACTTTCTCTGCTTGACTTATTTCACTCAGCATAGTCTCCTCCAGTCCCATCCATGTTGATGGGTTTTCATCCTTTCTGATGGCTGTGTAATATTTCCAACAGGACTATTCTTAAAAGAATAATAGAGAACAGATGGTCCCTAACTGACAATAGTTCAACTTATGATTTTTCAACTGTACGATGGTAAAAAAGCAATATGCATCCAGTAGAAACCTATTTCGAATTTTTGAATTTGGATGATCTTTTCCTGGGCCATCTCTCATGACGTGGGGCACCGGCAGCGAGCAGCAGCTCCCCGTCAGCCCCGCGATCACCAGGGTCAATGATCAGTACACTTAAAACCATCCTCTACTCAAACAACTCTTTTGTTTTTTGCTTTCAGGAGTCAATAAATTACAGGAGATACTCAATACCTTATTATTATAAAATAGGCTTTGTGTTAGATGATTTTGCCCAAATGTAGGCTAATGTAAGTGTTTTGAGCTCCCCCCCTTTTTTTTAAAGATTTTATTTATTTTAGAGCCAGAGAGAGAGCATACAAGCAGGAGGAGGAGCAGAGGAAGAGGGACAGACTCCGCAAAGAGCTGAACGCAGGGCTTAACTCATGACCCTGAGATCATGACCTGAGCCAAAATCAAGAGTCTGATGCGTGACTGACTGAGCCACCCAGGAACCCCAATTTACAGTGGGTTTATCAGGTAACCCTCTGCTAAGCTGAGAAAGATCTGGTTGAGGGTAACTCAACCAACAGGCTGTATCCTATTTTATGTGTGTATATATATAAATATGTATATAAGTATTTTAAATTAATGTTATCTTCATCACATATTTACCCACACATATATGTCCTGTGGTCATACACTGCAGCATGTGGAGGCTTCCCCAGTGCCCACATGTCACTGAGTCCGGGGACGATGCACCACTGCTTTCTGCAGGGCAGAGCCGGTGTACCAGCAGCCGCTGTCCCCTTCTGTAGTTTGCTAGGGATACTGTAACAAAGTCACCACACCAGGTGGCTTAAAACGACAGAAACTGAGAAGTCCGAGATGAAGGTGCGGGCGGGGCCACGCTCCTCCTGACACCTCTCGGGGCACGGTCCTTCCCTGCTGCTTTCAGGCTTCAGTGGTTGGCTGTCAACCGTGGGCATTCCTTGCCTTGGGGAAGCATCGCTCCTAACCTCTGTCTTCATATGAACTTCCTCCCTCCATGTGTGTGTGTGTCTGCGTCTGTGGCCGAACTTCTCCTTTTCTTTTTTTTTTTTTATATATATATATATTTTTTTAATTTATCTATTTGATAGGAGAGAGATCACAAGTAGGCAGAGAGGCAGGCAGAGAGAGGGGGAAGCAGGCTCCCCGCCGAGCAGAGAGCCCGATGCGGGGCTCGATCCCAGGACCCTGAGATCATGACCTGAGCCGAAGGCAGAGGCTTAACCCACTGAGCCACCCAGGCGCCCCCGAACTTCTCCTTTTCATGAGGATACCAGTCCAAGTTGATGAGGGCCCGCCCTAATGACGTCATTTTAACTCCATTACCTCTAAGGAGATCCTATTTCCAAATAAGGTTACTAAGGGTGAGGATTTCAACATAAATTTTTAGGGGGAACACTTCAACCAACACCCTCGAAATCTTTAAGAACTGTTCCACCCCTGAAAGAAAACAAAAAATGGGTTCCCGCTGACCAAGAACAACAGCCGAAGTCCGCAGCGTACTCTAAAGGGCCCCGCCACTCTCCCAGCTCTCCTCTTACCACGGTCCCCCAGACCCCTGTGGCCCTTCTGTTCTGGAATCGTGATCGCTGCGTCTATTTCTTCTGACGGGAATGTTGTCCCAGCTCTTCAGAAAGCTAGTTCTTGTTCATCAGTCAGGTCTCTGCTTAAATGTCACCTACTTTCAAGAGGACTTTTCAGACTTTCCTACCCAAGGTAAACACTGTCTCCTTCCCGGCCATTCTTCATCACATCCCCTCACCCCAGCCTTGCCTTCACCAAACGTTCATTTTTTGAAATTGTTTTGGTTATTTACTGTTTCTGATTTAGCACCTATTTTCCTCCCACAGGATTTACTCTCCACGAAGACAGGGCTCTGCCCTACTGTGGTGTCCCAAGCACAAAGAGCAGTGCCCTCGCTGCACAGTGTTCCATACGCACTCCCGGAACGCGCAGACGGGCAAACCTCAGCAGGCAGAGAAGCTAAGACTGAAGAAGAGACTGAAGATCCTTTTCCTTCCCTCCCAGGCAGAGCCAGTGTTCTCCTTCATCCAGAAAGGAAGTCTGCGCCGGTCCTGATCAACGGCTACCGTTGATAATAACGTGATACCCCTTGCGCGTGAAGATCACGGTAATAACTCACCACGGCTGAGGCACATGTTTTAAACTACTTTTCCAGAAGTGGGTAAGTGATATTCGCTGAGTCATTACACTGTCCTCCCCAGTCCCCCTGTGATCACCCACATGCTTTTATGGGATATCCGACCCACGTCTTGAGCGTGGTCTGGGGTTTCCTTTGTGTGAAACCCGTTCACCTAGCAGGCCTCCGAATCCCACAGCCTTGGCCTCATTAACACCATGTTGTACCCAACAGAGTTAATCAGCCGCAGCCGCCATCGCACTAGCTGCTGACGAGCGAAGCCGTGTCGAGCATCTCCGCAGCTGTTGAGGCTGCTGCTGTGCTCCTGCTCTGGGGCTGGGGTTTCAGCAGATTGAAATACTACGGTACTATTACGAGTTTATAGAGCCCGGAGCACCAACACAGTCCGTGAGCCGTAGCTTCTGTTCGGTTTGCGGGCCCGGGTGCGCTCCATAAAGGCGCTGGCACTTTCCTTTTGTCGGCAGCCAGCACCTGCCCGCTCGAGTAGCACCGGTACCACGATCAGCGGTTTCCCTCCGTGGCCTTACAAGGGTTCTGAAAGGCTCCAAGCGCAGGTCACCATGCCACCCACGGGGGATGGGCGCTGTGGGGGGGAAGGGCTGGGTGGGACAGGGAGGCATCCATTCGTTGGCGCCCCTGTGAAACCGAAGCCGCATTTTCCTCCACCCCGTGGCTACCTTGAGTCTACACAGCTCTCTGATCCCTGCACTTTCCCAAGCGTCCTTCTTTTCAAGCTCCCGTTTGCGGCCACCCTAATAACACTGGCTCCGTGTTAGGGTCAAATGCTGTTAGGATTTCAATCTTCTTCCTGTTAGCTGAAGCTGCTTATCAGACTTCTCTCCACGGGGACTTAACTGGGTGACACTGGGTCACAGAATGCTGAACTACGCTGTTCTAAAAGCATCAGAGGTGTCCTGAATCTCAGGCTCCTTTGGAGCCGTAAGTGAGCGCTGTTCCTCACGCGGGGCCTCTCTGCCCTTGACTTACTCCAGGCAGCTGGATACAATCAAGATAGCATCCTTGTCACTTCATCTATAACTCTGCAGCTGACTACGGGATCAAAACGGAGGAGAGCCGAGCAGGACGGGCCCTCTCTAATCGAGCCCCAGTGTAGTACGAAGGCGATTATGTAGACAGTAAAGCATCTTCCCAGCCAGAAGAGCGAGAACTCAAATTCCACCCCCCGCTCCTCGTGACTGCCCACCTCCCACTCTAATTCAGCTTTTTTTTTTTACCTCAGGGAAATGCTCTGGGGTCAGCCTTTTGTCATTACTAACAGATGCCTTTATATATTCGCGGTGCGGGCATCTGAAACTTCACATTCTATCCCCCGAGTTCTAGTAACAGGGCCCCAGTGGCCATGCCCGGGTCACTGTGCCATTACTCAACTGTTTGCCTGCGCTGTTCGAGTCCTCATCTATTTTTAGTCACGCACGACTCTGCAGACAGAGCCTCTGTCTATTAAAACTCCAGGCCTTGGTTAGGGGCTTAGCCCTTACATTTGGGGCTATTTCCACATCGCTATTCAAGTGGAGATTGTAACAACATAATACCACGCTCTAACTGCTTCCTTCCACTCGAGTGTTTACAGCCTTGGTCCTAACCACTTACGGAAATTTGCTCTCCTCTGGACTCCCAGCTGCCCTTGAGGGGCTCTTTTCAGAGTTATCTGTCTATTCTCTCTCTCTCTCTCTCTCCTTCAACTTCCAGAGGTCTTTTATGGCTTCCCCATGCTAGCTGATCAGACTAGGGCCTTCCACCTTTGTTTCAAAGGCATAGCAGAAGCCTAGATTACATGCTATGAGGGCACCATGCACCATGGGCTCCTGGTGAGGCGGACAACCCAGGGCTGGCTCTGCTCTTGAGGAATTGTGCGAGCCACCTGCCCAGGTCGCCCTGCTTTCATTTCGCCATCTGCAAAGGAGAGGTTGGATTACGTGCCCTCTAATACCCTTTTAGGGCCAAAATCTTATACCTTCTTCCTTACTAACATATTCTCATAGAAACTAACTTGTTAACTGTGATCAGTTGCAAGTTGTACGTTTCTGAAGTACACGGCCTGCGTTACTTAACTTTGGTTTAAAACGCCATACACATATGGGTACCCAATAAATGTTCCTGAAAAGAGGCTAGCTAATGCACTCTATTCTAAGCCAGCTTGGAGAGTGCATTTTAAACGCAGGGTGTGTGCTAACCATAGTCAGATTCAGGAAACGGACCAGGGAGGGCAGAGGGGGAAGGTGTAGCAACAGGTGGTGCCCATCTGGGATACACAATTATGAAATCATGGGTCAGCTTCAGGAGAAAAGTAACTCTCTGAAGTGGCTGCTATAGTCATCACACTTTCAAAGGCACGGTTCCACTGGGATATTGCTACTGGGTGAGAGGGATACCACATGTACCAGGAATCAGGAGCCCAGAGACAGACCAAGAAGTGGTGAGAGAAATACGGGGAATATGGATCCAAGGCACATCAAACCGGGCTGGGGTTTCCCTCCTCTCCTTGCACATGACCCCTGGGTTTTGTCAGTCCCTCACCACCAAAGTAGAAGAGAACGCGAGGAGCCAACCCAAGCCCCGTGGTCACATGCTTGGGTCAGTGGGGGCAGAGATGCAAGGGTCCCAACTTGCAACCGTCTTTGAATCAGTGGCCCTTCTTCCCTCAGGCTTGTCTTGCATGCTGCCCAGATGGGAAAGGGCTAGCTGGCTGCATTCCAATTCCTCGCTAGTTTCCACAGACGAGCCCCTTATCAGATTCACTCTCAAGCCTCTGGGAACAGAGCTCACCTTTTATATTCGGCATTTCCTGAAACGAAGGGGAACGGGGCTTCAGCCTGATTGGCTCCATCTTCAGCTCATTCTTTTCATCACACTGGTGGTTGGTAGTTTTTGTCAAGGGGGTGCTTTTCAAAAGCCAAAGAGCCTCTGTCCACACCTGGGACACAATTAAATGCTAATGCTAGACATCTAGAGCAAGGGAGCCCTGAAGCTGTCACCCCGAGCTCCCTAATGCTGATTGGTTTTGACAAATACATATACATGCTGTGTTAAATATTAAGATTTACCTGTTAGATCACTTCAGTCTGCCTCAGAGACCTTTCCAACCCAAGGCAGCGATCTGCTTAAAATAAGCCAAGCAGGAAAGCCAGGATCATGGGAAGGCTTCTGGGATTTGGGCAGCAATCCTATTTGCCCCAGTCTGCTGAAGGTTAGTGCCTTGGTCCTGGGAGACATGCTCTCCATTCTTTTCAAGTTCTTTCTTCAGGTTTAGGGCAGTGAGGAAGGCAAGAGAGACAGGCTGGGGTTGGTCAGGCTTAGTAGAGGAATGTGTGCTGTCAAATCTTACAGTGGTAGCCACAATTAGGAAGACACTGCCGGAGAAGGTGGCTCTAAACCGTGCTCCTCTTGCTTATTTGCCCCAGCTCACCAGATGGCACAGCCCGGTGCCTTCCGCGGACGGGAAGGAGAAGATTACACTTCGCCAGTCTGAGCTGCTTACCCCCGCCTACAGGACCTCAGAGATTTGCAGCTAAGACCACTTGGAAGACCGAGCTCATCCGGTCCAGCTCCCTCGCGGTGCAGGCGAGAAGCCAGAGCAGGAGAGAAGCGGCTCTCCCAACAGCGCACGGCCAGTTCAAGCCTAAGGTCGGGCCTAACTCCCAGACCGGGCGTCTGTTCGTGAAGTCACAGGATTCCCCACTCCTCTGAGTCTGAAAAGCACCTCATCTCTCCAAGCTCAGTTCCTCACTTGGGAAACAGAGGTGGTAGTGTGTGAAATCACAGAGTCCGTGTTCGTCACCAGTGCTAGTGCAGACATGGGAAGAGTCACACGTGCACGCCGCCCAAGCTGAGAGTAGAATGGGGCAGGGAGAGGAGGCTGGGAAACCCGCAAAACCCTTGTTTCCCCCCGGTACTCGTCTTCTAAAAGCTGAAGGCTCTCCAGGAGCGTGGTTTCCGTTTGGCAAAGAAAGCCACATGCTCACGCCACTAAAAGAAGGAACCCGTCAGTTGTGCAAGTCTAGCGGGATCCCACACAGGACGTCCGTGGGCCCACTGGAGCCCTGTAAGCTGTGCAGCTCCGGAGCAGAGAAGGAAATACAAGCAAAATGCTGCTGAATGAAAAATTCAACTCAACTACTATTTTTCATGAGGCAATGAATCTCCTGAGAGATAATAACAAAGGGAAGGAGAGACATGAGTTTGAGGCGACGGGCGGAGGAAGGGATGGGTCAGGACTGGGTCGTGGGTTTTCCAATCTCGCACTCCTTAGGATCCACTAAACATGAAATCATTTTTATTTCCATAACCTCAACTCTGGGGAGGGGGATACTATTTCTAAGTCTGGTCCCAGGGGATTGTTCAATAAAGTTAAAAGAAGAACAGTGACCATAAGTCAAATGGCTACTCTCTTTAATCTGCACGAGTGGAAACAGAGACTTTAGTTTTTATAAATAACCATTACGGAGCCTTCAGAATTTCAAGTTGATTTTGGTGAGGCTCAGTTTAAAAGACTGGGGACCAAAGATCTGAGCTCTGTCCAGCAAGGGGAGAAACTCTCTTTAGTTCAAGTCAGTGCCCTGAGTGACTTCAATCCCCTGCCTTCAGGGATGCTACTGCAAAATGGCCAAAACTCCACTTCCTTCTCACTGTGCAAAGGGAAGATGTGGCATTGACCATAAACTCTGTAATCCTGGCTGAAGCATAAATGTAGTTCCAAGATGATTCTGTAATGAGTTCATTCAGCATCATGCCCTCCCTATATTCTGCTTAAACTCCTCAATGTCCTGGTGGGGAATCAAGCAGGTGAGGGACTCTTTCAAATTATTTATTATAACCCACACATTTCCAAAAAATGACTTGGGGTGGCTTATAATAAAAGGCAAAAACTAGAATAAAGTCCAAACCATCAAAAGGAAGAATGTCCTCAATGGCATTTTTTTTTTTAATCCAGAGCTGTTCATCTACCTTAAAAATATTACTCCTAATGACTAGTTTTAGGAAGGCAATCCAATAGCAAGCTAAAATCCTAAAGTTTAGGGATGGAAAGATTTGAATATTCCTATTTATTAATTCATTTATGCATTCAGTTCACAGATATTTACTGAGCCACCACTATTTTTTTCCATCAAACATTTTGAGATAATTGCAAATTCAAAAGCAGTTGTAAGAAATAAATAAGCAGAGATCCCATGTACTCTTCAGCCAGTTTCCCCCAATGACAACATCTCGAAAAACTAGAGTGTGACATCACAACATGATACTGACATTGACACTGTTAAGATACAGAGCATTCCCGTCACCATGAGGCTCCCGGCTGCTGATCTCTAACCCTCCCCTCCATCCACTGGCAACCACTAATGTATTCTCCATTTCTCTAACTTTATAATTTGAAGAATGCTATCTAAATGGAATCACATAGTATGTAAGCTTTTGAGGCTGGCTTTTTTCACTCAGCATAGTTTTTTTTAATTAATTTACTTATTTTGAGAGAGAGTGTGCACACGCACACACAGCAGGAGGGACAGAGGGAGAGAGAGAGAATCTCAAGCAGACTCCACACTGAGCGCAGAGTCTGACATGGGGCCCGATCTCACGACCCTGAGATCATGCCCGGGAGTGAAGTCAAGATTTGGACACTTAACTGACGGAGCCACCCTGGTGTCCTTCACTCGGCATAATTTTTAGGGACTGTCTTACACACTTCAAAGAGTGAATACAAAAATAAAGCATATATCTTGTTACCAAGGATCTTACCATTTAGAAAAGCTCATGTCACATGCATAAAAAGCTAGAGATGAAAGAAAGCAAGGATGTCGTTGAAAAAGCACAAAAAAAGAGTTAAGAGGATGGTAAGATTATTTCTGGGCTGGGGGTGGGAAAGCAGGAAATAAGGAAAAGGCTTTATGGATTTCGTTTTAAGAGAATAAAGTTAAATTACAAAGTGAGGGTTGAGATTCCCACTGCCCCCAACAAGGTAAGTAATTAGTACAAAATTACCCTTTGCTATGTGTTTGGCAAGCCAGCAAGTAGATGACCCCTGCTTGGATCTGCCCACTGAATACAGAATATGGAATATGGAATCACTTAACTTTGAACAACTCCTTCTAATTCTACTCACAGAAACAATATGTAAGAAAATTCAATGTCCGAACACATTAGGGTCACTCATCAGTCAATAAACACTTACCGAGCGTCCACTCTGTGTCCAGCACCAGGCACAGAGGAGTCCACGGGGGGGACACAATCCTGCCTAAAGCCACTGCTCTAAGTCAGGGGAGCTTTTCCATCAGCCCCAGAGATCTAGGCCGTGGGTGTAATTAGTGGCCCGGCTGTACGAAATGACCAGAGTGTCAACATGAGAGCAGGACCTCAGCCGCAACCCTTGGGTCTTCAATCCAACCCAAAGGCTGGTTGGGAAGCTAGAAATTAAGGCTGTCCACCCCTGATCTAAACCAGTCAACAGACAGCAGCAAGAGACTGCAATCACGATTAGCGTGAACCCCAGGCACCAATTTTCGAGCACCTGACAGGGGCGCTGTAAATGTCATTCAGACTGGTCCACCTTGCTTTCTAAAGACTCACTGTTCCCAGTCATGACAGTTCCAAAGTCAGCAGACCACTCTGATCCTTTAAGCTTTCTTCTCAGTCTTCCAAAATGTGCAACTGCTCTTTAATGCTGCCACCATCAACAACCACCGCCTCAAATTCGTGCTCCTGCAAGGCATTTTCCAACTGGCAATGAAGGATGCAGCTTCACACTGGGGAACAACCTAGAATGTTCTCTGGAAAGCTACAGACGCTGTCCCCCTGAGAGCTGCCACTGTGGCTTTCGCTTGCCCTGGCCCCAGGCCAAGTCCCCCACACGCCTCCTTGAAGCAACTCTATCAAAATCAAGGCAGATAAGCAGCCCATGCAAGACAAATTCCCCATATCCCCAAGTCGTAAGTCGAATGCCGAGGCTCTGAATTCCTGCAGCAGCCAAAGCCTGTAATCAATCCCGACGAGACAACAGGCACTTTTGGAACAATAACCCTCAAACATATGGATCCTTTCAGGTTAGAATATCTTTGCAGCTATCTCCTTTGGAATGGGGGGAGGGAAAGTATGCATTCTTTAAACCATCAAGTGTACCAACACCTCTTTAAAATAACTATCCCACATTATAAGCATTAGTTCTCGAAGCACGGAGCTACAAAGCCAGGTGGGCCCAACCCGGGCTGCAGACGGGAAAGACGTGGGGCATACTGGGGAGCACGCAGGGCCGGAGGAGAAAGGGTGGGAGAGCACCAGCACTGCCCGGCACAAGTAAGTGCTGTGGAAAACACACAGAAACCTGCTCACCTGACTTGCCCGGGACGACGGAAGTGTGCCCGGAGGAGCCACCGGCGATGGTAACATGCCCCAGCAGGAAGCCTGCGTCCTCCTCTTCAGGACAGGGAGCATCTGCCATTTCATTAACGGCTAGGTAAATAAATTCTGAGCTTGTAATTATAATTAGCTCAGTGGGGAAGAAAAAAGTGTCACTCTACTGTAATTCCCAGCTGGGCACTTTTTTAAATGCTCAGATGTTGCTTCAATGTTCAGCATACATATTCGATTTCCTTCCCTTAATATTTGTTTGACTTATTCTCCAGCGGGGACTGGGTGCTTTCGAAAGGCTCTGAGAGGTCAAACTTCAGCGCGGCTCCTCTCAGCACCTCCGTGGGCTCCCGGCCGCGCTGGCGGGTCCTCTTTCAGCTCCTGCTGCAGCGGCGGCCCGAGGCACGGCCTCCCCAGCTCCCGGGGGCCCGGGGTGCAAATCAGTGCAAGCTGGAGATAGGACAGACCTAACAGACACCTCGGTTCTCCTCCACGCTGAACACAGGGAGCCCTCGGGGATGAGGCACACCCCAGGGAGACAACGAGAGAGAGAGAGAGAGAGAGAGAGAGAGCACCGCTCGCCTCTGCCCACATCCTCCCCTGGTGTCCTCGGAGGGAGGCTCTGGCTGTACCTTCCGAGCAGGGACAGCCACTGAAAGGAGCCGTTTGGCCCACGCCTCTTCTGAAGACAAGTTTCTATAACGCCCATTCTTGGCGTTAAATTGAGAAGTGGAAAGACAGATGTCTTTTTCAATATTCGATAGTGTACGAATATTGCGGCCAGGCTCAGGAAAGGTACCATCACTCACTCAGATAGAATACACAAGATTCAAAGAACTTACAGCCATCTACTTCTCCAGATACTTAATGAGGAGGGTACAACACAAGTCCTAAGAAACGTATAAATCTGAAAAGCTCAGCTTTGGCAAAATGGCTCTAGGTACACTGGAAAGCTTGCGTCAGACCCAGCACAAATGCTGACCCAGAACAGCTCCGGCGAGGTTTGACTTTGTGCATGCCCAAAATGGGCCCAGCTCACTGTGAATCCTCATGCTGGGGGCCGTGGGGACAGTCCACCATTCAGAGAGAAGAAAGAGACGCTGGAATCTCTCAGTCACTCACTAGGTCAGACTCTGTGAAGGCTCAAGGATCTGAGTCAGCCAAGAGGTCAAAGAATGGAAATCTCCCGTACTGGTTCTTTCTGAAGGCGGAGAGCTTCCACTAATTAGATTATCTGCCCACTCTAGAGATGGCCCTTGCGTTTTGAGCCCTCATTTAGGGACGCTCCCTTTTGATTAGTCCTGGCTAAGTAAGAACTGAGTTGCCTGGTGCCTTGGATGCACCCGAGGGTAAGCCTGCCCTAAGGCCCATGGCCGGCCGGGACGGCAGTTCCATGTACATGAGGACAGCCTCTGCATTCCCAACAAACCTGAGCACATCTTCAGCTGTGGGACCTGGCCCACATGGAGGGAGGAAAGCAGTTTATTTCCTATCAGAAGGATCATAGCCACAAGCCTGTGAGAATCCATCTTCAGACCCAGTCCAACGCTTGTTTTACATTTATTTGTCCCCCAGACCCAGCCTCTGTGGCACTCTCACTGGCAGGGGGCTGGGAGACACATGGACAGGACAGAGAGCCTTTTTTTAGTTATCTGCAGGCTTTTAAAAGAGGTGATTGGGAAGTCTAGTCTATGATAGGCTGTTTTCACCTCTTGGCTCCTCTAGCGAGGAGAGAAAAAGAGGGATACTAGACTCGAATCACAGATTATATCAGATTATATCATCTCTCTGCTCTCCCTGGATGAGTATAGAGGTATCTCTAAATTTTACTTACTCTGGAATTCTCCAATTAGCCCAGCTCCCTCATCACAAATTAAATGTGAGCTATGGGTAAGCCTGTCTTTTCCTTCTCTTTGGTTCTTTAATCCACTTGAATATGAAGTCTATAGACTTTCCACCTCCATCTACCTGGCTTTCCCTGTCTTCAGTCTCTGTCGTTTCGAATTCACTTAGACCCGACACGTTTCTACAAACCTGTATCTTTTTACCCCCGTAAGCTTCTCAGCTGGTCCTATGTTGCCTGACCAACCAAGCTTCCGCTGTTAACCCAAACACAACTTCCAACCCCTCCATCTGCTTCTCACGGCCCCGTGCGACCACACACACCGAGCTCATTCGCCTGCTGGTACCTTCCCTCCTGGTTCTTCCTTTACCAGGAGAACCCACTTGGAAACGGTTTTATGTTCTCCAGGAAAAGAAGTGGGGTGCTCTATGCGATTTTGCTTGCCATGATTCATTGAAAGTATATACTCGCCATTACCTAGCGGAGTTGTGAACAAAATAATATAAATTCCCATAATTTATTAGTACCCAAAAGGTTCAGCCAGCGTCTGCCGCCTATGGGAAACCCAGGCAGTAAAAGGAAGGCATCAGCCTTTTGTGCGCCTAACAACACACGGTCTAAGCCAAGTCCCATCCCCACATGAAGCTCTGACTTTATAACCAGTACTATTAGCCAAGAGCATTCCACATCTCTCAGGTGAAAAATGTTCGACACTTAAGTGCTACTAATAATTTTTATGGTTGGAAATGAGGATCAAAGTATGAAAGGAAAAATAAATTCACGGGTTCGTACACTCAGCCAAGTCTGCCTGGCTCATTTTCTGCCACATGTTTTAAACTCTCTTAAAGGCGGGGGAGGGGAGGAGGAACAAGTTGCATTTTATTTCCCAGCTCTTTAGCTCTGAAGTAAAAGCAGACAGACTTAAAAAAAAAAAAAAAAAAAAAATCAAACACTCAAGTAACACTATACACGGCTACTGCTCCCCCAGGAGTTCCTTGCAAATGAGTATCAAGAACTCAATAGATACTTTCCTGGTAAAATACATAAACAGATAAATAAATTATCCCAGGCTGAAAAGAATTTCCACATCTGGTAGCTCACTAGAGCTTGTCAAACAAGTCAGAAACACGCGGGGCCAGAGAAGAGCATTCTTTAGCTCCTGATTTCGGGGCTGGAGAGAGAACATAGCATTTCCCAAACCCTCTGCCTTCCAGCAGGGAATACAACCCATATAAACAGGCAAAAGACCCCTGTGTTTTCTTCCAATTAAACAAATAATGATCCCCAGTATTAGGTCTCGAATCCAAATGTTTGTGGGCTCAAATCACGGTCACTGGAAGGCAAAAGGTCTCTCCTCTGTGGCCTGGCCTTTCATCCCCAGGCACTTGCTGTGGTGTCCCTTCAGGGGGACAGCCAACGTCCATGTCGCACCTTAAAGAAGGGACTGTGCCCCCTGCACTGCGGTTTCCAAAGCAAATAAAGCATCAGGTGACAGGATGATCTCTGAGGTCCCTTCACATTCTGACACCGTGTTTCTTTTCCACAGCCTTCCAGCGGGGGTGCTGTGCACGGTCACCAGGACCACAGCGATCCTGGCCCTCTCAGCCAGTCTACGGGCCTTAGGAGACATGGCTAACGTTACCTAGCTGTGCTCTAGTAAACCGTCTGGAAAGGGGTTCTCGAGTCCACTCTCCCCTACCTCATACACGAGACGCACGCTTCCCTCTTCTACTTCAGGAAGCGTGCAGTCACGAGCCCTCTGGTCTCTACTCTGTGTTCCGCGAGCAGGCCCCGGAGCCCATCACTTTCAAATGGTCTCTGGACCTCAATGCTTCTACCCCTCTAACAAAAGCGCTGCCCTACCATGCCCTCACGTCTGTGAACACCACGCCGGCGCTCTGTGCCTGAGCACGTGTTAGGCCTCAGAAGACTCATCAGTAGAACCATGACCAGAACAGGCCCGGGCTCACCATCCTCTCTGCTCTGGCAGTCCTCCATTAAAGGCACTGCTGCGCTCCCCCTTTGATTCCTGATGTGTTACTGCCCACGGCCTCCCTGCAGCCTCACGATGCGATCTTGTCGCAGGGAAGTGAAGGGGACTGCCACTTTATATGCACAGAAGTTTGCCACTTTTTCCCATGGAACCACAGCGTACTGGTCTGCCCGTACTTGTTAGCCCTCAGATTCATTACCCCCCCGAAGGGACTTCAGGAAGTCATCTGGTCTATTCTTCTGTCTCCTGGCAGCACTAGTAAAACCACTCTAGATACTTGGAAGACTGCTGGCTCCCTCTTTCTGAAAAATTCCCAGATAGGGAGATGCTTCTGCCTCTCCAGATTTCTCAAAAAATTCTTTGGGGCCACAGTGAGAAAGGTCTGTTGCACCGTTTCTCTTTGGTTCTCACAAATTAAATATTTAAACTACTTTTTTAATTTAAATGAGGATAATGAATTTACCACAGAAATGACAAAGGCCATGGTAGGGGGAAATAAGAGAAGAAATGGAGATGCCTATTTTGGAGAAGAACAAGTAGGGGGACATGTTGATTACATTCATATGAAAAGTTTAACTACAGAGAACAAACACTGGTGCTGACCAGAGAGGAGGTGGCTGGGGGTGTGGGGGAAATAGGTGATGGGGATTAAGGAGTGCCGGGTATTTTATAGAAGTGTGGAATGACTGACTATACTATACACCTGAAAATAATATTACATTGTGTGTTAACTAATTGGAATTTAAATAAAAACTTTTAAGAATTTAAATTAAATTAAAAGTGCCAAGATAACTAATCTTACCTAGATGACCTTGTAAGATCATTAAATCTGTAACTGCAGAATGTAAACTCTTTTTAGGTGCACACAGAACATTTACCAAAACAGACCTTTTCACTGGATCATAGAGTCTCAGTAAATTTCAAAACAATGAAGCCATATGGATTACCAGAGTAGAATCAAATCAGAAACCAATAAAAAAAAAAAGATAACTTTAAAAACTGGCAAAAGTAAGCAATATACTTTCATATAACTATGGATCAAAGAAGATATTACAATGGAAATTAGAAAATATTTTAAACTTAAGGATAATAAAAATATGACAAATCAAGACTTGGGAATACACCCAAAGCAGTAATTACCAAGAAATTTACAACTTTAGGGGCACCTGGGTGGCTCAGTGGGTTAAAGCCTCTGCCTTCAGCTCGGGTCATGATCTCAGAGTCCTGGGATCGACCTCCGCATCGGGCTCTTTGCTCAGCAGGAAGCCTGCTTCCCCCTCTCTCTGCCTGCCTCTCTGCCTACTTATGATCTCTCTCTCTCTCTGTGTCAAATAAATAAATAAAATCTTTAAAAAAAATCTTAAAAAAAAAAGAAATTTACAGCTTTAAATGCATACACTGGAAAAATAAACATTGAGATCAATGATCTAACCATCAAGTTGAAAGACTAGGAAAATAACAGCAACTCAAACTCATGAATGCAGAGGAAGAAACTAATCAAAGAAAGTTAATGAAGGACCAAACAAATAATAAGGACAAAACGACAAGATTACAGGCTGACTCTCTGCGAACATTATGGCACTGCTGTGCCTCTAACGGGGCTGACCAAGACACAGAGAGAAAACAATACGACCACCACCAGGAGTGAAAAAGAGACCATCATTCCAGATCCTCTAGACCTGAAACAACAGTAAGATAATATCCTGACTGACTTTATAGCAATACATTTTACAGTTCAAATGAAATGAAGAGATTCCCTGCAAAACGTAACTTCTCAAAATAAACACAAGAAACACAGGGTCTGAATAGTGCTGGAGACATTAAAGACACTGACTTGGTCTGTGGGGAACATGCTAGAGTACTGGCGGAGAACAAAGGGACACAGAATGGCCGGAGCAAGAGGAAAGTTAGCAATTACATCAACTCTGGTCTCACCACCAGGGGACAGGCGCACAGACTGCAGCAGTGAGGCACATCTCCTTTCCCTGCGTGCCCGCCAGTGTGTGCTGCGTGCTGTGTGTGTGTATCAATTTATTTGTCATGCATTACTGCCACAACTTCTGCAGTTTATACAATGTACATAAATTTATACAACTTACTCTTTGGATGTCTGTGGTTTCTTTATATTCTTGAATCTGTGAATTCAATGTCCTTTGCCAAATTCTGGAAGTTTTCAGCCATTATTTCTTCAAATATTTTTTCAGCACCACATGCTTTCACTTTTCCTTCTGGGACTGTGATGACACAATGTATCTTTTGGGATTGTCCCACAGGTTCCTGAGATCCTGTTCATTTTTTTTTTTTTTCAATCTACTTTCTTTCTGTTGTTTGGATTGGGTAGTTTCTATCGCTTTACCCTCAGGTTCATGAATTCTTTCCTGTTATCTCCATTCACCCACTGAGCCCATTAGTAAATTTTAAATTTCGTTATCTGTAATTTTCAGTTCTGAAATTTCCCACTGGTTGTCCTTTGTATCTGTTTCTTTGCTGAGACTTTGTATTTTTCCATTTGTTTCAATGGTACTCATTAATTGCTTTTAGGATCTTTTAGGATCGTGGTTTTAAAACCCTTGTCAAATCCAACATCTGTGTCATCTTGGTGTTGGCATCTATTGTTTTTTCTCACAAAAACTGCAATTTTCCTGATTCTTGGTATGATGAGTAATTTGGGATTGTATCTTGAACATTTTGAGTATTACTATGAGACTCTGTTCCTTTTAAATTTCCCTATTTGAGCAGGGAGTTTAGGTTCAAAATGTATGTCCTGACCCACCCTTGTGGGCTGCAGACTGAATAACAATTCAGTTTTCAAAGACTTGATAGTCTACCCGCGTTGTGTGGTACCCAGAGGCTAATTTTTGAAACCTGGCTGGTATTCTACACCACTGTTTTTTTATTTCTCAAAGCTTTTGCTGTGTTGGTTCTACTCAGTTCCATCCATGGGCTGCTTTGAAAGGAGAGGCCGGAGTGCCTCCAGGACTTCAACGTGCATTTAAAGAATTCCGTTCTCAGCTTCCTCCCTTCCTTAATCCTCCCTCCTCTCGCTGGCTGGGAAGGGATGAGGCCGACTTGCTGCAGGCTGGGGATGGTGGGCAGAACTCCTGCCCGACAGTCTCTGCACCGGCCTCTCCACTGATGCTCACGTGGTGCAGGGCACGGACAGTGCAGAGGGGAGCAGGGAAAGAGTCTCTGCTCCTGCTCAGGCAGGGGGAGGCTGGTCTACAGGGCTCCGCATGACAACCTCCACAGTCACAGCACCTACCTGGCAGGGCTATGAATGGCTTCCTTCACAGCATCCGCGTGGAGCAGAGTGGAGACAGTCAAAAGGGCTCCATCACATGGCTGCCCTCTCCCAGTCCTCTGGCAAGAGAAAGTGGGTTTTTCTTGTCGTTTTCTGCTTGTTTCTCTCTGTGCCTATGTTATGGCCTTCTCTAGCACTGAGGCTGGAGTTATAGGAGGACGGTAAGGAGGGAGAGAGGGAGAGAAGAGGGAAGGGGAGGAGCCAAGGAAACTCACTGCTGGGGCATCCCTCAAGTCCCTTGCCAGTCTGACTTCTTTCTCCAGGAATAGGGTAAAATGTGCTCATTCAATCTCATCCAGAATTGGAAGTCTACCATTCACTCACTAAGTTATAGAATACTCAAGTAGACTTGTGACTAAATTAAAGAAGGACTTAATAGTTACCCAGAGATTGATATGACCACTGGGACTTTGTGTCTGCCATTTTGGGGGAGAGAATGGGAGGTCTTTCTATGTGTGAAGGACAGGTACATCTTCTTAGTGAAAGAATAAGGTTGTTATTATTGCTGTAAGGAAGTCCAAACAGGTGTAGAAGGGTATGTATGGACACTGAGTAAGTAAAGGTGGGTAGGCTGTGCTAGTTATTAAGTTGTTGTCTTGAAGCCCCCAACTCCTCCCAAATTGTGTTTTGTGATGCTGGGGCTGAGACTGCAAATATCTCACTTTTCCCAGATTCTGTCAATAGGGGGCACTAGAGAGAGAGACTGGAAAACTGGAGACATGAAGAAGGGAATTACCTGCCGGCTTACCTGCTTTTCCCAGCAGTGTGGCATTTCACCCCAACAGGAGGTGGTTCTAGGTTTTTCCAGCATTCCAGAACCGGTCTCATCTGGACCCTCACAACTACTAACAGAAACCAACCAGTGGCCCCCTACAGAGGTCTAAGGCCCAGCGCTGGGGAAGAGGAAGGACTCTCTTCTAAGCATGTAGGTTCTAATGACCCTAATCACTTCCCTCCTTTCCTTTATTCCTAGAGTCCTGGAGTTATCATCTCTTTACACGTTCAGTGTTCCCTTTTGCTCTCTCAAGCTCTCTGATACCTTGTATTAGAAAATTTCATGTATTAAATCCATTCTGTTGAAACAACTTGTATGGACTCTGTTTTCCTGACTGATACAGATTCTTGTTTGTGAATATTTGAATAACAAAGAAAATGTTCAGGTGTTTTTATCTTCACCACAGAGAGATTTCAACAAATGGGTCTGACTGGTACACAGCTGAAAATACGAACAGTTTTATAATGACTATTATAATTCTGTATAATTGGTTTTCTCTGTAAGCTCAGTTATATAATGACATTTTTACAGGTGACATGGTACAGTGAAAATACCACTAAAATGAGTTTAAGCCCTATTAGTGTCACCTGCTAACTGGGTGGCACTGGGCAAGTCACTTTGGGGCTTCATATGGCTTATGGATAGGGCTTACCTGTAAGTAAAAGTGAGCAAGCTATCATTTTCAAAAGAATTCTTACTCTTATGTAAATTTTCATCATATTCTCTCAGAATTCTTTTAATGTCTACAGGATCTATAATAACAATCCTTCTTTAATTCCTTTTCATTCCCGACAATGATAATTTATGTTCTCTTTTTTTGAGCGTTCTGGCTAGGGGTTTATCAATTTAGTTAATCTTTCCTAAAGGTCAATTTTTGGATCTGTTAACTTTCTCTGTAGGTTTGTTTTCTATTTCACTGACTTTATTAGCACTTATCTTTGTTCTTTCCTTCTACTTGCTTTGGGTTTAATTTATTCTTTTTCTAAGTCCTTAAAGGGGAACAAACTTTATGTGATTGCTTTTAGACCTTTCTTCTTTCCTAATGCAAGCATTTAATGCTGTAAGTTTCCTCTATGAACCACTTTAGTTGCATCTCACAATTTTTTCGGCTTTGAAATGCACTTACAATAAAATCACCAATTTTAAGTGTGTTTTGACAAGTGTATATAGTCATAAAACTACCACTGCAATCATAGGATAGAACATTTCCACTGTCTGAGAAGTTCCTTTCTATTCTTTTGTTGTCAATCCCACCCCCTACTCCTGGCAATATAGTTTTTCCCACTCTAGAATTTCATATACATGGACACACACAAGAAGTACTCTTTTGCATCTGCCTTCATTTACTTAGCATAATGATTTTGGATTTTTCCATGTTGCCCCACATATCAGAGTAGTTCATTTCTTTTTCTTGCTGAGTAGTATTCCATTGCATACATAGTCCGCAATTTATTCTTCCATTTGCCAGCTGATAAAACTGGGTGGGTGGCACTGGGCACGTCACTTTGGGGCTGTTCTGGATCTTATGAATAAGTCTATGAATAATGAGTACAAGTCTTTGCGTAAAGATGTATGTTTTTAGTTCTTTCGGAAGCTACATCATATGAAAAGTAGACGTTTAACTTCATGAGAAACTGCTGAACTGTTTTCCAAATCAGTTGTACCATTTCATATTTTTACCAATAACATGAGAATTCTAGTTGGTCCACAGCCTTATCAACGTGTGGCACTGTCAGTCTTTTAAATTTTATTTAGTCATTCTAGTGGGTATGTCTTGGTAACTTTTTGTGCTTTTATTTTAGAATTGCCCTAATGACTATGATGTGGAGAATTTTTTCATATGTTAATTTCTACATATCTTCTTTTGTGAAGTAACTGCTCAAATCTTTTGCCCATTTTTTTAATTGACTTCTTTGTTTTCTTTGTATTGAGTTGTGAGAGTTCTTTATATATTTTGGATACAAGTTTTGGGTTTTTTTACAAGATTTATTTATTTATTTGAGAGAGAGAGGGCGAGGAGAGGGGCAGAGGGAGAGAATCTCAAGCAGATTCCCCACTGAGCAAGGAGCCCAACATGGGGCTCGATCCCAGGACCCTGAGATCATGACCTGAGCTGAAACTAAGAGCCAGACACTCAAGCAACTGAGCCACACATGCAGCCCAGATAAAAGTTCTTTATCACATATATGTTCTGAAAATATTTTTCCCAAAGAAGTGTCTTTGCAAGTGTTGTTAATTTTGAAGAAGTCCAACTTATCCATTTTGGTTTCTTTTATAAGTCATCTACTTGTTTCCTATTTAAGTATCATTGCTTAGCCTAGACACGCTATGATTTTCTCCTCTGTTTTCTTCAACAAGTTTTCTAATTTCAGTTCTTAGGACGAAACTTTCATATACAGTGTGAGGTGAGGGTCATGATTTTTTTTTTCTTCGACATAAGGATATCACATTGCTCCAGCATCACTTAGTGAAAAAGACTGTCCCATCTCTATTGAACAGACTTGGGTCCTTTGTTGAAAATCAACTGACCGTACACGTGTGCTCTATTTCCGGACTCTCTATTCTGTCTCGTTGATGTAAATGTCTAAGTTGACAACCATACCACAGTGTCTTGATTACTGTAGCTTTATAGTAATTCTTAAAATAAGGGAGTCCTGAAACTTTGCTCTGATTCCCAAAATTGCTTTGGCTTTTTTTCAGGCTCACTGTGTTTTCATTTCAATTTTAGAACAAGCTCCTCAATTTCAATTAAAAAAAAAAAAAAAGCCTTCTGGGATTTTGAGTGGGATTGCTCTGAATCTATGGCAGAATATGGGGAGCACTCACACCTTCATCATGGTTAAGTCTTTGGATGGATTCATATGCTACATCTTTCCATTTATGCAGTTGCTCTCCAATTTCTCTCTGCAACATTTTGTGGTTTTCACTGAACATATCTGGCACCCATTTCATTCCATTTTTCAAGCATTTCATTTTTTTATATGCTTTTGCACGAAGACAATTTTTTATAGCTTTTTGGAAATATAGTTGACATACAATAAACTGAATCTATTTAAAATGCATACTTTTATATGCTTTGATGTTTGTTTATACCAGTAAAATCATCATCCCAGTTAAGATAGTGAACACATCCATTTTCCCTACAAGTTTTTTTTGCCCCTTTGTTATTCTTCCCTGTTGCCCTTCACAGCTTCACTCTCCCCACTTCTATGCCAGGCAAACACTGATCTTTCAATCACTAAACATTAGTTTGTATTTTCTAGAATTTTATGTAAATGGAATCATAAAATATGTTCTCATCTTGCTTCATTCACTCAGCATAATTATTTTTAAATACATGATGTTGTTGTATGTCTCCACAGCTCATTCATTATTTACTATTGAGTAGTATTCTATTGTATAGATAGACCAGGAGTATTCATTCAAATTTGACAGACACTGGGTGTTTTTCCTCCAGTTTCTAGCTACTACAAATAAAAACTGCTATGAATCCTTGTGTATACATATGCTCTTATTTCTCTGGGGTAAATCTCTATGAGAAGAATGGTGGGGTCCCATGGTAGATGTATGCTTAACGTTTTAAACTCTAAACTGTTTCCTAAAATGGTAGGATCCAGATTATAGATCACGGGGAAGCAGACAGGCAGGTAGACCAGAATAACTTGTTTCCTATCTTTCACATGCATGCTGGTAATAAAGATTTGTTTATTTATCAAATATTACTGAGTAACCGCTGAAAGGAATGAATTGAGTTGGGCATAGAGGATATAGCCATGAACAAGACAGCCATGGTTCCTGCCCCTGCAGGCTTACATTCTAGAAGAAAAGCAGACACTAAACAATATACTTCACAATTAATTATGTGCTTACAAGAAGTACAGAGTGCTCCGAACCTAACCTAGTCTAGGGACTCTAGGAAAGCTTCTTTGAGATAGCAACATTTGAGGAGAACGCTGAAGGATAAATAGCAACTAACAAGATAGATATAATCCTAACACGCGGTGCTAAACACGACAAAGTGGCTCTGGGTTCCAACATAACCCCCCTAGCACATAAATTTTTGTTAAGAGATTTATGTATTCACCTAATCAGTCAAGCCTGCTCCCAATCCCCACATGAAATAATCCTAGGCTTTGGCATAAGAAACAGGATTCGGGAACACCATTATCTTCTGTCTTCTGACTCAACACAACCCTCTCTAGAACAGAAATGTTCCCTGTGAAGAATGGAAACAACAAACCACCTTTCTACCATGAACCACGGTAGACTCCTGAGGGGAATCACGAGACCGATCGTAGTAGCCGCCATTGTAGTAGCCGCTGCCCGGCGTCTTGTGAAGTGCACAGCACACTGCCCACCCTACAGGGAGTGCAGCTCCTGAGTTCTCCATCTCTGTGGGAGGCGCTGTGTAACTTTCTAATGTACGTGATAACCTAATGAAGTCAGTATTGTTACTGCCACTTCATGTAAGAATACACTAACATCCATAAAGATTAAATAACTTATCCTTGGTCATTAACTGGTCAGTGAAAGAGCAGAAATTTGGGCCCAGAGCCTTCCTAACTTTGTCCATTATATTAATTACTATGCAGGAAAATAACTTTTACAAAATTACCCTAAAGCACCAACGGTAGGGATGCCTGAGAAACCTGTTTGTTATCCTTAACATCAAGATAATTCCGTGAGAAAAAAAAAAAAAAAGATAATTCCGTGAGAGACAACTGATATGCTCATGGCTCTTCGTGTGCGTTTTATGAACCTGTGGTCTCTGACAGGGTAAAAGCCTCCGGGCAGACAGTACAGTGTAGACACACCGGGATCTGCATTCCAACTCTCCCACTCATCAGCAGTGTGACTGCCTCTAACCTTGTTTCATCTTAGTAAAGACTGAGATACAATAACCACCTTGCAGGTTTGGGAAAAGATCATAAGTCATGTCTGTAAACACCCAGAACATTCACTGGAATATGGAGGGTAGTTACAAAAGTTTTCCTTCTACAGCATCTTGAGAAGATTCCGCTTAATGGGGATGAGGCGTTTTCCTGCTCACCACTCCTCTGATAAGACAGTTCCTTCCTTTGAGGTGATGTGGAATCAAACACAGGCATTGGAGGAAAGAGGGGAAGAGGCTTGAAACAAACTCAAGATTGAAAGAAATCCCAGGATTCTATATACGTGATAGCTCATGATCTCACCTCAAGGTTGAAAGGAATACATTCATCAGGCCGCCTTTCTTTCACTAGACTTCATTCAGCCCAACTGAAACACTGAGGAGAGAGCACTGTGTCTATCTTGGCTATATCATTCCCAATGTTCCCTTTTTCCACTTCCCTTTTACCACAAAAATAAGCACGTAAGTATGGTCTGAAGCCACTATATGCAAGAAAGAGAGAAAACACTGGCAGAAAAAGTGGTCTTTTTGCCAAGAGTTGGCTAGAGAAACAAGTAGGTAATTTGCTTTTTTAAAAAATGGGAATGATAGTGCCAAAAGTCATCCAATGCCCTAGATGTGATCATGTAAAAGACATCTCTGTGAATGAGAATAAACCCAGAAAAATGATATATATTTTATTAGCCACACTCACGCCTCTCGTTGGCCAATAACAACACCGACCAAGTGTGTTGCACGTCAGGCTCATTCACAACAATTTCTTTTACACTCAAATGGAGCTCCATTAAAAAACACCACTTTTAGCTTAAGGGTTAGAAAATAAATATTTCTCTTTTTTTCCCTAAGATTTATTTATTTATTTGAGAGACAGCGAGTGCCCAGGGGGAGGAGCCAAGGGAGAGGGAAGAATCTCCGGCAGGCTCCCCGCTGAGCATGGAGCCCAAGGCAGGGCTCGATCTCACGACCCTGAGATCATGGCCCGAGCTGAAACCAAGAGCTGGACGCTCAACCGACAAAGCCACCCAGGCGCCCCAGAAAATAAATGTCTATAATAAATATAGAATACACAATCCGTATTCATTTAATAAAATCTGAGTACCAAATGGCTTCATCTAATACAGTCTCAGGACTTCTTAGAACCTCAAATTCAGCAAACTCTGAGTCAGCTACAGAAGACGGCTGCCTCCCTCTCACGGGCAAGACGAGGGCAGGGGACAGATCTCACCACTTTCCCTGTGCCGGCTGTGGCTATTTGGGGCCTATTCTCTGTTTCGCTTGGGTCCGATGCCACTGGCACACCCCCTCCCCACCCCCCCATCCGCAGGCCTCTGCCTGCCGCCGTGCGTCTCCCGCGCATCCTCCCTGACGGAGCTCATCAATTCCGATTGCTTTTCACCAGGCCTCAGCTCTGGCACTTTCCCCTGGAGAGACCTTTACTGGTCTCCATACTTAACCCCTGAACCCAGCCTAATCCATCAGCGGCACCGAATGAACGGTGAGAGAGAATGTTTCTCCCCAAAGACAGGCAGCCAGCCTCTCCACTTAAACCTCAGAAAGAAAGCCATCAACAGGGTCTGCTTTCTGTTTGTCAGCGTCGCCAGCTTCTTGGCTTACTGACATTTTTATTGTTGCCGTGCTCAGCTCGAGGCAGGGGAAGCGCTCTTCAAGGAGACATCAATTAAGTGCTCGTTACATGCTATAGATGCTCTTTTGAAAATATCCCCCCGGGACTCTCCTTGGGAGTTCCCCCAACGGGTGGAGGGCACAGTTGTCATCCGGAACAGGGTTTCCCCAAAGTTTTAAAGAACAGCTTCGCAACCCGCGCTCCTGCGCATGGCTTTTAGACTCTACCAGGATTGACCTCAGAGGATGAAACCGAATAGTCTTCATCAGGAATGACAAGCAACACTAGGCAAGAAACGGCGACTGTGTACACGGACTGGCTGAAACCTCCTTACCTCGTAACCAAACTGCAGCTCATCAGACGTCAGCATGATGATATCGTCGTCGATGGCCAGGACCGCCTCCGTCTCGATTTCGTCGTACGGGAAGAAACGGTTACTCAGCTTGTTTTCGGCTGTCCTCACAACTTTCAGTGGAACCCGGATTTTGGGCCAGAGAGAATCTGGGGCGGGAAAAACAGGCATGTGTCACTCTTCTAACTTCTGTGAGGGGATGAAGTAATAAAAGCACCATGTCACAAATGAGATGGAACTTTCCCACGGCTGCCATTAAATCTACACGTATGACTGTTGGAAGGCAAGTTCTCACAAATGCATTGTTAGAAAAACTTGAAGTATTTCTGTCCTCTCCACATTCCTGCAACACTTCTAATTCTCAATACTGTCTTAAGCAGAATGCACAAACGGCTTCAACTCACACCTGAAACACGGAGAAGCCAAAAGGACTTGCCCAAGATCACAACAATGGGAGGGATGGAGTCCGCACCGTCTCACTCTCAGGCCCACAGTTTAGTGTCAGAGCTCGGCCACCACCCCAAACTACCCTCAGTGAGGGACCCCCAACTCAGGGCATGGCTCCACTCTGCCAGCAAATACAAAGCACGTGCTCTAGATGCCTGCCCCGTGTGCCGGCCTGCACCACGCAATCACAGATACCAGTGCTGCTCAAATCCACCCCGCAAAAACGGTTCCCTGAACGACGCAGGTTTCTTAGCACGTTATCCCCTCGATAGCCCCTTCCCTCTGATTCACTGGGTTTGGTTTCTCATCATGAACAATTTACAGAGTAAATATCAAGTTTCTAGGTCCAATTATGTGGGATTTTCTAGTATACTGAAGAAACACCAACCCATGACTTGCCTTACATTTTTTCCCATTCTACTTTGGAATGATTGAAGCGATTCAACCACAGGTTCCTTATTTTAAAATCTCCCATTTAGCAGAGCATGAAATTAGTACCTCTTTGGCGCACTACCCTTGTCCATAGACCTCAGGGCTCTTAACAGAGGGTCCTTTGTTCTTCACACAACATTTGTCAAATGACAAAAGGAAAGCTAGGTATCAGACTGCTTCCAAAAAGCCCATCGTGCAACTGTGGAAAGATCTAGCGTGCGAGAGTCCTGAAGTTCTTCCTGAAGTAGCCTGTGGCTACTCCAAAGTCACCATACTGAAGAGAAGGATGGCGAGGGGGAGTCAGAAGGGAAAAGGCCGTCTGCACTGCCCACAGATGAAATACCTTCCTTCTGTATATTGTACAGTTTGTCCACGGGACACACGGTGGGGACACCAGCAGGGTCCTGGAAGAAGCCTGTGTAAGTGGAGGCCCTGTAATTAGGGAAGACATTCGGTCTTAAATAAGCACAGAGCCTAAAAAAAGCAGTCAACTCCCAAAGCAGCATGTTTGGGAAAAAGGATGGAACTGAACACCAAAGAAATGATCCTAGGGGCCTCTGCCTTTTAATCAATAACAGTAGTTAATTATAGTTTCATCCGTGGCTCCAAAGCACATAATCAATAAAGAGCTTTGGAATAAATGGATGGGCACAGGACTTGAGAGAGTGGAGACCTGCGTCCCATGTTACCTATGGGGTGTCGGCAAATCCCTCTCACTGTCTTCTAAGAATAAGTGGGGGAGGGAGACACCTTTACTAAGCAACTAGTATATACCACACACTTCGCAGATGCAGTGTTATCCAATCCTCCCGACAACCCCCTGCGGCAGAAATTATTTACAAAGCTGCAGTTACAAGGCTCAGAGAGATTAAGTAATTTGGCAGGGGTTACAGAGCTACTAAATGATAAGGCAAGCGATTGAATCTAAGTCTGTGTAGCATCAAAGGCCAAACAGAATGCCTCCCATCTACTGTGGTATGAAAACCGCACGCTTCTCGAGATCTGGGACAAAACAGTGAAACTCAATGTGTCCTCCCAACAATCATCCTTATCCTTGCTGGCTTCCCACTCCCTCTTCCAGAGAAATTAAACCCTTGCCATAAATCTACTGACCAAATCCTTATGAAACAAGAATTGTAATATCTAAAATAGTCAGGATTTCTATATGCTCTTAAAAATTGTTGAGAACCCCAAAGAAGCTTTCTGTGAGACACACACACACACACACACACACACACACACACACACACACAATTTGTATGAAAGACTAAAACTGAGGAAATTTTAAAACAGAAGAATACACAAGCACACATCCCACTAGCCATTTATCCCACATCACGTAGGCTCTGGAAAACTCCTCTGTCCCCTTGTGAAAGAATAAAGAGTGGGAAATGGAAGTGACTTGGTATTACTATGAAAATAATGTCGACTTCACAGACCCCCTGCAAGGCTCTCAGGGATGTCCAGGGGTCCCTGGACCACACTTTGAAAGGCTTTGTGTTCAACTTTGGGAATCAGAAGATGGGCAAAGTTCCAACAAGTTGGAAAAGAGTTTGGGAGGAGTTCCCAGGCCAGTATCGGTACGTGAAGCCAGGATTTCTACAGAATGTTTAAGGAGACTCATGGTGCCAGCTGTCCATGCATTGCATCCCAGCGTCAATGTCACCCTTCACTGCCCTGTTTCTCATACTGGAACTAGATCCTGTAAACATTTCCCCTCTGCCAACCAGCTTCATGTTAGGCTCTGTCAGTAGAGGCTGCCGGAGGGACGCTTCGGAAGGAAGGCGGCTTTTCTTGCTGGTTCGGATGTGCCTCTTTAACCTGTTGCTCCTTCAGTATTTGACCCTGCTAGGCGGGCAGGGGCACTTCCCCCCAGCAGGCTTAAGTGGCACCCCTGGGTCAGCTCTGCGACAGCTTCTACAGACACCTCCAAGAGCAACTCGGCTGAGGTGCTCCCCGTGGGTGGTTCCCAGAGAGCTCCACCGAAGCCTTCCGTTTCCCAGCAAGTTCAAGAACACACCCTGGGTGGCTTCCCGCTGAACTCCGTGGGTACTGTGGGTACTGAGGGGGACGGGAGGGTTCTTGTTTGCCACCCTTGGCCTGTGGCATCTCAGCAAACTTCACCGCGCGGTGGGCTACAGTCACGTGCTGTCCAACAAGGTCCGAGTCTCAGAGCTAGCTGGGGAAGGGACGCTCCCAAATTTGTTTCCTTCTATCTTTACAGTTTTTGTCCCTTAGTCACCAATCATCTGTTACTAGTTAATCATTCTTTATATTAAACTTTTCCTGTTCAAGTTACTGCGTGGTTTCTCTCTCCTACCTGGGCCTTGACTAATACACAGGCTATCAGGAGGGCTATCAGAGGAAAGGGGAACTATTCTCCATGACTTCTCAACTTAGAACCATGACCAATGGCTGGGTGAAAGTTACAGGGCAACTAACTTAGACTCAAAATAGGTAAGAATCTTCTGATGGAGGGGCGCCTGGCTGGCTCAGTCAGAGGAGCACATGACTCTTGATCTCAGGGTCATGAGTTTGAGCCCCATGTTTGGTGTAGAGGTAACTTAAAATAAATAAAGTGGGGCGCCTGGGTGGCTCAGTCTGTTGAGTGTCCGACTCTAGATTTTGGCTCAGGTCATGATCTCAGGGTCCCGGGGTCAAGCATAGGGTCCCGGGGTCAAGCATAGGCTCCATGCTCACTACAAAGTCTGTTTAAGGATTCTCTCTCTCCCCCTCTCTCTGCCCCTCACCCCTGCTCGTGCACATGCACTCTCTCTCCCTAATAAATAAATCTTTAAAAATAAGTAAATAAATAAATAAATTTTAAAAAAGAATCTTCTGATGGAAAAACTGAGATAAAATGAAATGATGAACTGCCTTTAGCAATATAATGTGCGCTTTTGCTTGAAATGTACTTAGGTCAGATTTCTACTTGACATGAAATGAGAGAAAAAACAAGATGCCTCTGAGGCCCAGGATTTTGTGAGGCAGTCATCTGTCATAGAAAGAACAGTCATGGGAGAGCTCCGAACCCCAGTATAGTCCTTACTGGCCACGGCATCTTGAACAAGGCAACCACTTTCAAGCCGTTCCTTCCACTATGAAGCCAGAACACCACCACGACCTTCCCATGGCTGACTGCGAGCATGAACACAAGAATGCAGCGAGCAGCACAGCGCCTGGCCCACGGGAGACATCCACTCAGTGTTAGCCGGGCCTTCCTCTGAGCGTTTGTGTCCAGTTACAGAATCAAAGCACTTCCTCCGAACCTTAGGTGTAAGGGAGGCCAAGTGGGACATTAGATCTGGCACATGACTCTGGCGATCCGGTGGCATGCCCCCAGCGCGCACCTTCCGTTTCCACTTTTAGATCAACAGGATCCCTGCCAATGACCCTCCAGAATGGAGACAATGGAACACACAAATGAAACAAAAGAACATGGAACCTTGTCCATGTTAACCTCACAAGGCAACAACCAGCTGCTCTTTCTGCAACATGCACAAGAAACAGGCTAGCTGCCTTGCTTAAGTACGAACATTCCTCTACCCTGGATGGGGTCGGACTCTCACCTGGCAATTGGGCACAGCACGTTCAACCCACACACGGCTTTCCACAACTGTCACCCGTATATCCGAAGAATTACTGGACACAATCAATACCACAGAGAACTTGCCCTTGCCCTGTGAAGTCGTTGATGGAGAAGTTTGAGGGAATGATGAAGGTCAAAGAGGATGACATGGGGCGAAGATGGACACAGGACTGCCTTTCCCTGTTCTGAGTTAGGCCCGGGAAGCCAAGAGTCAGCCAGGAAAGGTCAGCCAGGGCAGAAGCAGAATCCACCGCAACGGTCAGCTGTCTGTGCACCATCGTTACCACAACACAGGTCTCTAAAGAGAACTCCCGGTTTTTTGTTTTCACATTTTCAAATAAATCAGGCCTCTAAGAAAGGGAACTACCATTCTCTCGGGCTTCAGCATTCCTTCTGTGGAGGGCAGAAATCAACACTCAGCATTATAATTACTCCCTGCCCTACAGCAGGTAATTCTGATATGGGATGTTGAATGTTTAAAAAATTAGGACAGAAGCGTGAGGTGAGAAAGAAAAATACGGATGATAAAAAAAAAAGAACTTTTTCCCCCTTTCCATTAGTATTTTCAAAAGAACAGATTTACTTTTCTGTCTCTGAGCCCCTGACAAGGACCTTGTTCTTCTACATAATCCCGAATCAGAGAACGGACAAAGCATGATGATTTTCCTACTGTTAAATGGTAATCTAAGTGGATACAGCAGGCCTTAGTGCAAGGAGCATGAGCTTTGGATCCACCGAGACCTTCATTCATTTCTGGCTCTGCACTTGCAGTGTTCCGATTCAGGCAAATTACACAACTAATCTGAGTTTCATTTTTGTAAAATGGGAATAAGAACAGCGTCCTTGCAGGTTTGTCAGAAGGACAAGATAATACATGTAAAGCACTCAGCACAGTTCCTATTCCTGGGATTTAAAAGGTGTATAATACATGGCTATAAAAACATCGTAACATTTTCATCTTCATAAATGGGTTCTAGTGGGGCGCCTGGGTGGCTCAGTGAGTTAAGCCTCTGCCTTCGGCTTGGGTCATGATCTCAGGGTCCTGGGATCGAGCCCCGCATCAGGCTCTCTGCTCAGCGGGGAGCCTGCTTCCCCCTCTCTCTCTGCCTGCCTCTCTGCCTACTTGTGATCTCTCTCTCTGTCAAATGAATGAACAAAATCTTAAAAATAAATAAATAAATAAATAAATAAATGGGTTCTTTTAAAGTGTTCTGGACCTCACTTCTCTCCTGACAGCCTGAAGAGGCATAGACAGAAGGCTATGAGGTGGCCCCTTGGGATGAAGAAAGACACAGTTCATAGCTAGAGACCTTCTGGCTCTAATTCCACTGCTGAGGCCAAATGGGGTCTCTTTTTTCCTTACTCCTTCTAAATTCTAAGTGAAACTCTAAATTCTAAATGAGTTCAAAGACAGACAGCATGGCCTTGTAACTTGTGTCTCATCCTGTGAATCCGTGGCTGGCAAAATAAAAATGTCACCTTCCATTCACACAAAGCAGTCTGAAAAACAGGGGTTTTTTTTAACACATTGCTGAATTTATGAAAAACAAACAGCTGAGCCAGGTGACCTGATAACTTCACAGTCAGGAACTTCAGTCCAGCTCGAAGGAGAAAAAGAACTCCTTGTGTTCAGGATTTTTTAAAAATGTGTATTGATTAACGGTTTTCTCCATGTTGGATGCCAAGAAAGATGTGAGCAAAGAGAATTTTTCCTCCAACTTGGCAAAGGTACTATAAAATGATGAGGACGACTAAAGATGACCCCAAGCCCATCCTGGCAATCTCTGTCACAAATACGACCACAGGCCAATAAAATAAATGGTCAGATTATCTCCATGCAAACCCTGAGCTCACTTCAGGAATCCTCAGGCTGCCTGGTGCACAGCGGGTCTACATGACCTTATGTCCCCACAGCCCCTGAATTCGGCTCAAAAGCAAGGTGGCTGTGGCTTCTCCTTCTCTGTTGCCTCCTCTGGGATGACCATTGTGACACACTCGGCCCAACCCTTCCTGCCTGCTAACAACTAGGAAAGTCATAATCTGAAGCCAGGGAGCTCCTGAGGTCAATTCAAATTTAACACTGAAATCAGCTAAAACAGAAGGCTGGGTTAAACCTATCTGAAACGTACAATGTAATCGCTTCCTTCACAGGGAGGCCAGAGGCCAAGTCAAACAACCTCTATATCCATCAAGTGTGGAAATTGAAGAGTTGGGGAGGAGGAAAGCAGTGGCTTTCCTTTTTTTTTTTTTGACAGAGTTCAAAACCAATGTGACGAAAGCTCACTGGAAATTTCTATTGCCTAGTCTAAGTATTTACTTAAAGTTCAAACCCAGCAATTTAGACTTAAATGTAACCAAAAAGAAAAAAGTATTTGGTTGGAGAGTGAAAAAAAAAGGTGGGGGTGGGTGGGTGGGTGGGATTTCTGCCTGCATTAACCCTCCCAGCAGCAGACATGTTCACCACAATATTTATTTTAGTAAATGTACAGAAAGTCAAAAACATCACTTTTGCCTCTAGTATTTCAAAGCCTTGGACTTACTTTTTAAAAAATATATATACTACTAATGCCATACATACAGATTCAGATGGCTTTGCTGGCATGAGGGCCAGAGCTGACAGCCCCATTTACCAACTGAACAAACACCCTACAGAAGATTAAACATGGTTCGTGCCCTCCCCAAACCACCACCCCGCCAGAGCCCAAGTGGAGACCTAAAAACCACCGCTGGGAAAAAAAGCTGCTTCAGTCTCTAAACGTGTCAAAACTGGGGCCTCGTCACTTGAGAGCTCGCTTTCCTCCCAAGAGCCAAAATATTTCAAAAATAAACTAAGCTCCTGGTCATAAAATTAACCGCTACATTTTAGCAAGGTCTACCAAAAATTAAAACTGAACACCCAGCTCCAAAGCCGAGGTTCGCGCTCGTGCTTCCTGTCACCCCAGTGTCAACGCTTTGACCAAGAAGGCAGAAAACGATTCCTCCCTTCTCGCTGTCCGCCATGATACCTGCCCAAAAGAAGGGACTCGCATTCACAATAAACCATTCACCTGAAGCCCAGAGTGGCCAGCCAGGGTTCGTAAGGCAGGGAGGCGTCTTCTGCATGTAGCTGTGCCCCTCCGGGCGGGTGGGGTGCGGACGGGCTCCCTCGGAAAGCGGGCGGCCTCCGGGTACGGGAACAGACGCCTGCATGGGAGTGCAGCATGACGCAGGGGGCTATTCCAGATCCCAGGAAGGACAACAGCCTTCCTTCTCCAAACCTGATTCATCCTTTTTAAGCGAGAGACTAACAAGCAGCGCCGAACTGTCCGATCCACTTCCGTCTGGGCAAGACACGGCCGTGGCCCTCTCCGTGGCCCTCCCCACACAGCTCCTGTTTGTCTCTGCCTTTCCCTTCCTTCCTGTCCACTCCGTCCTTCTCCCCTGTTCCTTATTTTCCTTCTACCCCTTTCTTTCTCCTTTTTTGAGAGTCAAACAAACAAAATCCAGAAAACTAGATGTTGGGAGGAAAACAAATCTGGCATGAAAAGATTGTTAGTAAGAAAAAGCACTGTTTTCTGGAGCATAAAACAGGGCCTTCATTTCAAGTAGCCATTTTGTTTACTTAAACGATGGCTCCCTAAATAGAGAGAAAGCATATGATTCTCTCGAGAGAACAAAAATCCCACTAAGGAAGATTTATTTCTTAAATGTCTCAGGAGCAACTAAAGAATTTTCTCGGGGCAAATTCTGATTTGCCTAACAGCAAATGTTCTTGCAGCCTAAACTAGAGACCTACTACTGGTAGTTTCCAAGGTTGACTATCCCGACTTCAGTATTACCAATTAAAAGGGAATAGCCATAAAAAGTGCAGATACTACTGTCAGGCAATAAACTAGACCTTATCGGTGACAGTGGTGCACATTACAAACTTCAAACTCATTCCTTGCTCTAATCCATCAGAAACTTCCTGGCTTTAATAGGCTATAAAGGGCAGGAGCTTTGAAGTCCCTGGGATTAGGATCAGTAATAGACAGACTGAATGAGAAACTAAATGCAGGTGGAACATACTCTGTGCGTCCCGAATGAAAAACAAATCCAGTTAATCGAAGAGTCCTCAACCCTAGCTGCCAGCACCAGCCACCAGCGTACAGGGGTGGCCAAGGCAAGGGACAAAGCGATTAAGGATGGACCAATGGGAACCTGCGTGAGTGCTCACTTTAAGGAACTGATTCGAAGCCTGAAGAAGGCATGCTCCGCTGACTTTCCCAATGGAAAGTGAAGCCATCCTTTTTTTTTTTTTTCCCTGAAGCAAAGTGCAGTATCAGAGCCCAGATAAGGAAGGAGAAAACTAATGCCTTTTAAACTGAGTTTTCATGTAAACAAATCAGCTGAGATGGCTGAGGGAAGCTGAGCTCTGTTTTCCCAAGGCTGCTGGCCTTTGATCCCGCTGATTCCTAAGCTCTCAAACACTTGTGGCTATAGCACATGCCATGGGCTTGGGGTTAAATGGGCCACCCCAGAACAAGAATGAGATGGCTGAGAAAACTGGGGTCACGCTGCCTCAGAAATGGCATTGTTGTGGACAAAGCAGGACAACTCATTAAACCTAAGGACCCAAATAATTTGGCCATCCAAAAACCGATCCAGCTGAGAGCTGGGCTAACACCCAAACCAGGCCTTTCCTGAACATACCACTGTCCCACCCTTCTTACCTTCTGGAGGATTTTTATTCTGATTATTCCAGACGACTAGCAGCTTGGATAGACTGGGCACCTTGGACACCTCAGTGATGACCCGGAAGAGGCTCTCCACTCGGTCGTAGGTGAGGACGATGGCGGTGAACCCTTGCGACTGTGGCGGGATCAGCGGCAGGAAGAGTGGGTTGCTCACGCTGCTCCACTTCTGAAAGGCAGCAGGTTAATGTGGTCGGCGAAGGATCTAGTAACAACGGGGCTGATCTCTCTTCCAACGCTGTCCATAAACTAGGACGTGGGAGATCTGGTGGCTTTCACCATGACCAACCCAAGAGCTAAAGCAACTATTCGGTCTTCCCTTCCCCAAAATCTGTTTTGACTCTCTTTAATTAACTTGAGTTCTGAGGTCACTGAAATAGGAGCAGAGAATTTTTGTAGCTCAGAAAAGATTTCTACTTAAACATAGTGGATTAAACATGTACGTTGAGCTCCATTCTCTCCTCAAGCCCACTCAAGTGATAGTAGATATGAAACACAAATGGACACTAACAGTGAAATGAGAAGAACAACAGTGGACGAGCAGTATCAACGGGCTTCAGAAAGACTGGGACGGACCAGAGAAGCAGTAACAGGGCAGGAGAATGAGGGCGAGAGCTAAGTAACACACAGAGGGGCCAACAAAGGAAACAAGTCCAAACCGTTGAACCCCACAAAGGCTCAGAAATAAGCTCAGCAGGAACCTGGTGTATGAGGAGGGGCAGGGTTGAAAACAGGAAGACTGGTTAAAAATATGTATGAGGAGCAAAGAGACCCAGATCCACAAACCGCCCTTTCACCCAGCCACTCGGCCAGAAAACTCCTCTTGATGCCCGCCCATGCAGGGGGAGGGAGGTCTGTTCTCTGAGGAACTGAAGCTCTAGGCATGGAAACACGGCCATAGCAGGGAGGAAAATGCAGGTCAAAGTCTATCTTGGGAACGATGAGCCGCCCGGCCTTCTTCCCCTCCAAGTCCCCAAACACTGGCAGCCATGTGGCTAGCTCGCCCCTCTGCCATCCGACAGTGACGTCTTCCAGGCGGAAGGCTTGCCCTCGCACCCAGAGCTGCCTTCCAGTCAGGTTTTCAGTGCTTCCCTGGTAATCACGAACAGATCCTAGAATCACAGTCATTTCAAGAACATCTTCAGCATAATGACAGAAACCAAATGAACAAATAGAAAAGCAGGAACTCAGAGGAAACAGAGACAATGGAAGAAGCAGAAGGAAATTAAAATAACATCGACAACAAATTATATTCTCAGGAAGAGAATTTTTCATCCATGAAATAAGAATAAACTGCTATTTTTATTTAAAAAGATCTATCAAAGAACAGCAAAGAACTTTTGGACATTAAAAACAGGATGGCTTAAATTGTTTTTAAAAAAAAGAGCAGGATTAAAAGAAAAAGGTAACCTATTCCAGTCTAGTGAACAAAAAGGCAAAGATGAAAAACAGCTCAGAGAAGATGAGAAAATCCAGGAGGTCCAACATACACCTAATAGGAGGTTCCTGAAAAAGAAAACAGAATACAGAAGAAACAAGACTACCAAAGAAATTAAATAAATTCTTGGGACAGAAGATAGGAGAGACGTGAATTTTCAGATTGAAAGGGCCCAATAAGTAATTAGCACACTGAATCTGAAAAAAAAAAAAAGACAAAAAGCAGAACAAAATAAAACCTATCAAAGCACATCACTTCTGACACTGTGAATAAAAGTGTGAATATATAAAATGCATAAATCTAGGCGATGAGTTCTAGGCGTGAGTTCACTGTGCATTCTTGCAACTTCTCTGTAAGTTGGAAATTTCCTCAAAATCAGGTTTAAAAAATAAACAAAGAAATTCAATTTCTTTGCTACCATTAAAACATTAAGTAAATTTTAAAGCAGTGATACAAGCAAATTTATTTTTGTAGTGATAATAAGATCGTTAATACATTTTCATATTTTTAAACAGCTTTTTTGAGATATAATTCATATGATATACAATCTACTCATTTAAAGCAGAAAATGGTTTTTGGTATATTATGTAAATTTTTAAAAACTATGGTAAAATATAACGTGAAACCTACACTTTAGCCATTTTTAAGTGTACAGTTCAGTGGCGTGAATTACCTTCCCATTTGTGTGTTATTACGTGAAAAGCCCAGGACCGAACTTCATCTCTGCCAGAAGGTGGCTGGCCACGAAACGTCCTACTGCTATTCTGGCCGCTCAGCCTCCCATCCTCTGGGACTCCCCAGGTCCCCCGTCAGCCTCACCCTTATCACTGATGGACACCCATCACCACGTAGAGGACAACAGCTGTTTGCCAGATGTAACAGTGCAGGACAGGAAATGTACACAAACACATGGAAGACACATGGGATGGGAACTCAAAGAGACTGAATGGGATTCCAGGAGTCCTAATGTAATCAGGATATTAAAGCCAAAATGTCCACAACAGGCCATAATTAGATTTCACAGCCGCGAGACACAATAAGAAAGGCTGACTTTGTTTCCATAACCTCACGCTTTGACTTCAAGCTGCAGTCTCAGGAACGTACCTGGATTTTAGCACTGGTACCCAAGCGCCTCGTCACATTGGTAGGAACCCCTTTCAGTTATCTGCCCCAAAGCTTATTCCTCATACCTTCCCGACCTTTACGGAAATGAAGTCAGGAAGCAGCCCCATGCTTCGGTCCCAGTTAACCCCGAAGGTGCAGTCTCTCCGCCATCCCCATCCCAGCCCGCTCACTCACTCCTCCCTACACAGTACCCTTTTCTGCCTGAAAAACACCATTTTAAATGAAAAAGACACGAAAGCCGAGTTTCTGAAGTGCTGCAATGTGTGTGAAAGCTTTACTGAGCACCTACTAAGTGTCAGGCCCCAGGCTGTACACGTCGTATCTCATCTGAGCCTCACAACAACCCCCGAGCCAGATACGGTTATTCTCGTTTTACAGAAGAGCAAACTGCAGGCTTAAACATAGTGAGCGATGCCTACTCATTTGCTTTACCAGTCAAAAGAAGAAAGGCAGAAAGAAAGGAAGAAAAGAAGGGAGGGAAGAGTGAATGACGTTGTGATGCTCAGGGCCTGGCTTCCGAACGCCAGGTGCTGGAGGCCCACGGCCCGTCCTCACGCCCTCCTACCCGGAGTCCGAGGTAGGCATCGCCACTCCATAGACTCTGGGAACCGGCACTGCAGGCAACGCCAGAGTTTATCACTTCTAACTCTTCTCTCAGACAAAAATGCTGGAAGTTCTTTATCCTTGATAATCACATGCGGGCCAATAAGCAAGAGCCCGCCCCAAACACTATGATTTCAGGAGGTACGTGGAATAAAACCCACCGAATATATAACACTGACACAAAGGAAACACATAAATTAAAAAAGATAAATACACCTCTAACACAGAAGGAAAAACTATTAAAACTCCAACAAAATGGGGCCTGTTCTTCGGGAGAAGTGGGGAATGCCAACACACTTGAATGCCTGTATGACATTAAAAGGAGAGGAAAGTTCCCTGAGAGATGCGAAGCTTGGTTTCAGAAAACGAATCCCTTGGAATTTCAACGGAGGCACCCCCTGAAGGGCATCATGGCTCTGATTTCAAGGCACTGCCAGGAGAAGGAACCAGAGCCTCTGGCAAGATGACCGATCTGTTCTCATCCTGTCTGCCAGCTCCATTCGGGATTCCGATGACTGCGGGAGGAGAGGAGGAGAGGTAGGAATGGGCGGGTGCGAAGCAGAAAGCAACTTGTCTCGGTGCTCAATTTTTCCGCACTCCTCACTTGCACACCAGATAGGGCGTGAAAACTGGGGAAGCAGAAAAAGCAGCATCAAGGGGAGACAGAGCAGGCAAAGGAGCATTACAAGGTCTGAAATACCAACACTTCCCCATAAAACACAGACGTTGAGATGAACACAGACGTGACACAGAAGCCGCTGAGCATCCGTTTCCCAGGACACAGGCCTGGTGCTTCCCTGCAGGGTATGGCGACAGGGTGGAGGCAAAGGACTTCGAACGTGAGTCGGCATGTTTGGGGTCAGTTTTGGAATCACATGTCCTTAACAGGATTTCAGGCTCTTTCATTTACCAGCTGTGTGACCTGGGAGAAGTACTTACACTCTCTTGCACCTCAGTTTCCATAACTGTGAGAATACTACTACTTTTCCAGATATGAGAAATAATAATGATAATAATAATTTCTAATAATGTTAATTAACATTTCTTAATTATTATTTCTCAACAACCCAGAGGTTAATAAAAGTAAACAGTGAATATATGTAAAGTGCCTCACACTACAAGCACATCTGAGAAATGGCAGCCCATGGCTGATCTTGTGGGGCTTTACTTCCCACGGTTCCTATAAGCGGGAGGGCAACCGTGAGGTCTCTTCCAGCAACAAGTGTAAATGAGATCCTTCTTCCTTTCCACCTTGACTTTATCATGCTTTAGGGTCCAGTTTATCTGGATTCTCTACCTCTACTTCCTCTCCAAATACACTGTTTTTATTTTCACAGTTTCCTCATTTCCTTCCTGTTCTTTATATTTTATCTCAAGAGCTCCAGGAAAGCAAGAGCCGTAACTATGAGAACAGCTAGTAACTAGCCAGTAGCTAGCACTACTCAATAAAAACCTGCTTAAAAATGAGTAAGTTAAACCCAAATGACCCAGGTCATGTTTTTTCTGTCCCCTTTATGTATGGATGTGAACAGGTGAGGTACACTCAAATAGGGGACATCGTGAGTTCTGAACGTAATTTCCAACCTAGTTCATTTATTTTAAAGCACTTACCAAGAACCTCAGTGGGCCAACCATTCTGAAGAAGGGCAGGATGGGGATATTTAACAGACAGTTTGATTTTAGACCCTGCCATGTACTAGTTCTGTGACGCGTAAAGCTCCTCCTGTATTGACTGCGTCATCTGTAAAACAGGGACCATGATGGTACCGTCTCCCAGAGTGAAGATGACAAATGAGATCGGCACATGAGCAACGAGCACTCAGCACAGAGCTCCATGAACTGTAGTTTAAACCAAACACAAAAATGTCCAGCTCTCCCCATTCATATTCCTCTTGCCTGCCAAAACACTGCTGCCGGCAATTCAACAATCAGCCCTACCGACCGTATTTCCAGTGCATTTCCTGAGCACATACTATTCGCCTGGAAGAGTCTTACGGATGCCGAGACAAACACAGGCCTTCCCCCTCAACATGCTCGTCAGCTGGCAGGGAGGACAGCTCAGCAAGATAACCAGCACTAACACAGTATTCCAGTCCTGGAGGAACATAAGGGTCTACACAGCGGCCTCGGCCTCCCTGGAGGAGAAGAGGAGGGACCGCCGCATCGTGGGCAAGCGTAAGCCGGCGAGTGCTGGCAAACTGAGTGAGCAGTCTTGCTAAGACCCGCTCACAAGACCGGGAGAGAAGGGAGGAGAGCAGAAATGAGAGGCACCGGCCAGGCAGGCCAAGGCCACAGCGTGAAAAGCCTTGAATGAGGGAAGGTTTTAGAAGTCCCGTGCTTAGCTTTCTGTGGATTTCTTTCGTAACTTTCTTTTCCGGAGTATTGTTTTTCCGATGAGTGAACAGGCTACCTTTATGTTCTATTTCAACAGGTCAGAAAGAGGAAATGCTGATCAGCAGCTAGGCTGCCGTGCCAATTGCTTTTTCCCTCCTTGAACATAATCCCATTTGCCTCTGGAGCACGGTGACGGCGTGGAGAAAGGCAGCTTTAATTGGGGTATGTGCCTTCACACAGACACTCCACTCCACTGGGGTAAGGTCAACAAACTAACCCCCAGAGAAAAAAACTTAGCGGAGAAGGACATTTCAAAAACAGCATTTAGTCACCTCTGAAATACCTTTAAGAGCTGACCCCCTGCTGGCTGACCAAAGAGAGTGTCTACAGTCTGGGACCTCTTGACCCCACTTTCTGCAGGAAATCAAGCAAATTTAAACCTCCATAATTTACTCAAGACTCTGACTTCTGCCAGGGAAAAGGCAAACAATGCTGGCAATTAACGCTGTTGCCTGATTAGATCTCCATCGTGGCAAGACAGGGCATGAAACCAGGCACCCAGCGCTGGTGACCTGAAAAAAAGGCGAAACCCACTTATTACAGCTGCACTGTCCGAAGCTTGGCTAGCAATACCATTTTCAAATCTACCCAGTGAGGCTGTTCGCTCAAAGGTGGGAGGAGAAGTGTGTATCATTCTGCCAGAATACTGGCATTTGGCCAAAATACCTTGTCCATCTCTCGCCCATCCTCCCAAACTTCACTTCTCACTCCCACGACAGATACTTACACATTCAATAAGCAATCCAGATTGTTCAACGGCAATCACATAAAAGTAGTCCACAGTAGTGACGACAACTGTCAGGTCACAATATCAGCTTTAGGGAATTTCTATGATATTGCTTATTCTGGAAAGCTCTGGTGAATGAGCGAGCAGTGAGCAGACTAAGCATCGAGAGAAAGACGTGGGTTTGGTTTTCAGGGTGCCTCAAAGAAAGGCCTGGGGAGGCCAGGCGTAAAGTCAACTTCCAGTGCAAAGGGGTTCCCTCCTTCAAGAAAGAAATTCAAACTCAAACTAAGTGTGCCTTTGGCAATCTCCCACAAAGAAAGTTGCATGGACCCATCTTGCAATCTCGCTTAGCCTTTTTTTTTTTTTTCAGTTGAAAGGTCACGGTAGCTCTATATGAGCCTAACCAAAACCATTCTAGCCAAGGTTACCTACCATACAGAGAGTGGAGGAAGATAGCAAGCAAATGGCCTTTGCTAAGCATCCTGAAATGTTCTTGCTGGAACTACTCGAGGATTATAAAATCAAGAGCGAGGAAAACCACATTCCATTACCAACTAAAGGGCTCTTTCAATCTAAACCAACCAAATTCCAGGCAGAAGAAATCAACCTCAAAGAAGGATGGTTCAAAATTTAATTCCTATTACTCACCGTATCAGAGACTTTTTAAAAAATGTCACCACGTATAAATTCATGTGACAAGAAGAGCACTAAGCATACTGGAGTGAACCCACATTTGATTAAACTGAAGGTATTTGCCTGAGTAGAAAAGTGAGAATTCAGAGAAGAAAGAAGGGAGGAGAGGACAGGCTTGTTATACAGCAGCTCCTGAGCCCCTGGTAATGAGGAGCCTTACCTATCCCTACCTTGATAGAAAGGGCAGCTTTCCTGCTTGTTTTGAAGTTATCAGCCCCTACCTCAATGTGGTTTCAATTATGAATTACCAGACTAAAAGGGGGGAAAAGCTTTGATTTATTCTTTTTTGCTCCAATTATGCATGATGTGTTTCCACTGAAGATTTTGAAAAGTATTTCATCATGCCTCTCATCCTGAAGTGGTCAAAGGGCAAAACCAACAGGAGTTAACCCTTCCATTTCCCCTCTAGGTTCAAACAGACTCCCTACCCATGGATCCAGGGCAGGGCCTCTGAAGCAAACCAAGCCAGGAAAGGGTTAAGCATTAGCATCATATTACTAACGTGCATAAGGGTGGTGTCCCCTGTCCAAAACGGTGAGATGATATTTATGTTAATGGTTACTGGGAGATTTGAAAGGGGCAATCAGTAACGTGGCCCACGTTACCTTAACCATTAAGCCCCTACGGCCCCAACTACTGGCAGCACACACTCCACTGGGCCTGCACAGCCTTAGGAAACCGGACAAGCACAGAGACCCAAGGCCCATCTTCAAGCAGGCACTTAGATGAAGGGAGAAAAGATTCGGCGACAAGTCTGAAGTCTACTTGTTGCGTCCTATCTTCAACTCATTCCACCCGCAAAAATGAACCGACTATTCACAAAAACAAGGAGAACACCGATGGCCAGATCTCACTGACTTCCCACTAAACAGGCACATGACAGATGAAGAAACTCAAAGGCTAGCAATCCCCTTCGTGCTGCAGATTTAACTAAGGGAGATAGTAAATTATCAACTTAGAAATCCTATAACTTACTTAGAGTAATTTGTTCATAAATACGTTTTCCATATGGTGGAGCCGGAATGAGTCTAACCCCATCTGGGGGTACCAGGATGACAGGCGCTGTGACTCGCTGACATCCAAAGAAACTGAGCCAGAGACATAACTCAGAGTCACAGGAGCATAGGGCAAGTAATTTCTACCATTAGTCCGCCTTTTTCTTCTAGATAAGTTTAAGGTCTTCTCTTTTTCATTGGTGTACCTCAGTTTCATTATGATGATCCTGCTTGTGGTTTCCAGGTCTTCCCGAATCTGAGATCTGGTATAATTCAGCAGTTCTGCAAAGTTCTCAGCTATTGCCCTTTCAAAGAGCCTCTTTCCACTCTCTTCGCCTTCTGGAACTGATGAGACCTTATCCCTCCATTCTCCACATCACTTCACTCTTCTGTCTCTTTGGGCTGCATCTGAACAATTTCTTTGAATCCAATAATCTAATCTAATCCAATAATCAAAGTCCTGGAAGGCGTGTTTCTGCTGGTTCTCATAGTCATGATATTGCCCTCTTTCTCTATGGTCTTGTGGGTTTTAACTGTGAGCTGCCCATTTTCCTTAGATACTTTGTGATAATTATTTGAGACCCAGATTGAAGATGAATTACTCAAGAGAGGGTCTGCGTCTACTTCTGCTGCTCCTTAGCAGTTCAGGGCCACTTCTAATGAAATTCTCCTTGGAAGGTTTATTTGGACCACACCGGTTGTAGGAATTCGGACCAGAAACCATGTGAAGGTGGCTTGTTTGTTTGTTTGTTTCTTTCTTTCTTTCTTTCTTTTTCTTTCTTTCTCTCTCTCTCTCTCTCCCTCTCTCTCTCTCTTTCTTTTCTTTCTTTCTTTCTTTGACAGAGAAAGAGATCACAAGTAGGCAGAGAGGAAGGCAGAGAGAGAGGGGGAAGCAGGCTCCCGCCGAGCAGAGAGCCCAATGCAGGGCTCGATCCCAGGACCCTGAGATCACAACCTGAGCCAAAGGCAGAGGCTTTAACCCACTGAGCCACCCAGGCAGCTTCTAACCACAGTTCTCAGCAGCAGGATCACTCCAAACCTACTTCTCTTTACCCTTTCACTGAAAACGTAGTCTTTTAGTTTCCTGGTTTCTCCAGGAGGCTTTTTTTCGATTCCCCAACTCATACAGGCCACAGGCTTTCCACCCCGCTCCCCTGTCCCACTCTTCACAGCAGAAGCTCCCGGTCATCAAACTGCGAAACTCTCCACGGCAAAAGCTGCCTCTGGCTCCTACTCACCTGCCAGGAGACCCAGCTGCACTTTGTTTAGTGAGTCAACAAATATCGTACTTTCACGCCAGCTTGGCAAAGGGCTAACGCTGCTTTATAATACTTCATTCAGTATGTTAGCTGTTCAGTCAGAAGGTCATTAAGCATGTCTAATCCATCATAAAGCCAGTGACAGAAGTCTTTCTCTAGTCACACTGTCGACCTAATTATTTGCTGTTGTGTTTCCTATTTAAGTGGGGTACCAAGTTTGTGTGCAAGATAAAAACACTTATGAAAATAGGGCAACATATTATGATAGATGGAATGATGGACTGAGAATCGTCTTCAGACTCCGCTTCCTCTTTCATGAGATCAAATGATGGGGAGGTGGATCTTAAGTAAGTGACACTTTCTTTATCTGTAAGAATAGAGCTAACAGAATGTTCACTTTCGGGGGTTGAAGTACTGAGCAACGGATAATACATAAGAGCCTACCTGTATACAGAAACAAAAACAAAGACCACTGTCCTGTGAATTTCAATTTTCCCCACCAGGGTCCTATGCACTTCCAAAATTTGTTGCCGCGTGATAAAGCATCATACTAGCAGCCTTATGTTAAAAACACTTTTCTTTCTATAGTGCTACACAACTTACAAAATGCTTCCACTTACACTGTTTCATTAAGATCTTATAATAATCCTGTGAAGTGAGTAAAAGCCCCATTTCGCAGATAAGGATAACAAATTTCAAAGCACAAGGTCAAGTTAATAAATGGTCTTGAACCCCAAGGTTTGATTCCAGAATGTCCTTTTCAGTGGTCTAGATTAGCCATTGGTAATCAGTCACTATGCTGCGCTCTTCTTCTGAAGCGGTTGTTATCCCTAAAGCCAGTCCTACAGATGAGCGAAGTGCTACAGAGATTCTGTAAGCTACCTCAAGTCACTCAGCTCATCACCAGGAAAGAAGGGATTAAAATATGCAGTTCAGGAATTTCTGAGCTCTAGTTAGCTTACTGAAGACTCACAGGTTAAACCCATCTGAATGCCTCTCTGAAAATTCCAGCTATTATCTGAGTTTTAGCTACTTATATTTTTCCTTTATGTACCACTGAAATTCACATTTGGCTAAATGCCTGCCCTCTTCTGTAAAGCCAAACTACTGTCAAGAAGAGCAGGAAGGGTTGCCACTGATTGCTTTTCAGGTAGTAGAGGAAAAAGTTGACATTTCATCCTCCTCTTGCTTGGAAAGGAAGCCAATCATTTATAAGAACCCTCGTCTGGCTGCGGCTTCCATCAGTGGGATGGACAGAAGCCAGTTAAATGGCTCCACATAAGCCATATTAAAAGAATTTGGAATGAGGAAAGAGTGGGTTCCATATGCTGATGCTTTTAATAATTCATGAGTTCTATCAGTCTGCAAGTAATAAATTTCACTAAATATGTCTATGGTAAGATAGTTTTAAGATACTGCTAAAATCAATTAAGTGGGTGAATACAATAAGGTAGGGGCAAAAGTAGCACATCATTGATTTTTATTGGTTCCTAATTCGATATATTAAAAATAACAGCCCAGCTGCTTGATAGTTCAAAAGATTTGATTATTTTTAGAACATGGTCTTTAAACACATAATCATCATCCCTGGATCTGTTACTTAATAAGTATACTGAAAACTCTTAAAAGTCATGCTTTAATGAAAAAACTAGTGATTTCTTTGATTCAAATCAACAAGGCTGATCTATAATCTGAAGTGTTCGAGGCTGTCAGTGGTGCTGAAACTACCACTTCTCACGAGAGTTAACACAATTGACAATTTCATCGGACTCTCCTGGAGTTGGAATATTCTGATAGTTGGAAAAAGAGGTTCATTCTCTGGCTCAGGCATAAAAATGTTTGCTGGCCAGCCACGGTATGGAGGAAGACTTCACTGGCTTGGTAAACAGAAACTTGAAAAAAATGAAGTTACAGCTTGCGGCATGTAAGCACAAAACCCTAGCATGGGTATGGCCAGGAAAACCAAGCCTTCTGTGCGGTTCCAAGCTGACAGGAGTACACCACCGCCATTCAGGGTGATATCATGTGGAAAGAACAACCTCTAAAATGTAGTCACTTCTTAATTCTTAATTTCTCTGGAATTCCAGTAAGGCATATGCTTTGTCTACTCTGTTTTATCTCTGCTTCCTCCTGCAAAAAAGGAGAGGAATGAACCTACAAGGGCAAAGAGAACAGGCAAGGAGATAACAGTGGACAAGAATTCAACACATTTTGGGAGGTGAAACAGATGATTCTTGCTATCCAACACAGAGAAACATAGGATGAAATGTAACGGAACTCCTTTTGAATATATAGCTGAGGCCAGGGGAAATGAGAAGTCCCAGGCACCAAAAACGAAGAGAAACCGCAATCGAGAGTGGAACACACGGGAGGGATTGCACTGTGGAACCCTGAGGAGGGCAGAGGTAGTTTGCACGTAGTGACACATGGGTTTAATGTCCATGCCGGAAGAGAGGGACAATGGCTTCGAGCACAGGAAGTGAGGGAACTAGAAGTGGGACATACACACAAAGGCAGAATCCTTCAGTGAAAAGGTGGTCCAGAATGTCATCCCCTCATAGATGGAGACAATAAAAAACATTTATCTTTTTCAACCTGAGTTTGGGTTGGGGTGCTTCCAATGGAGACTAGCCCTCATAGAGGTTTGGGGTTTAAACAAAATCTACGTCTGTAGTATGGAAACTTCCTATGAGAAATTAATGTTAAAATGTGATTTATCTCCAGGATAACTTTGGAACACCCAGCAGAGGCCAAAACAAACAAAGACAGACACAAGAACAAGCAAACCCTCTGGAGTAATACCCCCTTGCCCAGGCGGCAAAGATTACCTCAGAAAACCTTACTGAACATGAACTCGCAGCCCAAAATTATAAAACATATAAGGAAACTGCAACAAGAGCAACAGGCGGAGACAAACGACAGGAGTCGGCCTTACAAGAAATTTAAAAATTGGATAACAGGAAAAGATAAAGTAAGTATCTCAAATAATTATAAAAGAATGAATTTAAAACACAGTTTTTAAAAAGACACTATGAAAAAAAGGCCAGGCAGACAGATTTGAAAAATAATTAAACCGTTTCTAAAAACAATCACTGAAATATAAATCTCAATAGATGGGTGAAAAAGAAATCAGTCACAGCTGAAGAGAACAGCAAAATCGATGTGAAAAAATTATCCAGCGTGCAGTACAGAAAGATATAAATGTGGAAAATGTGAGGGAAAAAAACACCTGAGAGACATAACAACAGGATGAAGGAGGTCTGACATACATTTAACAGGAAAAGGAAAGATTTGTGAAAATGACAGGTATTATTCAAAGAGAAAACAATGAAGAATTTTCCAAAACGGATTGAAGACATGAACTGTCAGGTCAAAGACATAATAATCACTCTCGAAAGCAGATGGAGAATGGGAATTACAGAATCACCGTTCAGCAACCATTACAACAACTGATTTAGGTGAGAAATCGTCAGCAGAGGCTACAATCAGCCAGGCAGAGTTTGAGAAGGAGCAGGGTATGTACACGGTCTCAAAGCATTTCCCTACAAGACACCTTAAGAACAAAAACAGTAACTTTACGCAGCAGAAATCCAGCCAGAACCTGTGACTGAATTTACACCGCTGGTCACAAGACAAATTGACATCACATGTCCTCCAACATGATGCATTTGAGACATATTATTTTCGTGATATTCCAGTCAAAAAGGCATAATTTTAATTTCAACAATTTTCAATTGAATGCATAAATTGATACAAAAGCATCAGACAAACCCAAATCAAGAGATGTCGAGAGACATCTTACAAAATAACTAACATGTTCTCTTAAAAAGTGTCAATGTCATGCAAGGCAAAGACTGGGAAGTTGTTCTAGAGTGAGGAGACATGACAGCTAGTGTACCGCATGGTCTGGCTTTTTTTTTTTTTTGCTCTAATGGACATTACGATAATTGGCAAAATCTACATAAAGTCTATAGATTAAATAATTTTATATTGATGTTTATTTCAGATAACTTTGATAACTGTACTGTGATTCTTTATGAGAAATATTTAGGAGTAAAGGTGCATCAGATCTCCAATTTTCAAATGGCTTAGGAAAAAAATATATAAATATAAATGTGTACACATACACAGAGAGAAAAAAGAATAAAGGTAATATAGTAAAATATTAACATTTGATAAATACTGTGTAGCATGTGCAGAAACTCTCTATACTATTTTTGGAACTTTCAGTTTGAAATTATGTCAAAATAAAAAATGTAGAGAATTTTAGGGCTACAAAGTTAGCCCTAATAGAGCCCTAAATAGAGAATTTAGGTCAAACAAACAAAAGGCAAGCAACATAAACTACCAAGCGAAGGAAAAAAAAAAAAGCTAAGCTTTTCAAGGATGACTAGAAGACTCAGAAATTGAAGGACTGGAGGGACTAGGGGGTGCCTGGGTGGCTCAGTCAGTTAAGTGTCTGACTACAGTTCAGGTTACGATCTCGGGGTCCTGGGATAGAGCCCCACATTGGGCTCCACATGCAGCAGGGAGTCTGCTTCTCCCTCTCCCTCTGCTCCTTCCCGCCCTCATGTGCTCTCTCTCTCTCTCTCTCTCTGTGCCAAACAAATAAATCTAATGTGGAACATAAGGAATAGCATGGGGGCCATTAGGGAAAAGAAGGGAAAATGAAGGGGGGGGAATCATAGGGGGAGACGAACCATGAGAGACTGTGGACTCCGGGAAACAAACTGAGGGTTTCAGAGGGGAGGGGGGTAGGGGACAGGTTGGCCCAGTGATGGGTATTAAATTAAGGAGGGCACGGATTGCATGGAGCACTGGGTGTTATACGCAAACAATGAATCATGGAACACTACATCAAAAACTAATGATGTACTGTATGGTGACAAACAAAACAAAACAAAGTAAAACAAAAGAAAAGAAAAGAAAGTGGAGATACTAGGTGTCCCAGAAAAAGGGACTCTGAAAACAGAAATAAAGAACATTGGTTCCAAGATCCCTTAAGCTGACAGGCACAGGCAGGCCAGCCCTCTGCCTGTCCTCCTGTCCCCCCTGCCACCTTAGCAGGAGAAGGGAAGTTTATTCTCTGGAGAAAATGAATTAGAGAGCCTCCATAGTCAGCTACCCCAGCCATGGCAAGCAGAGTGAGGCAGCACACTGAATATAGTGGATTAAGTTATCATGTATAAATGAAGAATGAGGACCTGTCTCCTTCTCCCCTATTCAGCTCCTCAAATATTTGCAACCCAGACATTATCCATCTTCCCCCACTCCCAAAGGCAGAAAGATTGTTCCCTGGATCAATGAACCAATCCAACAGAAATAACCCATGAACAGTGACATCTGGGCAAACGGTTGGGTCCCCATCCTCTTAACCTAAGTAAAGCTCACCAGTTGACAAGCCTTACAGAGAACTCCCAATCAGCTTTCAGGATCTCACTTTTAATAAGACTGCTGAAAACATCAGGTATTTGAAGAAAGTTGCCAGTATGAAAGAGAAAATAAAGAACTGAAAAAGGAACTCAAAAGAAACAAACAATACAAAGAGCTAAAGAAAAATAAAAACAAAATCACAGTATCTTCAGAGAGAGAGAGAGTGCTGTATTCTTACTATAAGAATGGGAAGCTGTCGGGGCACCTGGGTAGCATCTGCTTTCAGCTCAGGTCATGATCCCAAGGTCCTAGGATCGAGCCCCACATCAGGCTCTCTGCTCAGCGGAGAGTCTGCTTCTCCTTCTCCCTCTGCCTGCCTCTCTGCCTACTTGTGATCTCTCTCTCTGTCAAATAAATAAATAAAATCTTAAAACAAAACAAAAAAAAGGATAGGGGGACGCCTGGGCCTGGGTGGCTCAGCCATTAAGCGTCTGCTTTCGGCTCAGGTCATGGTCCCAGGGTCCTGGGATCAAGCCCTGCATCGGGCTCCCTGCTCAACGGGAAGCCTGCTTCTCCCTCTCCCACTCTCCCTGCTTGTGTTCCCTCTCTCACTGTCTCATCAATAAATAAAATCTTAAAAAAAAAAAAAAAAGAATAGGAAGCTATATAAAAAGATTAATTCGAAAACAAGAAAAAGGGGTACGTGGGTGGCTTAGTCAGTTAAGCATCCTACTCTTGATTTCGTCTCAGGTCAGGACCTCAGGGTCCTGAGATCAAGCCCTGAGTTGGGCTCCGTGCTTAGCAGGGATTCTTTCTCTCCTCTCCCTCTGCCCCTCCCCTGCTTGCACATGCTCACTCTCTCTAATAAATAAAATAACTCTTTAAAAAAAAAAGAAATCAAGAAAAACTTAGAAATTGAAAGTGGACAAAATTTTTAAAATCAAAAGAAAGGTTAGAAGATAAAATTGAGAAAATATCTAAGAAACTCAAACAAAAAGATTATAGAAATAAAAAGAGATGATAAATAGAACAGAAATGATAAGGAAAATAAAGCTCAATCTAACACATTCATCATTTAGGTAACAGAAGTTCCATAAAGAGAAAAAAGAGAAAACATGGGAAGAAAAGAATAAAAGATATAAAACATGCAAATTTCTCAGAATTGGACAAGAATTTCCAGCTTAAGAGAGCCCAAATCAGTATCCACTGAACAAAAAAAAACCACTCATACCAAGGCACATCATAAAATTTCAGAACACAGAATTTCCAAAGAAAATAAAAATGTCACATAAAAGGATCAGGAATGACATCTCACTTTTTGAAATTAAAATGGGAAACTTTGAGGACAATGGAGTCATGCTTTCAAAATTCTGAAGAAAACCCACCTCAACCAGAAGTTTACACTAGTCTAATTATTTCTCAAATGTGAAATAACTACATCTTCAGACATGAAAATTTGTCTCCCAATTGTCCCTGTCTCCAGAAGCTACTGGAAAAAATAAACCAAAGAGGAAGATGTTAGACCTTGAAACCAAGGAATTCAACAAAGAGAAAAAATGGAATTCCCAGAATCATAGTGAACTGAAAATTTAGGATGACCACTGCATAGGAGACCCAGAGAGCAATCAACCCAGACTGGAGCTTAAGATGAATCGCTATAGGAGAAAAGGGAAGGAGAGGGAGAGAGAGAGAGAGAGAGAAAGAGAGAGAATGAGAGAAAGAGAAGGAAAAGAAAGAGGGAGGGAAATCCTATAGTTTACCCATGCTTGACCATTTACTGTTTTGTCGGAGAATTGAGTAAAAATCAATTAGTGATAGGAACATGGGAAACTAAGAGAAAAAAAAAAAAGCAGTTATTAACTCCCTGGAAAATAGAAAGTTGTACAGCAAAATAATAATAATAATAATCATGGTTTAACCCTTCGTTCAGCTAAAAAACAGTATTTATACAGTCCTAATAATAATGCACACAATAAATATTGCTTTAATGAAAAATGGTGATACAGCCTTACTGGAAAGTTGGGAGAAACGAAATGTGTAAAGAAAGAAGAGAACAGGAGACAACTGGTGACCCAAAAGAAGTAAAAAGATAATGTCTATGACTGAGAAATTAAAAAAAAAAAAATAGCACCCTAAGCATTTGATGCGGAGATAGGAAGATAAATCCCAGAGGAGAGCTAGAAGAGTTGAAAGCAGTTTCCCCTTGAGAACAGGCCTCAATTTTAGATATATGCTTTATTTTACCATTTGAATTATTGAACCTTACACATGTTAAGCTATGCAACCTTTAAAAATGTAAAATTAAGAAATATAACTGAGATAAAAAGAGAGAACCAAAAATCAAGAATCCACCTCTAGTTGGAGCAACGGTTCTACTCTGCACCAACCCATTTATTAGAATACACCCAGATATTCATTAGTTGGGAGGCACGTAAGTACCCTAGGATATTAGAAATGAAAACAAACTTCACTATCCTGATGTTATAATGCCCAGCAACTATATTTCCCTGGTAACTTCTGCTACTGAACCATGTAAGCAGACAGCAAGGGAGAATTAAGGTGGCCCCCCAAAAAGAAGAGAATAGGGGTTAATAAGTGATAGCTGGGACGTGCACCAAGGATGACAGTGCCGAAACACTCAGTGTGCTCTTCAACCTGCTGCCAGATCAAGCTTCCACAGGACTCCAAAAACCCACTGCAGTCACTGCCCTCCTACCAGCTGCGTGACGTAAGGAAGCAGCGAGGCGCTCATTCATGAAGGCACGAGCCATGAAGCTGGCCTCTACGGAAGCACTGGTGTGTGCTCACTCACCCGACGCCCCCACTGCGGCGGCCGTGCAGGGCTGTGTCACACAGGTGTACGACTTCCCAGGAGGGAGAATGTAGGGTGTTGGTGCAAAAGCTCTAACTGACACAGTCATCTCGGCCACACCCTAGCTCGTCTCTTTGTACCCCTTACACATCCTCCCCATCTGGGCCTGGCTTGTGACCTTGCCTCTTCCATTTTCTAGCTGACCATCAGAGTCAGCCAAGTTCTTTGCTTGGGGCCCCAGATCAAGCTCTTTGGATCTTCCTGGGTGTCTCCACCCACCGACCTGACTCAGCATTCTTTCTTCCCTGGCTCCTGACGATCTGGGACTTTCGAGCTTGTTTCCACAGAGCCGTCCAGTGGCAAAGTCTACCCAAGGGAAGGGCTGGAACTCGTGGCGGTGTACCGGGGCCCTCGAGTAACTGTGATTCTACAAACGTGATACTCTAAAAACAAGACTTCAAAAAGCTTACATGTATGTACTTAAAATGCAACCTTAACTTTCTGAATTCCATACATACTTTAGTCATATCTAGGCAGTGGGAGGAAGAAGGGGAGAATCAGCCAAGAAGGCCTCCTGGGGGCAGGGTAGGCTTTCAAATGCCAGAGAAACATTCCACAGCCTGGAAGTTAGAGGGCACGGAGCTGAGTTCAACAGACTGTTCACACGGGATCTCCTCAGCGCAGAGCTCTCTTCCACGCACACGAGCCGGCGCTTCTTCAGCTGCAGTGATTTACCGCTTGGCAGTGTGCACTGCTGAGTGATCCTCTCAGCTGCTTGCACGACCACCACATTGGTGAGTGGGGCTGCCGTCTGGAGATCTCAGCGCACCTAGCCCGGAGTACTCCATGTGGCGAGACACATGCCCTTGGAGTCGGCTCTGGATGCTTCGGACCCAGGCCCGAGGGGTCCAGGAGAGGAACTGGACAGGAGGAGTGGGAGCGCCTTCTCTGGTGGCTAAGTCGGGACACACACAGTGAATCAACCGCACATCAGAGTATGGTCCCTGGCCTAGCGGCATCAACACCATCTGGAAACTTGCTAGAAATGCAAATTCCAGGACCCCACCCAGGCCTACTCAATCTGTGACTCGGGGTGGAGCGGCAGCAATCCGTGTCTTAACAAGCTTTCTAGGAGATTCTGATGCGTCCTATGTATGCATCACCTCCCTCAGAACTTACAGGAGCTAAGGGCAAGCTCTGCCACCTCTGACCCACAGCTCTGATTACCCCTGCTCCTCACCCCTGCAAGGGCCCTTCAAGCCCTCTGCCGCACACTCCTCTCTAGCGACCCCTGGCGGAGGCTGGCACGTGAGGCTCCTACAAGTCCAGCTAAGGATACACTCCTCGTCTGAGGTCTTGCTCACAGCTGAGCCACCCCTCTGGCTAGATTTCACAGGAATAAGCTCTTACTTTCCAACCTCTTTCTTCTGCAGGGTACGGTAACCCATTGTAAGTCACTTCCCCATTTTCCTCATCAATTTCTGTCAAAGGTCACAGGACCCCTGCTTTCTATCTCCCCTTTCTGCTCTAGGTCCAGTATGGTCAATGCAGAAGAGGGAAAAATCTGAGGTCTCTTGATTAGTGTCATCTAGGATAGCAAATCTGAAAAAATACTAGGTAGTGTCCATCAAAAGGGACTGGGTAAATAAAAGTGTTACGACATATTGATAAGGTGGGGTACAATCTTTCAAATCACATCGTAGAAACAAGACCTGGGAACATATTCTACTCTCCACCGTGATTTTAGGACTATATTATATTGCGTTAAAAAAAAAAAAAAACTGTCAGTGAGAGGATGTGGTTTTGGTGCCACATACCAGAAACCAAAAATTCACAGTTCTTGGCCTACTGCATCCCCATATCACATTGAACGCTCACTTGTCTCCATCTCTGTCCTCCAGATGTGCTCACATTTGGCAGAGAACCAGAGGTAAGGCAAGAGAGGGTGTCTGAACAGCCCTCAACTCCATGGGCGATGCCTAGATGTAAGGAGGAGCCTTCCACGGGCAAGACCAGAAATGACACGAACGTGAGAAGTGATACAGGTATGGCATATTTGGGGAGATGATAGTTTTGCTGATATCTGCAAAAAAGGGAGGAAAATCAAAGCATGGAGACAACAAAAAGGCAGTGAAATACAGGTACCTTTGCCATAAGGAACTAAGAAAATTAATCGGTAAAAGCAAACTTGTTGTCCCCGCATAGGGAACCTTAACTTGCTGAGAAATTCCTTCCAAAGACAAGAATCAAAACAAACGGCCGATGTCTCCAAACTAGAAAGATCTACTACCTTACAGTTATGCTCAAGAATTATTTTGCCAAACGTTTTCAAGTTTCGAGAGTGTGACACATCGTGGTTAATGTAACCCACCTCCTAGCTGGCTAGAGATAGAAATGCCAAGTGTCACTGGTGACACAAACACTTGGTTTCTGCAAGGCCACCCCCTGCTGTCTTCAGAATCTACACACACGCAGTGGTCCTTTTTTTTTTTTTTTTTTACATTAAAACTAAGGCAGCAGCATTTGGCAAAATCGGACTTCGGGCCCTCCCCCCTTCCTCTCTGCTCTGAGCAAGCAGAGTGCGCGGCTGGCTGGAGCCCCTAACAGCACAGCTTTGGAAACACCAGACCGTCCCTTGATTTACTGACCAAGATCCACACCTACTCCCACCTCAGGGTGTCTGATACTGTAAATTGGATGGAATCTAGAGGGGAGACTCCCCTGCAGGTTGGGCTCATAGTAATCACATCGAGAGCAGGTTAAATATTTCCAAAGCGGAGGGGAAAGTTAACTACAAATAAATCAGCGCTACTCAGACCTCCTGTCAGTTGCCTTCACTGAAGATGCAGAAATGTACATCCCGCTGCTTTAAATCAGGGCTCTCAGCACCTGAGCTCCTAGAAACGTGGTGAGCACTAAATTAGCCGAAAAGAACACTGAAAGAAGTTAAAGAAAAAAACGCAGACTATATTTTTCATTTGCATATCCACATTTCAGCTTTTTATACTTTCGTTGTTTCCCAAACTGACAGTCCAGCACTTTGACCGTTGTGTCCCACATTAAAACACATCTATTTCAAAGCTACAAATTTTCATGTACTATTTTCTCCTGGCCCATAGTCTTATGAAAGACAGAGAACCAAAATTCTAACCATTTATTCTTGTTAGACTCCTTCCACACCTTCTGGCTGGGACATGGCCATCCCACCTACGAGTATGCTCCCGCAGAGGAACAGGGGTGGTTTTCTTCGTCTCAAGCTTATGCCATATACTTGGAATAGTGGAAATGTTTCAGCCCAGAGGAGGAAGCTCAATGGCTCCTATAAAACTCCATTAGCAATTCAAGGTAATCAGAAGACCTGGGTTCTCACTCGTTTATACAACTTGCCAATTATATGACGTCCGAGAAGTCCTTATGCACTGTGAGTCTCATTATGACCACTTAATAGATGGGAGAGAATCTATCACTTTCTACACCTTCCCTAAAGGGTTTATGTCAAAAAACAAAAAAACAAAAACAAAAACAAAGATACAGTGGATGTCATATCAGCAGGTGGGTAAGCCCTGGATGTCACACATCCTGGGATCCCAATGTTCCTCCCTCCCTCCCTCCCCCTTCCCTCCTTTGTATATCAAGGGCCTCCTGTCTGAATTAAATTGTCCTAGATATTACAAGAAATACCATGATAACTCAGAAATTCCCTTAAGAAGTTTAAAACTCTTAGAAGAAATTATGCTTCTATGCATGTTAAGTGAGAGGAAAGAAACACAGATAACATGCTCTAAGAGTTACAAAGAGGAAAGATTACTTCCTGTTTAAGGGGTCCAGGAAAACCTCATGGAGGAAGGGGTATATGAGCAGGTCACTGAAATCTGGGTAAAATGTGGACAACTGGAGGTGACAGTGGAGGAAAGCATCTTAGTGAAAGGACCAACAGTCACAAAGGCACGGAGAAGGAAAAGCATGGAGCACGTGCGGGAAGGACAAGGTCGCATTGCCAGAACCACTGAAAGAGAAGAGAAGGGAATGAGACCAGAAAGGCAGGCTGAAGGCCCTGCAGTCGGGCTGAGTCTGGATGCCAGTATGACCCTGGCCCACGACCCCCATGTGCCCACACTCCCTATCTGGGTAAAACGCCCTGTATCCTCACTTCCCCTAACCACCCTCACTGGCCAGTTAGCACAGTCAGTTCTCCCTGCCATCCCTCAAATCTGCCCCTGGCTCATTCTCACCTGGACTCCTGAAATAGGCCCCCGCCTCGGCTCCTGTCCCGTGCAAGTGATCCGTTCTCCACGCGGATGTCGGACGGACCCAAAACGCAAACTCACCGTGCTACGTCCCGGGTTAAATTACCCACAGATAGCACGCCAACACCTTCTGTGACATGTGAGGTGTTTTGTGATCAGGGTCCTCTCCAGGCTTTATCTTCTGCCTCTCCCCCATGAGCCTCCTTCAGTCCTGCCACACTGACCTCCGGGAAGTTCCTTACACTTGCACGCTCTCCAGCCCTCTGCACCTCTGAGTGTGCTGTTCCTTCTGCATAGAACCAACATCCCCCCTTCCTCTGACTAGGTAACACTTCCTTCTAACACTCAGGTCATCATTTAGCATTGTGCTGGAAGTACTAGCCAATGCATTTAGATCAAAGAAAATAAAAGGTTCAAGTACTGGAAAAAAGAGGGAAAATTAGCATTTGTACATATGATTGTATATCTAGAAAACAAGAGAATCAACTTTAAAAAAGTGAAACAACTGTAGAATTCAGTAAAAGAGGTAACTAGTTAGAAACTATAATATCAGAAGTCATTCCTTTATAGAGCATAACAAAGGTAAAATATCTAAGAAAAAATTAATCAGGAATCGTGAAAGGCCGATATAAAGAAAACTTTAAAATTCTACTAGAAAGACAAATCTTGCTTTCAGATAGCAAGACCCACTGCAATTTAAATTCCCCAAAGGCACGGATCTCCAAGAACACTGTTTAGAAGGTAGAAGGTAGTGGGCACTCAGTAAATACCTACTGAATGAGTAAATGCCTAAAACAAACTAAAATTCCAATGTGACCAATAAAATACAAATAGGATTTATAATTGTACTCCGGGAGAAACTGACGAAGATATCAACCTTCCACTTGAAAAACACACATGTAAGATCATTTTTTACCTAGCAGATGAACACAAACTCAAGTACTCAGCGTTACCAAAGAGACCAAATAATACAAATATGGAGAGACCAAATACGGAGACCAAATGGTTATTTTGGTCTCTCCAAATATGGAGAGACCAAATAACCAAAATGTTATTGATAGAACTATAAACTGGTAGAGTATTTTGAAAGGGCAATGTACTAATATCTATGAACATCCAAAATATGTATATTTTTCAACTGAAATTAATAACATTCAAAATGTGTTTATTTTTCAGTTGGAATTAATTCTATAGATATATTCCTATATTTATGTAAACATATATGAAAATATGTCTTTTGTATTACTATTTGAAAATAGAAAAAAATAAAAGCAATCTACATTTCTATCGGTAATAGATCTGTTACGTAAGACATATGTAAACAAAGGAATACTTTCTAGCCATCCTTACAACTGAAGGACACCTATACAGAATGAAGTGGAAGTAAGTCCAAGATCTATTTCTACTAAGGTAAAAATGACAAGGTGCGGAATACTATGTAATACATAATCTAATACATAATCTAATACATAATCTAATACATAACCTCATCTGTGCTCTAAAATTATACACTTGTGCTTATATATGAATAGAAACATTGTGAAAGGTCGCCTCCAGTAATGGATTCAAGGGAGGAGATGGACAGAAGGAAACTTCCCCTCAAGCACAACAGAAAGGTGCTTGTTGTGTCGGATTTTACCACAAGCATATATTGACTTTGTCTCAGGACAAGCCGTTTCGGGAAGTGCCCTGGCCCCTCCCAGACAGGATGCTGCCTTTCGGCTGTGCCCCCTGGCACTCTGCACACCATGCTAGTCCAGAACTTCACATACCACGCAGTCTACTCGCTGACTCCCCAAGTTAGCGGAGAGCTCCTCTGAGGCGAGGGACTCGGCTGCCTTTTCTGCATGCCCAGCACCCGGTGGGGTGCCTGACACACGGTCACCCCTTAGTAAGGGCAGGAGGGCAGAAAGGAGGGTCCTATACAAAGATTAACCAAGTGGCCGAACACACCCTATTGAGAGAAGGTGGGATCAGGAGACCAGAAGGGCTGGCGAGAAAGACAGCACTGACTAGAGTGAAGGATGGACTCGAGTCTAGTTCTCTCACGTCAAAGCCTTGAGGCGTGTGAACGAGGCTGGAAGGTACCTACGAAGCAGAACCACCAGGCCCACAGCTGCAGGCACTTCCCGTGAGAAAGAAGGTGTGGTCACTGCCACAGTCCCTACAAGGCCACAAGGGCCTTATGACTCCTTCAATAAAGGAGGGAGTCCCAAGAGCAACTTCCAACAGTCCCAGCTCTCTGCTGGAAACACCCTGGGGCCTCAGCCGGTCTGGAGCAGGTCTGGACTGTGGCCATCCATAAGACCTCAAGATCACTTCTGCTGATTACTTTCCTCCCACGGTGATGGCAGCGTTCACTGAAATCATCTACGCACTGAACACAGTCCCTCGCCGAGAGTAAGCTCTTAAAATATAAGCTACTGTTATCGAGCTGCTTATAGAATCTTTTCCACAGTTCTAAGCATTACAACTGCAGAAGTCATCAGGAAGTGTCTGATTTCCAGCAAGAGCCAGCCGCCCCATTCATCTCTGCAATAAATAAGCATCCTGTCTTCCTAAGACATTCAAAACAAACTGGAAGCTGCTGCTTCTGTATTTCTTTTGTTATCATTTAAAAACTGAACTGACCTTGTCGGCTACCACACTCTCATCTTAGAAAGCTAGTACTTAAATAAACTTTACACTCAGTACGTCTTTCTTGTCCCATCCCGACACCTGGAGCCCGGCTGACATGGTCAGCGCCGGAATTCACTTACCACAGTGGGAGGGTCATTCCACTCTTCATAGGAGAGGGCAGCATAGGGATAGATGCGGTCATTGATAATCTGCAGAGTGGCCAGGGCGATGGCTTTAATTGACTGGAAGTACGCTTCCCAGAACCACCGTGCCTGGAAAGAAAACAACGTGTGCTCAGTAAGCGAGCGAGACAAGGTAGAAGAACTCGATGCTCTATCAGAGCCAGCTCTGGGTCTGGATAATTCCTGTATTCCCGCAGGGAGGGAGCCAACAGCGAATGCTCCCTGCCGCTCCAGCCAGCTGCGTCAGAAGTGTGCATTTATCAAATGCAGTCAGAACAGAGCGTGAGCAAGTGAAACACACACCGGATTCAATTTGGGCAGAAGAGAAACTATGTCTTGATGAAAATAATCAACATTACATCAGAACAAGTTATAGTCCCTTTTTTTTTGCTATAAAGTGCACAAATTTATAAAGTGTATAAAGTGTACAACTCCACAAATGTTTAGGTATGTAGATACTCTTATAACTACTACCAAGATAAAGATACCAAACATTCCAGCTCCCCAGAAGACTCTCTTCTTCCCAAGAACTTTCTCAATCATCCAGGAGTAATCATCATTCCGATTTCTATTGTGCCTGCTACTGAATTTCATACAAATGGAATCAAAACAGTATTTACTCTTCTGCATCTGACTTCTTTTGTCAACACTTGCAACGTTTAAGTCAGGTTTTGGTGTCAAGGTCATGCTGGCTTCTTAAAGTGAGTAGAAAAGTGTTCCTTCTTTTTCTATTCCCTGAGAAATTTTAGGCAAGGTTGGCATTATTTCTTTCTTAAAAGGTTTAGAAGAATTCACCTAAAAGCCATCTGGGTTAGGTGTTTTTTGGTGTGTGAAGATTTTAAACCATGGATTAATTTTCTTTCACAGGCACAGGATTATACATATTTTAGTAAACGTGTCAGTTTCAAAAGTACAATTTTTCAAGGAATGTGTTCATTTCATCCACATTGTTAAATGTACTGGGCTAAACGAGTGCTAACATCTATTCAATGCCTGTAGAATATGTAGTCATATACCTCTTTTCATTCCTGATATTGACAGTCTGTATATTTTCTTTGTATTTGCTATGTCTTACCAGAGACGTATCAACTTTATTAATCTCTTCAAAAAACCAGTGTTTGGTTTTGTTGATTTTCTTTATTGTACTTTCTTTTTTTTTTTCCTATCTTGTTCCTTTCTGTTCTTATTTTTATTTCCTTTCTTCTGTTTTGGGGGACTTTAATTCACCTTGCATTTGGTTTCTTGAGATTGAAGTTTGGATTACTAATTTTAATCTTTCTTCACTTCTAATGTATGTTTAAAGCTACAGATTGGCCTCTATGCACTATTTTAAATGTGTCCTGCACAATTAGATATAATTTTCATTTTAATTTAAGTAAAACAATTAATTTTCTAGAAGTATACTGTTTAATTTCCAAACATTTTGGGATTTTCTATTTATCTTTGTTGCTGACTTCTACTTTGATTGCACTATGGTCAGAAACCATGTGTTATTTCAAGACTTTGCCCTTAACTCCTGACTACATTGAAGCTTTTCTCTGTCTTCATCTTACAGCAGTTCCACTATGATGTATCTAGGTGTGGCTCTTTGTATTTATCCAACTAAGGATTGTCGAGACTCTTCACTTTGTGGTTTGATGTCTTTCACTGTTTTTAGAAAACTCTCAGCCAATATTTCTTTAAATATTGGTTCTGTCACACTCTCTTCTCCTAGGACTCTAGATATACATACAGAAATGTTTTCACCATGCTCCATATGGTTCTTATTCTCTTTTCTGCGCTGCCATCTGGGTATTTTCTACTTATTTTTCTCCTGGCCCAATAATCCTCTATCTTGTGTGTGTGTGTGTGTGTGTGTGTGTGTGTGTGTGTGTGTGTGTGTGCGCGCGCGCGCCCCCACCTATGCACACATGCGTCTAAACAGCAGTTTAGACCCACATATTGACTTCTCAACTGAGTTCATATATTTTTTGGCTACAAAATTTCTTTTTATCTATTTATTTATTTATTTGTCAGAGAGAGAGAGCACAAGCAGGGGGAGCGAAAGGCAGAGGGAGAGGGACCCGAGCCAAAGGCAGACGCTTAACCGATGGAGTTACCCAGGTACCTCACAAAATTTCTACTTGACTTCTTTAAAAGTAGATTTCATATTTATGTTGAAATTCTCTTATTTTATTAAGCATAGTTCCTGACTGATAACCCTAATATCTGAATCACCTGTGGGTCTCTTTCTACTATCTGTATTTACTCTTCATTTCAGTCATTTAGTTTCCATTTCTAGCATACCTCTTAATTTTTTATTGGACACCAGACATTCTATATTAAAAACTGCAGAGATTCTGCATATACCAAATTATCTTCCTCCCAAGAGTGTAACATTCTTCTGGAAGACACAGAGAATGCAGTCAGACCACTTTAATCCTATCAGTGGCTGGTTTTAAGCTTTGTTAGGGCCAACTTTTTTCGGCTTTCCCTTACTCTTGCAGTGTGGCCCTTTGGGGCCCTCAGGCAAAGCGTGGGGTATCTACCAGGACCCCTCTATCTAGGCAGGCCCTGAACACCAAACTCCCTCTCACCGGCACTATATATGGTTGCTAGAATGTTTGCACAGCTTGTCAGGCTCCCAGCTGCTGTTTTCTGCAGGGAGTCTTGGAGTCTTATTCCGATCCCGTGCACCTCAGGAGCTGGCAAACACTTCAAGGGAAGACTGCATGCCCAATTTTTGCTTACTTCCCTGTGGTTCCCATCTTCCTGGGATTTTGTCATTCAAATCCCAGATACTTTGGGGTAGCCCCTAATTCCAACCTCTCAGCCCCATGGGACTGCTACTTTCCGCTAGGGCTCCAGATGCCCAGACTGAATTAGAAAGAGCCCTCGGGGAAAAGCCAGAGGAAACATGCAGCTCAGCGTGCTTCCCTTCTCTCAGGAACCATAGTCCCTTAAGCACTGACTGCCCAGACTGCTCTCGAATATCTCTATACTGCTGCTTTATCTATTTTAATAAGCTTTTATCCTTCTTTTTTTCCCCCCTGGCTGGAGGGCTACTCTAATACCAGCTACTCTGTCATAGCCCAATACAGGCTTTTGAAAGAAGACAGTTTCTTATCCAAGCAGAGTCTGGATTCAGTCCCCAAGAAAGCAAGATGTTGGGCTAGGTGACCTGTCTGTCCAGCTTCATTCAGACCTGTGATTCCACTCAAAATCAGAGGCTATGAGGATTTCTGCAAGGGAGCAAACGTGTGAAAACGTAACATGAGAAATTCAAAATACAACCAAAACAGGTGGAGGAAAAAGATACTTTCTAGTTCACACCTGCCAACTTTGGTTCTGTTTCTCAGGCAAGTCCTCCATTTCCCTCAAGTGAGGGAAAGCCTGGGATGCCTGCTCAAGTGTGTGATGACTACTCTCTCCACGAAGTGTAAGAAAGAGGCAAAGCCTCACAATGAGGATTTCTCCTACTCAAAGAAAAGCTGACCCAGATTTAGCTACCAAGGGCATCTGGCTGATGCCGTCCTGTAGTGTGCCATCTGGGTACGGCCTGGTGGCTGGCTGCCTGCCACTGCTTCTTAGATATACCCCACTCATTCCAATCTCATCCCTGCTTAGTCATGTTGCTGCTGTCCTGCCCATCATCTAGCCAAAATAGTGACATTTTATGAGACCTGAAAGAATCTATCTTCCCTGTGAAACCTTTACTGATCACCCCAAACACCAACAATCTCTCCTTACCAGGAAATCCCACAGCATAGAATCTTTACTTTATAGGTTATTTCTGCTATATACTGTTCTAGAACAGTTTTCTTATTATTTCACATGACTACTTTTCTCTCTCTAGATAGATTGTGAGTTTCCTGGATGTGGAAACTGGTTTTTTTGTTTTTCTCTTTTTTAATTATTAGCATCCTTGTAGGTGTTAGGATGACCTGCTGTGAAGGTAGAAGGTACTTCTGTATGCATGATCTCATTTGCTCGTAAAACCAGCTTGTCGCTTACCTGGGGCAGTTTCATTTTCTAGGCAAGGAAACCAAGATACAACAATGTTAAGTGTCAGGGTCACAACTCAAACCCAGGATCTTTCCCCCTCCATTCTAGAATACAGGGAGTATCAGCCACTCTCCATTTTAGGAAAGGGTCCTTCCTTAAGAAACTAAAAAGGTGTGAAAATTCACTAAGTGTAAACATACCCATCTTAAATATTTACCCCCTTTTCTACCCACATGGGTCCGTCATATGTTCTTTTATCTTAAATCATATTCAAATGAAGCCACATTCAATCGTAAGCATTCCAAAGCTTTTTGTTCACATTCAGTCACGATGGAGACAGCAGCCTTTGGGATTTACAGGAAACAATGATTGGTAACAAATGCACTTAGCATACCAGCCAAAGGCACAACTTTAGGAAGACGCTTCTAATTTAAGATGTCTCAAATCATCTCGCCCTGTCCACCAAATTGCAATTCACTCAGAAGAGAAGCAAGCTTTGCCAATAATCGTAGCTCAGGTCTCTCTGCCTGAGGATAAGTGAACTTCTCAGGCTTAATTATTTCTGCAGGACCTCATAACACCCTGTAGTATTTAGAAGGCACTGTAATTTATGGCCCCCCAGGACTCAGTATCAGCCACTTGTTGGCAGAGAGGAAGGAGTTTTCAGCTATGTTGTCAATGCACAAAAGCATGGCTGTTCCCATCCAAAAAGCTAACGTGTAGTATGTTTTGATTTCCTTTTTCCCCCCTACAACATAGGCCACATTTACTGCTTCCTGAGAAGCTAATGAGGGTGTCTTCAGCAGCCATGCAAATTCCTCGGTCACTTACGCTGTGGAAGTTGCACGGCTAAAGAGTTAAGTCACAGACACATCGGTCATACCAACATAATCTTGACCAGAGCATCTAACCTTTCTTCATTAAACATATGCCACCATAATTTTATAAAATATGCAGATTTCAAAGCATGAGAACCACCAAGTTCTTAATGTTTTCAATCATGAGAATTATAAAGGTCCCAAAGATCAAGAATTGTGCCAACTTAGAGCTATCCTAAGCAAATAGGTATTTCAAAGTAAAATTGCTACCTCAGTTTATAAAACAGTTAAATAGGATTAATTTCTGTGGTTGTTCAGTAACATAAAGCCAAACAGGATGAGCAGTAACAAGTGTTTAAAGAAAGCCAGTGCGGTATTATAGAAAGGCTGTGAGCATCTTGCACAATTCAAATTACGTAACGTCTGCATCTGGTCAGTCTGCAAGAGGGAGAGTGTATCACCTATCTCATGAGGCTGCAAAGATTCAGTGATGTCTGTAAAGCTCCTCACGCAGTACCAGTGCAGCACAGACTATCTGAAAATGTTAGCTCTGTCCTCAATACTTACATCCACCCTGAACCCTTAGCATCCTTGTCGCTTACATTAGAATACACTCACCACTGTTTGGGGGTAAGAATGGAGGGAGGGGAAGAGGAGAGACAGAATGGGACCACAAAGTTGCACCCCATTCATCTTAATTCTTGAAGACAGTAAAGAAATCCAACCGGTAAGAGAAGAGAGTTAGAAATAATAAAAACACATCAAATGGGAGTGACAGAACTTTGTACTGAAAAGTACAAGAGCCAATAACATGTCCCTTCTAGCTTAATCTCCAAGCTGCCAAGGAAGAGGATAGTACTTCTCCAGAAACTGGGAGAGTAGGTCTGGTTTTGCTCACCAGGAACTCCCAGGCTTTGGCACAGGGCCTGCCAGAGAGGACGCAGTCAGGACACTTGCTGAAAGAGCGAATCCACCCAACACCACTCCCTCACAGGCACGAGGCAGCACGGGCACCATAGGCATCTCACGGAAATTTCCAAATCTTCTAAGTACCAACCCATCATTTGGTAATAATGATCCTACCTTGTATACAGAATTGTAAAAGGTGTGAGATGGGGCACATGGATTTGAGGAAAAGAAGACAAATCTATTCCTGGGGGAACAGCGAGACAGAAATAGGACTAAGAGTGTCCCTCACATCATGTTTAGCACAGACTAGGTACAGGCTATGAGGGAGATAAACAGTTACTGAAACTACACCAGTTAAGTTTGCTACCTAGCAGTGCTCGGGATACCGAACAGTACAAAGCTCATGTATAAGAACGTCAATGACCCCAGAGTCGTCCAGGAGCATCTTCACCCCAAAAGAACAACGCCGGCTCTCCGATGCCCTCGCAGCAACTGGCCAACTTTGCCCTGTCCTTCTCGTCGGAACCTCCCGAATGGGACCTGCATCAATGGCCTGGTTTTCGCCTATTAGAGGAGTTTCGTTATGAAAACCACAAACACACACATAGAGCGAACAATAAACCAGCTAGTTATGCTTCTGTCCCGAATTCCAAGTGGTAATACCGTCCAAACACCTGACAATATCGTGCACCCATGGGTTCAGTACTTGCTCCAATATTGCTCCATTTCCCTGCCCCCCAACCCACCAGCTGGTCACAACATAAAGCACAGCTTCTGCTCAGGAGGCAGAAAGCCACAGGAGAACATGGACCCCACCGTAACAATGACAAAAAGCCACCAGATAACCCACTAACATCATAACAGTCTTAGGCCCATCAGAGAGCTGTGGTCATGAGGCAATCAGGCGGCCCGAATTTCAAAGGGTGACAAGCTCCTCTAGGAACAATGGGACAAATTATTCCAGCTTTGGAAGCTCACAGAAGGTAGAGGTGCTGTAGTAAAAGCAGCCAAAGAAAACAACATTTTTCAGAATTAATGAACTCTTAAAACTGAGTGTGGGGCTAGCAGGATCGTTCGGAAGCTCTGGACACAAGGGAAGTCTGCATTCCCCAGCAAGCTCTTTTTTCCTGGACATTCTTGAGAAAGACCCGGGCGGGGAAGGAAATCGAAGAGAGGGCCCCTCAGCGGCACACAGGTACACTCTGCCCATTTCTTGGACATGTTTTCTCCAAAGCAAAGCCTTCAACTGCTGGGGGACAAGCAGGAAACCCTGCCACCCTCGAGACGCAGTCACCGAGGTGCCGGCTGCGGGAGGCCGGTGGAAAGGCAGCCTGCCCCTGGGGACGGCCCTTCCAGCTCTCCTCAGACCACCCCTGGGGAGCGGCCAAAGCAACAGCCTCGGCCCCTACGAGAGGGGCAGGGAACTCTCTCCAACCCGAGACCCCTCACGGGAAAGAAGAGAACAGAGCTGCCACAGGGAGAAGCAGAAGCAGAGAAGCCCCACCTGCAAGGGCCCGGCAAGCAGGCCCGCCCGAGACTGACACCAGCGCAGAGGAAGGGAGATGCCCACCGTCCCCGCCATGAACCCGGCCCCACATGCAAACAGCGGTCGTCCGTCGCTGAGGGCAAGAGGCCTCCTGTGTGGCACAGGCAAGGCAGGCCCCGCTGTAGCAGAGGGCGAGGCTGCGCTCTGAGGAAACCCTTCGGACCCTGGCCCCACACGGAGCCAGGGCAGCGGCTGAAGTCAGAGGTGTGCTGAGGTGAGCCAGGCAACAGAAAGCGCAAATCCGGCCCGTTACATGCTGGGCCCGTCAAGCTCGAGCCCATTTCCGCACGTGACATTTACTTTAGGGTGGTTTCTCTATACAGCATGTCTATCATTCAACCAAAATTTACCAGAAACAAGAAAATAAGTGAAAACCGTCCACTGTCATAATATAAAGCTGTCAACAGAACCCGACCGAAGAGGACCAAGCTGTTGGAACTATTAGACAGGGACTTTAAAATAACTATAACTAATGTGTTAAAGGATCTCTGGTGAGGAAGGTAGACAACTTGCATCAACAGATGGTCATATTCAATAGAGAGATGGAAACTCTCAGAAAACAACCAAATGATAGGCCAGAAATAAAAATGTAGTATCATAAATGAAGAATTCCTTCAACTGGCTTATCAGCATGCTAGAAATAGCAGGGGAAAGAAGTAGTGAACTTGAAATGGAAAATTATCCAAACTGAAATGCACAGAAGAAAAACAGTGAAAGAAAACAGAGATCCAAGAATTGTGGGATGGCATCGAATGTTCTGACGTGCCTGTAACTGGAGACCCAGAAGAGGGGGTGGAAAACAAGCCGACAGGTATATTTAAAGAAATAATGGCTAAGAATCTTCCAAAATCAATGAAAAACAACAAAACACCGACTCAAGAAGCTCAGAGAACCAAGACAGTAATACAGCGTTCACCTTCTCCCTCAACAAGTTAAAGGAACAGCCTTCCCGTGAAAGATGGAGAAGCACTTCTTTCTCCGTCCGAGCACCAGGGAGATCGGGATGTTTCCCCTCACCACACGAGCATCCATGGAACCATTTATTTCAGGTGCAGGGCTGGAAGATATCTCCACACCTCAGGGGTTAATCTCTCAAAGCCGTGTCTGAAGATGAATCTGAAAACTTCCGAAGGGATTCCAAGTCTTTCCAAACACACGTACCAAGGCTCATCACGTCCTTCTCATCTGTTTGCTCTGACAAAATGCCTTCCCTGGCCTCCTGGTCAGCACGCTCTGGGTTATACTGGTTCTCCCCATCCCTATCTTGCTGGAAAGGGGACCGTGCCAGCGCAGGGGACCCGATGCCCTCGCTGGACCTCATCACGGCCTGGAGGCAGCAGAGACAGGCCCAGGTCATCTCTACCTGACAGCCATACAAACTCAGTGGTGAGGTCAAATTATAATCCAAGCATCCCAATTTCTAGTTGAGGATTACTGTAAGCTTGCTGGGTGTGTTTTTTTCTTTGACTCACTCCATTTTTCTAAAGGTAAGAGTTACTTGAAAAAAATATCAACCAACCGCTCAGAGGCACTTCTCAGGGACTGAAGGCTTTTCTAGAGAGTAGAAGAAGGTCACAAACGTGATACACCTATACTCAACAATTCAACAAACAATAATAAATAGAATTTACTTTTTTTTTAAATAAAAAGATTTCTGAAGCAAAAAAAGTTACTACACCTAGGATTTATCAGCACTCCATTTTTTCCTTTGCTTAAAATATTTATTTTGTTAATTTCACCGCATTTAGAATATCTTACAACAGAAAACACGAGAGCGCTTTTTTTCACGCCCTTGTTTGTGAGCTACTTTATTTGCCCTCTCCAGATGCATCCTCTGCCTCAAAGTCTGATACCTCTAGGGCACTTTTCCACCAACCACTGAAGCTTCCCAGTCCCATCACCTCAGTTCCCTACACGCGGCACTGTAGGAGCCCACATCTGTCACACTCACTGGAATTTTACACAAAATCACAGACCTCTGCAGCAGAGGCCATTTTGCAGTTTTTTGGTAGGTGTCAATCTTTTTTGTTTCATTACCATGCAAAGTGGTAACTGTTTTTTTTTTAACTTTATTCTGAAATAATGTGAGGCTTCGAGAAACAATGGTAGTACAGAGGGTTCCTGAACATCCCTCACCCAGCTTCCCCTACTGTTACCATCATATTACCGTGGTACAGTGATCGAAACTAAGAACTTCACATGTAGTTAATTCCATTACTAAACTAGAGACTTCTTTTCAGGTTTCCCCAGTTCTCCCCTAAGGTCCCTTTCCTGTTCCAGGATGGAGTCCGGGGGACGCAATGCCTTTAGTTGTCATGTCTCCTTAGTCTCTCCCAATCTGAGACTGTTTCTCAGTTTTTCCTGCTCTTTCATGACCTGGACACTTTTGAATAGTACTGGTCAGGCATTCTGCAGAATGTCCCTCATTCTGGGTTGGTCTGACGTTTTCTAATCATGAGACTGAGGTTATGGATTTTGGGATACTCCGGAGGTGATATGCCCTTCTCTCCACATCATCATCAGAGGACATATGCTATCAACATGACATATTATGGGAAAGTGAACCTCGATCACCTGGTTGGGGAGGGGTGTCTGCTGGCTTCCCCACTGTAAAGTTACTATCCCATTCCATATTCTATTGGTTAGGAGCAAGTCATTATGTTTGGTCTGTCTTTCCAGGGAGGATCATTAAGCTCCACCTCCTAGATGAATATGTATCAAAGAATTTTTAGTATTCTTTGAAAAGATTAAAAACTATAAAAGTGTATTCACCCAGTATTTTTTTTTTTAACCTAGTTTACAGACATATGGTATAGCATTCTATTACAATCCTTAAACCCATGGGGATTTGTGGCTTGTGGAAATATTAAAGCATTTTCTTTCCCCATTAATAATTTCACTAAATAAAAAAACTGACATTTGCCTTAAATGTTAAGTGGATGCCCCATCGTATATCTATTTAAAAGAGAAAAGCACATAGCCACTTTTTATTAAAAAGCTCAGTGATGAAATCTACTGAGCCCTCAAATATTTCTACAAATTTCAATTGCTTCTAGTCTCATATTTAACTTTTGCACACAGAATTACTATTCAAAAATAAAGCACCTAATTTGATCATGTAAAAAAATGAAACAAAGAAAACTAATAGAACTAATAAAAAAAAAGAAAAAAAGGAAGGAATTTGAAAAGAAATCCAAGAGCTTTCCATAGATTGGCTACTAAGAAAAGTCTAGAGAATCAGCTAAAAACCTATCTGAGTTAGTAAGAAAATTCACTAAAGTAACCAGCTACAAAATAATTTTTTTAATAAACGAATAAAACAAAACCCCAAACTGTTAAATCTCAGCAACACTCAGAGAGATGTTAGGCATACGAGCTCATGGCAGGGCCTTTCCCGTTACCCCAACTTCTCACGGTGCAGATGATAATCAGTCCTTGTGATAGACAATAATTGCCTCCCCAACATCCATTATATTCCTCATTTTTACTAACGAAATTAACTTAAAATACTAAATAGTCCGGCCTGTTTTGCAGTAATGCAAAAAACGTGCACTTTCCTAAATAAAAAGATAAAGCCTTGCTACAACAAGCCTTCTGGTTTTTTTCCCTTGGCTCTCTCCCTCCTGCTTACCTGGAATGCAAACAGGCTGGCTGGGATTGAAGCAGATGTATTGTAAGAAAAGAAAAAGCCAGCATGCTGAAGGTGACAGAGCGGAAATATAGAAAGAAACCTGCTTCCCTGATGGCATCGCTGAATCACTACTCTTGCCCCGGATGACCAACTTCCGAGTGTCTTTTAATGTAAGACAGGTAAACCCTGATTGCCTTAAGCAGTTGTTAGCGTAGTTCTCTTTTGTGTTCATCTAAATATCCTCCTGATCCCGTCCTCTTCTGTGAAGACCATAACATGGACTTTGTTACCTTAAATACAAAAGCATTAATTTTTGCAGATGATAGGATTTTATACCTAGAAAAACCAAGACAATCAGCTAGAAATCTGTAAAGTAAGTACAAAATCCAGGAAAGTAAATAATTATGAAATAAACAATAAAGCAATAGGTTGATTCCACCTCTAGCTAGGTTATAGAAGATCACAAAAGACCACCACCTATACCACAACAAGGAAACACCTGACAAAGTAAAAATCTGAATTTTCATTAAAGCCAAATCATTTGTATTCTACAACCTTCTTAAATTCACCTACTAGTACAGTGGTTTGTAGATTACTTTGGCTTTTCTGAGTATACAACCACGTCATTTCCAAATGAAGACATGTTAACTTTTTCTTTTCTAATTTTTATGCCTTTTATTTATTTTCCTTTTGCACTGCCTAGGATCTTCAGTACAATACTGAATACAAATGGTAAGAGTGAGCATCCTTGACATGATCCCAATCGTAGGGGAAAACGTGCAACATATAATCAGTAAGTAATGTGTTAGATGTAGGTTTTTCATAAATACCCTTTATCAAATTGCAGAAGTTCCTCTCTATTCCTCGTTTAGCTGAGAGTTCTTCTCAAGCATGATTGCTGAATTTTATCAAATGATTTTTTTTTCTATATTTGGAAGATGATCAGATAGGTTTTCTCCTTCATTTTGTTAACATGGTAATTTACACTGATTAATTTTTTAAGTGTCAAACCAACTTTACATTCCTGATCTCACTTAGTCAAGATATAGTATCCCTTTTTTATATACTGCCAGATTCAATTTTACTATTTTGTTTAGGATTTGTGCATCTAGGTGAATGTGGGATAGCTGCCTGGCACCAATAATTTTAAGATGCACCATTATTTTATATAATGCAAGAAAAAAAAAGGTCTCAATTAAGATATGGCACAATACCAAAATGATATCAATTATAATACAATTCTGACATCAGAGATTTTAAAAATGTGAAAAAATATGAGACTGAGAATCAATTAAATATGGCATATACTTTTTCACTTGACCCTCCCAACAATCCTATAATTAACATATCTCCAGTTTATAGACAAGAAGACAAGGCTCAGAAAGATTAACGATAACTTGTCTGTGGTCACAAAGCTTTTAACTGACAGATCCAGAACTCAAAACCACTTCGTCTAACTCTGAAGTCCATATTCTTTTCATCATGGTACTGACAAAACCACAGACTCCCTCAAAGGAAAAATCCAGAACTGCAGCTAGGCTTTGAATCAGGCGAGGTTTAACCTGTTAAGGCTTTTCTCCAATATAGGTATCTCTGAATGTCATTAACTAAATAGAACATGATTCTCAATCACCAAGGCAGTATCATTAACAACACCAGATGTTCAGATTAAGTGAGAGAGGTCTTGTATATTTAAGAATGACTACATGATTCCAAAGTGAATGAAAGCAAGAGGTCTCCCAGGGAAACTAGGGATTGTGCTGCGTAATTACTGACGTATCAGCTGGAGGATGGCCCACAACTTAAGGCTCTTTTCTGTAGCACCAACTTCAATAAATGTAGTAGAAAGAGTACTAGAGTGGAACAGATCTGATTCTAATTTGGCCTTCTGCCATTAAATAGTAAATAAATGCTGACAAGTCATTTAACTTTCCAGATCTCAATTTTCATACCTTATAATTGAGACAGGATCACATGATGCTTAAGGGCTCTTTCACACTCGAAATTCAGAGAGATGGAATTTCTAAAAAAGAATTGAAAAGAAATGCTGGGCAATCTTTCAAAAGTCTTGTACCAAAAATGAAGAATACCTATGATGGGATCATCAGTGTGGGATGGGCAGGGCTGAGGAAAGGATCTCTGAGCTTGAGGATATGACCAAAAACAAAAAACCAAAAAACAAAAACCAAAACCAGAACAGACTATCCAAGGACTATGGGACAACCATAAAAGGTGTAACATACATGCAGTATAAATACCAGGAGAAAAAAGAAAGGAAGAGAAGCAATATTTAAAGCAATAAAGACCAATTTCTCCCAAATTAATGTCAGATACCAAAACACAGATCCAGGAAGCTCAGAAAACACCAAGCAGGATAAAGACCAAAAACACTGCACCTGTTTAGAATACTAAAACTTCAGAAAATCAAATATTAAAAAAAAATCCTGGAAGAAGAGGAAGGAAAAAAAAAAACAAAAACACTTTGCCTCTACAGGAACACAGGGAACAATTACATCCAACTTCTCCTCAGAAATATTTAAAGTGAAAAAAAACCCCGCTGAGCTAGAATTCTATACTCTGGAAAATTATCCTTCAAAAGTAGTTTTGAGGGGCGCCTGAGTGGCTCAGTGGGTTAAAGCCTCTGCCTTCGGCTCAGGTCATGATCTCAGGGTCCTGGGATCGAGCCCCACATCGGGCTCTCTGCTCAGTGGGGAGCCTGCTTCCCCCTCTCTCTCTGCCTGCCTCTCTGCCTACTTGTTTTTTTTTTTTGTTTGTTTTGTTTTTTTAATAAAATTAGAGAGTGAAAGTTATGTTTTTTTTTTTTTAAGATTTTATTTATTTATTTGAGAGAGAGAGTGTGAGAGAGAACATGAGAGGGAAGAAGTTCAGAGGGAGAAGCAGACTCCCCATGGAGCTGGGAGCCCGATGTGGGACTCGATCCCGGGACTCCGGGACCATGACCTGAGCCGAAGGCAGTCGCTTAACCAACTGAGCCACCCAGGCGCCCTCTCTGCCTACTTGTGATCTCGCTCTGTCAAATAAATAAATAAAATATTTTTTAAAAAAGTAGTTTTGAAAAATAAAAAATTTCACAAACAAAAGCTGAGGGAATTTATTGCTCACAGTCCTGCCTTGATGTTAAAAGAAGTTCTTCAGAGAGAACGAAAATGATACAGGTCAGAAACCTAGATCTACATAAAGGAAGAGAATCCGAGAAGAAATAAGTGAAGATAATATAAAAACTTTTATGTTTCTTATTATGTTTCCTGTATAAAACTGATAATCTTTAATTCATCTAACAATTTGTTCAAAATAATAGCAGCAACAAATGCATTCCATTACATATACTTATATATAAACAAAATGACAGCAATGATACAGGGGACAAAAGGAAGGAATTAAAATTGTTAACAGAATTAGCACAGTCTCCTTGACTTTAAGGCAGTTTGAGTTACGATTTTTTTGTTTACAGTGGTGTGAAAGCAACATACATTCTGTAGAAACCATCCTTTGAATTTTGAATTTGGATCTTCTCCCAGGTTAGCAATATGCGGTATGATACTCGTGATGCTGGGCGGAGCGAGCCCCAGCTCCCCATCAGCCATGCGATCATGAGGGTAAACAACCAATACACTTACAACCATTCTGTTTTTCACTTTCACTACAGGATTCAATAAATTACATGAAACACTCAATACTTTAATATAAAATAGGCTTTGTATTATGTGATTCTGCCCCATTGGAGGCCAGTGCTCTGAGCATGGTTAAGATAGGCCAGGCTGTTCAGTAGCTTAAATGTATTAAATGCATTTTCGACTCACGATACTTGGAACTTAGAGTGGGTTTACAGGACATATCCCCCATTGTAAGTCAAGGAAGATCTGCACTTTTACTATCTATGAAGCAGGAAATGTGTTAAACGAAAGTGAACTTGGATTTGATGTAAATGTATAGTGCAATCTTGAGGGTAACCACTAAAAATGTTTAAAAAAATAAGTGCAACTGATATGCTAAGAAAGCAGAGAAAATGCAATCATGTAAATAATCTATAAAAACCACAAAAGACACAAAGAGTGTGGAAGTCTGGGGTTCCTGGGTGGCTCAGTTGGTTAAGTGGGCAACTCTTGATTTTGGCTCAGGTCGTGATCTTGGGGTCCTGGGATCAAGCCTAGCATTGGGCTCCATACTCAGCAGGGAGTCTGCTTGAAGCTTCTTTCTCTCCCTCTCCTTCTGCCTCTGCCTCCTGCTCATGCACTCTCTCTCTCTCTCTTGCTCGCTCTCTCAAATAAATAAGTAAATCTTTAAAAAAAAAGTGTGGAAGTCAGAAATAGGAACAAGGAACAAGGGCAACAAATAGAAAATAGTAATAAATATGGCCAATATGAATCTAACTATATCAACAATCACTTTAAATGTTAATGGTCTAAATATAACAATTAAAAGACAGATTGTCAGAGTAGATCAAAAACAAAATCCAACTGTTTATGTCTACAAGAAAGCTACTTTAAATATAAAGACACATAGACAGGGCACCTGGGTGGCTCAGTCAGTTAAGCGTCTGACTTTTGATTTTGGCTCAGGTCATGATCTCAGGGTCTTGGGATTGAGGCCCAAGTCAGGCTCAGCACTGGGCACGGAGCCTGCTTAAGATTCTCTCTCTCCCTCTCCCTTTGCCCCTCCCCCTCCACTCATGAACCCTCTCTCTCACTTTTAAATAAATAAATAAATAAATAAAGACACATAAAAGTAAAAGGAAGGAGAAAAACACACCATGCTACCACTAATCCAAAGACAGTGGGAATAGCTATATTAATTTCAGAGAGAGTAGAATTCAGAGCAAGGAATTACATAAAGAGGGCATTACATAATGATAAAGGGATCAATCCTCCAAGAAGACAACAATCCTTCCTTAATGTGTATGCACCCAACAAAATATCATCAAAACATGTGAGGCAAAAACTGACAGAACTTCACGGAGAAACAGATGAATCCACTATTACAGTTGGAGATTTGAACACCCTCTATCAGAAATGGACAGATGCACAAGACAGAAAATCAGTAAGCACACAGCTGAACTTCACAGCACCGGGTAACTGACATCTGAAGACTACCTTCCCCAACAATAGCGGACTACATGGAACATTCACCTGGACAGACCGCATTCTTGGCCATAAAACATACCTTAACAAATTTAAAAGAATAATGTGAGCTCTTATACCACAAAGGAGTTCAATGAGAAATAGGAACATGGTGGATACATGCCATTATACACATGTCAAAGCCTTCAGAATGGGCAGCACCAAGTGAACCCTAATGCAAACTACTGACTTTGAATGATAACGAACTATCATAGGCTCGACCGTAAGGAACAGACCACTGCGTGCAGAAAGCCCATGTGGGGGAGCTTGCGCATCTCCCTACATCCTGCTCAGTTCTTCCGTAAACCTAAAACTGCTCTGAAATAGAAAATTTATTAGTTAAAAAAATCCTTCCAGGTTCCTCTCCTCTTCGAAACTGTACTAGGCCATTCTTTTCTAATTCATCTCATGATGTTTACACAAAAGTCAGTATTGATCCTCTGCCCCACTGTTATTTTATCAAGGGAAAAATCTTATCTTCCCAGTTAAACGAAAACTCTTTGATGGTGGGCCCACAATACGAAGCAAAATTTACTAGCCCCTACCTACGGGCAAGCATTCAAGAAATCAGTCCATAATTCCTACAGACTTAGGACGGAAGCTCACATAGCTTCTTCACACTGGTACCTACAGGAGGGGCCAGGTGTCTTGGACAATTGGGACAGTTTAAGGACACAGAATACCATTCGCCATGTCACAACTCCTTTTTCCCAACAGCAGCAACAAAGCAGGTTAACCAGGAACCCAGCTGAGAACCATTTTAAATGCGGCCACTGTCCCGTGCAGGATTTCAGATATCATACCCTTGTGAAAAAATTTTGGCTCTTCTAGGATCTCACACAGAGCCCACTCATACTTGCTGGGAACTAATCTCAATTTTGTTTTCACCTTATCCCACATTCTCAGCCTTCTAAAAATAATATTAGGATCTGTTATTGTTTTGTCATCTGCGGTAGATTTGTTGTTGTTGTTGTTTGGTTTTGTTTTTGTTTTTTTAAAAGAGGAATTCCCTTTTTTTTTAAATTTTATTTATTTATTTGACAGAGAGAGAGAGATCACAAGTAGGCAGAGAGGCAGGCAGAGAGAGAGGAGGAAGCAGGCTCCCCACTGAGCAGAGAGCCCGATGCGGGGCTCGATCCCAGGACCCTGAGATCATGACCTGAGCCGAAGGCAGAGGCTTTAACCCACTGAGCCACCCAGGAGCCCCGATTTGTTGTTGTTTTGTCTTGTTTAAGATAGTCTCTACCCAGTTGGCACATAGATAATGTAAAGGAAAAAAAAAATTACCTTAATATTAAGAAACACAGTCATGAAACTCTGCCAAACCAAATGGACCCTTTTTTCGCTTTCTCCTCCTTCTCAGGGTTTTAAAAACTTGCTCACAACCTTTCCCCTCGGCAGGCTGCAGAGGACTTCCTCCTTTGAATCTAGCTTTCTCCACTCCGGGCACTTCTGTGCCATCTCTAACTGTGACCCCGCACTCCTGGCATGGAGACGGAGAGGCCTTTGTAAGCCCTCCGAGCCATGGCTCCCAGCACGCTCCCGAGAGCTTCTGAAGGACAGCAGCGGCAGCCCCCATCCCCGTGCGAATACTCGATACACAACTTCCCCTTCACAGAGCTGACTTCTGAAAGTTCTAGATCTCATTCTTACATCCAAAACTCAGAGCCGCTCACCGGAAGGCCAGGAAAACAAGCGAGGACACGCACCAGTGCTCGAACCCTGGGTGCCCAGCAGAGCTGGCTGGAGAACCCCGAGACCCGCACACAAGGGCATCAACCCCGGGAAGCACAGATTTCCTGCTGCTCATCTCCGGCCTCCGTATTCATAGTACCGGGCAGCAACTAGAGACTGAGAACACAGTTAGCTCCCCTTGTAGTTACCAGAGAAAACGGCCACAGCACATACTCCTCGATAATCACAAAAGTGCAAGGAAGAGGTCTGAAAACTCGCGTCCGGGGCCAGACTTTGCGATGGCAGAACAGGGTGCTCGCCTGAGTTCAGAGTCTTTCATCATACAAGGTGTTTTCTTCAAGGGCCAACACCTACTCACAAGCTCTTTATAAGCTCGTCTGGCATCGTGGTACCTGGTTGAGTCCTATGAAGACTTTAAAGCCTGAGTTATCATCGAGAAAGGATACAGAGGAAAAGCTAGAACATGGGATGAAGAGAAGAAAATGAGAAACGGAGATTCCGAACCCCTTTCTCTCTCTAAGTCACGCAACAGTGTTTAGAAAGGAAGTAAATCCACAGTTAGGTGGAAAACAGAAAACGAAGACATGGAGAAACGAACCTAGACGCCTCCATCGATGCAAGGGTGTCCCGAAGACACACTTCTCAGTGAAAGGGCAAGTGTCCCAGGAGAAAGGGTGAGAAAAGTGAACTGAGCGCTCCCCATTGATTCTGTGTTCGACATTGCTGACCGCAGCGGGCGCTCATCTCCCGTCACCATCTAACACATCCCCCCCACGCAGCAAGGTAAGCACTGAGCGGGCGGGGAGTTTCCCCCGTCTGTCCACTGCTGCATCCCCAGCACTCCGAACTATGCCTCGGCCAAAGCAGGAGCTCAGAAATACTTGTCGATGAAACCGGGTACTCACTGCATACCAGGCACTGTTTGAAGTGCTTCCCCTAGATTAACTTATTTAACTTGTCTCACAACTCAAGGACATCATCCTGATTTTACAGGTGAGAACAGGAGCCACAGAGACGTTCACGGGGGTTTACTGGTCCCGCTTTTCTCTAAACTTCCTGATTTCCCTCAAGGAAGACTGGAGCGTGCACTGAGCTGCTTATGAAAGGAATCAACCACAACTTCAAGATTCCTACCCCCCCATGATGCTCAACTTTCCCAGAAGCCTCCCTTTCCCAGCCACCTGCCTACACGCTTTTCGCCAATTTACGAGAGCCATTTAAACTCTGACCCAATACAGTGGCAAGAACGGCTGTAAGTCTATCCTGAGTGATGCTGGAAGATGACTCTGAGAATAACTGTATGACTGCAAAGTTTCCCCAACAACGTTTAGGCAGTCACTGTCTAGACAACCTGATGCCCGCCTTCGCCCTGGGTCTCTTCACTCGTTATTACAACACGGCCAAGAGTTAGTCCTCACTAGAGATTATAAAAGCAAACAGAGGATAACATGGAGAGCTCTGAAGGCAAGTGACTTACTCAAAGTCACACACGTCGGCGGAAAGGACAGGACGAAGGTAGATGCACACAACTACGGCCCCACCGCCTCTCCTGCCGATTGCTGGGACCGGACGTGCCTTTCTCCAAGGCTGATGCTCAGCTCACAATTCCCCTGAGAGCTACTTTCTCTGGAGGTGGGGGCGTGGGGGTCCTCACATCACCTGAAACGTAGCCTAGCTCCTCAGAAGAAGCAAATGACTTCATTAAAGAGACACATCATCTCTCAGGTCCCAAAATATAAGATGTTAAATGCACCAATAATGTCAACAAATTTGCTATAGGAAAACAATGCAGAGTACAAGGGAAAAAAAAGCAAAAGTCCGTAAAATCCAGACATCTCCCTCCTAGGCCTAGCCCACTGGAAATAAATGCACTTAGTATGGTTTGCTTAAGGGGATGTGGTAGCAGCAAACTTGGGTTTACCATGGATCAGCAGAGCAAACTTCTGAACAGCTTATTTACATGCTTTACAAAAGATAAACTTAGAAGCTCAGTGTCTCCTTAGTTTTCTGAACAACATATGCTCTCGTTATTAGCCAAGGAGAATCCAATGCTCTGAAAAACATACAAATAATGTAGTTAAAGGCCATGAACTTCTCTTGGCCAAGGAGACAAGGTTTCCATCATTAAAAACAAAAGTGAAAAAACCATTGTCCAACCAATATCTTCTTGATGACAATTCCTCGCTGAACTAACAGACCATCCGCCTGACCCCAAGGCAAGGCTGTGCACAGGTGAGCTGAGCTGGGGTGGAGTTGGTCCCGATGACGGATTTGGGTGAGGTGACCGACAGCAGGCGGGGACAGTTACGAGGATAAATTAACAATCTCCCTCGAGGGACGGGAACCCGTTATTTTCATACACCTGTTTCTTCTGCCACACTCTGTTCCTCCTGCCCCCAAATCGACCACCTTGAGTGACACAGGTTTTATTAAAAATGAAGAAACACTTTTAGCACAACTAAGAGGTTTTCTGCATTATTAAATCTTTTTCAAATTCTCTAGCATTTTTAAAGTCCGGAAATTCTCAGCCTAGCACATAATCCTGCACTTTTAACCTTTCCATTCTATAGCTAAAACGTGAATTGTGATACTCAAACTTGCAGTGAATAATACAATCTCACCGCTAAGACTCTTTCCACTGACACAGCAAAACAAAATAAAAACCAAGCTTGTACAGGGCTTAATAAAGTCTTTTACTAATATCCTTGTCACCCCGTTGTGATGAACGAGCACGACCTAAGTCCTGCCTCACTGACAGTGGTGGCAAGGTATCTGCAAATAGGGAGTGGAACCCAACAGGCCACTTCCTCGCGTCCTGGGGTGCAGCGGGACGGGGCCGATGCGCAGGCGGCCCCCGAAGCAGGTTATGCAGGTTACACTTCGCCCTCGCGCACCCCCCTTCTACACTCTTACCTGGTCAGGAGCTGAGAACGCGATTAGGAGAAAACCGTCTCAGAAGTGGATTCACAGTGAGGAGCGAAACCCAATTCAACAGAGCCCATTAAATGACAACTACTGACTGGGGCTCTCGGACCTGATGTAGACACTGAGGGACAGAACTATGTCCCCTCGAAATGCCTAGAGGGACGACATATAAGGCAGCAGCAAGAGGACAGCCATCTGCAAGCCAGGGAGAGGGAGTCAGGAGAAAACCACCTTGGTGACACCTTTGTCTTGGACTTCCGGCCTCTGGAATTGTGAGAAAATCCATTTCTGTGGCACAGGCCACCCAATCTGGGGTGTTGTGTCACAGCGGCCGCGGCAAACTAACACAGACTTTAACGGACATGACGCACATTCCCCTGAGGACCACTGGCTGCCCCAACGTAGATGCCACAGCTCGCACGGCTCTGAACCACATGCGGTATCTGTCCAACGTGGGCATGTTATACATATTTCAGATTATTATAATAGTTCGGAAGGGGCTTTAAACAAAGACAATTAGAGCTTTGTAAATAAACTTCATACTTTTCAATCACATGCCACAAATTCCTCCGAATCCCAAATCTGCCACACTCTCTGTGTGAGCTCAGGCCATCGTACTAGCCTCCAAGGTTTGCCTTCCTCCTTTATTAAAATGAGAATAACAGCTACCTCATCAGATTTTCAGAAGGAGGCTCCTAATACAGTGCCAAGCACACAGGTGGTAACATAAAAATGCTCCCCTTCCCTTTGCCAATTGGGAAATGTAAGCTCATGACCACACTCGTGACCACAGAACAAGAGAGTGGCAAAATCAGGCTCGGATCTTCCAATGCCTAAGTACTTGCTGAACACCCAGTCTTTGCTCTGAGGCAGAAAAAGACCTTGCCAGAGTGTCCTTTCTGCAAAAGATTATCAGTAATAGTGTATTTGAATTTTAGAAAAGCAGGGGACCTCAAGAGAGATCATTTGCTCCTTTCCTAGGCTAAAGGCATCATGAGTAGAAGAGACACTTTCTACTCAAAATTCTTAGAATGAGAAGTTTGATTTCTTGCCAAAGAGGCTATATTGAAATCATCTAATGTCCCTGGGTCCCTGGGACATTAGATTGCCTCTCAGTATCAAAGCTTTTACTCCTGTTCCTCAGACAAGAAGCCAAGCAGATGCGGGAGGGTGATCCACACTCTTCCTATGTCTCCTTGCCAGATCTAGTTTCCCCAGAGGGTCGAACGGGATCAAGGAAACAGTGGAAAGTGTAGCTGAGCTATCTCACAAGTAGAGCTCATGAGATCTGGCAGCAAAGATTGAACATCTGAGCCCTGCGACACTTGTACTATGCCGTCTCACCATTAATTATGATCCCAGACGCCAAAGATGGCTTGATTAGCATGTTTAAGTGCAATTTAAAAGAAAAATTCTTTCAAAATAAACGCTACTTGGGGCAAGTCGGTAGAAAAAGGGGTAAAAGCGCTGGAAGGTAGGGGAAGACTCTGAATACTTGTAGGGAATGCTTGAGTGTCATGATCTGTCCTACGGGAAACAAGAAGGGGTCCGGGAAGAACAAGGGGGAGTCTGAGTTGTGTTTCTTGACATATGACAGACAGCTCCTGAAACAGAAACCCATAGGTTTCAAGTCTCAGGGGTATCGCCTTCAAATATATCAATGTTCTAAGGGTGGATCAGTTTTCCCAACTGCGGACGCCCTGCTGTGAGGAGAGATCCCAAGCAAAACACAAGCCTCTGACTGGGAGCCTTTGAGGTGGCAGGAGCCATGAGGAGTTCAAAGGCAAGGCCGGCCAGAGGCTTGTACCTCCAAGAGCCATAGGGGTGAAAGGTTACTAAAGCAGGAGCCACTGACCAATAAAACTGTGCTTGGCCAAACCTTCTTGGCAAAGAGACTCGAGATTCATTTCTGCTGTGCCGTTTTCTGAGCCACCCACGCCTCCGAATCCCGCTATCCCCTAGGTCAGGTCGGGGGGCTCCTTTAGTGATCAGCAGCTCACTGGCTCTCTCTCCCAGCTGCTTCCAGAAAATAGCTGAAAGGGAGACTGGAAAACTTTAATCAAGATCTGTCACCAAAAATAAATAAAGAAGACGACAACATAGGCCAACTACTTACTCAGGAACCCGCCTGGCGTGAGAGTTCCTGTGTTTGCTATGCTAAAGCCAGGGGAATGTGAGTGTAAGTTTGTTGGATTAGAGAAGGCAAATGTAAAACAAGCCTCACTCCAACCAGGCACATTGGAAAGGCCTGCCCCCCATTAATTACGACGCACACAAACACAGTGTGTGAAGGGACCAAGAGGACAGATGTGAAGGGTTACTTCAGGGCACTGGTCTCTCCTCTGTCCTGTTCCCCACACAGTGACAATTCAACCAGAGAAAACTAAGGAGATCTTCTTTGACGGGTTCTTCTTTCTTGGCTGTGGATACTAACTCAACACACAGGTCACACGTGAGCCCTTCCACTACGCCTACACATTCCCCGAAAAAGAGACACTGAGAAGAGTGTGGGTCCAGTGCTGCTTATCACTGTTCCATCTGACCAGGGCACGAGTTCTCTATATGCTGCTTGCTGCTGGAAAGCTCCATCTTCTGATAAGGGATTATTAAGACAAGCGCTCCTGCTGCTCCTGAATGGAAACCCCAATGTACATCCTCCAAACTGGAACTCCAAACGGACAGGAAGCTGGAAATAGCTCCACCTGCTAAGTCCGTCGTTCTCAGTTTTTCCTCCTTCTCACCTGAAAGATGATATACACCCATGAGTAAGAGTAGCTGAGGTTCATCACAGCAGGGGCTCTCGAGAGAAATCCATGTCCCTGTTCCCCACCCTCACCGCCGCCGCCACCCTACGCCAGAAAGCAGGCGAGAACTGAGTGGGAGTGAGAGAGGTATGTGAAGTCTGAAAATCCCCACAGGGAGTTCAGATCCTTCCCTCGCCTCACAGCACAAAACGCCTCACAGGAGACAGCTCCAGTCTTTCTACGCTATAGTTTCCAAACTGCAGGATACACCAAAAAGATTTCCAAAGATTATGCTCACTGTTGCGTCGTATTCAAAGTTACCTACGACTTGCTAGGCAGAGACCTGGGGAATTCGGATTTGTGGTTATGCAAGGCTCTAGGGAAGCCACTCAGGTTCACTGCTCCCTACACACCGCCCCACAATCCATGAGTGTGTTATTCAGACGTGTCACCAGCTTCCAGGTCTTCCCATTCTGGTCAAACGCCAAAATGCCTCACTCACTGGTAAACTCAACCCTCAGAGTGTAGCTTAGACCAAAAAGAAATACTCAAAGATCTTTGATGCATACAGATCATCAAGACCTGCTCAAATTAACCTGAAAGTTAAAAATACCTCAATACACACAGGTACTTCAAATATTTGAAATATTTTAATAGAAACTATTAGAATCTGAAAGACTACACACAAGCTGCTGTCCTATTAAAGTCCTTAACAAAATGGGAAGAACACATTGAAATATAACAAATTAATCTTAAGTTACAAGGACAGAGACAGCCATATTGCCAGACATCGTTCACACAGATCTCCATCTGTACCAACCCTGATCTGACTCATAATGAAATCAATATATGTGATTGTAGTCTTATAACAATCTTCCCAAGGAGAACAGCATGGGATTATAAGATTAATTGTGCTATTATAAAGCCAAAAACTATGCTGGGCCAAAAACCATTATGCAACTCTAAATCCTTTCAACATCTGCAATGCTGAGGGAGACAGAATATCTCCATACATAAATCTATAATAATCTATAGTAATATTTATAAATATAGACAGAAATCCTATGGATCACTTGAACCCTTACAGAAGACCTGAATAGAGTGAATTTTTTACCGAACACAGTAACACTTGATAATTGACAGGCTATTGTTTTGTAAACAAACCCAGATATTTTTGTAAATATGTAACAAATTTATGGAAGCTACACTGGGTTTCCTGTAATGAGTGATTATTTCTCAGAAACGCTTCACGAATAGTCCCACTCTGTGGGTAACCAGCTCCAAAGAGTCAGGCAATTCTTATATAGGCTGCAAATTAATATTTAACACTTTTATTAGAGAGGCCATTTCCTGAAGTAATGTCCCATACTGGGGATTCATTACAAGGGATTAACCCATGTTAGCTCCAGAGAGAGCTCTCTGACCAATGCCCAAAGAGGAAACGGACCATCCCATTATGAAAAGGGATTGTTCATGATCACATATTTACAGAGAATTTCCAATATACTCAAGTTATTTTTATGTAACTTAGTTTTCATAACTTAAATGTTTTCAGTGAGTTTGTTAAAATTACATCACAAACAATAACACCCAGTTTGTTAAACTTCTTAACTGATTACCAGATATCAGTTTAGTCCCTCAAAGATGTATAAAAAAGTAGTTCTATCGCTTTGGAGTTTGGGGCATTTTATTTTGTTTTATTGCTCGTTTGGTTTTTATACCTAATTACTCTCCCCCCAGGAGCTACATGAACAATAAAGCAAACCAGTATGTTTTTATTGTTTGCTCAGTGAAAATCATTAATCCTAGATCAACAGCTATATAATTTGACTTACTACAAAAATTCTTTGCTTTTGCCTCAACCTCAAGTTAAATGGTTATTTTAAATTGAACACACTTGCAAAACTGCTCATGTCCAAAACTCTCTGAAAAGGGAAAAATAATGAGTTTGGTGCCAAAAGGGTACATAAGCACTTAAAAATACATATCCAGTGGGTTTTGCTTATCTCTACTGATGTCTTCCTAGAGGCTTCAGTTCGAAGAGCAAGCAGGCAGACAGAAAGCACATCCTGAGGGCATATTCCATCCACTCTGGAAATCAAGGCTAGAAAACTAAAAGGAGAAGGGCAGGGATGCACTTTTTGAAACGCCTGGAAAAACATTCTGGTCAGGAGATGCCAGAGATTTCGAAGCTCCCATCAAGCTGCTGGCCTTGATCCAGGTAATGGTTTTTCCTTCCCCTCAGCTGTCTCCTGTGGATTTTCCAGCAAAGAAAGAAAGGAAAAGTGGTAGGGAAGAGGGAGGAGCAGCTTCCAGTCCAGTTCTCTGTAAGTGAGAGGGTCAAAAGGGCCAGGCATCGCAGGCTGACTTTTACAGAGGGCCCGGCGTTTCCCTGAAGCACTCTGGGAGGATTACTGGGGACAGCAATCTGGTCTAAAAGGGGCAGGAAAGCAGACTGATGAGAGTCCCTTTAAATTTGACAAGTGAGGCTATGGGCAAAGACACGGCAAGCTGGAGCGAGTGAAGATGTGCGAGCGGAGGCCCAGCCGGTCAGGCAGCCTTTAGAAAACAGGTACTTGCTACGCCTGGCTCCCCTAGCCCTCCAGGGCTGCCCAACTCACCTGCCGAAGCCTGAAAGTGCAAACTGCCAGTGGAATAACCGAGGGATAAAAATAAAAGCCCCTGGAGAATCCCCCCTTGCCTAACCCTCACTGCCCTGCCTCCACCAACCAAGAGTGACTCATCCGGCCAATGGCAGGGTTCTGGACCTGCATGGGTTAAAGATCTTGCTAGTCTCTGACCTCCGAATCATGGCCATACCACCCGATCCCTCCTGCCTGGCATTTTTCTTCACTTTGAATATCAGAAGTTTCGCACGCCGGCCTGAGCTCCTGGACTCGGCAGAAAGACCCATATAGCTGTCAGCAAACTGATAAGAACTTTAAAATGACTCCGCGGGGCCTCTTTATAAAGAAGAGCCAAAGAAGCCCATAAACAAACAGGGCAGGGGCCACGGAAACCAGCCGCTCACACTGGTTTAACGTGGCATTAAAATGAGCTACAGATTTATGGCAGTGTTTTAGCCCCTGGCCCAAATCATCTGGGGGATGAAGCTCTCGTCCCTGCTCTCCAGCGGGATTTTAAATCTGGGATGGAGCTGGCTGAAAAGGAATGGGGGAAGGGAGGCAGAAGTAGGAGGAGGAGGAGAAGAAAAAGGAAGAGGCAGAGAGTACCCAGAAAATCATATAACAGAACTCAGTCTCTTTTCAGTGGGATGGGAACAACAGCTATTTCTAAAAGCTATCTGGCCGGTCCTCTTAAACACTCATAAAAATTCCCTTTATTTTTAGTTCTTACCCAGTGAACTCAAGTTCCTCAACCATTCACCACCCAAGCGTCAATGCTGATCGTAAATTTTCTCTTTAAGTTCACTTCTTTTTTTAATTTTTCAGTTCAAAAAATGAATAAAATCATCATTTGGCAGAGAACACATTTGAAGAGGGGGAAAAAGGACTCAGTACAAACATTTTTTCTCACTGGAAAGAAGAAAAGTAGTACTTTATCCAAAAGTGCCAATGAATTTTTTTTTAAAGGCCAGCTAGAGAACCACTGATTTTAATCAGCCATTCCGATCCCAACAGAAAAACACAGAGGTGAACTGCCTTCCATGCCAAGATGTAGAAAGTACACCAGACCCGCAGGAATAAATTCTGTTTTCAAGATTCCAAGCCCAGAAGCCAACGCATAACACATCCTCGTTGGTAACGCACTGTGGTTCCTTCAGACCAAACTCCATAGCGGAAGGCTCCTTCCAATATTCAAACCCAAACCCAAACCCAGGCACAGCAATGGAGCAGGCAGAGCAGAACTCAGCTTTCAGGATTTTATGTAATCAACACAGCTGCCCCACAGTGTCATTAGCCCCAGGACTGAGATAAGAAAAGGGAAGCTTCGACAAGTTAAGGAACTGGCCCACGGTCACAGGTTAGCATTCATGGAACACTTTAGGATTTGAATGCAGGTCTCTCCAACTCAAAGACCCACGTGCTTGCCACTACCAACATTTTTCAAACTTTCTGGACTGGGACCCACACTACGAAAGGAATATATTTTATACCGAGCTTATGACTCATCTACATATATAACTGAAATAGAGGTTTCTGGAAGTATTTATCTTTACTGGGTAATATGCTGATATTCTCCTTTCTCTTATATTTCATTAAAAAAATAAAATAAAATGCCAGTCATCACCCAGTGAATTGACTTCATGATCTAACTAACGAATCATGACCCTTGGTCTGGAAAATACTACAGTACCCAATGCCCAGGCTCCCCCACCCCCCCCCACACGAAATTATCAGACCAGGAGTGAGGAGACCTAGGATCCAGTC
>CM052884.1:81497428-81539014 GCA_028534135.1 Potos flavus | reverse complement strand
GTGTCACTGCCCCTGCTTTTTATAAAAAATCTCCCTCAATCTGCCTGGGAATAGAGGAGGTGCTTAATACATATTTATTTGATGGGTTTGCATTATGAAATTGAAGATGCTAATTCTCCTAAATTTGGAGAATATTTAGGTGGGCTGCTCTAGGAAAAGCCACTGAACTAGTTAAAGCTGGCACCATAATAAGATAAGTGAGCATTTCCAGACCAGGTTCCACACACGGCTCACTTCTGTTTGCACGTGGACAAGGTGTGCCAGGGCTGCCAAGGAAAGCAGCTTTATGGTCTCTCCATCTGGACTGTGAGGATTTAAATCTCAGAAGCTCTACAAAATAACTGCAAATCAGCGCAAACCTTAAAGACAGGAAAATTTATTTACAGGCCCTAGTGCACCATAAATTTGAGACAGTTCTATTAAAATGCTTTTCTTGGCTTCCCATCAGATACTTGGCAAAAGTCTCTTTCCAATAAGGTTCTTAATACTAAAGTTGGGGAAGGAAGAAAAAAAGTGAAACACATAAAAAAAATGTTCTTCCTTAAAAGTTCCAATTAAATGAGTATTTTAACCTGCTTTAAACAATATACATTAACCAATCTCTTTTGCCATATGGATTTATACATTCAAGAAAACTCAAACACAGAGAATCCAGTGCTATTGAAAAGAAATTCTGAAATTCAGAATATCCCATAAAGCGACCCCACTCAATCCCCACGGCTCTCCCACGGGCCAAAGAGCCCAGCTTTGGGTCGGAGCCATGGTTGTCTGTTTCACAGGAAGAACTGCAGGGATCAGGTCAACGCGCTTTGTTTGTTTGTCTGTTTTCAATGCGCTTTGCTTAAGGGCAGGCAACCCAGTACGGAAGGGCAAGGACAAAAGCAGAGATCGGGAAACACAGGAGTGACTTGTTGGGGCCAGAGAGCGGGGGAGAAAAGGAGGCAGGGAAATATTTGGCATTTTTTAAAAAGCCATGAGAGTTCAGTTGAAGTATATTAAAAAAATTTCAATTTCGCAGGTGGGGGGATAAAAATGACAGGTCTTACAATATCGATTCTGGAAATTAGAAGTGAAATATTTTCCATATTCTTCATAATATATTTCCAGAGATGCATCCAGCCAGCCCGAAATGTCTCAAGCGACCGCTTTTTTGGGAAGACTATCCAATAATCAGTCATCTTGAATTATTGGCAAGTTGATCTGACTTTTTTTTCGCCTCAATCCAGGCCACACGGCTCTGTGATTTGAATAAAGCTGTGGGCAGCTAAAGAGAGTGTGCTCCCTGTGTGTCCCCCACGTGGTGTGCGGCCTTGGGTTACTCTTCACGCCCTCTCCCCTCAGCGTCCTCGCGTGAAAATGTTCAGATTAGCCGTCGGCCCGCCCCTCTCACTCCTCTGGTTAAACGGTTTGCTCTGCACGCCCCTGTGCTTGTGGGGAGGGAGGGAGGGGGAAGCGGACGCAGACTGACTGTGGATGGACAGGACACACAAGCCGCCCGCGTGGGGAGCCTTCAGAGAATGGGGCTGCCGAGCTTTCTAGACGCCTGAGGGTTTACACCTTTCACTGAATCATGAAACACTTTTTTAAAAAATAAAAACAGGGGCGCCTGGGTGGCTCAGTGGGTTAAAGCCTCTGCCTTTGGCTCAGGTCATGATCTCAGGGTCCTGGGATCGAGCCCCGCATCGGGCTCTCCGCTCAGCAGGGAGCCTGCTTCCCCCTCTCTCTCTGCCTGCCTCTCTGCCTCCTTGTGATCTCTCTCTCTCTGTCAAATAAATAAATAAAATCTTTTAAAAAATAAATAAAAAATAAAAAATAAAAACTTTTTTTTTTATTTTTACTAAGTTTCTTATTTTAATTCCAGGAGAGTTAACATGCAGTGTTATATTAGTTTCAGGTGTACGATACAGTTATTCAAGAATTCTATACATGACTCAGTGCTCATCACAGTAAGCATGCTTAATCTCCATCACCTATTTCCCTCATCCCCCTGGCGACCGTCAGTTTGTTCTCTGTATTTAAGAGTCTGTAAAAACAAACATTTGGACAGACTTTATTTATTTATTTTTTTAAAGATTTTATTTATTTGACAGAGAGAAACACAGTGAGAGAGGGAACACAAGCAGGGGGTGTGGGAGAGGGAGAAGTAGGCTTCCTGCAGAGCAGAGAGCCCGATGTGGGGCTCGATCCCAGGACCCTGGGATCATGACCTGAGCCGAAGGCAGATGCTTAACGACTGAGCCACCCAGGCACCCCTGGACAGACTTTATAAAAACTTTATAGAAAGTATATTATTTTAAGAGCCATTATTAAAAAAAAAAAAAAAATATATATATATATATATATATATATATGTTAAACAAAATTTAAATCTTCACTTAAAGATTCAAGGGAATCACCAAGAATAGCAATTTCTGTACTTCGTCAATTTTAAGACACTCCATCAATAACAGCTTTAGGGGAAAACACAGAAACCATATTCAATGTTCTAACTGATGGCAAGTCTCATTTGGATGTCAGAAATCCAAAATATGAAAAACAAACAAACACGTACTTCTTCGAATCAAGGAATTCTGCCGTCCTACAGTGATGCACCCAGGACACAGTGAAGCCTGAAAAGCTGTTGGCCATATATCCAATGTACGAAGAGTTTTATTTTTGAAACAGCTTTTCCATCTTTGCTGTTTATGCCAGACTGGCAGAGGACCCATGTCAGAGACCCTTCCTTATAGTCTCTCTGCCCTTCCAATTTGTGACTTCTAAGCTACTGTGACTATGAAAACTGGGTAAGTCACCGTGTTGAAATTACACATAAGTAAAATAAGACACAAGCCTCGTCTTAGGGGCCGTCCCGCGGACAAAGTGCACGACCTCTCGTTGCACACACACGTCTGCGGCTCTGAGTTCTGTTCTGCCCTCTCCTTTATCACAGCGAGGCCTAACCACCGTCCTGGTCGGTGAGGGTGCCACATGCCTAGGGCTTTAGTTTCTTAAATACAAGTGTTTTGTCTTTTTTCTAATCAGTCGATTATATCTTCAAGCACTCCTCAGCAGCACAAATATTCAGGCCGCTTAGTAGGAAAATATGAAGGCAAACTGAGATGGGTCAGTGTAACAGACTGAAAAGAAACTGATATTTTAACTCACCCAAGCTTAAAGGCCAGGGAGAAAAGAAGATGCTGACTATTTCTGCCACCTCAAAGGCTCCCAGTCAATTGAGTACAAAGAAGAGTTCAAAGGCAAGGCAGGCTCCTGACTTCCACCTCCTAGTGTGGCTGAGGTTAGAGGTCACTGCTGGTGGAGCCACTGACCAATAAAAGAATGTTTGGAAACTCCACTCGACAGATAAACCGCGGATCCATTTACGCCTTCCTCCCTATCCACACAAACATTTCCAACTATACAGTCCTGTGTCTACCCAGCCTTCCAAGATCCTGGATTGCTTTCTTTCCCATTGTCATTCAAGAGAGACTGGGGTTTAGGAATGTTCCTTCTCACTACAGAAAAATATTCACTTGCGTATTTCTTCCTGTCTTCCAATGTAAGAAGGGTGGTTGATAGGCCTCTCCACCTTGAAGGCCTACCTCAAATGCTACCACCTCCCCAGCAAAGCTGTCCCTGACAACTTTGGCCCATAACTTCTCCCTTCCATTTCAGATCCCTAATGTACTTTGGAAAAAGTACTGGAAAACATCATTTTCTCAATTACACATCATTTTCTCAACTTTCTCTATGCTTATACCCATACATCACCAAGATGATGATGATGCCTTTGTGAGTGGGAAATCACAGATTTATTATTATCTCCCACCATCTCCCCTTGCAAAAACAACACTTAATTGGGGCTTCACTAGGTTAACTAGTTAATTTAGCTCATGGGATGATAAAAGGCCAACTGATGAGTTGGCTTTATACTGTTATAACGTTCACCCTCTACTAATTGAAGGAACTGGTTTTTAATTTACCCCCAAAGAAAACCTGTAAGCACTGCCCCCCCCCCAGCTTGTCCAATACTCTCCTCACTTTCGTCAGCTTTCAAGAGTGGATAACTGACTTTCTCTAGGCTCTAGCCTTGTACTTAACTTTATGGCAGCTTCGACATCACATCTAAAGTCATGAAATTTACTAACTTGTCCTTGTCAGGCGAAGTGTCTCTCCCTTGGTGCATCCTAACCAAGACATGATGGAGACTTTCACCACTGTCCCCACCAGTCACCCTGCAGCCTCCCTCATCCCGAGCTCTAAGCTGCAAAATGTCACTATAATATTTCCATCACTGAGATCGCACCCCCACTCTGCTGGGGTCAATTCAGAAACATAGCTCTGTTCCATCTACAGACAGCAGAAGCCTGTGCTCAGCACCACTTCTTCTTCATCTGAAAGAAACAGTCTCTGGAGACCGACTATGAGGACAATGCCAGTCAGAAGCACCTTAGGACTTCTTGGAAACATTTACGCAGTGCAAAGGGAAATGAGTCACTTAAAAGTGGATGGAGACCTCTGCTGGCTGCAACTGTCACTGCAGGTTCTCGAGCTAGTTACCAGCTGCGGAGTAAGACATTCCGACTGAGGCTCAGGCTCAGCTGACCTATCAACCAGGGACTCCAAGGCATCAGCTACTGATAAACAGGATTTCCCAGAAGTTCAAGCCTGTCTTACAAAAAGATCCAAATTGGACCTCCCTAAAGAGAATTCACTAAGGTGTAAAAACTTTCCAGAACCAAGTGTGTGCTGTTTTTTCAGCCACTCTGGCCAAGGTCAGGTTAAATTGATGGACAATAAACAGAGGGCAAAATGACAAGCAGATTCCGCAAAGGGTCCTAGAGAACAAAAGAAGTCTCTCTGATCTTAGACGAGGCCTTCACTGTCACGAGGATGGTGGTTCCCGATCCAAGTCCTGTTGTCCCACACCGGACAGTTAACAAGATCTAGAGACTTTTTTGGTAATCTCCCCTTGGCAGAGGAATGTGCTAGTGGCCTCTAGTAGCTGAACCTGGTCATCCTTATACGTCTCTGGGAATTAGTTCAACCAGATAATCTCACTTTTGGTTGAGTCCAGTCTGGAAGTCTGAGATGACTGGGAGAAGACAAGAGGTCATTTTGGGCACACAGAATACTCAGGGAAAGGGGAGCAGGACTCCATGGGGTACTGCAATGGAGTGCTTTAGAAGGTCTGAGCGCAGCAGAGAAGAGGGACATGAGAAAACTGAAGGAAGACTTGGAAAAGGAGGCAGGCAAGTGCCTAGACTGCCGTCCTGTCCAAGTTGACCCAGTGTGGGGCACTCACCACCCGAGGAGGTGACTGGCCCTGGGGCCTAGAGGCGTGCAGCCGACAAGAGATGGCCACTCGGTCATTCATGCTGTCAAGGACGGTGATATTCTCGCTAAGGACAAGAGGCTCACAGACTTTTTAAACAGCTGAATGGAACATGAGAGAGGATCTAGCTATCCCCACCATTTCATAAAGGTGGCAATGAAAGCCCAGTGAGCTTTGGTGACTTATCACTGTGGTACAATACACGGGGACACAGCCAGGGCTCATAGCCACGTCTTTTGACTCCAAGTGTATCTCTTTGAACCCAAATAACCTCAAAGTACTCTATTTTTAATGACCTCTATTCATCCCATCTCGACGGTTCTATGATTCGGAGCCCAGACTCAGGAACACCCAGCTGTGCCTGTCTCAGACCTGTGGTTCCCCAGCTGGCTCTGTGCGACGGCTTTCCATAAGCTGGCCGCGGGGGCTCGGCTCCGAAAACCCAGATTCTCCTTCCTAGCAGGATGGTGCTGGGTGTTTACTTGGCCTTGTCAGACTGCAATCTTAGGATGGTATCTGATGTGGCGGATGACTCTCTTGGTTACATTAATAAATCACGACGCTGTAAAAAAGACACTCAGAGTTCAGATGCCAGGCCTGTTCTTCTGTGAAAAGAACACTTTCTCCTACACATCTTGTAAGAACCGTAGGTTTAGATGAAGAGTCTAGAGATCTCCAGATTTTCTGACTGCAACTCAGATAAGGCCAGTGGTCAAGTAAAAACTGAGAGGCCCAAACACTTAAAATGAACACGAACAGCTCTGAAAAAAACAACGGGGAGGCTAAAATCCAACTGTGGCTTGTTTTGTTCTGAAGATTTTATTTATATGAGAGAGCACGCACACAGAGGGAGAGGAAGAGAGCACAGAGGGAGAGGGAGAAGCAGAGTCCCTGCTGAGCAGGGAGCTGGACGTGGGGCTCGATCCCAGGACCTGGGGACCATGACCTGAAGCAAAATCAGACACTTAACCAACTGAGCCACCCAGGGGAGCCCCTGTGATTTGCTTTCCAATGACAGCGCCAACACGTGTTACAGATGAGGTGGCTGAGGTCCAGGGAAAGCGAGTCCTTGGCCGCGGCCAGAGTGGGTGCCCAGCTGAGACGGCACGGGCGCAGGCAGTCTGAGCAGCACCGGCACAGCCGGGACCGCAGGACGCGGCTATCTCTGTGGTTTAAAGTCATAAAGAGGGCGGCCTCAACACATCCTCTAATTTCCCCTGCCTCCTAAAACCCTAAAATGATGACGATGACAAATTTTTAAAACTGAAGGCATAGTCACTCTAAGCTCAAGGAGATGGGAAATGAGCGGAAGCAGCCAAATGCGGAAGCCGACGAGCAGAATGAGACGCAGTGGCTGGCTCTCCGGACCCACGCAGCCGCTGAGGAAAATCAGCGCAGAAAAACCCGAGGTCGTCTGTGGCAGAACCCCAAGCAAGGGCAAAGATGAGGGACTTAACGCGGAGACCCCTCCAACCCTCTCTCCTGCTCACCTCCTACAACGGTAATCTTGACAAAAATAAAACCTTAAGAATCTACTAAACAGAAAAGAAACAACGAGCACAGTACCAATCTGGGGTAGTCTTTAATTTTTTAACTTGCTTGACATTTCAGCCCAACTAAATTTCTTTCGGGAAAGAGAAAAGAAAGAGAAGCAGCACAACCTGGGGCCCCAAGTGGCATGCTGCAGACGTGGAAAGCAGCCCAGGGGACGGGGGATCAGCAGGTGGAAGAGGAACCAGACAGTGAGGCAGGGGCGCGGCACTGTTCCAGGCGACGGGGAGCACCGCCCCGCGAGGGAGGCCGCCGGGACCGGGAACCCAGGCCAGCTGATACGACAACACTCTCCTGGTCAGTAGCTACTCAGAAGCACCACCCTGAAATGTCCCCGCTTCCTGGGCTGCCATAGTCACAACTATCACCTGCTGTGAGAACCACCATCTAAAAAGGTTCAGCTTTGCATCCTGGACACACTGCTACACTGTGACCCCAAAACACAAAAACAGAGGCTTCCCTCAGGAGAGTGCTTACATCTCTGACAGTTACTCTCTCCAACCTCATCCAGCGCGACGCATCTGAGTCTGCTTTCCTCTCCTCAGTTCGGCGGGTCGATCTAGCGGAGGAGATGACCCCGCTCACGCGCTCAGCTCTGTCGATGCATTACCCAACTGGGCAGGCCACCCTCTGGAGCACCCGCATCCCCCGCCGGCAGGGCCGCCCGGCCTCTTACCTGCCGCTGCATTTCTTCGATCTGTCTTCGGGGGATGCTCTGCAAAATGCCGTACACATCGGACAGCTTTTCTTCCGGCACAACCACAGACGCTCTGGGGGTGACAGCAGAATAGTCACTATACACACGGCCCTCCACACAAGCACCGCTGCTGCTCTAGGCCAACAGACTAACTCTTCCAATGGAAAATACAGCAAAACGATCTACAGGAGCAGTTCTCAATTACTGAGGGGTATGCAGTACAATCACTGAGGGGGCTTTCACAGAACCACTATTTATTAGAAGGTGACACTCACCTCTTCCAGTCCAGAACTTCAGAGAAAGGCAAAATATAGGAGTCTGCAATGACAACTGGGACACAGCCAGCACGTAAAACGTCACTCAGTACCGCCTGGCCCAGCCGAGCACCGCGAAGAACCACACAGAACGTGGCCTCCTGCAGGAACACAAGCAGAGGTCGGGGATCACAAACCAGTTTCGCTGACCCACTCACTCTGATCGCTGCAGACCACGAAGTTCTCCCGAGGGCTGAAGCCAAGCACTACCGAGACATCCTGACCGAAAATGTGAACAGATAAAAGCTCACACCAGGGGAACTTGAAAAGCCTATCTGGCCGCAATGCTTGGTATTTCCGCTCTTCAGTGTCACCTCAATGCTGCTACTGGTGGCATCTGAAATGTCCAGAGCCAACATCCAAGTCTTTCTCTAGGAACTCAGTAACGTGACCTCCCACCGCTGGGGTCCTTCCAGCCCTCATCTGCTAAGCAAACACACTGTGGTGCGGGGGCTGACGTCAGCCTACCTCACAGCAGAATTATTTGTCTGGGCATTTCAGGCTTTCTAGAGGACCTCCTAGAGGGAAGCTATCAACTCTCATCTTTCTACTCCTTGTGGCATCGACAGTGTGCTCTGTACATAGAAGATACCCATTTTGTGAATGCAGTGCCTCTGAAAACATACAGATGTGTTCTTCTTAGAACAATAAACAGAAAGCAAAGTCTCAAAAAATTGCTTCTCCCCTCCCTCCCCCAAGCCTAGTCCATGTGGGGACATTTCAGAAAACGGCGGATGTACCGGAGATCAAACAGTTGCAACAGGTAAGCCAAAATACGAAACGACCCTCTAACACTCAGTTTCTCCCACTGTTTGCCTCTTTGGGAGGAAAAAAAAAGATTAAACACACACACACACACACACACACACACACACACACATACACACACACTGTTTCATCTTTACAGCCAGAGAAAAGGAAAGCTCAGAAAAAAAGAAACTCAACTCCAGGGATACACAAGAAAGCAGCACGGGCCGAGGAAGAGCATCGGTCATGGCGCCTAGGGCTGCAGGGGGACAGCTCGGCCTGCCCTGAGGAGGCGGCATCCAGATGTGGACACACGTGCTGATAACCGTTTTTCCTGTCTAGACAAAGGTTACTATAAATACTCCTGCTCACATCACCACTGTTATCAGTCAGACATTCCAGAGGAGATGCAGCACTTTCTGAGAGAAAGTATTTTAACAATCTCAGCATGTGCCAGTTCTCTTTGAAGATTAAAAAAAAAAAAAAAAAGGATCACACCAGCTCCTTGCTATTTCTCCTTGAACTATTTTAAATATTTCAGGGAACAAAACTCACTTTCTCCTTTCCTAGCCCCCGTGCCCTTGGAATGTCAAGCATCCTGCTTATGCTTAAAATATCCCCCAAAGGACTGCTCTGCCCGGGAGGAGGGAAACAGTGCCACGGCCACGACTCAGGCAAAGGACATGCTGCCAGTAGGACACGGCAAGGGTAGCAAAACAGTACTAAAAAATGAAAACCTTCCGTTCCCAGCAAAAGCCGACTGCGGCCTTGTGGGCCCGCATGTCGGAGGATACAAGCTGCCCTCTTGGAGAAGGACATCTCTCTGGACGAGCTTATGGATACGCAGGTAAAAGTGAAACACGGTTGCGACTTCTCCACAAACCCCCGGCGGCTGTGACTCTGGAGCGCGACGACCGTCTGCTGGGAGCAGGAGCGCTCAGAGGCCAGGCAGCTCCGCATGCGCAGCAGGCCAGCCGCCGCCCCGGGGGGCCCGCGAGGCTGCCGGGGAGCAGGGCTCCGTTCTCGTCTCCCCCAGGTGTGGAGGACAAGGCCTTCTGCTGGGGCGCGCGCTGCCTCGGGAAGGGCCCTCTCGGGGCCCCAGACAGTGACTGCGGCCGCTCACCTGTAGCACCTGGGGGTACTCGTACACCTGGCGCTCGCGGCAGCGCCTGCGCACCGCAGGGACGCCCTCCGACAGGTTGGTGCACTTATCCAGGACCAACACCGCCTCCGCGTGTTTGGCCTGCAGGGCTTCCAGGTCTTCTCTGTACTCGGGGTGGACAGCCATCTGAGAGGACAGGAGGAAGTACCGCCGGGGACTGCAAGAGAACAAAAAGCGTGACTGGAACGTGGCCACCGGCCCGCTGGTCAAGGTATGACACACTCGGACACGAGACTTATGGCAGGAGGTGGGTTCTCACCGGTCTTCACATGTCCCGATTTTCTGGGCAACCGCGCTCTGCAGCGCTGCTCAGTATTGACAGTATTATGCACTGTAAGAACCTAAGGTCTGACTCGGTCACGTGCCCTCATGAAGATTTCACTGGGAGAAGTTCTTTAGGTTGTGAGGAAATGCTTGTAATATGCCAAGCTTGGAGAGCAAGCAATAAATCCGTATGTGCATGCGTGGAAAAGAGAGAAGCTGAGTGGCTATTTGGAAGAAACATCAACGTGTTACCATTAGTTATAGCTGAGGGGATCTAACGTGAAAAGGAACCGAGAGCTGGCTGTATCCTTCAAATCGGAAGAGAGGGAAAAAATGGGCAGTACCGGTGGTAAAACCGGAAGAGGAGAAGGATGGCTTCCGGCTGAATGGCCTCCTCAGCCTACGGAGGTGCTGCAGGGAGGAGAGCCCCCATCCTCAAGGCCATCCACACACAGGAAGACTGAATTGGTGCTGAGAATGAGGAGTGGGAAAAACTATCTTCACCAAAAGAGGGAACCAGTCTTAACATCTGGATAGCAAGGATGTCTAAAAAAAGATGGAGTGAAGAAAGGATTTCCACGGGTCTAGTGCCATTTAGATCTCCACAAGAGACAAACACACGAACATGAAGTTAGTAAGCCAGAAGTCGATGGGGAGTCCTGGGGGAGACCAGATGGTTAAGTAACTCTCCCCTGGAAGGCAAGATTCCCACAGGGCAGAGCGGTTACAGAGCATAAACACTATATAGGCTGAGGGACCACTAGCAATCACCATCAAAGAAGTGAATAACATAAAGCAGGTTCCAGGAGGAAGTGAAACACCCACTGGACCTAGAAGCAGTACTCACATGAATCCACCCCCCACTGGTCTGCACCAGGGGAAGTTCTGGGGGGCAGTACCTCTCACAGACAATGCCATCAGACAAGCTGATACGAGTCTGCACATAAGAAAGGACCAAAACCTATACTCTGTTTGTGACCCCATCTCTCTCTTCCTTTTTTCCTTTTTTTTTTTTCCTTGGCTTGAGAAAAAGCAATGGTAATTTTTTTTTTTTTTTTAAGTTTCTTAGACTTATTTGGAGGTTCTAGCTGGAGAACACCTTACCCATACATCCACGGCCAAAGAACCACCATTCTTTGACCGAAAAGGTCATCACGGTTTACCCAGCTCTAAGCTTCAGGTCCCAAACACACAGAGCAATGAGTGGAGAAGGGGAATGCTCTCCTTTCCAGCCAGCTCAGCTAGAGAAACTCCAGAAAGCACAGCAACACATCCCACAGCCAGATGGCCTTCGAATCCTCAGGACCCTTTCTTCTGGTAATTCCTTTAAGCGGCTGAACTACAAGCAAAAGGTACTTCCCTACCACAGTTAAGAAAGAAAGGGACGGGCACATTCCCTAAATCCTCACTGTCTAACAGCGAATAGCCACAGGAGGCCATTTAAATTAAACTAAAATTCAGTTCCTCTGTCACCCCAGCCACATTTCAAATTCTCAATGGCCATATGTGGCTAGGGCCTAACAGCAGAAATACAGATGGTCTCCCATCGCAGAAAGGTCTGCTTGATAGAGCTGCCCTTGGTGGTCACTCAGACCCAGACCACAGGGGAAAGGTAAGTGGAGATAAGAAAGACATGGAGTAGCGACCCACCGGGGAGTCAGTCTGGACCAGCTGTGCAGACCGGTTCCTCTCATCTTGGGCAATTTCCCCCGAAGTTACAATTTACTGAACAATATGCTGAATATTTACAGCTAAAGTAGTCCTTCTAGACACTGAAACAGACTCTTGGATTCTATTTCCAGCCCTGAGCCTCAGTAGTTTTTCTTTTGTAAGAGCATTAATTTACAGAGGGATGCCTAGGTGATGGAAAGATCACCTCGAAGTGAATATCATCTCCCTTCAAAGTATTTCTGCGATCAAACTTGCCTGTTTAAACAAGAGAAAGACTTACAGGCAAACTCACAAGACAGTCAGGGTTTAAAACCACCTTAACAATGAAAGCTATTTGGAAATGAAATAGACTGGGGTTTTTGTTTTTGTTTTTTTCAAGTTAGGGCTGAACTACCTTTAAAGGTCTTTTCAATTCCTAAGACGCTGGTTCTATGATGGATCTCATGGAGCACTGGTACCTGCTGGATGTTTCTGGAGACTTTCTCTTTAAGTAGAGCTGCTAGCATAAAGCTGGCGATGCTCCACACTGTCTAGAATAAGAACAGACACTCCAGTACCCAGGAGGGTGCCCCTGCAGAAGGGCGCAGATGGCTGGAGTTCTAGAGAGAACAGAGTGGTACTGCACTACTGCATGGCATGGGTGGGGCCAGAAATGGCCCAGCCGGAGTGCTGAAGCCTTTCTAGGGTGAAGGCGTCTACTTGGGAAAGAGCTGGGAGGTGGCCCAATGCAGGGTATGAGAGCCCTTGATGGGTACCCAAGGTTTCGGCACTGGGGGCAGGGGTAAAAGTAGCCATGGCAACCCAGGGGGACGCTGGAGAACAAATGAGGTTAGGAGGGCATGTGGGAATCCCAGGACAGTGTTAGAGCCTGGACTGGCTGAAAAGGGTACCATGTTGTGAGGAGGGTGAGAGCAATGGTACCAGCACCCTAGTATGGGGTGCTGGAACCCCAGAAGGCTTCGGACGATAACTGCTGGGGCGAGTGGAGAGAATACAGCAGCGGGAGCGCAATGTGGGGGATTCAGAGTCTGAGTGGGGGAGATGGAGGCAGGGGTGGCAGTGTTGGTTACGTGCAAGAGGGTTGAGCAAATAAGTAAAGATATTGAGGATAAATGGGAGCCAGATTTCTCACTGTCAGAGAACAGAGCTACAAATATGCAAAGGGAGAAAACCAGAACGCTCCTGCGGTGCCGGATGGATCTGCAGATGGTGATATGAACTCAGGTTTTCAATGTACACAGATAATATCAAGACTATCCATCTGCACAGATACAGAAAAAAATCCAGATGTTCACGTGCGGCGCCCGAAGATGCTCCTGGTAAAGAAGGACTCCGGCCGAGTCCCACTGGTGAGAAACAAAGTTCTACTGCAGATATTCAGCCGCCAGGATCCCTGGATCCCGACTCTACCGTTACTCCATTTTCCACACAAATGTGCAGATGTGCACAAGCGTCTAGAAACGTTCCCCCTGCTCGCACGCTCGTTCTCCCTGACCTGACAGATGGCTGATGGAGTGTGCCCATTTTAGTTTTAAGCAAACAAAACCGTAAGGTGGATTTGTTTTTCTTTTAAGGACTAAAATTACTAGCTAGGACTTTCATGTTTCCTCCCAGCAGCGCTGAAACCTAAGTTTAAGTAAAATCATGCTGAGAACTTGAAGTCTCCCTCAATAGCAACAGTGGTGAACTCCCAATTTAGTTCCTTTTGGAGAGACAATGACAAGAATTCCAGCTGAGACCAGCGCAGCTGTGGGAAGAAGCTATCAATAGCAACAATCCTCAGCTTCTCATTGAAAAAAGATTGAGAGAGATTTAAAATAAAAATAAAAACAAAGCTCTCACTACTCCGTGGAGCCCTCAAGAGATGTGGGAATTCCCTCAAAAAGCCACTCTCACAAAGAGCAACAAATCCAAAGGCCCGGCCAGAAGGTCACCCACCCTGCCTCCTCCCAAGTCCCTGGAAAGGGTGAGGAGTCTCGAGTCTGTCTTTACCCTTTTTTTCCCCCCTTTCTTCTTTTTCTTTTTTTCTTTCTTTCAGAGAGAGAGAAGTGCTGCTTCTGAAAGAAACACCATAACCTCAGGGCCAAACAGCAAGCCGGAGGGCAGCGGAGTGTGGGTCCAGCTGAGTTGTAGGAATCCACCGACCGGCCAGCAGAGGGAGGCTGGCGCCCAGGAAGCCTCCAGCCGCCGGCCCGCTCCCCGCAGATTTACTCTTCCTCCGCTCAGCTACTGGACGCAGAACTTCAGAGCCTGAGACCTTCAGTGATCCAGTTAGAGATCTTAATTTCAGTCTAATTATACGTAAAAAGTAGGGAGATTAAGTTACTAAGAAAATACCACCACCATGGCAGTTTAAATCTTTGAAAGAAATCTCCTGAAAATAATTTTTACTGTTCAGAGGCGGTTTGTTCTCCTCTGTTTTAACTGCATCTTTGCTTTTCAGTAGGTATTTTCCCTATGTCACATCTGAAGGGAAGGAGGAGTCCTAAAGCAATATAGGAGAGCCGGATTATGCTAGAGAGATTAGATAAGAAAGGGAGTAGAGTTCAAGCACTCTTAAAGAAAGGCCCAGGGGCAGCTAAGCTGCAGGCTCGGCCCTGACCCTCCCCGGCCCTGACCCTCTCCGGCTCCCTCACAGCCTCACCCGGGCTTCCTCCACCCGGCACCGCTCTCAGGGGGACCCCATATTCTCTGTTGCACAGTGGGCACTGCCGAGGTTTCGGGGCACCCCTGGCCTCCACCCTTTAGATGCCAGGAGCACTCCGTGCAGAACAGAGCTAACACACCAGGTCTGAGCGCTCTCCTTTGAAAGGCTGGCTCTTGGCTGGTGCATGGGAAATTCGGTTTTAGGGGAGTTCCTACCCTCCCCAGAACTGATAAGAGTGGCTTCTGTCCCCACACCGTCTGTACAAACAATACTACGGTTTATGTTGAACACCCTCTTTCCTTCTGGAAATCCGAAACGCTGGCACATGCCAAGCAGAGACTGCTCAAGATTATCTCCCGATGAAAACTGGGACTATGAGTCCCCTGGCAAGCAACAGTTCATACACGCTGTCATCACTCGTTGCTGGGGGAATTAAGCACATGCGGTGCGACTGTGTGACCGCACTGGGAGAGGACCTTTGATGCCTGCACCCAGTTTCCTTGGACTTCACCCCGTGTACCTTGTCCCTTTGCTGACTATGCTTTGTCCCCTTGTGCTTTAATAAATCATAGCCATGAATGTGACTATATGCTGAGTCCGGAGCTTCTTGGCAGATCATCGAAACTGGAGGCAGTCGTAGGGACCCCTGACACACACACACCCTAACTCACAACAGTCTGCATATTGCCAAATGTCCCTGGGGAGACAAAAATCAAGCCCTTCTCCTATTGAGAACCACCAGCCTAGCTATGCTTGGTCCTAATAGGCCTTCAATAAAGGTTTGATCTGAACTTCAGTGAACTGAATTAAACAATTTTCAGAACAACTTCGGGGGGGGGGGGGGAGCAAAAGGTTCAAAAACAACTTTCAAAAATCACACAACTGATTTAAATTTAAGTAAATGTTCACAGAAGGAGCAGGTAGAGAAAAAAAATCTTTTTTCTAAGTTCAACGGACTTTTCTCCACCATCGTAGTTTTATAATATCTATTATAATGTATTCATACTATAATATCTATTATATCTAGTGCTACGTAAATATGCCAAACTAAGATCCTAGATATGTGACAGAAACTTGTACCACCCTAAAGGGTACCAGCTGGGTTCACTCACACAGGTCGCCCTTTCTCATTACAGAAATCTAGTCTCAAAACAGCACTGGGGCTAAAATTAACAAGTCAGGAGACAAATGTTGGCGAAGATGCAGAGAAAGGGGAACCTCTTACACTGCTTGTGGGAATGCAAGCTGGTGCAGCCACTCTGGGAAACAGTATGGAAGTTCCTCAAAAAGTTAAAAATAGAGCTACTCTACAACCCAACAATTACACTACTAGGTATTTTATCCAAAGGATACAAAAATACTGATTTGAAGGGGTACATGCACCCCAATGTTTATAGCAGCAAGGTCCACAACAGCCAAACTATGGAAAGAGCCTAGATATCCATCAACAGATGAATGGATAAAGAAAATGTGATATATATATATATATATATATATATATATATATATACACACAATGGAATACTATGCAGCCATCAAAAAAATGAAATCTTGCCATTTGCAACGATGTGGATGGAACTAAAGGGTATTACACTGAGTGAAGTAAGTCAATCAGAGAAAGACAATCATATGATCTCACTCATACGTGGAATTTAAGAAACAAAACAGAGGAGCATAGGGGAAGGGAGGGAAAAATAAAACAAGATGAAATCAGAGAGGGAGACAAACCGTAAGAGACTCTTAGCTACAGGAAACAAACTGTTGCTAGAAAGGAAGGGGTTAGGAGGGATGGGGTCACTGGGTGATGGGCATTAAGGAGGGCACGTGATGTAATGAGCACTGGGTGTTATATTCAACTGATGAATCACTGACCTCTACCTCTGAACCTAATAATATACTATATGTTAATTAACTGAATTTAAATTAAAAATTTTTAATTAAAAAAAAAACCACAGCATTGAACTATATCCTTTTCTCCAGTCTCTTCTGTAAGAATTATTTTGTATTTTCATCTTGATGATCAAAAGAAAAATAGCATAGCCATATTTTTGTTCATATTTAATGATAAATACTGCTAAGAGCTTTTCGATGTCCAAGTTTGTATTTAGTGGGCTAATGGGAAGTGAGGAAGACTTAAAATGTAAATCATGTACAACAAGCACAGTAAAATGCTAACTGCAGTACCTAAGTGATGGGTATACACATATTCACTGTGCAGTCAAATTTTTTAAACACTGCTGTCTGGCTTTAAGATTTTTATAATAAAATGGTGGGGAAAAAATCTACCAGATGAAGATAAACAATATCACAATATGCTAAAGGGAAGCTCCCTAGTCACTCAAACAGAAAAAGTGGTAGAGAGAAGTACATCATCACTCCACAGGCAAACAGTATAGGCATGCCAAACCCCTAAAGCCATAATTAACTCTATACTCACCTTAAAAGACACAATCCAGTTTCAAAGAAAAAGCCTCAGCTATCATATTGTTAATGTGCATATTATTAGTTTTGTAGATTTGTTTGCATTTAATTTGTAAAGCTGTTTTAACTTTGAAGTCATATAAGCACAAAGAGTTTAAATTGTTTTTTATCTGTACTTATTCAAGTTGCATTATTTAAAAAGTAATCAAAATGCAAGGAACCTTGAACAGACCAAAAGAAACAAAAAACAAAATCTTAAAGAACAAAATTGGGGACACCTGGGTGGCTCAGTCGGTTAAGCGTCGTCTTTGGCTTGGGTCATGATCCCAGGGTCGTGGGATCGAGTCCCATATCGGGCTCCCTGCTCAGTGGGGAGCCTGCTTCTCCCTCTGCCTGCTGCTCCCCTTGCTTGTGTGTGCTCTCCCTCTCTCTCGATCTGACAAACAAATAAATAAAATCTTAAAAAAAAAAAAAAGAACAAAATTGGAGGACTCACGTTACCAATTTCAAAACTTACTACAAAGCTACAGTAATCAAGACAGTGTGGTACTAGCATAAGGGCAGACATACACACCAATGGAACAGAACTGGGAGTCCAGAAATAAGCCTATATACCTGTGGCCAGTTGATTTTCAACAAGAATGTGAAGATCATTCAATGGGAAAAGAACAGTCTTTGCAACGAGTGTTGCTAACACAACTGGATATCCACAGGTAAAAGAATGACGTTAGACCCCTACTTCACACCACATAAAAAAAATTAACTCAAAATAGGGGCGTCTGGGTGGCTTAGTCGGTTAAGTATCTGACTTTTGGTTTCAGCTCAGGTCATGATCTCATGGGTCCTGAGCTCAAGCCCCGCATGTGGCTCCGTGCTCAGCAGGGAGCTGAAGATTCTCTTCTCCCCCTGCCCCTCCCCTGACTCCGGCTCTCTCTCTTTTTCTAAAATAAATAAATAAATATTTTTAAAATTGACTCAAAATAGACCAAAAACCAAAATGTAAGAGCTAAAATTGTAAAATTCTGAAAAGAAACCACAGATTTAAATTTTGTGATCTGGGATTAGTCAAGGATTTCTTATATATGACACCCAAAGTACAAGCAACCAAAGGAAAAATAGATAAATCAGACTTCATCAAAAGGAGAAACTTTTGTGCATCAAAGGACACCATCAAGATAGTGAAAAGACAACCTACAGGATGGGAGAAACTATTTGCAAATCATATAACTGATAAGCATCTAGTAAGTAAAATATATAAAGAATTCTTACAACTCAACAAAAACAAAATCCAATATAAGAAAAAAAAGGGTAGATGACAAATAGCCAAAGCAACCTGAAAAAGAAAAACAAAACTGGAGGCATCACAATTCCTGATTTCAAGCTCTATTACAAAGCTGTAGTCATCAAGACAGTATGGTACAGGCACAAAAACAGACACACAATCAATGAAACAGAATAGAAAACCCAGAAATGGACCCACAACTCTATGGCCAACTCATCCTTGACAAAGCAGAAAAGAATATCCAATGGAAAAGACAGTCTCTTCAACAAATAGTGTTGGGAAAACTGGACAGTCACACGCAGAAGAATGAAACGGGACCGCTTTCTTACACCATACACAAAAATAAATTCAAAATGGATTAAAGACCTAAATGTGAGACAGGAATCCATCAAACTCCTAGAGGAGAACACAGGAAGCAACCTCTTAGACCTTGGCCATAGCAACTTCTTACTGGACACGTCGTCAGAGGCAAGAGAAACAAAAGCAAAAATGAACTACTGGGCCTTCCTCCAGATAAAAAGCTTCTGCACAGCAAAGGAAACAATCAACAAAACTAAAAGGCAACCTATGGAATGGGATAAGATATGGAGTCACTGGGTGATGGGCATTAAGGAGGGCACGTGATGTAATGAGCATGTGATGTAATGAGCATGTCCAATAAAGGGTTAGTGTCCAAAATCTATAAAGAACTTATCAAACTCAACACCCAAAAAACAAAAAAATCCAGTCCAGAAATGGGCAGAAGACATGAACAAACATTTCCTCAAGGACATAGAAATGGCTAACTCTCTCTCTCCCCCCTCCCTAAAATAAATAAATAAATCTTTAAAAAAATAAAAAATAAATAAACCCACTGAAGTATATACTTTAAAAGAGTAAATTTTATGGCAAATGAATTACATCTCAATTTAAAAAATATCAAAAGAACAAAACAAAAAGTCAATTCTGGGAGTCCACTAACAGAAAAATCCAGAAAGTTGATCTAGGCAATAAGTTCATGAACTATTATTAGTCTTTCTTTGTACTTGCCTAACGGCAGAAAAATGTTTCAATCTCACCTTATCTAAATAACAAAATTTGCTACATCTAAAGTAGGTTCCAGAATTTGGTCACCAGGCTACACAGTACGACACACGTACACAGGAGAGAAATGTCTTCACTTTGGAAAAGTTCTCTTATTTCTCAAAGAATCCATAAAGGCTTCTAAAGGGAAGTTTGGGATGCTTTGCAAACTATTTCTTTAAGACTCATTTCTGAGACCAAATGCTATGTATGGATTTTTGAATCTCACCCGGAGTGATATTTCTAGTGTGGCAATATACAAATCAGTACAAATATATACAATATACAAAACCTTCATACATGAGCACACGGCACACAAGAATACCATCATCATCATCATCATGTCTGTTTAAAGCTTATTGAGATTCTCACCATGAATTAGCGCAATTTCAAACAGACTACATCAAAAAAGGCTAGACAAAATGCCCTGCACATCCATGCTGTCAGCCCTTTTCATTTATTCACTCACATGTCAACAATATGAACCAATCATGTGATAGGCACAGCCAACATGGCTGTTAAAAAACAGACCTGGGGGGGTAACTGGGGGGCTCAGTCGGTTAAGTGTCTGCCTTCGGCTCAGGTCATGATCCCAGTCCTGAGATCGAGCCCTGCATTGGGTTCCCTGCTCAGCAGGAAGCCTGCTTCTTCTTCTCCCTCTGTCCATACTCCTGCTCTGTCTCTCTCTCAATTTAATTTAAAAAAAAAACAAAAAACAGAAAACCAGAAAAACAGACCTGGCACCAGCCTTACCACAAAATCCAAAACCCCAAGCAAAGAGGCTGTGAGCAGGTCATCACAACGTGGCCCGGTGACTAACATGGTAGGAGAAGTGGAGGCTGCCATGGGGGCATAAAGCAGAAGAACCACTCCGGGGGCTGGCAAAGTGCCCCTAGAGCGAGAAGCACTCGAGTTCGAACATAAAGGACAAGCAGGTCATCGGTCTGATGAAAATGAGGAAGAAGACTTCCAGACTGTGGAAAGTATTTGCAGCCCCGAAAAAACTGAGAGAGCAATGCTCATTCTAAAAACTAAAAGGGAAGCAGGGGAAGCTAGAGATGGAAAGAATGGTCATGTGCCAGAGGGTCTTGAAAGACATTTTAAGGGTCTGGGCTTTATTGGAAGGGAAATGGGAAATCAGTAACAATCAGGTGGGCTGGGGGCAGAGGAGATGGAAAAGAAGGCAGATCTGAGAAATATTCAGGAGGGACAATCAAAAGGACGTACTCGTCTGGTACAGGAAGTGAGAGAGAGGAGGAGTTAAGGACATCTCAGGGATTCCAGACTTGGAAAGCTGGGTAGACGGCACCATCCACTCACTGAGCCAGAGAAAACTGAAGGATAAGCAGGGCTGGGGTGGGGTGGGGCAGATGGCAGACTCCAAGCCCCGGGCCTGTAACCGAGGCTTCAGCCCCAGGGACACCCGCCACGCAGCTCCTCGTCGGCACCTCACCGCGCTCCCCTTACCCCGGTCCTTTCTCCGGAAGGTCCACCTCCGCCGACAGCGGACTGTACACGGGAATGCTGACATCATAGCCTTGCCGGTAAGTCCACGTAGAAAAGCCACCACCAGCCAACAGAGCCCTGAAAGCAGAGGGTTTTGTCAAACGACGAGAAAGAAAGGTCTTCATTCTGGTAAGCTCGGTGGGAAGGGAGAGGAGTGACCGGGTCAATAATAACACCAGCAGAGGCCTGTCTCCGAAGACGTCGTGCTCCGTGCTTCGCATCCAACACCTCCGGGACATCAGCCGCATGCGGTCCCCAAGTGAGCAGCCTTCTTCTGGGCTCCTAAGCGGTCTTCCCTTCTTTTCCATTTTTTAAAAACACATCACAGCCCAGAGGCCGCCCTGTGAACAGCCCCTCTGCGACCTTCTTCAGACCCCTTCACCTCTTCCCAGTGTCCTACCCACTCTGCAACACTCACACCAGTGGCAACAGACGACAGGTCGGCACGGGAGGCCTGGCTGGGGCAGTCGCTCACCGACCCTCTGGCCCGAATCTCAGGCAACAATGGTCACAGAAAGCAGCGGTGACAGCAAAGTATCTCATCCCGCGCCGCGCACAGTCCCCCCCACCCCCCGCCCTGGGCAGGTCTCTCCGGTGTTGTCCCAGAGCTGCATGGGACTCGTGTGGCCTCCACTGCAGCACCTCAGTCCCCGTACCGGAAGCAGGAACCCAGGATCGGACCGCCGGTGCCTCGCCTGCATTTCGCACGCCCTAGCTTTCATTCTCCCTAATCAGAAAGCTGTGAACATACTGTTTTAATTGGATCCAGCAAGTAGTACAGTGACACCTCATCAGAGAGAGGAAGCAGGTGTAGATCACACCACTTTTACTGTTATTCTGTCCCCAGGGCCCAGATCCATCAAAATCACTTACTGGGGCAGAGTTCTGCCAGGTCCATGCATCACACAGTCTGAGCCAAAATGTCTGAACTGAGAAACCACATTTTTTGCAATATTGATTGCTACCAATCCTCTCCCTGCCCTGATGACAACCTACGTTCCCTTCGAACATGACCAGTTTAAGATCAAAGATTTTCCAACTACCCCTGGAAATCCCAATCTGTTTGTTTAAGCTTTATGAAACCCAGAATTGGTTACTGAGGTAATGTGCAGGCTAAAAACCTCTCCGGCTGCCAGTCTACTCTGTAAAACTCAGCGACTCTCCTTACTAACCAACATACGGTCTTACTTTTCCTGATTAGCATTCAGCAGTGAATCCATCCACCATGAATTTGGGCCGATTCCATGGCAGCAAGCAGGCTGCAGGAGACCCTGTGACCTCTGTGCGAAGAAACAAACACGGATCCAATACACAGGCACCAGGCAGTCCCGGGGAGCCAGGGTGGGGGGGTGATTAGGCATTACACCTGGAGCCTCAGAGGAGAGGGGAACGCGCATGGGGCAAGAAAGGAAGCAGGGGCGCCTCACACCGACTTGTACTCTGTTCCAGGAGAGTAGGGTGGGGGTTATGCACTGGTAGGAGAAAAGCACCCAAACTGAAGCATGTCTTATGTGACAGATCATACACTCGAGATCTCCACTTGTGACCTCGGCAAGAGCCGGGACCGCGATTAGCTAAAAAGACCTCACCCCAGCCCCGCTACTGGTAAGACTTCGACTCCAAGTCCCTGTATCTTCTTCTGCCAAGAACTCCATAACATGATAATGGAGACGACAGTGCGAGCTTCCCTGGCTCTACAGAACACGTGATTTGCGTTGAGCAAAAAGTGCATTTCTGAAAAGCACATTCTGTGTTCCTGTTATGTATCCCCAAATCAGAGAGCAGCTCCAAAGCTGCAAGAGACTGAATAGAAAGCTTGCAGCTAAAAAAGCATTAATCTGATGATCGGACTTATGCCAGGTCAAGAGTTATGTCACTCGAAGTGTCCTCCAGCATTTTTAGCACGTCGCAGCCCTTCCTGACGCCAGGACAGGTCCTCTGTCATGGAGAGCTCGGCAAGGCCTCACGCACTGCACCGCCCCTGCCCAGCCCGGGCCGTCCTCAGATGTTCTCCCAGCCCTCCTCCCATCTGAGTGTCCACAGGGCCCAAACACAGTTCGTCTGCAAGCTCGTCCTTTGCTTTCTTTTGAACCATGCAAGCAATTAGGCCTGCAAGTTCCTCAAATATAAAGCTTCAAATTTTGCAAAAAAAAAAAAAGCTGACCAATTATGTTAGTCATCCTTATTTGTTTACTGAATCAAACAAACTATAAAAAAAAAATGTATGAGACACGTAAATCTAAACAATGGCTAGACATTTGGTGATATTAGATTCCTATAAATTTTTTAGGTTTGAAAATAGTAGTATAGTTCTATTTTTAAAAAATCGTTTATCGTGGAGAGATTCAAATGGAAATATTTACAGGTGTAATGATATGTTATCTGGGATTTGCTTCTAGATAACCTGGTGGGGGGTGGGTAGGAGTACAAATGAATGGAGACCAGCCCTGAGTTGATAATTACCAAAGCTGGACAAAGGGACATGAGTTCACCATACTAATCTTTTATACAGGTTTGAAATTCTCCACAACAAGTTAAATAAAACCCGCACGAAGTAGAAATCTGTGAGAGATATATGCAAAGAAACAATAATAAAAATCCGGCGTAATAATAATATTACACAACATATATAAGAAAACAAAGACTGGTAAAGTAAGGCATTGAAGAGGTATAATTTGCTCCCACTTAAAATGGGTGTGTGTGTGTGTGTTTATACACAGACATATGCACGCACATATCTATACATGTTTGCAATAAATCCATAGAAAAAAGTCTAGAAAAATACATAGTATTTGAGGACAGTGATTACCTTTCAGTAAGGGAATGAAAATAGAGGAGGGTTTGAAGCATATGTTTATATTTTACTCTTTATATGCTTGCACATTGTTGCAATCTTGTACAAAGAAAGTATACTCGTGTCATGTGTAGGATTTTTAAAAATTGGAAGAAAAGTAAAAATAGATTTAGGCAGCACAAAAGATATATATGGTGAGCAGACATTTCCTTCTGTCCTGATCCTTTCATCTCCCCGAGTAAAATCATTCTCAAGCAATCACACCTATGATCCTAGACTAAAGCAGACCCTTGAAGCAGTCTAGTCTAGCCTGCCTGCTTTCTAATTTCCAAATAATCCAATAGGCAGTTCCTGCCTCCTTTGAATCCAGGAACAAGAACAAATGATAAGAAAAACACACAAAAAATCTACTCTTCCTTCCAATCAGAAGACCACCTAGGTTTCAAAATGAAATTTCCCACATGCGCAGATAAAGGAGGACTACACAGTGATTCATTACTTGCTATAGGATTGCCTATAATCACTTACAAAAATACATGCACAGGGAAAAAGATTTAACCTTCCTGATCCTTAACCTAAGCACCAGCAAGAACTCAAAGTTCTGCCTGACTACTTGACACTTTTCCACAGAGAAATGAAACTCCATTTAACATGTGCACTTGATAAAAATAAAATCCTTCTCCCATGCAAATACATATACCAAAATGTCAGCAAAAAGTGAAATGTCCCAAACAGAAATAAGCCCTTCTCAAAATAAACCCAGAACAGCAGGTGAAGACACAGCATTCCTAACAGCTTTTTCTTCCCTTCTCTGTCCCCTGAAGTAGTTCACTTTCCGAGCAACCAAATCCATAAAACAGTAGCCCACTCAGGAACGCTGGGGCTGACAGCCAAACCTGGGCTCCCCTTGCGTTTAGCTGGTTTCTGTAGAATTGTGTGGCCTGACTGCCCTCTACCGACCAGAACGCTTTCTACACCAAAGGTGAGAGGGGGTCCTGGAGCGCAGGTCTCTTCTAGTGATAATTGTATTTCCAGATGGAAACACAACACTGACCCTACATAATTACTTAAGGCAAAGAGGGCTTGGATTTAATCTTCCAGGGAAAAGTAGTACCAAGCGCAGACTTTCATAAATGATGGTGTCAGCCTTTAGTGAGCTGAGAACAACGCGGGCCTCAGGCTACTCTCTAACCAATAACAGTGATTTTAAGAGTGAAACATCAACTGTAATAAAATGACTTATGAGTGAGTTCTGATGGCAGCTCACAACACTGCTGTACCCTGAGTATTGCCTGGGACCCCTATCTTGGGCCTCACTCTTCTGCTTTCCTCAAACCCTTGAACCCAGTACTAGGAGAGGAACCGCAGCCCCTTCCCGAGCCTCCTGGGAAGCCTCCAGCCCAAGCAGTTCAGTTGGTGTGGAAAGGGCTGGTAATCAGAGTGAGCAGACTCAGAATCATAATCCCACGATCCCAACCACCCCACACCACACGTGCTGTTTGGAAGGTTCCGTTAGGAAGAGAGGAAGGAAAGAAGTGGGTGGGGGGCAGGAGGGAAGGGAAGGGAGGACGGAAGGAAGGACCCCACTGATGGAGGCAATGTTGAGTAAATGAACCAGAGTGCCCTCATTCCCCCGACATGACAGGCTGTGGGTGTCACTGTCACACCTCTGTGCCCCTTCCCACAGCAAGCTGCGGTTCTACTTTTCGTAAATGCTCCCAAATTTGGACAGAGCCGACACAAGGCATGAACTGGACCTTCGGGTGGGGGTGCTGCACTAAGGAGAGCAAAACCCAGACTGAGAAAAAAAGATGGTTTTTTTAAAACGCTGTGCTACAACATAAGCTCTAGTTGGTGCTCCGCAAAAGGTTTAAGCAGGTCCGGTCTCACTATGTCTGTGTCTCAAGGAGGGAAATGCGTAGGACAACATTTTTATTTTAACAAACAATTCCGATTACACAGTCTGTCCCACTAGGCTTAGAAATAGGACTTCTCATGAAAGAAAGGGTCTTGCATTTCCTTAATCCTCAGAACCCCATCGCAGGGACAACCCCGAATACACTTACCTGTCTCTGGGGACATCCAGAGCCGTGTTGTAATCTGGGGGACCTCCAGGCAGCATGTTGAACAGCAGGTGGTTTGTACCTCGATCCCACCTAGTAAGAAATGAAACATGCACGGGAATTCACATGTCAACTACGAAGAGACAGAAACAAGAGTCAGTTACTGGATGACAAGCAGCAAGTATCCCCTACCCTAAACAGGGCCACTTCTTAGGGCTGCACGGAGAATTCCTAGAAATCCCAAGAGTACACCAGACACTAGTCTGGCTCCTCGAAAGAAAAAACATGTGGATGTGTACTTGGAGCTCGGCCACTACAGGTGTGCCTGTGACAATGACAACCTGAAAACGATCTGAATGTTCACCACTTGGTTAAAGAAACAAAAAAAGGAATACAGAAGGCTGCTTGAGTACATCAAAGAACACGTGTAAAATGAAAGGCTATACAACCCTTAAAATTATATAGTAAATGAATACGAAATTATCTGAAAAAATATTCGTAACGTATTAAGGAAAAAAAGCAGCCCAAGAGTATAGAATGTGTAATTCCATTTTTGATGAAACATATATGTACACGTGCATATGCATATACGTCACACAAAAATGTATATACACACGCATACATTTTATAAAACAAAAACGGCTGGGAAGCCACATCACGGAGGCAGCATCATGAAACGAATCTCACATGCTACTTCTTGCTTGCTTGTATTTTCAGACTTTTTACAGTGAACATGTAGTATTCTGGAAGTCATAAGGGGTGGGGGGGGAGATTTCAAGAGAACAGGAAAGCTGTGGGAAGATGAGCCATCCTTAGACTTTAAACTCGAAGGCGGTGGGAGCCCCCAGTGACAGCGCGGCTGGCCAAGCGCTTTTCAGCGGTGCAGAGGCGAGGGGCTTCTGGCCCTGGCTTCGTGCTCCAATACGGTCATGCACACACAGGCCCTCCCACGAGGAAGGAGACAGCAGCTGGAGGCCGGCTCCCACGGAGAACCATGCCCTCTGCCCGTCCTCCCCTTGGGCTCCCCGAAGGCCCTGGCTCCCGTGTGCGAACGTGCTCCGTACCTAGAGAGCTGGGCCAGCGCCTGTGCGGTCTCCTTAACGCGGAGCGTGTTCTGGTTAAGTACGTCGATGGACGGGACAAACAGGCAGGCCCGGCTGATGTCGTCAGTATAGTAGTCGCTGTCGGAGATGGCCGTGAGCAGCTCGTTGTACTCCCGGGAGATGGTGCTGCTGACCGGGACACCAGAGTCATCCACATACTTTTTCAGAGAGTAGATATACACCTTGATTTTGTTCTTGGGGTTGAAGCCACAGCGGTAGACATCAAAGCACGTGTGCATTCTGCAGCTGAGATCGCCGCGCTCGGGGAGGGGACTACCGGCTGGCAGCCTGACCACGGGCACGTCGCGGACGCTGCGCTTCTCTACGTTCCAGTCACTGGAGGGCTCGATGGAATGGGGCCAGAACTGAAACATGCCGGTGGCAATGAGGCCCAGCAGGACGATGGAGAAGAGGGTGATGTAGTAGATTCGGTGCTTGGTCTTCATTCTTGGGATGAGGGCAGGACCCCGGGTATTGTACTTGACCGACGCACACATAATGACACAGACAGCCTCGTCCTCCCACTCCTGGTTCCGGGGGGGAGACACAAGAAAAGTGAAGCAGTCAGGGGAGCAAGCGACCCCTGAAGGGACTATTTGACTCTCAGCATACCTATTTCTTTCCCTGAAGCAGTTTGAGGAAATAATGAAAAGGGATTTTTGACCCTTCTTGTAAATACATACAAACATATATTTGTGTATTAAATGTGTGCTACATGCCATATCTCATGTCTAATACTGTAATACTAAATACAAATGTTGATAAGTGTAACTACATCCTATAAATATATATTAGATGAAAGCATAAGTCATAAATATGTGGGGCCTAGGAAGATGGGTGCTGACCAAGGAAGAAAATCAAAAGTAGAATAAAAATAGTTCTTTTGTTTTGTTTTGCTTTTAAACACTTGGATAACATATGGGGCACTTGGGTGGCTCGGTCGGTTGAGCTTCTGACTCTTGGTTTCGGCTCCGGTCATGATCTCAGGGTCGTGGGATCGAGCCCCACGGGCTCCACGTTCAGCAGGGAGTCTACTTGAGATTGTCTCTCTGCCCCTCCCCCCACTCTCTAAATAAATAAAAATCTAAAAAAAAAAAAAAAAAACACTTGCCTAACTTAAACTGATGCTTCAACTGGACAAACTGATTCTTGCTATTCTAAAATCTGTCTTCCTTCACTTACTCAGTCAACCCTGTGAGGAGTGAGCACCGACCACGCACTATGCAAGAAACGAGGACGAAAGCAAAGACTCCACCTTACGGGAACTTATATTCTACTGAAGGAGGTAAGACAAAGCTATGACAAAACGCAAAATGTAGAAATATCACTAGGAAAGTATCAATACAGTACCAAGGACTATTAGGCTAGATTACTCTTTAATCTTTAAATAAAATATGGTGATGTTTCAGAATAGAGGTGACAAATTGACACATTCAGATGGAAGGAAGGAATGAAGAAAAGCATAGGGAGATAGGGAGGAAGGGAAAGAAAGGTCGATATGGCGGATCAGTTTCCAAAGACTGATGCCAACAATTCCTCACATCTTTGAATGTGCGTGCCACTTTTCTAATCAAAAGGTAGAATCTATTTCTCTTCCCCCTGAATCTGGGCTAGCCTTGTGACTTGCTCTGACTGGGAGAATGTGGCAGAAGTGACATTCTCAGGCTTTTGGGCTCAGGCCTTAAGAGACCGGTAGCTGCTGCTCTTGTCCTCTGGGAACCCGGCGGCTATGCCACCAGGAAGCTGGGCTCCCAGCTGAAGGTAACCTCATGGAGGCCCCAACAGAAAATGAATAAAACACACACGAACCATCTCCAGCAAGTTCTGCACCGAATGCAGAATCCTGAGCAAATACGTGGTAGTTATCGTTGTTTAGGTCACTAAATTTTGGGTTGGTTTGTTTTCCATCAATACCCAAATGGAACAGCCAATAAGCATCTCTGACTGATAAAAGAAACTTCTTAGTCCTCATCTCAAAATACGGACTTTCCCTGTAGATCACAACTTAAGATCCTTACCAAACAAGCCTGCTCCATTGGATGCCTGGATACCGTGTGGGGAGGGCAGAGCCATGGGACTGTCCCACGTGTCACAGACTCGCCGTGTCACTGAGGTAAGCTGCCTGGGCAAGCCACATGTCAAAGTCCCAACCTACAAAATGGTCTCATTCTACTCACTGGTCTTTCAGAAAAGCTATTAATAAAAAGGGAAATAACTGAAAAGTTCACAGACCATCTTCAAGGTTAGCAACCATTCTTACTTTGGCTAAATGGCGCTCTCCCCCCATCACTGCCCACACCGCCTAGCTGGCGGGGTACTGACACGCCTTGAATGTTGCAATCGCACCAGCTTTGGAGGCAAAATGTAAACCGTAATGAAAGATTTCAACTTGTACCTCTTGCAACCATCAGTTGGAACATAAGAAATTTGTTTGTCACAAACTAATGCATGAAGGTACATACATTTTTAAGGTTAAAAATCATCATCTTTGGGGAACATACATCAGCCATTCACATATGCTCATAGATTCCAGGACAGAAATATGGGCATGAGAGCCATTTCCCTTTTTCTATCATTCTAACAACCAGCTTGCTCCTCGCCTCCCCCCCCCCCCCGGAGCTTTCTTGACGCGCTCTGTTTCTCTGTGGGAGCCAAGAGATAGGAAGCCTCAGGACAAATGCACGCAAGGAGCTGCCCGCTCCACGGCTACGAGTCCAAACCCCCCAACAGGCTCTCCAGGTACACTGATCCCCTGGATTGGTGGTTCTCACACCCAAAGGGCGAGCATCACAGGGGCAACTTGTTAAACCAGAGTCCTTGGCCCCAGTGCCGCAGGTGTGTCCTAGCCCGTCTAAAATAGGGCCACAGAGGGGGTGCCTGGGTGGCTCAGTCGTTAAGCGTCTATCTTCAGCTCAGGTCATGATCCCAGGGTCCTGAGATCGAGCCCCACATCAGGCTCCCTGCTCAGCGGGGAGCCTGTTTCTCCCTCTGCCTACTCCCCCTACTTGTGCTGTCTCTCTCTCTGTCTCCCTGTCAAATAAATAAAATCTTAAAAATAAAATAAAATAGGGCCACAGAATGTGGCATTTTAGCAGGCTCCTCAGTGTTTATTTTGTGCCATCTGGTTTGAAATCTTAACTGAAATTAGACAAATTACCTTTTAACACAGTGGCTTTCAAACTTTTTTAACTAAAACCTACAATAAGAAATACTTTTTATATTGTGACCCAATACAGACACAGGTGTGTGCGTTTGTATTTTAAATAAAAGTTTCCCAGAGGCCCCTGTGTGGCTCAGTTGGTTGGGCAGCTGACTCTTGATTTCAGCAGAGGTCCTGAGATGGAGCCCATGTCAGGCTCTGTGCTCAGCGGGGAGTCTGCTTCAGGATTCTCTCTCCCTCTGCCCCCACCCCCACTCGCACGCACACGCGCATGCTCTCTCTAAAAATAAATACATCTTTTTTAAAAAAAATTTTTAATTAAAAATAAAAGCTTTGGGGCGCTTAGGCGGCTCAGTGGGTTAAAGCCTCTGCCTTCGGCTCAGGTCATGATCTCAGGGTCCTGGGATCGAGCCCCGCATCGGGCTCTCCGCTCAGCGGGGAGCCTGCTTCCCCCTCTCTCTCTCTGCCTGCCTCTCTGCCTACTTGTGCTCTCTCTCTGTCAAATAAGTAAATAAAATCTTAAAAAAAAAAAAAAGAACAGAGATCTTTATGACTTCTGGGCAGAGAATGATTTCTAAAACAAAATACAAGAAGTGCAAACCATAAAAAGGTAAAGTGATAAATTCTGTGTTACAACTAAGAAATTTTGTTCATCAAAAAACACCATATGGAAGTAAAAAGACAATCAGTAAGCTAGGAGAGACCTGCCATCCGTATAACCGACAAGGACTAACAACACGAATAAAGACTGCCTACAAAACAATAAAAACAAAGAACAACAAAACGAACAAAAAGGAGAAAACCAGACAGAAGACTTAAGCAGGGATTTCCCAGGAGAGGACATAAAATCGGTAGAGCAACATTTGAAAACAACAGTTAGTCTCGTCAATGGTCAGTGAACGTGTAACGACGATGAGACCCCGTAGGGCCGCCGTCGCAAGGAAGCGGAAGAGGTCCACCACCACCGGGCGTGGGCGGGGCCGGGAGCCACCGACCTCCGCTGGCAGGGGTACAAGCAGGCTCGAGAGTCCCCAGTGGTCAGCAGAAAGGCTGGTGGGGCTGGTGCCCCTACGTTAGAGTCCCAGGCATCACACTGCACTCCCTACTTGTCACACTTTGGTCCCCCTGGCCCCCCCACGAAAAGAGCTAGAGATAAGGGTGGAGGCGCAGGGAGTTTCCTTACTTGGGAGGTGACCTCAGAACGCCAGAGTAGCCAGCAAGGAGAGGGAGACACGGAACCAGGGACAGCCAGTAAGGAGGGCAACAGCGGCTCCCAGGAGTCCAAGGAAGTCTCGAAGGACCACGAGACCTTGTCCCTCGGAAGGATGAGAGGCTAAGGCACTGATCGCCCAGCTCCCGCCCACTATTGCTCCAGGTGGTCCGTACTGGTGCGAGCTCACACTCTATCAACAACCCTCAAAGGTGGGGATCTTCTCCTGTCCCCGAGGTACCGTTAGTCTGATGAAGAGCAGCAGTTCCCGAGGAAGGACTAGGTGAGCGCCTGTCTGTACTTGAAGGGCTGTTGCAAAGTCCTCTTCAGAGACACGCAGCGCCCCCCCCCTCCAATCCTCGGGATATGGGTCTGAGCTCCTAGCTGAAAACTGGGGGTGAACAGTGATTTTTCCATTGTGACAGCTGACATCAGCCTTCTACTTGCCTACTCTTGGTTTTTTTTTTTCTGGTCATACAAGTCAAGCAATACTTTAGCTGCCCGTCCATACTGCCCTTAAGGATACTATACTCTGTTAGCATCGCCATGCATCAGGACACGCCGGCTGCATGCCGGCTGCAAGTCATCGGCCATCGTGCGGACCGTGTCCACCACGCCGCTGACGGTCAGCGCCACCCAGCCTCCACTATTCCAGAATCCTACCACCCTCACAGATACTTGGGAACCCAGTTCCACGATCAGATCTGAAGTCAGTTCTGGCCTACGGGGGGCAGTCCGCACGGAGCTTCTCAAAGACGCTGGCCTCCAGAGGGCATTCCATGTTAATTCCAGAATGAAAGGAGGGACCCCTCCCGGGACCACGGGCAGGTGTACATCTCTGGCCTCAGATAATAAGTGTATTTCAACCTCCACCTCCCTATATCTCTGATCCCTTCCGCAACACTCTCCCAAGACAGCTCTGGCATCTCCACCTCACTTCCTGCAGCCCAGCCACTACTGACATCTCAAGCCAGATCGTCCTTGTCTGTGGGGAGCCAGAAAGAACCCCCAGTTTTGACAATCAAAAACACATCCAGACATTGCCAAATATCCCCTGGGGAGGCAAAATCACCCCTACCTGAGAACCAGTGGTACAGATCATGGTCATGTCCGAGTTCCAAGGAATCTGTCCAGCAGCATATCAGGACTGGCCCAAGTTGCTCTTGCAAGATCATTAAATCCCGAATCCTGACTGAATGGTCCCAAAACGACACGGCCTGTCCCAGGCAGCTTCCCGGTCCACCACCACCCCAGTCTTCACCTAACACCCTCAAGATTCACTCGCTCACGAGTGCCCTCAGCTCCCGTGGCTCCCGGGAGCCAGGTCCTGCGACCCTTCCAGTACAAAAGCTATTTGTCGTGGAGCGGGGACTGTACTTCCCTATCTGGCAATGGGGAGGAGGACGCAGATCTTAAAAGGATAAGTCGCATTCTGCGAGGCGACAGCCTCGGGCGAGGTCTCTGCAGCATGTCCAGACAAGGACAGGCGCACACTTCCGCTGGCCCGGAGGAGCTAAGGAGACCCGAGAGTTCAGAGCTCTCCGTGCTTCCCCCAAACACCCCCATCTCGGGTCTCACCCCCGCCTTAGCAGAGGCCACAGGCCAAGGCTGTGCATTCAGCCTCCTCGGCAGTTCTGCCATAATTATGATTACATTCTGGGCCTGATGTTCAACGGTCCAGCCTCTGGCCGCAGGAGATGCTGTGCCAGCATCTCCTTCTGTCACTCACAGTGCGTCCTGGGCTGATCTGGGCCTGACCTTACCTCGAGGTTGGAAGAAAGCTGACAAGAGACCGCCAGCTCCGTTGGGCTTATCATTTCCATTGTCCACATTGCGCTCACACGTTAGCTTTCCCTTCTGCCTGAATCACATCCCACCCGCCCTGGCCAGAGTCGTTCAGCTGGGATGCTAGAAAGTACCAAGGGTTATCAACAGCCGCAAGGGGTCCTTGTTGCCACCTGAGGCTGAGGGAGTCCAGGTGTACAATACTATTCTCAGGGTCGGCTTTCTAGAGCCACTTCTAGTACTACTACAACTGTTTCTGTGCTACCAAATCAAGAAAGAAACCACTAGAAAGCAGGGAGCTTGCAGAAGATGAGTCCAGAGAGCCAGAGTGAGGGATGAAGGAGAGGGATCGGTGGAGAATGGAAAGCCCTGAGGGTTACCACACTGAGCTAGGGAATAGGGCTCAGTCCTCTCCAGAACTCTGTGGAACACGCCTCAAAACTGTCCCTCTGAAGGACAGGGGGTGATGGCATTCGTCCACTGAAGCCCATCCCTACTGGTTAAGGGCTATTCCCAGATGTAAACTCGCATTTCTGAGACATGCCCACACAGCCTAAGCAAGCTCCCACAAGTCTTTGCTTAACAGCTGAGAGATATGGTGAGAACATGAGGTGAAGTAAAACTATTTAAAAATGAGGGGAGAGACACCTGGGTGGCTCAGTCGGTTGCACGTCCAACTCTTGGTTTCAGCTCAGGTCATGACCTCAGGGCTGCGGGGCTCTGCACTCAGCGGGGAGTCTGCTTGGGATTCTCTCTTCCTCTCCCTCTGCCCCTTCCCACTGCTCCCATGCTCACACTCTCTCTCTCAAATAAGTAAATCTAAAATAAATAAATAAATAAAAAGGAGGAGAAAAGCCTTAAATGAAAAAGGAAAGCAAAGGATAAGAGATGGGGGGAAAAGTCCCTTACTAAATGGTGCTTTAAGATAAAGAATCTTCTTGGTGAGCATCCTAGTACCTTTCACATATTTCATCCCAACATCTGCCGTGTTATATTAAGTATTTGCAAATCTGTCTCTTCTACTGGTTGTCATGTTTTTGTAGTCAATTTCCACACACTGACACACAGAAAGATGTATATCTACAAAACCATTATCCCAGAAAACAAGTCATAATCTTCCCATCCAAAGAGGACACTTGCTGATCCGAAGGGGCACGTGCACCCCAATGTTTATAGCAGCAATGTCCACAATAGCCAAACTGTGGAAAGAGCCTAGATGTCCATCAACAGCTGAATGGATAAAGAAGATGTGGTCTGTATATACAATGGAATACTATGCAGCCATCAAAAAAACGAAATCTTGCCATTTGCAACAACCTGGATGGAACTAGAGGATATTATGCTAAGTGAAATAAGTCAATCAGAGAAAAACAATTATCATATGATCTCACTGATCTGAGGAATTTGAGAAACAAGACAGGATCATAGGGGAAGGGAGGAAAAAATGAAACAAGATAAAACCAGAGAGGGAGACAAACCATAAGAGACTCTTGATCTCAGGAAACAAACTGAGGGTTGCTGGATCAGAGAGGGGTGGGAAAGATGGGGTGGAGGGGTAATGGACACTGGGGAGGGTATGTGCTATGGGGAGTACTGTGAATTGTGTAAGACTGATGAATCACAGACCTGTACCCCTGAAACAAATAATACATTATATATTTAAAAAAAAAAAGAGGGAAAGAAAGAAAAGGGAAACCGAAGAAAGAAAAAAAAAAAAGAAAAAAAGGACACTCACGCTACCACCACCACCACATTCAAAGCCCCTGACAGTGAGCTCGGAAGAGGACTGAAAGGAGTCTTCTACCAATTAACATTCCGCATAACACCATAACCCATACGAAACAAGAATTTCACAGCAAAGCCCTACGAACTTAACCTTGAGACACACCAAACCTGTCCCTGCAAAACACTGGAATCATCTGGCCAGCTGTCAAACACTGAGTCACTGGAAAAATCTTTTAACTCCTCTCTACTGTCAGGATGAGATACATTTTCTGTTCCTGGAATTATTCAGAAAATGTGCCTGAAAAACCTTTCCTTGGTGCTTCAGGCTATATCCAACCCATTTAGTCCGATGCTTTGAGTCACAATCTCTTGTCTTAACCTTTTTGGAAAAGCCCTCACAACTGAACTCCCAGGGCCACTGCAATACTGGAACTTAACCCCACTGTGCCTAAAAACAAGGGAACCAAAATATTAGCAAAAGCAGGAAGATCCATGATTCATCGCCTCACTTGATAGGGTTCTTTATAATTTAAGTTATATGAGGGCTAACCATCCCTAAAAATGGTTTCCAACAGGAAAAGAAAAAGTGTTTCTTTCATTGTGGGAATTATACTATAATTAATACAATGTAATACAATGTATGTAATAACTAGTAACTAAACTGTATTGAGGACTTACTACAGGCACCTGTTTTAAGCAATTTGTATTAACTTATTTAACCTTTCTAACAGTTCCATGGGACAAGCTATTATTGTCCTCATTTTACAGAAAGGGTAAGTGCAAGGGGAAGGCTAAGTAACTTGCACAGTGTTACAAAACTAGAAAATGCCAAGGCTAGGATTTGGAGGATGGCAGTCTGACTCTGGAGCCCGGGCTACTAACCTCCATGCCTCCCCTAATTACCTATAAAAGCATAGGCTAGATCTGCCTTTTTCACTCCTCAATTAGCAAAGGCAGAATAATTTAAGGGATCCAAATCTATCCAATATTACCAGCCCATGCAACCAAGCCGCTTAAGTCAGAGGAAGTGAGGAATGCTGGAAACTGAGTCATATGTAACCGCGAAGAGCCTTTGAGCAGTGAAATTTACAAACCAAGTCCAGTGCAAGTCCTTAGAGCACTCAAATGACTTCGAAGAATTAAAACTGACATATTTCTATTTCAAGGCATCTTCAGACCAGTAGTAAGTCAAAGACTCTTCTCTAGATTAGCAGTTCCCAATGAGTTACACTAAGCAATCATTTGAGTCTCAAAACTGGTCTGGTTCCCACCGCCAGTAGTAAACCTCTAAATGCCTCTGAGCTTTGAGTCGATGCCCAGAGCCAGGGCACCCCTGACCACCTTCCCTACCCGGTCTTTTCTCCGCGCTAGGGGCCCAGTGCCCCCAAGCCCTGCCCCGGCATCCTGCGCCGCACGGGCTGCCACACGCCACGGGAGAGCCCAGCGTGCCAGAAATCGCCGGGGGGAGAACCAGATCCCCGCAGCTCGTGGGAAGGAGGTGGCAGCGGGAAGGCAGAGGTCCTAGCGCAGGGTGGGCCCTGCGGGAAAGGCAGCTGCGGGGTCCCGGGACAGAGGAAAGGAGCGGGCGGGGTTGGGCGTGGGCAAGGGAGACAGGTGGGCAGCCAAGCGCGGGGCGGGCCAGGGGGCCAGGCCGTGCGGAGATCCAAGCGCTCGGGCAGCGGGAGGCGTCGCGAGCGGCCCCGGCGGGGGTGGGATCGCCCCTCGCGGTCCTCAGGCCTCCGCGCGGCCCGCGCTTCCCGGCGGCCCGACCCGACTCCGCCGAGGTCCCAGAGGCCTTTCCCCGCCGCGCTTACCTCGGCCACGGTTGCCTCCCGCTCGGCCCCGCGCTCGGTCACCGGGGCATGCCGCAGGGCGCGGGCCACGGCCGCCCCGGAGGGATCGCGCCGACTCGCCGGCCGCCACCGCAGGCGCCGGGTCTACGCGAGCGAGCCGGGAGAGCGGCGCCAGCGACGGAGCTTGGCGACGTCTGACACCGAGCGCACTGCGCATGCGGGAGCGGCCGGGCCCGCGCCCCCTGCTGGACAGGAGGAGTCAGAGCACCGCGTAGGGTTTCTCCCACGCAGGCGTTGGAAGCTCAGGCTCCACCCTGGAACTCCACGCAAAGACCTGCAGCCTCCTTCAGAATTAAAGAACCTGCAGTTCCAAGCAGGGAGGCACCGTGCTACACTTATTGAGCTGACACAAATGTAGACTCATTGTAATGAGTAGTGGTGAGCGTGAGCATTCCTGGAGGGCAATTTGTCTATATCCATCAAATGTGAAATGCCCTCAACCTTCCCCCACCATGACCTCTGTATGGAGTTTACCCTACGGATATTCTCAACAGCGTTTACCAAAAATACTCATTACAGCGTTGTTCCAGATAATAGCTAAAAACTGGAAGCAAGCAAAATGAACTATGGAAAAATTTATAATAATCAAAATAAATTATGATTAAAATGGAATCATGCGAGAATGCATGTATATGTCGGTATAGAAATATCTCGAAGGTGTGTGAATATGGAAGCCGGAGTTAATACGGTCCCTTTTCCATAAAATTACGTATATGCAGAAACAGGAGAGAGAAAATATACATGCAGAAGTTTATATTCAAAAGTATGTATAATATTTTTTTCTGGAGGGAATCCAAGAAGCAATGAATAGTTTTGGAGGAATAATGGTGGAGATAGAAATGGGGGAAAGAGATTTTTTTATTTTGTTTCTTTCTGTATTATTTACATGATCCAGCCTTATATATGCACAGTAAAGCCCCTGTCATAAGGCATAAGTGGAGCTAAAAAATTCAATCAAAATGCAGAACGCTGTAACTGGGAGATTAATGAGATGAACCCAAAAGAGCCTGGGCGGTTTACGGGTAACTCTCCGCAGAAGCCAAATCCGTTCTGGGCCCAGCTATCCCATAGCGCCATCTGGTGGAAGTTGTCGCTTACAGCTTAAATAATCATGGGAGTGATTCTGAGTCTGGGGACTGGGCCTTCAAGCAGCAAGTGATTCCAGGAATATTCTTATGAGTTAATGCCTGCTTGCTACTGCTCCAGGGATATTGGGATGAGAGTATTTTGGAGATATATAGTATTTTGGAGATATATATATTTTGGGAAACCCACATTTTGCTTCTCCATATACAAGAGAACGTTGTCCTGCTCTCCAAATCCGCATGCCCCTAAAACAATAGGAAATTTACTACACAGGCACCCCATTTGATAACTGGACAGATGCAAAGTATTTTGTTTTCTCGTCTTTCTCTGTTTTAAATATATATATATCTTTCCATCAACCACTCATTTGCTCATTTAATGAGGACTTTCTGTGTTAAAGACCTGTGTTAGGCACCGCCTCGGAGGAACCTGCCTGTCTTATTTACTTTTCATAACCCTAGACATGTATAGTGCCCGGGACACAGTTAAGTGCTCTATGAATATGAATAAAGGGTGCCCAGACACCAGGAGGAGCTCTGTAGAAAGAAGACAAATGCACAAGTAAGATCAGGCAAAGCAGAGGGTGAAAAGTAGCATGGGAGAACGTGCTATGGGGTTCAAAAGTGAAAGCAATCACATCCAGTTGCAAAGATGTGGGAAGACGTCACACAACAGTTAATATCTTTGCCGGTCCTGGAGGACAGTTAGGATTCTGGCAGGTAGAGAAGTGAATAGGGCATTCTAGGCCGATAAAAGAGTCAGGAGCAAAAGCGCAGATGAGAAGCAGGGGATGTAAAGAAGGAAAAGCCATCAGAAAGACCAAGTGTTTTTTTAATCCAGTGTAACTAGAACAATGCGGCTACATTTCCAGGGGTAGAAACCTTGGGCGGTAAGTAAGCACGGAGCCCTGATTGTAGAGGCTATAGGGATGCGAAAGCAGCTGAGGATGGCTGGGGCTGGGGGAGGGGGGAGAGGAAACTAGAAGCCAGGACCCACAGTCTCTGAGAAGGTAGGAAAGTTCAGAGATCAGTGGCTAAAAGAGGAGAGGCTGTAGAAAGATGTTTTGTTACTCACATCGAAGGTACAGGGGGAAAAAAGATAGAGACTATCCGGATTCCCCGCCTACCCACGGGGTCCTGGAAAAGCAGAAGTGGATGTTAGACAAGGCGTGGCTTTCCAGGAAAGTAGCATCATCAGGAGAAAGCGAGGTTACAGGCAGAAGGAATCGCTAGCGTGCTGTGGCATCCCAGATTTACCACTTCCTTTAAACGATGGCGGTTTGCAAGAATGGAGAAAGGTATAATCTCCAAGGAAAAAGACTCCGTGAAAGAATCGTTATGCTAGCTCAGCTTAAACAACACTGGCGGGCAGCCTGGAGAAGTAGAAAACAGCTATCAAGCCCAGATCAAATATAATGAACACTCTGTCTGATGGGTAGCTAAGCTCACAAAAATAGTAAAGAAAAGATACCGGGGCCAGATATGAAGCTACGGTGAGAAAATTGAGTGTTGAATCAACAACGAGGGTGTGAGGTGGGGAGTGGATCCCAAGAGGCTCACGGAAGGCCAGGACACTGAGGGGGAAGGCTGGAGAAACTACTCGACTCAGTAATGACAGACCAAAAAACCGTCCATCTTGTCCAGAGAGAGGAGAAAGGAGAATGTCTGCCTAGACTCATCAGGCTTCACAACAATGTGGGATTTGAATTTATACCTACCAGCATGGTTAAGAAAGCTCCAAGCCTAGAGAGTAGCACAAAGTATTACCAACCCAGGTCGGTCGCACCTGAAGAAGGACACATGAACCCTTTCCCCCCCACCCCAGATGGAGGATCACACCTCCACACAGCCTGCCCAGGATCCTGGCAGATGAAACCCGAGCAATTGTAAGCTCACAATCTGGAATGAGCACATGATAAATAAGCCAGTCAGAAGAAACTACAAACAGCACAAATTTTACCCCCAAGAACCACAGATAATTGGATTTTGAGAAATAAATATAAAATAAGTACGTTTATGGTGCTCAGACTTGGAAGATGGAATGTCAACACTAGAAAGAAACAAGATGATATTTTCTGAAAAGACCGAGGAAATTGAAAAAGCACTAAACATAAAAATCGGGAACTCAATGCCTTAAACAGTCGATGAGACACAATTGGTAGATTGGGATATAGATCTGAATAGACTACCTGGAATGCAGATTGAGGAGAAAACAAAGAGATGGACGAGGATGTTGAAAGAGAGGGAGGACAGTGGAGGAATGGCCGGCATATATCCCAGAGGAGGGAACAGAGAGAATGAAGAAGCAGTATCCAGGGAGATAGGAGCTGAGAATTTTCCATCACTGGGCAGAGATGAGCATCTGTAATAGGTGGACAATAAGACTGACAATCGACTTCTCAACAAGAACAAAAACAACACACAGAAGGCCTAAGATAACCATAAGAAGCCCAAGACAAGCTAGTAGTCAATGTACAATTGTAGACGCGGCGAAGCCATCTTTCAAGAATAAGAAATAAAGACATTTTCAGACAAACACAAATAGAAAGAATTTACTATCAATAAATCCTTCCTAACAGAATTTCTGAAAGATGTACTCTAGGAAAAAGGAAGTTTAGAACCAGAAGAAAGGACTGAGATAAGGTACAAAAGGCAAACAATGAAACTGATAAACTCATGAGTAAATCAAAACGAATACCAACTAGAACAACAACAACAATAAATACTGACTGTACAAAAATATCAAAATAAAAATGACAATTTTGGAGATTTAAAACTAGATGTTTACCCCCATGTTCCCTGCGGCATTATTTACAATAGCCAAGATATGGAAACAATCCATCAATAGATGAGTGGATAAAGAAAAGGGGATATGTATACATACAATAGAATATTTCCTATAACAAGGTTTTGTTTGTTTTTTTTTTAAGATTTATTTATTTATTTGCAGTGACTGCGTGGCTCAGTAGGGTAACCGTCTGCCTTCGGCTCAGGTCATGATTCCAGGGTCCTGGGATCAAGCCCTGCGTCATGCTCCCTGTTCAGCAGGGAGTCTGCTTCTTTCTCTCCCTCTGCCCCTCTGCTCCCCCACTCCTGTGCTCGCTCTCTCTTTCTCTCTCTCTCTCTGAAATAAATAAATAAAATCTTGGGGTGCCTGGGTGTCTCAGTTGGTTAAGCGTCTGCCTTTGGCTCAGGTCACAATTCCAGAGTCCTGGGAAGGAGCCCCACATTGGGCTCCCTGCTCCGTGGGAAGCCCACTTCTCCCTCTCCCACTCCTCCTGCTTGTGCTCTATCTCTCTCTGTCAAATAAATGAATAAAATCATAAATACCTAAATAAATCTTAAAAGAAAAAATATTTATTTATTTTAGAAAGCGAGAGAGCAGGGGGGAGGGGCAGAGAGAGAGAGATAATCTTAAGCAGGTTCCACACCCAGTGTGGAGCCCTGCGAGGGGGCTCCATCTCCTAACCCTGAGATCATGACCCCGAGATCATGACCTGAGCCCAAACCAAGAGTCAGATATTTAACCAACTGTGCCACTCAGGCGCCTCCACACCATGGAATATTATTCAGCCATAACAAGGAATGAAATCTCGCCACTCGGGACAATGTGGATGGACCTCAAGGACATCATGCTAAATAAGTCACACAGAGAAAAACAAATACTGGGTGATCTTGCTTTTATTGGAATCTAAGAACAAAAACAAATAAACAAATTTTAGAAAAATAAGCTTACAAATACAGAGGACAGATTGGTGGTTGCTGGAGGTGGGGGTGGGAGGTGAGAGAAATGGGTGAGGGAGGTGAAAGGTAAAAAATATAGATAAGTTAGAAGAATTTTGCAAGGAATACCCACGTATCTACTACCATCTCTACTATGTAATTAATATTTCACGGTACTTATCCCATATTGACCCACCCATTGTTGACCCCTCCTTTTTGCTGTGGTGCAGAATAGATTACAGCTGTCAGTAGTTAACATCTGAATATTTTATCGAAGGCGTGTCATTAACTACAGATCAATATTTTGCAGTTCCTTTCTTCTAATGAGGTAAAATTTATGTGCAATAAGGTGCACACATTTTGCATTTTTTCTTTATATCAGAGAAAAACAATGACTATGGCAGGTGATGAGGAAAACGTAAAGGCAGAAGAAAGGAGCAAAAAAAA
>CM052884.1:81468084-81496928 GCA_028534135.1 Potos flavus | reverse complement strand
TGAGCTGACACCAGGAGTTGGATGTTTAACTGACTGCGCCACCCAGGCGCCCCACCCCCATTTGATGAGTTTTAACACAGACACACACCTGTGTAACCCACCCCCTCAGGCAGGACACCGACCAGTCCCCTCGCCCCAAAAAGGACCCTCGTGCTGTTCGTAGTCACGTCACTCCCCTGCCCCCCCCCACAACCACTGGTCTGTTCTCTGTCACTCGGTTTTGCCTTTTTCAGAATGTCACAGAAGTGGACTCATACAGTCATGTCTCCTTTTGAGACTGGCCTCCTTCGTGCAGCACAATGCCCCCGAGCTTACCCTATGATGCCCTGGATCTCGCCGCAGAGCCCTATTCCATTGTGTGGATGTGCCCCACTTTGTCCCCTCCTTCACCCACGGAAGGATACTAGGGGTGATCGTGAACAAAGCTATAAATATTCACACAGTGGGTTTTGTGGGACCATGAGGGTAAACAGCTAGGAGTGGGATTGCCGGGCCCTGTGGTAAGTGTGGGTTTAACTTTGCAAGCGACTTGGCTCTCCAGAGTGGCCGTCCCACCTTCCGTTCCCCGAGCAGCGTGAGAGTTCCCACTGCTCCACGTCCTCACCAGCATGTGATGGTGTCGCTAGTGTTTTAAATTGTAGCTGTTCTAGCAGGTGTATAATCCTCATTTCCACATCTATAAAATAGCGGGGGAAGGACAGGAATGTCTGCCTCCTAGGATTCTGGGGAGGGACCAGTGAGGTGGTGCAATGAGAACATCTAGCGGGGCCCAGTAAAAGGTGGCAATTACAGATCCCTTTTGCTATCTAGACTCACTAGCTGAGATCCTCGTAGGCAGAGATACTCCCATTATAACCGTTTTCCCTTGGTCGCTTCTACTCTCTCTTTTTTCAAGCACTCACAACTAATAATGATGAGTTCAGGTTGACCAAGTGCTGTGAGATGCCAGGCACTATTCAAACTGACAAATCACATGAACTGAGGTTTGGGGAAGTGAAGGAATGTGCCACGCAGCCAGGAAGTGACGGAGTGGGTTATCAACCCAGCCATGGGCCTGGGTTCTCGAACACCAGCCCAAATTCTCATGCGAGAAGCACCCATGATCCCTGGCCCGTCCCCAACTGACTGTAACCTCCCCCCACCCGCCCCATTCTCAAATGACCAGGCCCAGGCAGTCACCACGGTCCCGGAGCAGCTGTGCCATCTGGTACTGGACCAAACCACTGAGGCCGTGGTAGCGGCAGAGGGAGGCCACTGCAGTGGCCACGTCCCGGTTTTCTGTGTACAGCGTGCCAAAGCGGAGCCCAGACATCCCAAAGTCCTACGGAGAAAGGTACCCTGGGCAGTGGCCAGCCCTCCACCGAGGAAGCTGGTTCCACCCACCTCTCTGCCCTCCCACCTCTCTGACACCCTCGAGGCCAGACAGGAGCCTACCTTGCTGGTCGCCCACATCACGTGGGTCCTCGGGGGGTCAGGCAACCTGCAGAGAATACAGGTGGGAACAGAGGCAACGCAGATCCACAAAAGCTCATATGTGTTCAGATGAATCACTAATTCCTACACATCCTTTAGAGCCAGGGTCAGCAAACTACAGCCTGCAGGCTAAACGCGGCCCACGGCCTGTTTTTGTAAATAAAGCTTTATTGGAACACAGGCATGCTTTTTCATGTACATACTGTCTATGGCCACTTTCGTGCCATATGACAGAGTGAGAGACCATAGGCCTGTAAAGCCTAAAATATTTGCCATATGATCCAAAAATACTTGCTGATCCCTGATCTAGAGCTCAAGTTCTACTTCCTCAAACAGACCTTCTCTGACCACCTCCCAGTAGACTGGGCCCACTGGGGACCCCAAGCAGATCCCCTCATCCCTCCCCAGACTTCTCCTTTTTAGCACTTACCACAGCCACAATCAAATGACTGTGTATTTAGCCACTAAAATGTTTTTTTCTGGGGGCGCCTGGGTGGCTCAGTTGGTTAAGCATCCAGCTCTTGGTTTCGGCTTAGGTCATGATCTCACAGTCGTGCGATTGAGCCCTACATCGGGCTCTGCCCTCAGCGAGAGTCTGCTTAAGATTCTCTCTCCCTCTCCCTCCTGCACGTGTGCATGCTCTCGTGCGCGCACGCTCTCTCTCTCTCAAATAAATAAAATCTTTAAAATGTTTTTTCCGGCTAGAAATAAAAGTTTCACCTGAGAGGGGCCTATGTCTGTCTTGCTCACTGCTGTATCCCAGCACCAAGCAGTGTCTGGCACAGAGGAGATGACAAGTCGATAATTTTCTGCGCCTCCCTGTCCTAATCCACGAACAAACAGGAGTCAGCCGTGCACTTGGCAGAGCCTCGTGAGGACCAGCTGAGAGAACCAGCGGAAAGGACTCTACAGGGTCCAAAGTTCTCAACAAATACCAGGAACTGTTAGAATCTCTCAGTGTCACATGTGATCTGGTCCAAGAGTCTCCAAAGCTGTTTCAGCCACAGATTCTTGGCTCAGACTAAATCTAATGAAAAAGCCCAAACAGCTAGAAGTGCTTGGCACATGGCTGGGGCTGCGGAAGGATCTGCCGACTGAGTGAGTGAGTGAGTGAGTGAGTGGAGGGACAGATGCCGCTGAAGCTACTCTGGAGATGAGGGGGCAGCACAGGAGGCCGGCTCCCGCCCTCGCAGCCCCGCCACCCCCAGGAAGCCTGTGGCCCAGTCTCTCCTTGGAGCTCTCGGAAACCCTGATGTAGCCCGGCCCTACCGTCTTCTGGGGGGATCTGAGGACAGTGGGATCAGATCAGTGGGATGGAAGGGGAGCTGCCCTGGGACAGGTCACGTCCTGTGGGCCGAGCCACGAGTGGCCAGGGGACCGGGGGTCAGCAGAGCCGGCTGTGGCAGAGCAGCCTCACCCTTGCAGGCTCAGGACGCTGCGGTAGGCCGCCGACTTCTCGAACACGGACAGCATGTAGACCTCGTCCACCATCACGTGCAGCTCGTGCCTGGAGGGGCAGGGCCGGGGAGGAGATGGCTTGGTCTGCGGGCCAAATAGGTCCCCCACGGTGGGGAAGCAACGACTCAGAAACCCAACGGGACCATGGTCGAGCCCAGGGTTACCAAACTTTGTTCCGGAGACACCTTCCCTGTGTCTAACTTTTCACGCAGGAAGCCGCCCACACAGAGCAGACGAAGTGAGCACTAGTGGGCACTTCTGAGGCTCCGTGGAGGAGAGGCGGACGCCTCAGGCACGTCCGCGGAAAAAGGGCCCGACTGTGTGCAAGACAGGTATTACAGACGGACCCAGATTTGAGTCTGGCTCCGCTCCTCACTGTAAGGCTCAGCAACCTAGGGACAACGACCGTGCGATGACTAACAGGGTAACTGGGCGGATCGCGTGAGATCCAGCCCGTGAAGAGCTTAGCAGGGCCCCTGGCCCCTGGGGGGTACAATACAGGATAGCTGTTGTCCTAGGAAGAAAGAGGGAGAGAGCACTAGCACCCCACAAACCCCTGCCCCTCACCCCCCTGCTGGGGAAGGGCCAAAGCTGGCGGGGGCCCACCGCGGGGTGAACAGGGTAGAAGAGTCTGTACCGAAGTCTGCACCCGTAGCCTGGTCCGCCAGGACGTGCTGTGGGGTGACCGCGGGGTCCCTCACCTCTTGGCAAATTCCAGGTAGTCCTGCAGCTCTCCTGGGGAGTAGATGTCGCCCAGAGGGTTGTGGGGGTTGATGAGGATGAGACCTTTGACCTTCACACCCTGAAACCATCAGTGGGGCAGGAAACACTCAGCTCCTGCTGAAGGCCAGAGCCACACGCTCCCACTGAATGGGGCCGGCAGCTGGGCGGGATCCCGGGGAGACGGGATGGGAACGTGTTCAGGACCCAGCGTGAGCGGACAGGGGCAGAGAATTACGTATCTGCAGCAGATATGCATACGTGCAAACCGGGAAAGAAAAAAAGCAGAGAACAAAGCCCTGAGGCCAAGAGGCCCCAATGCCAGTGAAGGCCGCCTCCGTTGGTAGAACAACGGGCGGGGGTTTGCAGCTGTAGAATTCCTACAGGAGGCACGTATGACCGCACTGGCCACGGACTGGAAAGGAACCACGGGAGGAGGACTCCTCATCTCTGCCTTTCTTCAGAAGGTCCCCTCAAAGGGGGATGCGGCAGGGGAAGCGCAGCCTCGAATCGCCAGGGAGACTGCTGAACAGCACAGCACTAAGTTCCACACTTGACCCTCCGACTCCAAGTCGGGTGGAGCAGGGGTGGGGGTGTTACTCGAGTTCCCACGGGTCTGAGTCTTTCCCTAGTGGGAAGACCCTCCACTGATAGGCTCCTGATTGACCCCCGGAACGGTTCCCTGGGGCCATCTGACACCCCAACCCCACCACGCCCAGGATGAGATCAGCCCCAGGAAGGCTGTGCCCTGCCCAGACCCTCCCCTCCCAGCCTGGGGTTTGATTTGACCCCCAGACCTCAGAACTAGCTCTCTGCAGGGCCATCTCCAGCTTCTCCACGGTGAGCTGGAAGGGGCGCGTGTCCAACCCAGTGACCTGGAAAAAGAGGGAGAAGTGCCACCGGCCCAATTCAGTGATCCCCCAAACCTGAGCTTCTGGGGCCTCTCCTGGCCGTCATCTCCAGCCTCCTTAGAACAGTCTCTGAAAAAACCCCGGCGGGGGTCACTCCGCTCATTGCTGCCCACGCCACCCCATCAGTGAGTCCCTCAGCACTCTTGGTCAGGAAGAGGCCCCAAAGACCCTCTGATTGGGGCCCAAGAAGTTACACGCTGAGGCCTGCTCTGCCCCCTTCTCACCCACCATTCTGATGTAGTCCCCCTGCGGCTGCCCTTGGCTTCTCCACTGACCCCAGAGATCTCAGAGCCGCGACCTGGGGGGCCCCCGGGGAACCCAGGTGTGGACAGCCACGGGCAACAGTGGGCTTTACCCCCCTCACAGCCGCGACCCCAGCATGGACTCCCTCCCACATCGGCCCTCAAACTGGGAGAGAGGGAGAACTCTTACCTCACTGTCCAGATAGACACACACCAGCCGGACGTTGGCGTAGAGATAGACGTGCTGTGTGATGGCCCCATAGTAAGGCGCGGGGATCAGGAAAGCCTCTGAGGGCAGGAATGGTTCAGGGCCTGTCACCCTCTGGCCGGAACGCCCCAGTCCCCCATCGTCTCCAGGCTCCACGCCCCCCCACCCTTCCACACCCTTGGGGGAACATCGGGGGTACACTTCTCTCAACTCCCAGGCTCTCTCTCACGCCTGGATCCACTGAGATGAGTACCTTTCCTGATCATCAGTAGCTGACATTTATTGAACGCTTACTACATGCTGGGAACTGGGCTAAATGTGTGTTTGTGTTATCTCCCTCGGTCCTTACAGTCGCTCTGTGATGTCAGTACTGCTGTCACCCTAACTCTACCGACGAGGACGCTGAAGCACCCCACATGCTGGCTCACGCCCAGGACAGACCGGGATCCAGGGAGTTGAAGCTGCGAGGCGAGCTGGGCTCGACAGATGGACAAACGTGACCGCACACAGAACGGCCCAGAGATGGAGTGTGTTCAGGAGGAGCGGATTCTCCCTCCCCGGGGACATTCAAACACCAGGCGGAGGCCATCTGGTGGGGAGGCACGTCATTCGGAAGATTCTAGCTGTGAGTGGGGGAATGCTGATGACCTCCAAGGGCCACCCGAAGGCAGAGGCAGGCATTCCTCCAGTTCTGAAGGGGATGCGCCGTCAAGCTGCCCTCCCTTCCCTGGTCCACCCCACTCACAGCTCCAGAAGGGGCAGCTTCGTCCTACATGTTCCCCGCCCCAGCCACGGGGAGTGGGCCGGAGGGAAACGAGGGACCCGAGGGAGCCAAGGCACTGGCCGGCCAGAAACCCGTCGCGCGCGCTCCTTCACGACGTCGCTCTGGGAAGCACGGACGCTCGCGAGGTGAGAACGGGCACCTGAGCAGAAAGGTCCTGAGAGGTGGAGCTGAGGAAGGTCCGGAGAGAGGTGTGCAGAGACAAAGGGGAGGAGGAGGGACCGTCTACCCCCGTGAGAGGTGGAGAGTGTGACACTGACCCCGTTCTTGACTGTTCGAGAATGGGGAGGAAATCGCCTATCCTATCCTTGCGATGAATCTTCTTCTTATGGTTCAAATCCTGGTTCCTACCTGCGTGTGTGACTTTGACAAGTCATGTAAGCCCCTGTCCCTAATGTCCTCATCCGGGACATGGGGATGGCACAGAACCTACCTCAGCGGGGAGAAGTGAGGATTAAATGGGCCTGTGTGTAAAGCCTTAGGCCCATGCCTGCAACATAGCACGTGGTCGGTAATTATCACCCAGGATCCCCGTTAGCGACGCTGGTGTGAGCGGGCCTCTGTTCTGGGGACAACAAGCCCAGATCGGGACCTACTATGGCTCCTGTAGGGATGCTGCTGGCTGCCTACTCACCAGACATTCCAATTTTCTGGCTAAGAGCACCAGATTTCCCAGGGACGACCAGCAGTAAGTCTGAGGAAGGAGGGCCTTCCCCCAGACTCCTGGGGAGGAACCACGTTTGGTTGAAGTCAACCACACTTATCCCCTCTGCCTGGGGCTGCTCTGGGAATGGGTTTGTGCGGCGGTTCTGGCCAGTAAGACATAAGGGGAGCTCTGCTGGGACTTTCTTTGGGAAAGAGTATCTCCCCTACCCCCTCCCAATAAAACAAAGACACAGGCAAGGCACCACCTTTCCCCTTTCTCCCTGCTTTAGGACCCGCTGACAGCCAGCATGTGAAAGGAAAAACCCAGGTCATCGCAGAGACAAGCCCCGAACCCTGGCATCACATTAATCTCCTCGGAAACTGCAGACATCCGGGTATCTCGTCAAGCCACTCGTTAAGCTCCCCACAGCCTCGCAGTCTGCTATGGCCAAAGGCATTCTGATGCAGGCCGCAAGGACAGGCCACTGTGGGCACTGCAGGCATAGGGCAGCCCGCAAAGCCGAGCAGGCCGTGGGTCACTTACCCCCCGCCTCACACAGCACCGTGGCCAGAGCGGAGAAGAGAGAGGCACAGCCATTTAGGACGACCACCTGCAGTGACACATCCACGTGACAAACATGAGTATCCGTCCAGGCGGGAACGAGGACCTACAGGCTGGCAGGGAGGGAGGGCTGGGTCCCAACTTGGTGTCCTCCGTGGCTCTGTCACAGCAAAGCCACCAGAGGAAGCCAAAGGCCTCTCCTGACTGACAGCCAAGTGCCTGTGTGGCTTGTCCTCCGGGCCACGCTCTGGGTCAGCAGAACAAGGAAGAGGGAGCTGGTCACTCAGAGAGTCTTGCCCAAAGGTGCAGAGGCCACGAGGGACCACAGAACAAACTGGAGCAGAAACCGTAACCGAAGTATACCCTAAATATTTCGGGTGAGGAAGACAAAGGGAGGGGGTATTCCTGATTCCACCCGGAAACAGCTCAAAACCGAGCGAAAGACAGATCCCCAGCCCACGCTACCCCTGCCCAGGCAAAAGTTGGGGGGAGGAGGGTAGAAGAGCAGGGGAGAGCAGAGGAGGGGGCTACTCACATTATCTGGTTTCAGGGGGGCGGGGCTCTGGCAGTAGAAAGACAGGAATCTGGCCACTTCCTCCCGGAGGCTAGAGATCACACGGAGATGGGCAGTGTTTGCCAGAGGATCCCCGACCCACAGTCCATCCGAGCCCCTCCGGTGACTCTTCACTCAGACGCCATCGCCCTCCTCTGGTTGCCCACGCGGGCAGCGGGGTCAGCGTGGCCTCCGCGTCGCAGGGCCCACCAGCCCCCTGCCCCAACACTACCCACACACGGAGACTTGCATTCTCTCTGTCCCAGTAGTTCTGGGACACCCGGCCCACCGAGTCCGCGGGCTTCTGGGATATCAACAGTAACATGCCATCTACATGTAGATCTAGCTAATAACAGTGATGTTATTATAATGATCAGAGTCATTGTTATATATATATATATATATCGTCAGAGTCACTGTTGGACCATTTGCATCATGCAGGAGTTACGTGGGGAATTTTACTCATTTAATCTTTAAACAATCCTATGATGCTGTTATTATTTCCATTTTACAGACAAAGAAATTGAGGCTTGAGGGAAATAAGTCACTTGCTGGTAAGTGGCGGAGCCCACACTCGAGCCAGTGGGCTGTCCCCAGGGCCCACCATCCTCATTACTATAGGAAGTACGCTTTGGAATCCAGTCCTGCTTGGCCACGAAGCCCTTGGAACGGCGGCCGCCCCTAGCAAGTGCTCACTAAGTACCAGCTCCAATTAGCATTATTTAGCTCGCCCCATTGGACCAGGAGGAAAACGCCCTCACCAGCAGCCCCCCAGAGCTGATCCTGCTTCCTCTAAAACTACTGGGAGAGCGGGGACAAGGACTCCACGCCTGAAGGCCCTCCACATGCCTCAGACCCAGGGAAAGCAAGCGAGGGAGCTCCTGAGCTGCGGTGGGACCGGCAGAGGCCCTAGTTCCCTGCCGACGCTCAGGGAGACCCCGTGACCGCCAGGCCTCCAGGACCGGCCCTCGGCCTAAGGCGGGCTTTCTCCACCTGCCACAGTCACATCCGGGGCGGGATAATTCTTTGTTGTGGGGGCTAGCCTGGGCACCGTAGGAGGATTAGCAGCATCACTGGCCCCCACCCAGTAAATGCCCGAAGAGCCCCTTCCCAGTTGGGACAACCGAAAGCATCTCCAGATGTCCTCTGTCCCCTGGGAGCAAAACCACCCCGGGCTGAGAACCACCGGCCCGCGGCAGCTACTTACAACAGATGTCCCCTCCAGTCGGGGTACTGCAGCAGGGACGGCTCCACCCGCAGCATGTCGCGCTGACTCAGCTGGGGACAGAGGGAAGGGTGGGGCTGAGCGCCACCTGCCCTGGTGGTGACTGCCGGCGCTTCCGCCCGCATCCACACAGTCCCCAGGGCCAGGAAAGCCTGGGCTTGGTCTGCTCATCAGAGAAACCAGGGAGAGGCAGCACGGGCACAGCCTTCTCCTGTCTATTTTGCAGAGGAGGAAACCGAGGCTCCAAAAAGTGAGGTGACTCAGCCAAGGTCACGGAGCTAGCACGTGGCAGAGCCGAGACAAAACCCAGAATGCCTGACTTCTAATCCAGTGCTCTTTTTACAACACTGCCACCTGGGGTGGGGGCACCTGGGTGGCTCAGTCGGTTAAGCATCTGACACTTGATTTCTGCTTCGGTCATGATCTCAGGGTCATGAGATCGAGCCCCATTCGGGCTCCGTGCTCAGCAGGGAGTTTGCTTGAGATTCTCTCTCTCCCTCTCCCCCTCCCCGTGTTTGCATGTGAGCATGCTCTCTCTCAAATAAATAAATAAATCTTTTGAATAAATAAATACATAAATAACCCAGAGGGGTGGATTGGTAGAGGCAGTGATAGGAGACCATGCTATTTAGCTTCTCCCTGGGGTGACAGAAGGGGTCCCAGAATTGGGGATGGAGCCCATCCCCTTGGTGTTGGCTCCAACTTCTGGAGGGACTCGGGCCGTCGTGTTCCTGCAAGCGCTCAGCTCAACCTTATGTTTGGAAAGCGTGGCCGTTTCTACACCGTCCCCTCCCTGACCAGGTGCTGGGTTAATAACTCCCAGGGCATCGCAGACACAACGTCAAGGAAAGGCAGAAGTCTTGGGGAGCGGACCACAAGAAGAAGGGCAGTCAGCCACTTGTACATGACTCCAGCCCTTCCCGTCTCTCCTGCAGCACAGAGAGCTGCACCGCCCAGTAGGAAGGCCACGAGCCACGAGCCCCTGAGCACTTGGAACGCGGCTGGTCTGAACTGAGACCCACTGGATTTGAAAGACGTGATATGAAAACAGTATGTAACATATCTTAATTTTTTAGATTTATTACATGTTGAAATGGTTCTATCTTTGGGGCACCTGGGTGGCTCAGTGGGTTGAAGCCTCTGCCTTCGGCTCAGGTCATGATCTCAGGGTCCTGGGATCGAGCCCCGCATCGGGCTCTCTGCTCAGCGGGGAGCCTGCTTCCCCCTCTCCCTCTGCCTGCCTCTCTGCCTACTTGTGATCTCTCTCTCTCTCAAACAAATAAATAAAATCTCTAAAAAAAAAAAAAGAAATTGTTCTATCTTCAATATATGGAGCTAAATAAAATACACTACTAAGAAGAATTTACCGGTTTCTTTTTACTTATCTAATAGAAAATTTTAAATTATATACATGGCTCACATTTTACTTCTATTGGACAGTGCGGCAGGAACTGGCTGGGTAGGGCACGCATCTTGAGCCCCCTTCCTACATCCCTCTCTCCTTGGGTCTTGGATTTGTCACCCTCAGAAATAAGTTCCTTTGGATTAGGCATCGCTCTTTCTACAATCCCAAACTTTGAGTCCATGGCCTGGGGAGACACACCTATCAGGCATTTTCAGTGGTTTGCTAGAAATGGCTCGGAGCAGCTCAAGAAATCTGCTTACTACATTTCCAGGAATTTTACGTGCTGTGTTTAAAAAAAACACATTAAAAAAATTAAATTATGTAAATGTATAACTAAATTGCATTAAAAACAAAGGTAGTAACTAAAATATCACTGCTTCTGATAATTACTACATTTTTTTAAATTAATTTATTTCTCAGGGAGAGAGAGCATGTCCACAAGCAGGGGAGCGGCAGGCAGAGGGAGAAGCAGATCCCCGCTGAGCAGGGAGCCCAATGCGGGGCTTGGTCCCAGGACCCTGGAATCCTGACCTGAGCTGAGGGCAGACACTTAACCGACTGAGCCACCCAGGCACCCCTATGTCACTACATTTTTACGTGTATTCTTGAGGTTATTTCCATCTTTGTGTCTGCATGGTGGGGACACTACATAATGGGTGCCACACCCCCCTTTTCCCAACTCTATGTGCAAGGACGTCACATCCGTGGCTTGAAATCAGCCAGGAGTATTTACACTATGAGAATTGGCAAAATCTACAAATCCGAGTCCTCCCTACCCCAGAGGCAGTTGTTAAATGCTGAGCACACCTCACTGAGTGTTCCCCCCGTCCCGCCACCGTGCCGTGAGAGCAGGACCCAGCCAGCAGGAGGGACTGAGTACGGGAAGAGGTGAAGCAGGACCAGCATAGGGAAGTGACTGGCCCAAGATCACAGAGAAAGCTGTCCCGGAGGTAGATCCGGAACCGGGGTGGGCTGACTCTCGGGCCAGGGCTGCGGAGGCAAGCTGCAGGCTCTGGTCAGGGAAGCCTTCCAAGGAAGTCCAAGATCAGACAGGCCCTGGGAGCTGTTGATGCCTCCCAGAGGTGCACCAGGACTTACCCGCCAGGACAGCAGGTCAAAGCAGAGTTTGTTCTCACTGGTACCCAAGTTAATGATGCCCTGGAGACAGAGATATGGAGGCAGAGTGAGCATAGCCGAGACGTCCCAAAGGAAGGCCCGAAATGCACACCGAGGCAGAAAAGCAAAGCGGGAGTGATCGTGCCCTTCCAAACCCCCTTCCTTGGCCTTGCTGAGCCCCCCCTCCGCTCAGCAACCTGGTCCCATCTTCCCATCCCTAAAGCTCTGTTCAATGCCATCTCCTCCAGGAAACCTCCAGAACCCCAGCTAGAAAGGATCTTTTCTTCTTCTGGAACCAAAGCTCGTGATCTGTCCCCCATAGAGCACTGCTCACTCTCTGCCTCCAGGTCACAAGGACAGACGGACATGCTTTATGTCCCCCACCGGATGGGGAGGTCCCTGAAGGGGATGCATGCCCGAGACACCACCACTTAGTAGGACCCGATACATGTCTGCGGTACAAAAGAAGGTGCAAAGTAAAGCAGCTCTGGCAGGACCAGGAACAAGGATACATGCAGAGCAGGCAGGACCCCAGGGCTGGTGGAAATGCTCCGCTGGGAGACTGTGTGCAACCACACAGCACCCTGATCCCACCCCACGAGGCACCCTCTCCTACGAGCGGGAGCCAGGAAGGCACAACTCAAGCCTCCCAGACTCGCGCACTCTAACCCCTGACCCCGAGGTACCAGGGGGCGGGGGGGGGGGGCAATGAGGAAGGACGCAGGATGCAGAAGCTGACGCTGAGCTCGAATGAGCCAAGGTTCTGACCAATAAAAGGCAGGGTGTCTGCATTCACTCCCTTCACTCCCTTCACTCCCCGAGGAACAGAGCAGTAGGCTCCTCTGCTCACAGCTAATCCATCCACAAATCCTGTCGCTTCTGCCTTCGAAGTATTTGTACAGCCCAACCTCTTCTCAGCTCCACGGCTAAGACCCCTGTTGAGCCGCCGGAGTTCCTGTCTCCCTTCTTGCTATGGCTTCCCTCCTTCCTTGCTGGCCTGCACTCACCCTGACCTCCACACAGCAGCCTAAGCCCCAGGCCTCTTCTCAGAACCAAAATCAGATCATACTGCTCCCCCTCCCAACACCTTCCATCGTGTGTTTTTTGGTCTGTTCCCCATCTGCCTCCCCTTCTAGAACAAAAACTCCATGAGGGCAGCAACTTTGCTTTTGCTCACGGTTGCAATCCCAGCCTCTAGAGGAACCTCTCGGTCAAGGCAGGGCATCCCACCCTGCGGTCTTCCCTTGGGCTCCAGTGGGGACAGGGGTCTCACTCACACTGGGGTTCTTATCCTCGTCATACTCGTCCATGTGGTAGGTCCTGTGGCCCTCCTCTGCCGTGTCCCAGAACCACTTAATGACTCCTCCCCTAGAGGACAACATGGCAGTGGGATCACCCGCTCCGCGGAACTCTGGCAGCTTCCGGTCTAGTTTTCTGGAGCATTCTCTCTCCAGACCATCCCCAGAGTTACTGTCCAGATCCTGGGTGGAGGCTGGGCCCGGGGGGGTGGCAGGTGCCCTGGATTCCTTCTGAGGCGGAGTCAACATCTGCAAAAGGACAAAAGTATTCAGGGCCCAAATTCAGCATTCAGAAAAGGTCTTTTCACAGCAGCAGAACTGAACTGGGAGTCAGGAGGTCCTTCCCACTCTCCGCCTGCCCCTTCCTTCATGTTTATATATCCACCATTTCCTGTGTCCCTTACTAGTTGTAACCATATGTGCAATGGCTTCAACAAATAAGTTCTGTTAAAGATCTATTCCGGGCCAGGGGCCGGGCTTGCTACTTTTTTACGGGGTAACATATAGCTGCTTTCCCTTGTTTTACATTTATGGGACTTTTTCATTCTGCAGCCTAAGGAGTCACCAGCGTTCTTTTTCCATTCTTGCTGACCTCAATTTCAAAACAGGGTAAAATGTTTTGACTTAAGCAGAAAGAGTCCAAAGTCCCAGGGGTCTTGCAGTGATTGATGTCAACAGGGCTAAAGGGCGGGAGATTACTTGGTGATGGAGGCGGGGCGGGGACCAAGGGGAAGATGACTGGGGGTCTCCCAAGGGCAGGCACCCCGCAGAGCTCCAGGTGCCAGGAGAGGATGGTCTCCCCCCGCCCGCGGTTGTGAGCTCCTCCGCTTTGCAAGCCAGTTTCCCCATCTGCAGAGGCGTGTAAAACCACTGGGTAATAGGGAGGCTGTGAACGGATGAGTTACCGTGGCTAGAGCGCTTGCAACCAGTCCCGGCTCGGGGCTCAAGTTCAGTAAAATATGTTGCCATCGCTCCTCGCGGAGTTCCCGGGTCGATCCGGAGGCAAGCCCGCACACCAAGTGCGGTGGGGGGGGGGGGGGGGGCGGGGAAACACGGCTCACCGAAGCACCCCCACACACACGTGGCGGGCTCTCTGGGCACTCACCTCGCTCTACACCCGCGACAGCGCAGGCCCGCGGCCGGGCAGCGCGGCGGGAGGGAGGCGGAGCCGGAGAGCTGGGCCGGGGTTCCAGCCGCAGCGCGGGGACCTCGGAGTTGCGCCGAGGGACGGCCACCGCGAAGGGAGGGCCACGCGGAGGGAGGGCCGAGGCCTCGGCGGGCGGCTGAGCCTCGCGAGACTAGACGGTGGCGGTTCCGGGACCCGGAAGTGTGAGCTGGACCGGGGGCTGCGGGACGCCAGCGCCGACTCCTGCGGACGACCCCCGGGCCCGCGCCGAGGGAGGTCCCGCTCCGCTGCAAAGCAGCCCGGGGGCCGCGCTGGGGAACCGTGCGCCCTGGGCCGCTTCCGCTACCCGGACCCGCCCTCCGGCCTCCCGGACGCCCAGGCGTGTGACCCGCGCGCTGCAGGGCTCCCCGACCCTCCGTGTGCCTGACCCCCCCGTCTCCCACCCACCCTTCCCGGTGCGGATCCCTGCCCGCGCGCAGCAGAAGCCGAGAAGACCACCGCGGGCCCTGGTCTCCCTGGCTGGCACTGGCACATGGGGGCGCCTCCCCCCTACCTCCCCCGGCCTCAGTTTCCCGATTTCGAAGCAGTTAGAGTCTCAGAGGTTACTTGGCAAGCGTATGCCTGCTTGCACCCATGGAGAAGCCTTTCCGGGTTAAAGCGAGGTTAAAATATCCTTCCCCTGGGGCGCCTGGGTGGCTCAGTGGGTTAAAGCCTCTGTCTTCAGCTCAGGTCATGATCTCCGGGTCCTGCAATCGAGCCCAGCATCCAGCTCTCTGCTCAGCAGGGAGCCTGCTTCCCCCTCTTTCTCTGCCTGCCTCTCTGCCTACTTGTGATTTCTCTCTCTCTCTGTCAAATAAATAAAATCTTTAAAAAAAAAAAAAGAATCTGGGGTTTCTTTAAAACATCCTTCCCCTGTGAGAGTTTTTACACTGGCGTTTAAAATTCTCCCTTCGCTCCTTGGGACCTTTGTTGAACTCTTCCACCGACCCCTACACGACGTGGGGCATCGGCAGTGAGTTAGGCTACCCAGGCCCCAGCCTGCGTGGAGTCTTGAGTAGAAAAAATAAGCGGGATCCCTCAGTACAAGTGCGGCTGGGAAGACTTGGCGGTCTTCTGACCACGCCACTTCTTGTCTTCTCTTCGGCCTTGCCAGGAACATTGTGACCTTAAGCCGCTCTCATGACTTGGTTGGTCCCCTGTGCGATGTTCTGTAAAACAAGCCAGTTCTCTCCATTTAAGTCATATTCTATTTAATTCTGATAAGTACTCTTACTGAATGCCTGTCTTGTGCCAGATCTCTGCAAAGTGCTGGGATACGGGGATAAGCAAAACAAACAGCGGGCCTGTGGTTGATCGGGAAGGCAGAGGTACAAATGGGAGGACTATTGCGAAAGAGATTACCGGGTGCCATGGAAGCAAGCAGTAGGGAGACCGACTCCCAACCCCAACACATGCGTTGGCCCCACATGGAAAGCCCTACACACTTAAAATTGCTATAAACACTTAGGAAATGATGGCGGACTTCTGAAGGATAAGTCCTAGTTAGCTAGTGAGAGGGTGGAGTGTTGGAAACAAGGACACATTTGATAGGGCCTTCAAGGTCAGGGTCAGTCTGGAACATTAACATTCTCAGGAATTGAACTTAAATGGACACATTTTCTTGAAAGACACAAGTTGCCAAAACTGACCACAAGAAACAGAAAATGTGAATCGCCCAGTATCTAGAGAGATTAAGTTCATGAGTAAAAACCTTCCCGTAAACAAAATTCCAGTACAGATGGCTTTATAAGTGAATTTTACCAAACATTTGAAATATTTTTTTAAACAATTACCTTGACACAAACTTTCAGAAAATTGAGGAACGAAGATTGCCAACACATGTATGAGGTCAGTTTTACTCTGATATCAAAACCAACAATACATTACTAAAAAGAAAGTTATAGCACAACACTCCTCATGAAAATAGATGTAAAATTCTTAATATTAAACCAAATCAACAATATACACAAGGAGAATGCATCATGACTACGTGAACCTTACTGCAGGAATAGGACCTCGCCTTAACATTTAACAAGTTCATTGTAATTTACCACATTAATACTTAAAGGAATTGTATCTTCTCTAGAGGTATAGATAAAAACACATGACAAAAACTGAACCCTCATTCATGGAAAAACTCTCAGCAAACTAGGAATTGAAGGAACTCTTATCTGGGGAAGGGCAGTAGGAAAAATACTTACGGTAACATCGCACTTGAGACTAAGAGTTGGGCGCCTGGGTGGCTCAGTCGGTTAGGCATCTGACTCTTGATTTCCACTCAGGTCATGATCTCAGGGTTGTGAGAAAGCGTACTCGCTGGGCATAGAGTCTGCTTGGAATTCTCTCTTTCCCTCTCCCTCTGGCTCCCCACTTCTTAAAAAAAAAGCGGGAGCCTTTTGCAAAAGCACAAATGGAAAGAACTATCTGGAAGAAGGAACATCTGGAAATATACCTTTACCCTGCACTGCAGCCACGCATGAGCAAGATGGGTGTGATCTTGTGGGATGCAACGTCCCATAGGATCCTGACATCTAGAACTTGCTTTGTCAATTAGGGATCAATTTTTCCTTCCTTTCTACAAACTACAAAAAAAAAAAAAAAAAAGAGTGAGAGTGACCTCAGTTCTGCTAAGATTGAGAAGAATGTCCTCCCTCACTACTTTTATTTAACATTGTACTGGAGGTTCTAGGCAATGCAATTAGAACAGAAAAATTAAATTAGAGGGGCACCTGGGTGGCTCAGTCGGTCGAGCATCTGCCTTAAGCTCAGGTCATGTTCCCGGGGTCTCCGCCCATGTTGGGCTCCCTGCTCGGTGGGGAGTCTGCTTCTCCCTGTGCCCTGTACCCCATTCATGCTCTCTTTCTCTAATAAATGAATAAAATCTTAAAAAAAAACAGAAAAATTAGAAATATTAAAAAGGAAGAAGGAAAATCATCTTTATTCATAATCGACATGATTGTATACATTAAAAATTCAAAGAAATCCCTCCTTCCCCCTGCCATGCTACTAGAGCTAATAATGAATTCAGCAAGGTCACAAGATACTGTCAGGAGAGGATTCTTCCTGGGTCTCTCATGTTTCTGCCATCTTACAAGGATGGGTGCTGACTGTGTTTGTTCTAGGCTCTCTTCAAGGAGGTACACACACATATACATACACACATGTATACACACATGTGTAGAGTGAACAGCATTGGATAATAGCCATAGTGTCTCCCTGTAGAGCAAAGGGTAGGTTTATTACTCAATATAATAAAGACAATGTCTCCTTTGGGGCCAAAGTTCAGGCAGGCTTACTGTTCATCGGCAAAGAATCCTGTTCCTTACGCTTGGGTCTCCTCTTCTGCATGTGGAGGCATCAGTGCATCCTCCTCACGTTGCCCTCTAGGAATCAGGGCTTGGGGAACCAGAAGCTGATTCTGTGATTCCGCTGTGAGTAAGAAGCTGTCCTTTATCTCTGACCCAGAACTCTCCTGCCTTCTGCCAGCATCCATGAAAGCTGTTTGTAGGTAGGGTAAAATCTCAGAGCCTTCAAAGCTTTTGATAGATACAAAATAAAAATCAATTGTTTCATACTAGCAACAAACAATCAGAAAATGAAATCAGCAATACCTTTAGCAGAACATGAAAAGCATAGTATAGAGATAACAAGATGTGTGTAGGACAAAATGTGTGCTCTGAAATCCACAAAGACCTTGCCAAGTGAAATTAAAGATCTAAATAAATGGAAGGAGATGCCATGCTCATGGATAGGGAGATAGGAAGTTTTCTCCACTCAACCATTCAAATCTTTAGTGGAAGACAAAATAGTCTATCCTTTTCATGTCTATCCCTTTCAACCGAGGATAGTGTCCTGATGAGACTGTCTATTAGCCCGCATTACAGAGATCCCAAGTGCCCCTCTGCTTCTCTCACATCTTCATCTTCTCTCTGGTCCCATGAGCTCCCTCATTCATCCACTGAATTCCTTGTGTCTATTATCCTACCAGTCAATTTCTAAAGAACACTGTCTGATTACATATATATATATATATATATATATATATATATAACCCTAAAGAATCAGGATTTCCTGTAATGCTGCTTTTTGATTAAAAAAAGAAAAAGAAAAAGATTGTCATTGAAGTAATAAGAACTATCAAATCTGGACCCAAGAGAGGATGGTTACAAAGCCAAGTGACTGACCAAAGCCATCGGTTAGTGCTAAAAGCTCTTTTGTCATCTAAAAAATGCGGTAGTCCGTGCCAGGCCCATGGCATAGCGTCAGTCCTCCGACTGAAATGCAGATATGCAAGAGCTTTATAGAGAAAGTCCCAGGTGGTGTGATCTGAATAGCTGAAAACACTAGAGATGAAAACGGAAGACCCCAGGCTTATCCCCGGAGATTCATTTTAAAAGCCTTTTGATGGGCGCCTGGGTGGCTCAGTCGGTTAAGCATCTGCCTTCAGCTCAGGTCATGATCTTGGGGTCTCGGGATTGCCGGACTCCCTCCTCAGTGGGGAGTTGGCTTCCCCCTCTTCCACTGCCCCTACCCCCACTTGTGCGCTTGGGCTCTCTCAAATAAACGGTTAAAATTTTTTTAATTAATAAAAGCCTTTTGCAAAAGCACAAATGGAAAGAACTATCTGGAAGAAGGAACATCTGGAAATATACCTTTACCCTGCACTGCAGCCACACATGAGCCAGGTAGGTGTGATCTTGTGCGATGCAATGTCCCATAGGATCCTGACATCTAGAACTTGCTTTGTCAATTAGGGATCACTTTTTTCCTTCCTTTCTCACCTTACCTGGACAGTATTATTCACATACAACTTGCCTTAGAATTTAAAAGGGAAAAAAAAAAAAAATCTCCCAGAGGTGATACAAGAGAGCGTAAAGAAAGAGAACAAGCCTAGAATTTGAGAGAACATGAAATTTATTAGATGCGGACTACAAAAATAAAACCACCCAAATCGGGACCCAGCGAGCCCCTGCCCCAACCCCCATAAAAACATTTCACATACACACGCAATGGCTAGCAAAGACTAAAAAGATGCAAAGCTTCCAAAGCGACAGATGCTCAGCTGGAGAAGGTTGATGACTGGGTCAGAGGAGCCCATTCCTGGAGGAGCGCACTGGTGGCTCAGTCACAGCAACAGGCCCAAACCCCCGCTTCCGGCCCAGTGGCCGCCAGCGGAGGGTCCCTGAGCACGTGCCCGGCTGCAGCCTCTGGGTGGGAGGCCGACTGCTTACTCTCTCTGGGCACTCTCCAGCTGCTTCACTGTCAGATGCTGCTTCTGCTCCTCCAGCACCTGGTAGAACCGGTGCATGGCTGGAGGGTCCGAGTGGGGACAGAGACACAAAAATTTAGTGGGTTTGCAGGTGGACCCCAGACATCCCCAGATCCTGGCAGACCACCAGAGTCCCTCACTCGGGGTTGCCGAAGCTCAGTCCTCCCTTCTTTGGGATGGATTTCCAAGTCCACCTGCTCTCATTAAGCTTCGCTATCCCAGCATCTGCCTGCCGGACACCACCACCTCTCATATCAAATCCTGGAACCTGGCTCATGCCCTTGGCCTCATCATGTTTTCTATCTGCCTCTCTTTGCTCAGTCCATTCTCCAAAAGGTATTTCTGTGACATATATGTTCTCTCGTTAACGGTTCTATTCCCAGAGGTAGAAGAGTATCCAGCATGTGGTGAGAGGTAATAGAAAATTAGCAAAATCAAAGTCAGAGTCTCCCTAACCTTCAGAGGAGAATCTGAGCTCCACAGGAGCACGTACAGGGATCCGCACGGTCCTCTACCGGACTATCTCCCCTGCCATACACCGCTAGCCCCGCAAGGGCAGTGTACCACTTCTCCGTGGACAGTCCCAATGCCCTGTTCAGATACCCAAAGGGTGCGGCGTTCAAGGGCCTGTCGGTTCCTGTTTGCAAAGGAGCTCAAAGACGTGAAAGCAGAAACAGATGCTATAGCTGGGCTGGACCTACAGGCTGCTAAAGGCCCCCAAAAAGGGAAGACCCAGGAATTGGGCGATAGAGGAGTTGATAGGCATCTTTGAAGGACGCCAGGATCTTGAGGTCGGGACCACTCACCTTGTTTTAGCCGGAGAAGCTTATCCGCAAAGACGATACGGAACCAGCCAGGCTCCTTACACATGTAGGTCTTGCCGCAGGACAAGATCAGCTTGTTGTCCAGGAAGCGGCGATGGAGCAGCAGCTCTTCCTCAAAGGTGCACGGATCCAGGTACTAGGGAAGGCGGAAGGGCAGAGCTGAGCCGAAGACGCACCAGGCTGCTCTGCCCCAGAGTACTGCGGCCTCATTCCCAGAGCTCACCACTTGCAAGTTGATCCAGACGTAGAGGCCAGAGCCACGGTTGAGAAAAGGGATCCCCAATGCCTTCAACTTCTTAGTGATGTATCTGTGAGCTCTCTGCAGCCTGGAGCGGTAAGCGGGCAGGTACACTGCTTCAATCCATTCTGGATGGGTGGGGGAAGACGGCTGTCACGGCTCTGGTGGCAGAGATCTGCCAGGGGGAGCCTTATCAGATGCTCCCTCCCTGGGCTTTGCGCTAGCTCTTTCTATCCAAGCCAGACTCTGGGTTCTATCTGGGCTGATGATAGCCATACCCAGCACACTTCTCAATAGGTCGGTAGAAATATTCCGCTTGGCTTTACACCCCTGATACAAAGAGTCGGGGTCCCCCTGAAGTGGGATAGATGCTGCTGTTGCCAACTGGGGAGATACTCGGAGCCTCGCACAGTGGACTTGGAGAAACCTAGATATGCTTGGGGCAGGGGCGCGGGGAGGGGCCCTTAACCCAGTTGTTCTTAGCACTGGCAGCCCATTAGAACCACTTGGGGAGCTTTAAAAAGTCCCAAGGCCCAGGTTATACCTCCAGATCTAAACCAGAATCTTTGGGGATAGAGACCACATATCGGCATTTAAGCTCCCCAGATAATTCCCATGTGCCCAATGTGAAGAACTCGTGTCCACGGGGCTAGGAGCCTGGTTTCTGCCACACATCAAAGGGCCGGGCACCACGCACGGGGCCATCTGGTTGGACTTCTCCTAGCGACCCTTTTCCCCCTGCCAAAGCTGAAAGCAAATAGTTTCTAAACCAGATTATCAAATTACATTAATTTGTATCATTATATCCCAGCTTTTAATTTAAATTTTCCAGCCTGGCATCTGCTCTGTTACAGGGAATTGAAGAAAGGGGGCCTTATGTAAGTTCGGGCGATGGCATTAAACTGGGGGGGGCGGTTTCCTCCGAAGCCGGGATTCACTTGTAATCCGTGGAGGAAATTGAATCCAGGTGCCATAGGTCTACCCACACCAACTTGCCCAAATGGCAGCTCTCCTTCGGCCACCTTGGAAGACGAAGTCAAGTCATATTCAAGTAGTCGTGGCATTTTTGGGTCATCTTCGCCCGAAGCAAGCTGGGCATTGGGGAGGGAAAATTGACCTTTGCATAGGGACTGGTTTCTGTCTTTCAAGCCTTAGAGAACATGAGAACAGGGCATGAGCTCCCAGGCAGCCGAACATGAAAGCCCATCTGTGTTTTAGACCAGCAGCTCCGCCTTCTCTCTCTGCCCTAGTGCACGAGCCGAGCTGCATCCCGCCCGCCTTCAAACTTCCTGTCCTGCCACCATTAAACCCAAGAGCTCGAACAGGGTCCGGTGGACTAGAGGTACGTCAGGGGCCCAAGCAGACCCAGGAACTCCCCCCATGGCCTTGATGCCTAGCTACGATCCCAGCCCGGGATGGGACTCGCTACCTCGGTCCTGAAGCAGCCGGCACAGCTTGTACTGGGCGATGCCAGAGACACCGTGGAGATAGCCAAAAGAGCTCACGGCAGAGGCCACCTCCTTGTTGTGCGTGTAAAGGACACCAAAGCGGAAGCCAGAGATGCCAAAATCCTAGAGGAAAAGAGATAGGGGAAGGAACACGTGGTTTGCCCACCTCCTGGCCCCCTTTCCTTTCCTACCCAAAGACAGGAAGCTGGGGCTCACCTTGCTGGTGCCCCAGATCACATGGGTCCTGTTGGGGTCAGGCAAACTGGAGAGGAGACAGTACAATCAAGGTTATGAAGAAATACTGAAAGGATGAAGACTTGGGGTCAATGAGGGCAAGAGAGGAAAATGGACTTGAGGTCCTGCCTAGACATAAGAGCCTATAGGGCCCAAAGTTCAAGAAACAGTTGCCCCAGTTAACAGCCAGGAAGTCAGCAAAAGGTATCCTTGGGGAACTAGATGGGACAGCTCCCAAGTGCCTACCGAATCAAGTCCGGGCCCTTGGCCTGACTCAGGGGCTTCCTGCGGCTGGTCCAAAGCCACCTCCCTGCCAACGAGCTCTTCACACGCATGGGCCGCCCACCGTTTCTAAAATGTGCTCACCTATTTCTAACTGCCTCGTTTTGGGTAAAGCTGTTCCTTCTGCCAGGCACGGCCTTGGCCTTGCTTTGGCTGCTGAGATCCTATCTTAGGGCCACATGCTACCCTTAAGAAAGTTCTGCCCTATTTCTCTTCTTTCCCTATGTACTACTTATCAAGAAGTTCCTACGCTGACCTTCTGTGGGGCTTTATGCAGACGTGAGACAGTGCATGATCTACCTTGCCTTCAGGTTATCTTATGTACAAAACGGCATTGCAAAAAGACACTTGGGAGGAAAGAGGAAGCTTTGCTCATTTCCACACTCCCGGGGGCACTTAGCCTCAGTTCCGAGCATGTAGCCAGTTAAGTTTATGGCCCATGAACGCACCCTGCAAAAGCAGGAACCTCATGGCTCACATTCCCAACTCCAGCGGAGGCCAACAAACTCACCTTTCCATGCTCAGAACGCTGTGGAATGTGATGGAGTCGTCAAACACAGACAGCATGTAAATCTCATCTATAATCACATGGAGATTGTACCTGCAGGTTGGGTCAAAGAGGGAGAACATTATCTAGGTTCTCTCCCATCTCCACGCCCTTTCTTTCATGGGCTTCTCTGGAGACGGGTGAGATACGGCTCCCGCAGCCCATCCAACCCTTCCAAGGGGCGTGGTAACATAGAAGGGGGGGTACACCAGAAAGGGGGTCTTCAGACCTGGCTCAGGGGTAGGAAGGAATAGGACCCAAAGACACTCAAGAGAACATCTAATCCTTTGACCATCAAGCAGCGACCAATGCGATGGGGGGGGGGCTGCATGTCCTAAAGAGTTTTACATCTGGTCTAGTCAGAAGCTCCCACTCGGGGTCCGGATTGAATAGTGGCATTAAGTGGGCTAAGTGCTAATACAGGTCATGCTGTTTTTTCTCCCAACAGCCCTCCAAAGCAGTGCTGGCATCTCCATTTCGCGGATGAAGAAGCCATTTCTGAGACAAAGTTAGTTCCCTCAATTAGCAGGTGCTCGAGCTGGGATCTGAACCTAGTTCTGTCAAATTCCAGCCCACACACTCCCAGCAATTCTTCCTCTTGTCCTCATGCTCAGCCATGAATTGGTCTGGACTGGAGTGATGACATTTGGATAAGTGTGATTCTTCTAGAAAATGGGGGATTAGCACCCCTAATGAATAGGGCTATTTCAGGACTTCAGAGATAGCTGGTGTTAACATGTTCATGGGAATAGGACATGAGGGTTCTCTGGGGACACATCTTCACCCCACAAGGTCTGAGAGTCTGGCTTCCTCGGCGCTTCATGCCAAGTAGCTGGGAAATGGGTGCTGGGAGAAAGTGGTTACATGACAAGAAGAGGAAAAGCAACAAAACCAGATCACAATTGTTATGTGAGTATCTGTACCTGGGGCGGGGGGTGGGGGGGGGCAAAAAAACATTTGGTTGAAGCATGTGGGTGCATTTTCTTTCACTTCAATTTCAGTGAGTTGTACATAGCTTTGCAAAGTATATTATGCAGCAAAAATATTGGGATAAATTACATCTGGTTCCAACTTCCTGGCCATGAGTGATAGGAACCCCGTTCAGGGACTTCGTCATGTCTCAAGGGCTGGAATGCCTACCTCTTGGCAAATTCCAGGTATTCCTTCAGTGAGTCTCGGGAGTAGACGTCTCCCAGAGGATTCTGAGGGTTGATTAGTAGGAGGCCTCTGACCTTTTTCCCCTAAAAAAACAAAAAAAAAACAAAATAAATAAAACCCCCTAAAAACATCCCTGAGGTGAACACAATAGGTCCTTCACATCTACCTCAAGTTCAGCTGAAGGTCACGTCAGGATACCCAGTTTTGGCCACCTCCCCGAGGCCTCTAGTTGGGATCTCAGCAACTTAGGTCAGATCTGGAGCACGCAGCTCTCTTACTGCCCACAGAGGGGGAGCAAGGGGGAGCCCTGGCGGCTGCCCCCAGAGACAGGGCTCAGGGCCCCTAGGGGGACACGCCCCTGGGACACCGCCTCTTCCGAAGGAGCCCACAATGCCTTGGTGAGAATGTGGTCCCAGATCTCAGTACTCCGCCCCTCTCAGGGGCAGCAGCGCCCACCCCGAAGACATGGGTCCCTCCTTACTGAAAGGGTCGCCTCGAGCAGAGCTCGCTCCAACTTGCCCATGGTGAGCTGGAATGGACAGGGGTTCGCATCTGTGATCTGGAAGACAGACACTGCCTGAGCCCTGGTCCCTCGCTCCTCTACACACCGCGCAATCCCTCATACCCGGGGCTGCCGTCCCACATGCCCTCCTTGCCCTAATTTCTCCATCCTCCTCGCACTGTCACTTATCTGGGAGGACAGCGAGGTCCCCGACGCCTTCCAAATGCCCCTGGGATGTTCCACTGCCTGGGGGAGGGGCTGAGCAGGGGGAGGGGCCCCATTCTGACCTCACTGTCCAGGTGGACGAGAATCAGTTCAACTTTCGAATACAAGCGGCAACTAAAGACAAAGCCACCGTAGAAGGGGGTGGGGGTCAGAAGGGCCTCTGGAAGCACACGGAGACGACACTGTCAGTCGGGGTTCTCTCGGGGGCTAGGCCCCCTCCCCAGACCAGCAGCAACACTACAGACAGAGAAGGTTAGTGTGGCAATCCCTCCTACTTGGGACTTAAGTTTTGGCCTTGGGGTCTATAAAAGTTACATTCTTAGAAACGTTATTCGGGGAACACTAGAGAAGGGGAAGGGGAAGACTATTGCTAGAAATGGCTCAGTTACAAACCCAAACGGGCTTGCTAGCTGGTGGAGCCCCAGTCGTCCAGCAAGTCTTACCAGCTCCTGTCCAAACAGGAGAGGCTGAGGTCCGTGCCCGGAGAGGGCGCTCATCTCTCTGCATGGCTCAGGCTACCCGCCCCTGGTGAGCTGCCGGGTTCTTTCCTTCCCCTTCCTTCGGCCTCACGCATAACCAAGCACTTACTCCTTTGAGTGACAGTGGCCATCAGGTAACTTCCTTCTATGGAGCCAGAGCTCACTAAGACCGCAGACTCTCGTTTGGGTGTTGGTAGGAGGGAGACTGAGAACACATCCCTCAGCCTTATTTCATCTAAAACGAATTTGTCCCCTTCCCCCCTTTTTTTCTTTTTCTTTTTGACAGGGGAGATAGGAGTTAGGAAATGGAACTGGTCTAAGCCAGTTTACCAGGGCTCTCCATACTGGAGTTGAGCCCAGAAGCCCAGCTAATATAAGGAGTTGGCTCCAGTTTCCCTCTTTCTGAGGCATACCTCCTCAGGGACTGTCCCATGTTTTCCTTCTATATTAAACGGGGAACCAAATCCATCCCTCCTATGGAAATAGTAGATGTTCTAATCAGCCTGACTTTAGGCGAAAGGCGTTTGAGTCAAGGTATCCTTCTTTCCCTAAGGTCCAGTGCCCATGAGCTGCTATTCCCTGAGGAGATGCAGAGCTCACTGACTTACCTCCTGGGTCACACAGAACCATGGCCAGTGCGGAGAATACAGAGGAGCAGCCATTTAGAACAACTACCTGAAGAGGCACAGAAGGCGGAAGTCAAAAGCCAACCCCCCTGTAAGAAGGTCTGGCCCCTTCGTCTCCCTCCCCCTAGGAGGGACAGGCACCAGGAACCTCCTCTTCCGGGACCCACTGGCCTTGGTTGGCTCTGCCCTGGGCCTGAGGGTCTCTGCTGGTTCTAGAAAATGCAGAGAGTCCCCCAAGAATACAGCCCTCTACCAGGGTGGCAGACAGGCTGGGAAACGGACTCACATTTTCTGGATCGAGCTGAGCAGGAACCTTGCAATAGTAGGTCAGGAACCGGGCCACCTCTTCCCGCAGGCTGTAGGGAGACCCAGACAGACTTGGTGGTACCCAGGCCCGGGGGCCTTTCCTTATTCAAGGTCTAGCCTACAGTCTTTTCCAAAGAGCAGGTCGTCCGACCTCCCGTCACAGAGCTACTGACTGATGCTATCAGCTCTCTAGGCGACGACGCAGACAACGGATATGAGAATTTGGGCAAGAACTCAGGCCTTTTGAATTATAGGGCGGAGCTATTTCTACTACACCAGGCTCCCTCCTGAGGAGGTTTCACTCTGGACATTTTCTAGAACTTGTTACCCAGAGAAATAGGGAGGTAGCCAACCAAGAACCTGGTGCCCTGGGTCCTTCCCTCTCTGAGATCAGGTGTCTGGGGGCCACAAGGCTTTAGATCTGGAAGTTACTTACAATGGCTGCCCGGACCAGTCAGCATACTGCAGCAGGACATCCTCAATGACGTTCATATCACTCTGACTCAACTGTTGGCAAATAAAGTATGAGGATAGCCAGACCAGGGAGGACCGACAGCCTCATCCCACCACTAGGATGCGTGTGGGTGCTCGCCTTACAACCCGGGGCCTTATACAAGAGAATAGGGAAACATGCCACATGCCCCTTCACGAATGGAGGCCCCCACCTCCTAGGTTACACAGAGAGAATTCACTGAGGAGCGTTGTTGGACAACCTCCCCAACCCTACGCTTGGATCAGAGCTCCCTTGGCAGCCTACCCACCATAGACCCAGCCAGAGCACACCCCCAAACACAGTGAGCCAGGAGGCCAGATGTGTTTTCTGATAAGCTTTTCCCCCACTCCCTTCCCTAAACTCTTTAGTCCCATCTACCGCATGCTAAGAAATGTTCCAGAGGGACTGGACCCGACGGTGGGTCCCAGCATGGCCCAAGGCTTGGCTTACCCTTTCAGTCATCAGATCAAGGCAGAGCTTATTCTCACTGATGCCAAGGTTAAGGAAGCCCTAGAGATGGAAGGAATCAGTCAATCCACTTGCCCTGCCCTACAGGGACCTGCTTGAACGTTCTGGTAAGTGCTCAGCTTAGATTATTTCAAATGGAAATCTCACCGCGCCGCGAGGCGGTTCACTCCATGTCTAACAACCTCAAGCGTTAGAAAACTTGCCACAGACTCAAAAATCATCCAGCTTGCCATTTCCCCCTTTAGAGCCATGCAGTGCTTCTATGCCAGAGAGCAGCCGCTGAGTTCTTACTACATGCCAGACCCTGGACCAAGTGCCTCGTACAGCGCCCTTACTTCTCACAACTCCCGAGGAAAAGGGTCTATTATGATCCCCGCTTTACAGAGAGCGAGGCTCAGGAAGGTGGACAACCCCACTAGCCACGTGACCTTGGCGGTGGGCAGAAGTCCATCTGCCTGACCCCAGGGCCTGCCTCCTGCCCCTCCTCCCTCCCCCCCTGCTACTTCCTGCCCCTCCTCCCTCTCTGCTACTTCCACTTGCATGTTACTGGAGGAGATACGGTTCTTCAGAGTCCAGTGGCGATACTGGACTCAGCTGGTCCCCAGAAAAAGCAGATGGCCATTGACCACATATCACTTAGCTGGAAACAGAAGAAGGTAGGACTCGGGCTGTCCTCCACCGTCTGGCTAGAAAGCTGCTGTGAACGTGCACCCCCCCCCCGCCCCCGCTGGCTGGGAACCTCTCACTGGCTCCCTAGCCTAACCTCCCCATCCTAAGACCTCACAACTCTCATCACATCACTCGCGTACCCTAATCTAGCCCAGGAGCCTCATTTGCCCATCACTCCAAGCCCTGCCCACCATAAAACTTTCACACTTGTAGTTCCTCTTACCGAGAAGACCCCACCCCCACCCCCACCGCATGGTTGGCTGATTGAGCCTTTAAGACACCTCAGACCACCCAAGCGGGCCTCCCCTTACTTCTGTCAGGTTATTATTTATGTCCCTTTCCCCAGAGGCGGACTACATTCAGCACTAGACTCCGTTCCAAGAGGCGGGTTTGCTTAGCACTGTGACCACAGTGACCACAGTGACCCCTAGTGGGCAAGAGCAGGGACTGAGGGAAAGCATGTGGAGGAGGGGGCCGGGAGGACCCAGACACAGCTCTTAACTTTCTTGGCACTGTCACCTCGCTTCTGTGCCCATTCCCTTATCTCTAAGATGACAACAGCGTCCATTTCGTGGAGCTAGGGAGAGTGAGAGCCCAGACTCAGTAAATCCTAGTGATCGGGCCCTCAAGGAGGTGTCTCTCCTCACCCTCCCCCCCTCCTCACCAAGGTGTTCTTGTCCTCGTGGTATTTATCTCCTTGGTACATCTCATAGTCCCGGAAGCTGGCCTGGTAGGAGGCAGAGATGTCGATCCCACGGTTGGACAGGTGCTGGCTGACGAATGTCGCTTCGGGGTCATTCAGTTGGTGACCTGGCTGGGCAGGCTGCCTGGATGGCTGGGCCCACTGCCCGCCTCCGACATCACCCCTCACATCCAAGGAAGGGCAGGACGGTTGGAGCCCCAGGCCGCCTGTGGCCCCAGACTGTAGGAGGTTGACCAACTGGTACATTAGGTTGCCTAGGAGAGCTTCCTGCTCCCCGGGGGCCTGATGAGGCCGCTCCTCGTCCTGCGCCAGGTCCTGCTGCTGGCGCCTGGTGGCGAGCTGCCCCATCTGCTCCTCGATGGCCTGCTTCAAGTGCAGCATCACCTCCACGGGCTGCCCGCGGATGCCCCGGTTTCCGAGGCCCTGACCCCAGGGCAGATGGAGGGCGTCTGATCGGTGACTCATGCTCTGGGTCTTCGCCTCGGCCTCAGCAGGCTGGCTGGAACCTGCAGAGAGAGAGGGAGACCGTGCAGTGCGGCAAAGGAGACGCCCCTTGACCCTCAGGTTCAGGCCTGATCTCAGGCGGGGGGGGGGGGGGGGGGGGGGGGGGG
>CM052884.1:81431626-81467584 GCA_028534135.1 Potos flavus | reverse complement strand
CCCAGCCACAGGGATGTTGCGAAGTCCATGAGCAGAGGAGCCATCACTGAGGCCTTGGCTAGAGAAGATGGAACGATGACCAGAGGCAGCCACGGGACAAAGTCGTACCAAGTCTTGACTTAGGACCCCAACCTCTCATCGGCAGTCAGTGCTACAAAGAACTTCACTCACCAGAATCAGGAGCATGCATCCTGCTTAGAAAGAACTAGAACGAGCATAAGCCCTCATACCTAGACTAACCCTTTGTTCCACAAGCAAGAGCTCTGTTCTGCCCAAACTCCCTCCCTTGAACGTAGGAAGGTCATTTGAATGGGGCTCCCCACCTGCAGGTAAGTAGGTCACACTGTCCTTCCGGATACAGACAGCCCCCTGATTTAGGAGGGTTCAGCTTATGATTTTTTTTTTTTTTTTTTTTTACTTTACAATGGTGCAAAAATGATATGCATGCAGTAGAAACTGTACTTGGGATTTTGAATTTGAAGTTTTTCCTGGGACAGGGGAATGTGGTACGACCTCTCGTGATGCTGGGCACCGGCAGCGAGCTGCAGCTCCCCACCAGACCCGTGACCGCAAAGGTCAACAACCATCTTGCAACTCTCCTGGATCCAGACAACCCTTCTGCTTTTCACTTTCAGTACAGTATTCAGTAAATTACAGGAGATATTCAACGCTTTATTATAAAATAGACTGTTAGAGGATTTTGCCCCGGCGCAGGTTAATGTGAGTGTTCTGAGCATATTTCAGGTAGGTTAGGCTATGCTATGATGTTCAGTAGTTTAGGTGTGTTAAATAAATGCATTTTCAACTTGTAATGGGTTTTTCATTACATAACCCCTCATAAGTCAAGAGGGTTCTACTCTTGGAGAGCACAGAGGGGTAGTTAAGGGTCAAGAGGGATTCCTGTGGTTTTTGCCTTCCAAAAAGTGGTGCCTATCATCTCTGTCGGTCCTGAGGAGTGCTGGTGGGAAGGGCCACCGTGGTGGTCAAGATCTTTTTTCAATGGACAAGAAGTTATCAGTGGGAGGGGGGTGCGATCTGCTTTCTTCCAGGGCTGGGCTCTCACATATTGAAGGTCTTGATCTGTGTCATCTTAATAACAAAAATCGAAGATGTCACAGCTCAGTAGTATCCACTAGACCGGCGCATGGCCCCAGAATTGAAGCAGTGATCCCAGTTCAGGCTGGATTAGGGGCTCCCTTAGACTTCTTGCCCCAGGAGTCCTTCATGTTACCAAAATTCCACGATTCTGCCCCATCGACCCAGCTCTCAGCTGGGGACTCTAGGACCAAAGAAGATAGCAATCAGGATCAGGGAGGGAAGCCAGAGGCCAGTGTGGCCCAAGAAGCCACCGGAGGAGAAAGGCTGCTTACGGCAGGTAGAATGAGAACCTCTCAGATAGGCTTATGGAACAACAGGGGCCAAGGCAAGTACCTGAAAAAGAAGTGTATTCTCTTGGCAACATGTATTTTCTAATAAGGAAGTGAGTATGTGGCCAGGCCAGGAGGAAACCTGGCAGTTAGGCCTCTGACAAGACTTGTCTTTTCTCTAGGAAAAGTCTATTGGCCCACAAAGACAATTGGCCCACAATGGCCCACAATTGGCCCACAATGAAAGACATTGGCCCACAAAGGCAATAATGTCCCTAAATTGTCTGGAATTGGGGTATACGAACCCCTTCCTCTAGTCCTCTTGCACGTACCCTTGGTTTCAGTATTCCCCAGCTTCCAACCATCTACCTGTTAAGTCACACTCTGGGGTGCCTTCTAGAACAGCTAGAAGCTGTGTCTCAGAACCAGCCCAGAGGATGGCAACTGCCCTCTGGAAAGGCTGACAAACAGCAGAAGCTGAGAAGGTGCGAACGTGGGAAATGAGCTAGAAACGAGCCGTCCTCCTGTTTTGTTTGCAATGCCAGCAATGCTACCCTTTCTGGCAGGAAATTTTTGATGTCACTTTCCCTAGGACCCTACAAGCTCTTCTAGCTCTGTCTTGTCCTCCAACCTTCCTCGCCTTTGCCAGGTACCAGCCTCCCCTGGCACCCTGGTCCTCTGACCCAATTCCGATACGTCCTTCTTATTGTGGTAAGTAGGATAAGGATTGCAGAGTCTCCTTTACATGCTTGGGAAGCAAGGTGTTGGGAAGATAAACCCCCTCAACACAAGTTGCAAAACTGAAATCTCAGGTAAAAAAAACAGCCTTGAAGATCCTAGGTTATATTTTAGAGATCCTACTCAGCAAGCGTAGCATCTTGCAAGAATTCTCTCCCCTGTCTGGGCATCAGTTTCTCCGTATGTAACATAAAAAGATGCCTCAGTTCAAGGTGAGAAAACTGAAGCTTAACGAAGATGAGTCACTTCCACGGTCCCACAGGAGAGCCAGGATTTTAAACCTCAGACCTCCCACTTGAGCCCAGAACTTCTGGGAACGAGAGTAAGCTGGCTGAAAAGCAGAACTTGCATGGGCAGCCACTGCGCTTGATGACCCCCTGCCCAGGAGATCTCCATCTCTGGAGTTGGATTAACTTCATCCAACAACCCTGTCGTCCTGTATTGTTCGTGACTCTGATTCCCTGGACAGAAGCTGTAACTACTCTGGAAGTGGTTACCTTAGGCTTGCCTTTCTCAGAGGATCGCTTTTCAAATACGGTGTCCAGAGCACAAAATCCAGACATGTGAACAAACCTCATAAGGTAAGCCCAGGGCAGACAAGAAAAAGAAACTGGACCCCAGCGCCTAAGGGTAGACTGTAAAATAACTGCTTTTCCCTGCAAGGAGATAAAAACCCAAGTTTGAAAAATCGGCAGACTGGAAATTACTTTTCTTTCAAATCTGTCCTTTTGATCATCAATTCTAGAGGTTAAAATGCAATAACCAAAAGTGAAAAGCCTCAATGGAAGGGTTTATCATCATATTAGATATAGGTAAAGAGAAAATTTGTAACCTAGAAGAAGAGGCTGAAGAAACTTTCTAGAATGTGACATGAAGACACAAAGGAAAGTTAAGAGAAGATATGAGAAAATCTAAAATATACATATCCATATTCATTTGGAGTCCTGAAGGAAGAGAAAAATGGAGCAGAAGCCATCTGAATAAGATGTTTTATCAGTGCCAAATAATCAGACACCAAAGCATGGATTCAAGAAGCCCAACAAATGGAAATTAGAATACAGAAATCTACATATATACATACATATATATGTATATGTACATATATATATTTAGGATAATTATATATATATAATCTACAAAAAGCAAACATCTCAAAAGCCGCCAAGAAAAAAAAGTTACCCTTAAAGGAATAATAGACCAGAAGCTAACTTCAGCCAACAGTGGAAACCTGAAACAATGAAATGTTATTTTCAATATACAGAAAGAAAATAGCTCCCAACCTAGAATCCCGCCGCCATCAAAGCATCAATATTTCATTAGGCACTACCAATTCCTCCCCCTAGAGGAACTGGATTTGTGTGCAGGATACCAGTAATCCGCACAAGTAGGTTTAAAAACTTTAAGGCCAACTGAGCGAAAGAAACCAGACACGGTACATATTGTACAGTTCTACTTATAGAGAGAGCAAAAGTAATCAAGAGTGATAGAAATCAGAACAGTGGTTTCCCAGGGAGAGAGCTGGGAAACTGACTATAATGGGGTGCAGGGAACTTTCTGGGGAGATGACGTGATCTAGAACTCTAGGAGGTGGCAGGGACATGGCCATCACCATTTGTCATCGTTCAAACTGGACACTGAGGAATTTTACTATATTTAGGAACTGGGTTTTTTTTAAAGGCAGCTGTAGCTAATTGAAAACTCCATTAGGACATAAATAGCAAAGCGAAGTTTGTTTCCAATGCGACCCCGTCGAGTGGAAAGACCCATGTGGGGCCAGGTGCCAAGTGCACAGGAGCATATTTACATCATTATTTATAGTAGGAAAAAAACAAAAAAAATGAAGGATCAATCTCCAAAAAAAAAAAGGCACATATAGAGAATGTTTAACTCTGGATGAAATGGATAATTTAGTTTAAAAATGTAGTTTATTAATCCTAATCCCAGAGGAGAAAGTTGAAACAATTTACATAGATGTTATCAAAGAACTAGTTCCCTAAAAAAGTACCTCGCCCAGACAGACTCATCAGGAACTCTACTTATATTTAATGGAATATATTATTGCAGTGCTGTTTAAACTATTCTAGAGAAAAGGAAAAACATCCGTGTTCTATAATTAAATAACGGATCTGATAAAGTTTATATGAAGAACTATGGCCCCATCTCCCCTACGATGAGATTATCGGTACTTAAAAGCTGAATAACTCTTAGCAAACGGAATCCACCAGCATCACAACACAAACTTATGACCAAATAGGATCATACTGAGAATGGCAGGATGGGTCAATCCTAGGATTTAAATTAACTTTTCATTAATAGATTCTAGAAGGATAAGTCACTTGATGTGTAGATACTGTAGACACAAAGAGCCATCTGACAAAAATCAGACACCCATTATTGACTTAGACAATAGGATGAATGGATACCCTCTAACATTAGACACCTCTCAGCCAAAAAGCCAGCCTCCTACTCAATCGGGAAACTCTGAAAGGTTGGAACTCTTAAACAAAAGAAAAGGCCACCCATTGTCATTGTTAAATATTTAACATGGTACCAGGGGTCTCAGCTGAGCATATTAGGCAAGGAAAGAAACTGGAGTTGGAACAAGGGAATTTGGAGGTCTGCTATCCACAAATTCCTACTCTTTGCCTGGAAGATACTAGATAATTGGCAGATGATCTACCAGAGAATTTAGTGTAGTTACAGAAAAGAGGCCCAACTCATGTTTCTGTAAACACAAGTTTGTGGGAACACAGCCAGGACTGCACATATATGCCAACCAGACTTTGGTAATAAACACTAGACCAGGATTTTCAACCCCGGGTCACTTACCTAGTGAGTGAGCCTAGTGACCGCCCAGCAGCCCCAGCCTCATGCAGCATTTGACCCTAACTTCTGGAAAGTAAGAATTATTCCCAGCCTTCAGATGGACCAACTAAGGGCAAAATTTATTACAGTCCATTGAATTTCACGAGGCCCCCGCAACATATCCAGAATAGGTATGAATGGTGCAAGCTGTTTGGGAAGACACAACCCTCCGAAACGCCAATGTTATCAACGACAGCTGACCCTGATTGAGCACTGCCTTGAACCAGGCTCCGGTCTGGGTGATTTAATCCTCAGAACGACTTTGCGAGGAGGGTACCACCATTAGCCTCACTTTGCAGATGAAAAGACAGAGGCCCCAAAGAAGGAGGTGACTCACACAAGTAGGATGGGAAAGGGGAGCTTTAATCCCTGGGCCCCAACTGCCTCTTAACCATCCCTCCTCCAGGCCTCTTCATGGAAAAGCTGCATATACCTTCAAAGCTTGGCGTTCACTTGGGGGAATCCAGAAGCCCCCTAGGTCCATCGGCGGCCCTCCCCCACCAGGGGTTCGGGAGCCCCAGCTGAAGCCCCAGACAATGTTTGGTCCAAAGCCCCTCTCCCGCCCCACATCCCACTGCTCCCCTGTCCCCACTACCCCACATTTACCTTTGTCTCTGTTTCCACTCATCTCTTCTCCAGTCTAAAATCCCTACTGTGCCAGATAAAACTATCCTTCAGGACTCAGAGACCTCTCCACCACCCTCGTCCTCTCACTAAGCTTGCTTACGGCTTTGGGCCCCCGTGCTCTGCGTTTAAGTACAAGGCGGTTTCAAGGGCAGTAATAAGATCCACCTTTTCCCCTCCCAGGGGGATCTCCCCAGGCATTCCTTATTACCTAAAATGGCCTTTCTTTGCGTCTTTACAGAGAAAGGCTCAGCCAACACCCATTCATGGAAGAGCCACGCATTGGAGCCACGGTTCTCAAACTCTGGAGGCATTGGTACCACCTGGAGAGCAACTAAAGAGCAGGAGGCTCTTGGAAGTAGGCTAAGGCCTGGGCCCATGTAATGGCTGAAGGCTGCCCGGTGATTCAAGCACTACCAGCATTTGAGAACCACTGGAGAAATCAAATTTGAATTAAAGAACAAATGAGCTACTAGCTTTCCCCATTTGTTGAGAAGCCACGATTGAGAAAAAGGTGAAGTAGGTTAACCTACAGCAGGAAGGACAACTTGACAAGCACGCCTGGAATGACTGCCAGGAAGACGGGTCCCAATCCCCTGAGCCTTACCTGACGGCATCATCTCCCCAGGTCTTTCCGGTCTGCCGTGACTCCTGGCTGAAGGGGGAGGTCAAGAAACCTCCCTCACGGAGGGTGGTGCGAAGGCCGAATGGGAGGATGTACGCCAAAATGGTAGGGCAAGAAGAACCACCACATAATTCTTTGTGTGGCCTTACCGCTTTCACCCCGGGCAGCTCCTGTCCCGCTTATCCCTGTGGGTCAACAAACAGAAACAAGGCCAAAAGCAGCCTGTGGTCTGAAAATTCCCCGGCTTGTGACTGTTCTCCAACTTTAGTGGGTGTTTGTCTAATGCACAGGTGCCTGGGCTCCACTAAGGGGCGTCAGCTCGGTAGGTCTGTAACGGGGCTCAGTCATCTTCTTTCTGAAACAAACATGGCAGCCATGATGGACAACTCTTGGAGAGACGCTGCCCTAGCCGACTCCACAGTGAGAGGAAGCATGAGCTGTGGGTGGGCGCCTCACCCTAGAGGGTCAGGACCTCATGTATCCCCCAGCCTGGCCTGTGGTGACAGCCCATCCCTTCTGTCATTGATCTGTTCCCTCCCCCCATTTATTAAAACACAAAACTAAAACCAATTCCCTAGGTACCTGTTATGTACTCATCCTCCATGTGTTAGACCCTACGTTAGACTGTCTTAGACCCTGAGACTCTTAGAATGAAAGAAAAGGTCCTTGGCCTCCAGAAGCCCCAGACTACCTCCCAGTGGAAAAGTCTGATCACATCTTTCCTGGGCTCAAGATCCTCCCGTGGCTCCCCTTCACCCTACAGGGGTTATAAAGTCAAATATCTTTGGGGACACAACGGTAACAAATGTGCAAAGCTGGCTTAAGGCAAAGGGTAGATTGGGGAGGATATTGGCTAATGGCAGCCTGGATGACCTCCCTAGGTGCATTCAAAATCTTTTTTTTTTTTAAAGTAAGCACTGTGAGCAAAATGGCTTGAGCAGATACTGTCAGCGCCCCAGCCTTCAATCTGCACCGTCAGAATCCAAATTCATTCATGTGGTGTATCAGACTCTAGAATAATCCATCACAGACTACCTCCCTAATCTCATTCTTTGCACACCCCTCCCATGCCCCCTGCCTGCGACAGGCCCAAACACTGACCCTCCTTAACTCGCCCAGCACGCCATGACTTCTCCTTCCCCCTTTGTACCTATTGTTTCCTGCACCCAGCGAGGCCTTTCACAGACTCACCTGGCCGGCACACCTCTGCTTCTCCTTCAAGTCTACGCTCCAAGGAATCTTGCTCCCTGATTCCCCGATAGGTCCCCCGCGCCCTAGATCCCATGCACTTCGCCCAAACCAAGGGTAGAAAGCACACAAGCCAGGCAGTGTCCCTCAGGCCCTTTGCTCCAGCTGGGCTCGCACGGCCCTGCCCCCAATACCCGGTGGGCTCGCTCTCTCACCTCCTTGTCCATGCTCAGATGTCACCTTCTCCCAGAGGCCTACTATGACCACTAACTTTGTTCCACAACCCGCGTCCACCCTTCCCACACTGTGGTGCCTCTTCCCCCATTCTACCTGCCATTTTTTACAGCACTTTTCCCCTCCAAACGCACCATAAACTTTATTATTCGGTATATGCAGTTTCTTTTCAGTCCCCCCTAAAGCATAAACTCCTTGAAGGCAAAGGTCTTCATTGCTTTGTTTACTGATGTTTCTCAACTACAAAGAACTGCGGTTGGCCCTTAGGGAAGCTCAGTAACATTTGTGGATGAATGAGTGGATGGATGGATGGATGGATGGATGGACGGACAGATGGATGAATACCCTAATGCAATTGTCTAAGGTCTGGGTCCCCCTCTGCTTCTGGGGTCCTGCCATAGTTCCAAGGCATGGGGGTGGGGGAGCTGGTTCTTGGTTAGGGTTTGTTCAATAGTCTTGACAACTTATCAGTAATTGAGACGGGATTGAGGGAATCAATTAACTGTAGGCATCAGGTGAATGTCGACGGTGGAACGATGACTTTCCCAGAGGAAAACCCTCATTTCCCACAACGTGGACATTGCGGAGCATGGTCCACAACTTGCTGCAGCCGAAGCCCCTCTCCTGTGGCCCCCTCTTCGACCACAACAGCTGTAACGAGGACTCGCCAAGAGGGGGCGCTAAACCCTTATTTTCCTTCCTGGCACGGAACACAGGGTGGCCACCTCCAAAGCTGCGGTGAAGCTTGGGTGAGAGGACAAGGAAAGGCGGGCGATGGGCCATGCCCTCCGAGAGCAGCCAGGCCCCGTGCACGTAGTGTGCGCCCGCAAAGCCTGGGCACCGAGCACCTCGAGCACCGCACCAGGGGCGGGCCACAGGACCCAAACTAACCCACCGCAGCCCTGTGCTCTGAGGCTCTCCTGAGGTCTCCAGCTTGCAGACAGGAACCCCAGCATCAGAGAGGTGGGGTGCCTTGGCCAATGTCACACGACTAGAAAACATCAGTGGTAGGATTAGAATCCAGATGTGGGGAGCACTGTTCTTTCCTCTCTCCACTCCTCCTCCGTCTCCTCCTCCCCAGCTCCTTTTGGCATCTCTGTTCCAGAAGCAAAAGCAAGATTCCAAGTCCAGTGTCTGGCTCGGCCTAACCTAGAGGGCCCTGGGGTTCTCTTTCCAGGTTGGGAAAGCGAGGAGGAAGGCAGTGCGAGGTGGGGAAAGGCAGAGCTCCTCCCCCAAGTACCAGACCCAGCTGTCCCACCACCTCCCGGCTGGTATCACTCTTGCTCCCTTGATTTCTGTCCCCCGAGCTCTGAAGTAGCCACTTGGCCATCCACAGATCCACTCCAGAGAGAGGAGCCTGGTCGGCACAGCGATGAGGGCAGGAGGCGAAGGAGACTGCAAATGGTCCCCTGACCCCCCCTCAGAGAAAGACAGCAATGAAACGCAGCCTCGGAAAGTTTGAGAAGACTTTGGCCTGCACGCTGGTGGCCAGAAGCCAGGAGTCTGTAATGAGAGGCTCTTTGCTGACATGAGTCCAGAGGCCCACGCTCTGGGCTTCCCAACAATCCGGTGAGGGAAGTGTTCTTGGCCTCACCTTAAAAATGGAGAAACTGAGGCCCAGCAAGGTTTCCTCAACTTTGTCCAAGATGATGCCTCTTGAATTGGCCTGACTCCAGGGATGTCTGAATCCAGGCCTCGTGTGTTCTCTTCCCAGATTCCTGGGCCACAGCACTTGTACCCTAACCGTCCTGGAAGGCTCGGGCCGGTCTCCAGGTCGTATGAGGTCACCTGGAGTAGGGAAACTGAGGAAGAGGAATGCCATGGTGTCTGGCCCCCTCAGCCCGTCTTCCTCTAGCAGGACCTGAGGCTAGTTCCACATGGTTGCCTCCGGGTCCTGTTCCCCAAAGGGCACGGCTCCACCAAGCGACTCCTCCAGCTCCTCAGGGCAAGGATGACTGTCCCAGGTCCTGAGCAGCTGCCCACCGAGGGGCTCTGACCTTAGCACTCATACCTTGTGAGGGTGCCTTGTGAAGCCTTGTAAAGACCTTGAAGAAACCCTTTGCTTACACCTCCCTAAAGCCTACGGGGGCTGTGCATACAATAGGTGTCAAGTAACTGCATTGTGTTTACTTGCTTACTGTTTACATGGGAAAACACAGCCAAAAAGTAGCTCTCTGTTTCTGAGGAGTTTTTGACAAACCTGCAAAACGACATTTGTGTCTTGTTGGACAACAGGGAGGGGCAAATTCACACTATTCATTCGTTCAACAAATATTTATTGAGCAACTGCCCGGTGCTAGACACTCTTCTAGGTGCTGGTGACACAGAAGGCAACAGAACAGATGTGGCCTTCCTGTGATTTACTATCTGAAGCAGGTGACAGAAAATGAACAACATATCAATAAATCTAGTTGGTTAAGTGCAGCGAAGAAGCCCCAAGTTGGGGAGGAGATACGGAGCAAGAGGGAATGCTATTTAGAAAGGGTAATTAGGCAAAGACCCACAGGGAGTGAGGGATCAATCCATGTGGATCTCTGGGAGAACTGTGCTCTAGGCAGAGGGAACAGCAAGTGCAAAGGCCCTGAGGTATGTATTTGCTGTATTTAAGGGAAGGACCTCGTGAGGTTTTGTGAATCTTGATAAGGACCTTGGGTTTTAATCTGAGCATGATGGGAAGACAGCACAGATCTTCCGGAGCTAGTATGTGAGTCACTAACTGCTTTGTAGAGCTGGCTGGGGGATCCCAAACCAGGAAGGGTACCTCCGGCTGTCTGAGTTACGTTCCTGGCTTGGATTCACTTGCTCTCATTGCTAGCTTGGAATACCTTTGCTTCTTGAAAGCTCAAGGTCTTCATCTGGGCTTCCTGAAGCCCCTGGACAACATCCTCAACCAGAGGCCAGATCAGAATCACCTGGGAAGCTTTTCCCCAAAACCAGTGCCGAGTCCGACCTCTGCCTTGCTGATCCTGAGTCTCTGGGGTGGGCCCTGGGATGAATGCCACTCGTTAGGGACCACTGTCTAAGAGGGGCTGTGGATGGGCCTCAAGGGGCCTCTCCTCCCACCCCCCACTTTACCTCCATGTACCTTTGGTGGTAAAGGGGTGATCAAGAGCACAGCTTTCATCAGACTCCCCCAAAGATTGAGATTCACGTTCCAAGGCAAACAAAGCAGGTCTACCAGGGGAAATGCAATGAGAGCCCACGGGCTGGTGTGCCGGCTGCCCCTTGGCCCTCCTGCTCTTTCCCTCCCCGCCGCCCCCCTGTCCTGCCAATGCCGTCCCCTCTGGATCCTCCTCCTCCAGCTCCTGACTTTGCCTAGATTTCTTTGGATGGCATTGGCCCCCTTCCTTCCAGCACTTAGGACGCTGACAGCATTCGGTACCTCTTCCAACATGAATACGATGTTCTCCCTGCCAGAGCTGTGGCTTGGTGAAGTCGGCCTCTTCTGGGCCCTTTCTGTTTGCTTTTCCCCAAGGTCTCCCTGCTCTGGCCGGCCAAGAGCAGTTTGTTCCAGCCGCCCTTTTCTCCCCTGCCCGGGGTTCAGTTTCCTGCCTCGGGCACGAAGAAAAGCGTTTCGTTTCATGTTCCAGTGACACTATCTCCTCGTGTCACCCACACTTCAAAGTGGAAGGGGCCCCCTTCGAGAGCCCAGGTCCTGGGAGGGAGACCGAGTGACTTCAGCCCTGGGTGTCCCGGGGGACAGCAGTGGGGTGACCGGGTGGCCTGGCTCCCTGTGGGGGGGGGCAGTCTGGGCTTGGCAGGCCCTGAGCTCATCTGCTTGTTCGGCCCCGTTTGCTGTGATCCCCTGAGCTGTCCCTTTCTCTGGATGGGGATGGTGGGGTATGAGCTACACGGAGCTATTGTCAGGGGCCCGGGGTTCAAGACCCAGCTCTGCCACATCCACACTGTGTGGCTGCAAGTTGTTAACAAGCATCTCTGGGCATCAGTTGCCCATCTGTGAAGATAGAAGGGAAGGGGGTTGAGGGGAATGAATATAAGTTTGAGCCTCCCCCTTCCAAATTCTGTCCAGCCATCCACCAGACCGTTTTTCCACCTGATTATTTAAACTTTCATTCTTTCAATCCGTGGCTACTGAGACCTACTGCAGACTCGCCAGTCTCCTGAGACCGAAGCTATTACAAGGAATATTCCAGAGGGAGCCAACTCCTCCCGGCAGACTCAGGAGTCGGCCAGCTGAGCTTCCACAGGACTTTCCTTCAAGTCACACCACATGTGCACATGTGTGGCTACTGAGACCTACTGCAGGCTCGCCAGTCTCCTGAGACCGAAGCCCTGGATACGATGATCATCACCCCCATTTCCCAGATGCCAAGCGTGAGCTTCAGGGAGCCTGAGTGCGTTTCCCAGGGTTGTGCAGCGAGTCAGTGACGGCACCATCTGAAGGCTCGCTCCCCTCCTTCCCCTCCCTCCCCCTCATGCTTCACAGGTGTTTCCTCCAATAAATACGGTGTATCTCGACTCCCACTGCGGCGTCTGCTTCTCAGAGGACGTGGACTCACACAGGGATGACACCGAGACTCAATCCGTGGAACCTCTCCCGCCACTTCCCTTTCTTTCCCTCCCTACTCTTTTCCTCTCTTCAAAAACAGGCATCTTCAAAGGGCACGACTGTCCAGGCCTCGGATTTTCTAAGGCCACCAAAAAGGACAACTCCCAGAACAAGAAAAACAAGGTGCAGGAACCTCCTCAGACACGGCTGGGGAGCCTGACAGAGCCTGGCTCTTCAGGAGCTGACGTGACCTGGGAGCGCCCCCAGAAGGAAGGACGCTAACATTCACTTTCTTCTCTGCCCCCAGCTCCTTACACAGCCTCTCGCTGGATCCTCCCGAAAGCCCAGAAGGCCAGCGTTAGGACCCCTACTGCACAGGCGAGGACACAAGGCTCAGAGAGGGGAAGCCTTAAGTCACACGAGGGAGGGAAGCTGAGCCCTCAGGTGCTTTCCAAATCCTGGGGGTAAATCTCTGCGCTTTCACGAGTTCCTGGACGACCTTGAGTGAGTTCCTTGACCTCTCTGAGTCTCTGTTGCGCCACATATAAAACCTAGCTGTCCCTTCTTCCTAGGGGGCTTGTAAGCACAGAAGCTAGAACCTGGGGCTAGTGGGGGGTCAGAACACACTAGCTCTGCTCTGCGCGGCCACCCCTGCCTCGTTATACCTCTTCGCTCCATCCTGCTGTGGACATGAATAAGGTAAGAAGCTTTTCTTAAAAAACTCCAAACCCAGGCTAATCCCAATTGCACCAGAGATGACATCCAGGCCTGATTCATAATCTGGTGCTGCTTTCATTCCTGTAAAAACACACCAGATCAACAACTGAAACCCTGATAAATTACCAAGGAATGCACAAAAATTGAAGGCTTCGAGCCAGGACTCACCCCCCCCAAAAACCCAGATTCTTTCCCCATGAGGGGAGGTTTTCCACAGGGACACAGCCCCATGCTTTGGCTCGGGGACCACGCTGCTCTCTCCTGAGAAAGCTCCTGGGATAAAAATAGCCAAGCAGCAGCCGGCCCCTTCTGGGGCTCAGAGAAGAAAAGAGAGGGACGGGGCGGGGTGGGGGGGCCTGGCTCCTGGACACCTGCCCAAGTTCTTAAGAAACGGGGAGAGGGGGGCTCTGCAATTTGGGGTCTGAGGGGGGAAGAGGAGGGAGAAATAGCAGATCAGGGCTCGGCAAATTCGTCAAGCCGGAGAATTCTAAGGAAATACTGCTCAGGAAGTGAGAAGAGGAATGTTGGGAGCTAGACTCTGATAAACCAAAAGGGGAGAGGCAGGCCACAGGGCCTCCTCGCGAGAAAGACAGGAGGGGCCCCTGAGGACATTAAAGACAAAACAAAAGCACACCAAGGCCCAGGGGACCCTGACTTAAGTGTCTGAAAGGAACCCAGGCCCACGGAGCTGCTTCCAAGAGACTCGTGTTCTGCGAAGTTGTCCTCTTGCCCTTATAGTCCCCACCCTCGGGACCCCGATTTAGACCCCATCCTCTCCTTCCCAAGCGACACGTCAGCCAGCCCAAGATCCAGCACTCCTCCAGAGGGCCACGTCCCAGAGCCATCAGGCCAGCATGTAAGCAGAACAAGGACCCCTGAGGCGCTGAGGGCCACGGACTCTTTCCAACTATAAGGAATCTTCAAAACCGGGCAGTTCCTGATTTAGGCTTCGTAGTGCAGATGGGGCGTCTGCAGTCCCAAGAGGGCAGGCGGTGTGTCCAAACCACAGAGCGCATCTCCTGAGCTGCCAGGGATCCCACCTGCCCAGAATGTCATTCATCCAGCAAGAATGACGGAGCACCATTGGGAAGCCGGCGTCCAAGGGCAGGGGCAGACCATCTTGTCCGGTATACACAGAAAGGCTCTCTGTTACCGTGACATTTGAGCAGAGACCTGCAGGCAGGAAAGATGAGCCAAGAGGCCTACTGGCAGGGGAATCATAAGTGAAAAGGCCCCGAGGCTTCATGTGCTCCAGGCCCAGCAAGAGGCTGCCTGGCTGGAGTGGAGGATTTGGAGACGAGGTCAGAGGGAACAGGAGGGTTCTGTGGGCCACTGGGAGGACGCGGGTTTCCCCCACGGGGCAGGAAGCCTTTGCAGGGTTTTGAGCAAGACCCGATCTGATGTAGCATCGGAAAGGCTCTCTGATTATAGTGGAAAGGATGCTGTTGTAGAGGGTCAAGGATGGGACCGGACAGGAGATACTGCAATACCCCCGGGGTGAGGGCGTGATAACGTGGCTCCCGGTGCTCCTGGGAGGATGGTAAGAAGTGGCTGATTCTGGGTAGCGGTCAAGCCCGCGGGGGTGGGGTGGGAGGGGAAGAAAGGCCTCAAGGAGGACCGGTGGAAAGATCAAGTTGCCCTTTACTGAGGTGGGGAAACCTGGGACAAGTGTGTGGATCCAGCCTGAGGTCAGAATCCATCCTCTAGGGGCCTCTCATCAGCTCACGTGGTCCCTTTAGCCCGGAAGGGCCCGCATGCGAGTCCAGCCCCAGGCTGTATGGCCGAGAGCACAAGCCCGCCCGGGTCAGGGCTGTAGGACAGGTCAGATTCCATGAGCCCCAGTTCACTCACGCTGCCGCCCCACGCCCAGCCCAGCCGGACCACACTGGTTCCGAGAAACTCATCTACTCTGAAAATAGTTTTAGACCACTTTTTCCATTTCTCTACTATTTAATGATTTATAAAACATTCTTTCTTGTGTTAGTCACATGATCCTCATCACAAACCGACATGATATACGGGGCAGGAATTATTAGTCCTATTTTACACATGAGGAAACTGAGGCATGGAAAGGCTAAATCTCTTGGGCAAGACTGCATAACCACACCGTCCAGGGTTGGGGCAGAGCCCTTCTCTGCCTCCACAGACCACAACTCTAGGATCAGTGAAGCTGGCAGACCCGTGGAGCAGCTGAGCCGAACTTGGCCACAGCTGATCTCTCCAATACAGCAGCCACTAGTCACACGTGGCCGTCTGAATTCGAATTTAAAAGAATTAAAAATAAATGCAATGTAAAAATGAAATTCTTCAGTCATCCTAGCCACATTTCAAGTACTTGATGTGGTCAGTGGCTACCATATTGGACGGCACAGATAGAAGAAAGTTTCCTTATTTCAGAAACTGGACAGGGTCGTTTGGAGACCCCTTCCTGCCCTCCCGCACCCTAACCCCAATGTCCGAGTGGAGGGCTTCTGGGTAGAATGTGGTATGAGGCCAACTTCCATCATACTCAACTTTCGCCCTGACAGCCTACCATCTAACCATATCTTACTTAATAACTGTTTTTATTTTTTATTTTTTTAAAGATTTTATTTATTTGGGGGGGAGAGAGAAAGAGAGCATGTGCACATGCAAACGGGGGCAGGGGGTGGAAGGAGAGGGAGAGAGAGAATCTCAAGCAGACTCTGTGCTGAGTGCAGAGCCTAACGCAGGGCTTGATCTCACCACACTGACCTGAGCCAAAACCAAGAATCGGTCACTCAGCTGACTGAGCCACCCAGGTGCCCTGAACTCAGCTGATTTTTTACTGGAACATTTACTTTATGGATAAAAAGGCTGGGGCTCAGAAAGGTGAAGAAATGTGCCCAAGGGCACACAGCTGGTCAAATGTTGAAATCTTTTCTATTTCTCGTGCTTCTACCATAGCAGTATTTCTCCATCACAAGATGATTTGAGGTGATTTTTTAAAAAAATCAACTGAGTTCTTTTAAGAATCAGGTAAAGAGGCTCATGGTGAGAGTGCTAACACTGGGCCTGGCACATAGTAAGTGCTCATCAAATGTTAGCTCCTTTTCCCTCCTCTTTTTTGCTCTCCCAGCCCCACTCAGGGCCCAACACTTAAAAGTAGACACAAGAATGGAATGTCCATAGAGGGTTGTGAAAAGTGCTAATATATTCCCAGGAATCTAGAATTCCACATACATGCACCGGGCTGTGAGCACACCCAGGAAGGATCTAAGAAGGCCTTAGCCACTTGACATTGAGCCTCCACACAAGGAGAGGAAGGCTAAAGGCCAAGTTGTAAACTGTCTACCAGCACATTGAACATGGGCCCCAACACACACATGCAGAGCCCCTTGACAAAGTCTGAGAGACTTACCAGATCTGGCATTTAAGGAAATCTCTATCCGATCATTAGCTGAGCAGTAGGCTAACAAGCAGAGACTTCCGGGGCCATATATGATAAAGACTGCAGACTTCACAGAATTGGTCCAGCAAACAGCAACAATAACAAACCCTAGTGATGGGACAGACTCTGATTTTCAGAGTTGCTACATTGTATTACTGAAAATGTCTACATTTCAACAACAACAACAACAAAATTACAAGACACACTAAGAAACGGAAAAGTCTGGCCCATACCCAGAAAAAAAAAAAGCAGTCAATCAAAAATATCCCCAAGGAAGCCCAGATATTGAATTTATCCCACTTTCAATAAGGATACATAATAACGGGACAGGTGATCAGCAAAGAAATAGAAAATTTGAACACTATAAACCAAATAGATCTAACATATTTAAAGAACTCTCCACCCAAAGAAGCAGACAACCCATTCCTCCCATATCCGCAAGGAACATTCTCCAGGACAGACCATACTTTAGGCCGTAAAACAGGTCTCAATAAATTTAAAAGGATTGAACTAATACAAAATATGTTCTCTGAACACAATGGAATAAAATTAGAAATCAATTAACAGAAGAAAATATGTGGAAATTAAACAACACACTCTTAAACAACCCATGGAGTACAGAAGAAAACACAAGTAAAATTAGAAATGCTTTGAAGTGAGTAAAAATGAAACACAACATATGATGTATGTTGTGCGATGCAGTTTATGCGATGCAGTTAAAGCAGTACTTAGAGGGAAATTTATAGCTGTAAACCTATATTTAAGAATTAAGATCTCAGATAAATTATCTAATTTTCCACCTTAAAAAGTTAAGAAATATGTGAAGTGGGTGTGAAGGGGGTCAAAAAGTAAAAAGTTCCAGTTATAAAATAAATAAGTCAAAAGATGTAATGTACAACCTGGTGACTAGAGTTACTGATACTTTATTATATATTTGAAAGTTGCTGGGAGGGCAGATCTTAAAAGTTCCCATCACAAGAAAAACATCTGCGACTATATATATAGTCGGACTATAGATTTATTGTGGTGATCATTTCACAATATACACATATGTCAAATCATTATGATGTGCATCTGAAACTGATACAATGTTATACATGTCAATTATATCTCAATTAAAAATAAAGAGAAGAATGATCTAAACCCAAAGCAAGCAGGAGGAAAGAAATAATAAAAACTAAAGCAAAATAAATGAAATAGAATGAAATAGAGAATGGAAAAACAATACAGAAAATCAACAAAACCAAAAGTTGATTCTTTGAAAAGATAACACAACTGATAAACCTCTTAATGTAACACTGTATGTTAACTGTACCAGAATTAAATTTTTTTTAAAAAAGAAAAAAGTGTTAAAAAAAGAACAAGAAAGAAAGAAAAAGAATAATGCCTGGCACAGTGTAGGTCTCAAAAAATATTTACTGAATTAAAAAAAAAAATTGACCAAACTTTAGCTAGACTGACCAAGAAAAAAAATACATTAAAATTGCTATAATAAAAAATGAAAGAGAGGACATAGCACCAAGAATACTAACCTTACAGAAATAAAAGGATTATGAGGGACTACTACCAACCACTGTATGCCAACAAATTAGATAATTTAAACTAAATGGACAAATTCCTAGAAGACACAAACTATTAAAATTGACTCAAGAAGAAATAGAAAATCTGAATAGACCTATATAAGTAAAGAGAAACAATTAGTAGTCAAAATCTTCCTACAGGGGCGCCTGGTTGGCTCAGTGGGTTAAAGCCTCTGCCTTTGGCTTCGGTCATGAGCTCAGGGTCCTGGGATCGAGCCCCACATCGGGCTCTCTGCTCAGCAGGGAGCCTGCTTCCTCCTCTCTCTCTGCCTGCCTCTCTGCCTGCTTATGATCTCTCTCCTCTCTGTCAAATAAATAAATAAAATCTAAAAAAAAAAAAAATCTTCCTACAAAGAAAAGTCCAGACCCAGATGGCTTCCCAGGTGAAGTATATTAAACATTTAAGGAAGAATCAGTCCAAATTCTTCCAAAAAATAGAAAAGGAGGGAGCACTTCTTAATTTATTTTCTCAGGCCAGTATTACCCTGATATCAAAACCAGACAAAATTAGCACAAGAAAAAAAAATCCACAAGGATATCCCTTATAAATATAGACATAAAAACTTAAAATACTAGCAAACTGAATCCAGCAACACATAAAATGGATTATACACCATGACCAGGTGGGACTTATCCCAGAAATGCAAGGTTGCATTAACATCCAAAAATCAATCAATGTATATACTATATTAATAAAATTAGGATAAAAACCATATGATCATCTTAATAGAATCAGAAAAAGCATTTGACAGAATCCAACATCCTTTCATGATAAAAGTACTCAATGAGAATAGAAGGGAACTTCTTCAACCTGATAAAGGATATCTATGAAAAATCTACAGTTAACATCTCTCTCTGTCTCTCTCTCTCTCTCTCTTTTTTTTTTTTTTTTTTTGTAATCTCTACACCCAATGTGGGGCTTAAACTCACAACTCTAAGATCAAGAGTCACACGCTCTCCTTCCAATTGAGCCAGCCAGGCGCCCCAACAGTTACCATCATTCTTTTTTTTTTTTTTTTTAAGATTTTATTTATTTATTTGACAGAGAGAGAGAGATCACAAGTAGGCAGAGAGGCAGGCAGAGAGAGAGGGGGAAGCAGGCTCCCTGCTGAGCAGAGAGCCCGATGCGGGGCTCGATCCCAGGACCCTGAGATCATGACCTGAGCCAAAGGCAGAGGCTTTAACCCAAGGAGCCACCCAGGCGCCCCAGTTACCATTATTCTTAACGGTGACAGACTGAAAGCTTTTCCCCTAAGATCCCTAAGATCAGGAACAAGAAAAGAATGTCTGCTTTCACTATTCCTATTCTGTTTGTACTGGAGGTTCTAGCCAGGACAATTAAGAAAAATAAAATAAAATAGAAGGCATCCAGATTGCAAAAAAGAAGGAGGAGGAGTAGTAGGAGGAGGAAACTATTTGCAGATGACATGATCTCATATACAGAAAATCCTAAGGAAACATATGTGCACAAGTGTGTGCGAACACACACACACACACACACACACACACACGTAGAGCTAATGAATGAATTCAGCAAGGTTGCAGGATACAAGATCACAATCTAAAAATCAGTTGTATTTCTACCCTCTAGCAATGAACAATTCAAAACTGAAATTGGGAAAACAAATACTTAGGAATACATTTAACAAAAGCAGTGTAAGATTTGTACATTTAAAGCTATAAAACATCACTGAAAGAAACTCAAGAAGATCTAAATAAATGGAAAGACATCTCATGTTTATGGATGAAAGACAAATTCTTAAGATGGTAATAATCCCTGAATTGAACTACAGATTCAATAAAAATCCTTATCAAAATCCCAGCTGCCTTTGCAGACAGACATTAACAAGCTGATACGAAAATTCATTTGGGACTTACATAGGCAAAACAATTTTGGAAAAGAAAATTTCTTGAAAAAGAAAACAAAGCTGGAGAACTCATACTTCCCAATTTCAAAATTTACTACAAAGTTTCAGTAATCAAGACAGCGTGGTACTGGAGAAAAAAGACAAACGTATAGATTGGTGGAATAGAATTGAGACCCTAGCAATAAACCCTTGCATTTATGGTCAATTTATTTTCCACAGTTGTCAAGACAATTGAATGGGGGCAAGCATAGCCTTCAACAAATGATATGGAACAAGTGGATATCCACATGCAAAAGGGTGAAATTGGACCCCTGCCATATTTAAAATAACTCATTATGAGTCAGAGACCAACATGTAACAGCTGAAATTATAAAACTCTTAGAAGAAAAACACAGGAAAAAAAAAAGAAGAAGAAAAACACAGAAGTAAATCTTTATGAGTTTAGGTAAGGTGACGATTTCTTAGGGCACCAAAAATTCGAGTAACCAAAGGAAAAAAAATTATTGGACCTTGTTGAAATTAAAATTAAATTTTATATTTCCAAGGACACTATCAAGAAAGTAAAAGAACCATCTTCAGAGTGCGAGAAAGTGTTTGCAAATCCTCTCTCTGATAAGAATCTAATATTTAGAGTATATAAAGAATGCTTACAACCCAATAATAGCAAGAAAAATAACCCAATTTGTTAAATGGGCAAATGATTTGAATAGACATCTCTCCAAAGAAATTATAAAAATAGCCAGTAAATTCTCGGAACAAGGTTCAATATCATTAGTTATGAGGGAAATGCAAATCAAAATCACATTAAGATACCACGCACACTCATTAGAATGGACAGACTAAAAAAAAAAACAAAAACACCAGTAACAAGTGTTGGCGAGGTTGTAGAGAAATCATAACTCTTGTACACTGATGGTTAGACTATAAAGTGATGCAGCCACTTTGGAAGACAGTTTGGCCATTCCTCAAAAAGTTAAACTTCGCATTACCATATGACCCAACAATTCCACCACCAGGTACGTACCCAAGAGAATTTGAAATATAGGTGAGGACAAAAACTTCTACAAAAAATGTTCATAATAGTATTATTCATAATAGCCAAAAGCTGGAAACAATCCAGTTCACCAACTGATGAATGGATAAACAAAATGTGGTATATCCATGCAATAGAATATTATTCAACCATAAAAAGGAATAAAAGTACTGGTATATGCTACAATATGCATGGACACTGACAATGTTACACTAAGTGAAAGACACGGGTCATAAAAGACAGTTTATATGATTCCACTTACATGAAACAGAATAATCAAATTCATAGACAGAAAGGAGATCAGTGGTTGCCAGGGGCTGGGAGGAAGTGAAAATGGAAAGTGACTGTTAATTGGGTCTGAGTTTCTTTGATGAAAATGTTCTGTAATTAGATAATGGGGATTGATGGTCGCACAACTTTGTGAATACACTTAAAATCACTGAATTGAATACTTTTTAAGGCTGAATTTTAAGATCTGTGAATTACATCTCAATAAAGCTGTTTTATTAAAAAACAAGCAGTTACTATTTTTTAGGTCATTATTATGCTGGCCCTAAGCCTGGAAACCCTTCTAGAATGGGTCCTGAAGGATGGAGGGGCTGGTGCCCCCACCAAGTGAAGGCCGTTCACCTTCTGTCTGCGCGTGCCTTCGGAAGAGGAAACCGAGCCTGGGCTGAGGCCAAGCCTTTGCGAGAAGCTTCTGTCCTGACTGTCCGCAGATTCCTGGGTCCAGAAGGCAAGCCTGGGGTCACCTGGGGTGAGTCGGGGCCTCCTGTTGCTCAGGCCTGTGCTGCAGAGCTGGTGTAAGCAGAACGAAGCTAAGACCGACCATTGTAGGCCCCTCTGCTGGGAGTTGCCAGCAGTCTGTCTGAGCGGTCTGTCCAGAGCCACGATGTTCCCCAGAAAGCTCAGCTTCTCCCAGGTATACCTGGGGTGGCCGAGGAGTCTAGCAACTACGAGGTCCTCTCCCCCTCGCCCCGCCGCAGTGCGGTGATGGACTCACAGAGGCCCGGATGCAGGGAGCGGCCCGGCATCCCTGCCGGGCATGGAAAAGAACTCCAGTCTCCTGGGGCCCCGGCTTTTTCCTAAAACAGTTCTCCCACGAGGCCCTGCAAGTGCCCTGGGAGCATTTAAAGGTTATGATAAAATCATTGCTATTTGGCCGTGGCTTTTGCCCAGTCTAGTCACCAGCTCCTTGTCCCGCTCCCACCCCAGCCCCCCCAGCACCCAGGAGCTTCCGGGAACCAACCACCCATCCTGTCTCTGTGTCCCCAAGTCGGTCATCACAGCGTGTATCATGTCTCGAGCCCAGGACTAGCACTTTACATACATGATCCGCTCTCATGTCCTCCACAGCCAGTAGAGAGGAACTCTTATGATGCCCACTTTCAGGAGGAAACCGAGGCCTGGAGAGGTTATGCCACTTGTTGAGAATCCCACAAAGCAATGGAAGAGGCATCTGAATCTGATCTCTTTGAACTTTTTCCATGAACACTTGGAGCCTTGTTCAGGAAGGAGCAGAGCTTATGCCCCAAGGTCGAGAGAACTGTACCACCTTGGGCCGGGGAGGGCAAATGGGCAGTCCAGGGGCTATGCTTCCCCCCTCCAGCAGCCCTGGGAGACACCTATCCCAACATTTTTTCCAGGGCTGTCACATAAAGCCAGGGAGGTTATACACAAGGAGTGCTAGTCCCGTGGACTGCCATGAAAAGGGTGCCTTCTGGAGCTGTGCAGTGCACATCCCACACAACTGTATGTGTGAGTCCTGACTTTTCACCAGGCCTTGCACAAACACCCTGCTCCCTTCTCCTAAACGATGAATTCTCCCCATCTTCCAAAGCCTGCCTCAAATTCCACCTCCTCCAGAAAGTCTTTGTATACAACCCTCTGCCACCTTGATCTCCTTTCTTCTGGTCCCCTGTAATAGGCACCATCCACTGGGTAAAGGGGAGCCACTTCTGTGTGTGTGTGTGTGTGTGTGTGTGTGTGTGGTGTGTGTGTGTGCCCGTGTATATCTGAGTGTCCTTGATGAGCTCCAGGAGGACAGAAGCTGACTCTGAAATGACCTGTTTCTCCCACCTCACCTGACAAGGTGCCAAATGTTCCATAAATATTTGTGTACTGGCAGATCTGCAGATTAGCAGGCATGAGGCAAAAACCCCAGAAATGACCCAGAGATTTTCAGAGCTGGAAGGGTCTGGGAAGGAGCATGTTCTCCCTATTTTATAAGTAGGGAAACCGAGGCTCAGAGAGGGAAGTGGTTTGCCTGCGGTCACAAGGTCATTCAGAGCTCAGACTTGCTAACTGGTGCCCTTTCCACTAACCACCCTGGGTCTTGGCTCTTGGCCCTCCTTCTCCCCTAGCAATGCTGCAGCAGGTTTGTCTATGAGTCCCCATTCTTATCTACTTGATCCAGAGGAAAGTCCCAAATCATGGAGCTCTGTTCTTTGGGGACTGGAAATAACCTTCAAGGCCTGGTCTGACCACCTTTCAGTTCCTGAGAGCCACCCAACCTCCCCACCTGAGTGGATACTATCTTTTTTTGGTTCTATTAAATCAACCCTTTGAGAGTGAGCCAACTACAGGGGCCTGGTTTTCAGAACAAAACTTCAGACCAGAGTAGCTCGGAGAGAATTTGGGATCCTTTCCAGTCCCATTGCAGACTAGATGAGTGTCTCTAGAATGTCTGCTCTCCCTCCCATGCTCCCTCCCCCAGCTTAGCCAAGACAGAAGCAGCCTCTCCCCAAGGGACTTCAGTCGCTAGAGTCCAACCACCTCCTAGGCCTGCCCTCGGTGACTAAGCTGGCCAGCAATACTGTGACAGCCACCACCCAGTGACGTGGGGTTTTTCCACTCCAGAAAAACGGCAGGAACTTCCCTCAACCTGGCTCACTAGAGGGGCACTTGGTTGAAATTGTGCCAGCTACATCAAGGCTCCCTTTTCTTGGGGGCTTCAGGTCTGGTTTAATCAAGGCGCAGAAGACAAAGCCCCCATCAGTGCTGTGGAAGTTTTCACTGGTTGGAAGAAGTGTTCAGGGATGTTAGGGTCACACAGGGGAAAAAAACCCTAGCAGGCTAGACTGAGGACCCCTTTTTTAATGCAAATAAGAATATTTTTATTGGAGGAGAGTTGGAGCTTCTGCAATAATGATCTAAAAGGACTAAAGGCAACAAAGAAACAAATATGATTTGGTACTTACCACATACCAGGTATTTTCACTGCTCATGTTTCATTTAATCCTAACAACTAAGGAATTAGTGTGATTGTCCCCATTGAGCAGATACGGAAGCTGAGGCTCACAAAAGTTAAATATTTGCCCAAGGACTTAACACAGATCTCCGTCTTGCCGTCTTGCCGTCTTGCCGTAGCTCAGGCTCTTTCGAGCACACTCCCTCCTGGGAATTAGCTCCACCCTTGAAAATGAACCAGTCTCGTGCTTGTTGCAGAAGTACTTTGGAGGGGCTGGTACGAGGACTGGGCTTCCAGACAGAAGTAAAAGACCAGTGGTCCGGCTCTTAGGAGGCTTTGGGTGTGGGCTCTGCCTCTTACTCCAGGAGGGAAGAAGTTGCTTCTAGTCTTGGAATCGCACCTTCTCCAGATCTTTAATGAGGAATGGCGGACCTAGAGGCCTGTGAGGTGACTTTTAGGCCCCAGACTCATGCCCTCCCTGTTAAGGGGCCCTGATTCCCACTGGAGGAGAGTGGATGGGAGGCAGAGACAAGAACAGAGGCCTTGAAACCGTCCCGATCTGGATGTAAGTCCTGCGTGGCTTTGAGCAATGTGCTGAACCTTCTCTGCCTCGGTTTCCCACCTATAAAACGGGGCTAACATTATTACCAGCCTTATAGGGGGTTCTGGGGGCAAATGCTGATGTAATGCATGAACTGTAGGCCTAGCCAAGGATGTGGCAGCAATAAACATTCAATACATGTGTTTAGAAAAGGGGCCATTAGCCTGTCACCAAGTGTTTATGTAGCCCGCATCACACGGCCAGCTCGGTGAGATCATTTGTCCAGAGCAGCTCGCTCACGCCTGTGATTATGGCGCTGACGGTGCCCATGGGCTCCCGGGCGCTCCCCACGTTTGTACCACCACCCCCCTGAGAGGAGGGAAGGCTAAGGCGGTCAGGTCCCCACTGGCCGGGATGGAGGGCGCTGAGACCCAGAGGACACAAGGACTCAACTGTGATCTCTCAGGGCTGGAGCAGAAGTCCACGCAGGGAAGTGCTCTGGAGGCCCAGATCCCTTCGTCCCCCCAGGTGTCTGTCCCTGGTGCCTCCCACTGCACCCCAGCTCTCGTCCAGGTGGGTCCTCCTACCGCTCCTGCCCCAGAGGCCACCCAGAGACAGAGTCCGGGCTTTCGGAGTAAGACTCTGCCAGGAGCTGCCCTGCAGTCACCAGCCTCAGATGTCCCCCAATCACCCCACATGCCGGAACTCACGCCCTCATGTAGCCTCCTCCCACGCTGTACTGTGTGACCAGAAGTGACAGCATGTCACTTTGGAGATGAGGTCATAAAACACTGTGCTTCTGTCTTGGGTTCTCTCTCTGACTAAGAGCCACCGAGGGACTGAGGGCTGCCAATGCCCACAGGGTGAGGGGAAGCGGATCCTCCCCCTTCAGAAGACGGCAGGCCCGGCCCAGTGCCTGACAGCAACCTCCCGAGGGACCATGGCCCTTCAGCAGCTGTGAGGTAATAAATGTTTGCTGTCTTGAGCCACTGTTTGGGGATATTTTGTTTCACAGCACTAGAACCCTAACACACGGCCCTCCCCACCAGTTACCCGTGGGGTCAAAGCCAAAAGGGCACTTTTCTGCTGTCTGCCCCTTAGCTAAGGCTCTATAATTCTTCAGTCTCAGTTTCTTCCACAGTAAAAACGGTGGCAGGCCTTCTTCTCAGGGTTGATATGAAGACCAGCGGAGACGAGCTCAGAGCCGGAAGTGGTTGACGGCGAAGGGGAGCACCACTCAGGCTGGAAAAACCCACATCCGGCTTTCCTGACCCCGAAGTTCAGTCCGCTGGGCCCCAGTCCACTTCCCACAACCGAGTCTTGTGGCGACTGAGGTAGACCGGGACGTCCTGATGTTTTGATTTCGGCGTTCTAATGAAGCTGGGTTTGGTCGTGGTGAGGCTGGGTATTCTAGAATCACTATATGCTCATGATACAAAATTAAAGCAGCTCGAAAACCCTGTGAAATGCAAAACCAATGTTTTCCCTTGTTCCCACTCCGAACTCTGTCCCACTCACAGAGACAACCGTTAAGGCTTACTTATGTTCTTTTACCCACATTTCCTAACCATAGACAGGCATATCATTTGTTTATGGCATTTTTAACCGAAAAGTGGTAATAATAAGCACGCTGTTTTGCACCTGGCTATTTTTACAATGTATCTTAGACTTCTCTCCTTACTGGTCTATATGGATCTAGCTCATTCTCTTTCCCTCAGTCATTTAGTGATTATTTCTTGAGCACCTAGTGTGTGTCGGACTCTGTTCATTTATCACGTACTGAAGAGCGTTTCCTGTGTCCCCAGGCCCTGGTCTAGCCTGGGGTGTCCCATCCTAAGCACTATCGACATTTGGGGCCAGATAATTCTTTGTTTTTGAGAGAAGGTGAACTCAAAAGAGGGCACTGAGAAGGAACCTTCTGGAGTCAGGAAGAACCATTCGAGAGGGACGTGGGGAAAACCATCCTGCAGCTTTATAATCCTACACGGTAAGGACAGGCACAATCTATCAGGCCATTTCCTAGGGTAGATATTAAATTACTCCGATTTTTTTTTTTTTTTGCCAGCATAAATAACACTGCAGTGGACATCTTCATACACCCATCTGCACACAAGTCCAAGTATATCTATGGAATATAGTTCTAGAAGAGAACTTGCCATAATCGAGGTAGATAGGTCTTCACATTTTTGATAGGGATCGCTGAATTGCCCAGCAAGAGGTCGATCAAATTTCCAGTCCCCAAAAGCAGTATGGGGGGCCTGTTTGTCCACACCTAGCCAGCGCCAAGTCTTGGGGGATGGCTGAGTACACGGCAGGTGTAAAGACAGGGGGGACTATGTCCAGAGCCACACGGCAGCCCCGCTGCCCACAGCAGACTAAGTCCTGGGCTCTCACCTGCTCCCAGGGGCCGGCGGCAGCGTCCGGGAGGAGGTTCGGCCAGACGGAGAGAACGGGACCGTGAAGGAGACTCTTACCTTTGCTCCTACGCTCCTTCATAGCAACCACACCAGGGTAAGGACTCCCTCCTGTTTGCACTTGCTGTGCAAATGTTTGGCAGGTTTGTACTTAATAAAAGTCCCCAGAGCCGCCAGTTGGATGTGTTTGTATCTTAACAGATAATCAGATAGACTCTTCCCTGTCCTTCTCTGCGTATACTCTCCAGGGAATGCTCAGCCTCTCAAACACACACACACACACACACACACACACACAGTTTGAAAGGGGCGCCGCCCCCCCACATGTAACCTCTGAACAGGCCGAGATGTCCTTCCAAAGGGAAAGTCCTGAAATATTTCCTCAGCAGTTGTTTGGTACGGGAGAAGACACGCTGATTTCATGCATATAAAAAATCATTTCTCTCTTATGTTTAAAACAGCTTTATTCCCTTATCTATCCATTTGACAAATATTTATTGAGCACCCACCGTGGCTAAGGATCAGCGGAGAGAGAGGGTTCGTGCAAAGGGTGGAGCTAACTTCTATGGATATGTTTACAAAGTCTTGGACGTAATATGATTCAGGCTCCTTTCTAGCTTCGTGCTAAGTGCGGGGGACAGAAGGATGAGCAAAACCAGATGTAGTCCCTGCACTTGAGGAGGTTATAGGAAGTGGGGGAGGCGGCCGTTACTTCCACGAGCGCACTCATCAATCCCCAGCTAGGACCACAATAAGTGCCGTGAAGAAGTACGAGTGCCAGAGCTGGTGATGGGGGGGGCGGGATTTGGCCTAATTGATGGAGGCCGAGAGCTTGGCTGTGCCACTTGAGAAGATGCCCAGGCAGGAAGACCAAATAGGGAGCAGCGGGGGTGGGGAGACGTGACCAGATCTGAGATACCTAGGAAGTAAAATCACAGTGAGACGAGGAGAGGGACATGTAAGGGCTCATGGTGGAGTCTTCGTCAAAGGGTGGAAATACTGGAAGAGCCCCAGATTGCACGCCCTGCGTACAACACAGTATTTTAACTTATTTGGACTTTTTTTTTAACATTCCTTTTTTTCTTAAAAAAAAAAATTCCTTTTTTTCTTAAGTAGGCTCCACACCCAGTGTGGAGCCCAATGCAGGGCTTGAACTCATGACCCTGAGATCAAGACCTGAGCTGAGATCAAGAGTTGGATGATTAACTGACTGAGCCACCCAGGCGCCCCCTTATTTGGACTTTTCACTCCCAGCTTTTCCATCAGGCCATCTGCCTAACTGACTAAGGACAGAGGTAACTTCCACGGATATGTTTGCAAATTCTTCTTGAGAATTTGGAGTGAGCTCCTCAATCCTGGCTTCCACGGGAGCGAAACCTCACTGAGTTATCGGGACTTCTGGTGCCCTCTTCCATTTTTCCCATTTTCTGTTGCTGTTTTCCAGCCCCGACGACTTCTCAGAGACCGAGGAAAGGGTTCCGAGTGCAGATAACCAAGTTCGTTGGTGGCGCTGGGCTGCCTGCACCGTACCATGTGGGGTGCTGTCTCGGCTTTGATGACCTGGGATCGGCAGCCCAAGGGCGCCGTCTGTGTGTTGCTCTGTGGCCCACTGGGGAGTGCTACCTCGGGGCACAGCAGAACCCCTCTGCAGGGGAGCTCAAGAGAGGAGGGGACACTTTGCCTCTTACGTTATCCACTTGGACAGAAGAGGGGTTGATTCCAATGTTGCCCATCACTTAACAAGTGTGCGCTGAAGACCCGAGTCAACTTGGAAACTTGCGCCGTTTTCCCACTTGATCCCCAGCTCCCAGAGCAATGCCTGCACGTATGAGGTGCTCAGTATTTGTTGGATGATTGAATGAAGGAATGAATGAATGAATGAGAGGATGTTTTGTTATCTCTCGTGTACATATCAGTCCCCTGACTCTAGTTTCTCCATCGCCAAAGAGTCATTTGGAGCAGGCAGCTCTGGCCTCACATTTAGCAGTGCTCAATAAGAGAGAAGACGGTTATGTCCAGGGAGGACAGAGGGAAGAGAGAACTGAGGGCTGCTGAGGGTGACTTGTCTATTCAGAGTAACAAGGACACCCATTTTTTTTTTAAGAGAGGGAATGAGGCAGGAGGGGCAGAGGGAGAGGGAGAGAGGATCTTAAGCAGGCTCTACATCCAGCTCGGAGCCCGATGAGGGGCTCGATGCGTGGGCCGATCTCACAACCCTGAGATCATGATATGAGCTGAAACCAAGAGTCAGATGCTTAACCGACTGAGCCGCCCAGGTGCCCTGCAAGGATGCCCTTTCTGTGAGCAGCAGAGTCCCTTGATTCCAAGATACCCAATTTGTTCACTTGTTAACCATTTGGATATCTGAATGGATCTTCTGATCAATAGGTACACTTAAAAGACAGCTTTTTGGGGTGCCTGGGTGGCTCAGTGGGTTAAAGCCTCTGCCTTCGGCTCAGGTCATGATCTCCTGGGCTTTGGGAAGCATCTGGGAGATGTGCTTCGAGCACTGACGTGTCGGCATGGTTGATGGGAATGACGAGCCAGGAGCCCGGAACGTGGCTGGAGGGTCAGCAGCGAGCGATACCCGGCTCGAGGCCAGACCAACGCTCCGTCTACACAAGAGTTAGGTGGACGCTGTCTTGTGCAAGAACCTTCTTCCTGCCCTCAAGGGCCTGACCCGCCTTCAGGGACAGCTGAACCCTGTGCGCTGCTTCTAGGAGCTGAAACAGATGTCACTGCCCCACCCAGACTCCACGCACCCACTCCGTCCCGTGAGCGGAGGGATACAGCTGAGCGCGTGCAGAACTCCTACCCCATGTGCCACACCTGCGTTTGTTCATTCTGTCCTTCACTGTATCTTCAATCCCTACCACAAACCCGGAAAACACACATTATCATCCCCATTTACCAGACGATAAGCCTGAGGCACAGAGAGGTTAAGTGTCGAGTCCAAGATCACACAGCTCCCGCATGTCAGAGGCAAGGCTCGAGAGCTGCCTTTCCCCCTTAAACTTAGGCGCCTTTTCTTGGACGGACTCCAAGACCTTGTCTCTGTGAGGCAACAGGGACGGGGTTGGGAGGGACCAGCTTCCTTCTAGGACAAAGAGGACCGAAGTGACCCATGACTGAACAACCACCTAGAAGTCTATTTCTAGAGGGATTTTTTTTTAAATATAGACTTTATTTATTAGAGAGAGAGAGAGAAAGCTGGGGGAAGAGCAGAGGGAGAGGGACAAGCAGACTCCCCACTGAGCGCAGAACCCGACTCGGGGCTCCATCCCACAACCCTGAGATCACGACCTGAGCTGAAATCAAGAGCCAGACGGTTAACTTGACTGAGCCGCCCAGGCGCCCCTAGGAGAGATCTTGAAGCCCCCAGCTTTTGCCCAGACACTCCCCAGCAGTGGCGGCTCCAAATTCCATGTCACAAGAGGGGCATCTGGGAAATCTCGGACCTCGGGGCCTCTTTCGGTCCTGGCTCTGGCATGTCTGGCAGGGAGTGGGGCCTGGAGCCAGAGGCCTTTTCTCTTAAACTGATTTCAAATAAAACTCAGCCCCCAGAGAGTCATCAGTCTCAGGGAGAAAGAGCCCATGACATTCTTGGGGCAGCCCCAGGCAGATCTGGCAGAAGCCAGGGCAGGCCTGAGGCAATCGGCCCCGCAGCTCCCTGCCCCAAGGGGCTGCCAGGGGGCACCGACTATGGCCTTGTACGGGCAAAATCATCCTGCCAAGCTTGCTCCGGAGTCCGCTTTATCTCTATTTTAGGCCCCGAGGGTAGTGTCAGCCTCTCCCCTCAGCTCTCCTTGGCGAGAACCTCAGCCAGGCCTGCCAGGACCCTTGAGGCAGCCAGGGGGTGGGGGGATTAGCTTAAGTCCCCAACCTCAGGGAGGAGGAGATCACTAAAAATAATAACAAAAAGAACAGCAGCAACTCGCTGTTATTTCCACCAGGCTTCATTGTAAGAGCTTTTCATGCATCGTCTCCCTAAGACCTCAGAGAGGTGGGCAACATCATTATCCTCTCTTTACCAAGAGCCTTCTAGAAGTAATTTGCCCAAGGTCACGCAGTCACGGGGGGGGGGGGGGGGGCGGCAAAGCCAGGCGCGCTGGCTCTCGGCGAGCTGTGTCCAGCTGGCATGCAGAGCTGGAAGGGGCCTCGGCCTGTACCCAAGCCAACCCCTCCACCCCGCAGGGGAGCCTGGGCCTCCCATGCTGCTCCTCCGTGGCAGGTCCAGGCCTACCTCATCCGGGCGCCCTGCCCTGGGCACCCTGCCCCCCAAGAGTCTAGCCAGGTCCTGGCTGTAGACAGCCCACCGGTCCTGAGCCAGGTCCAGTTCTGGGATCCAGGAGAAAACAGTCCCTCCAGAGAAAGGCTGGAAGCCCTGTGGGTTGGGTGGGGACCCTGGGCCTTGGCCAGGGTTCAGAGAAAAGATGGGGCTCGGGGGGACACCTTGCAAACCTGGGCCCACGCACTGGCTCTCTCCTGCACTGTGACGTTTGGGCAGATTCCTTGCGCCATAGACCTCGAGGACCAGATAGACCAGGGTCCAAATCTAGCTTCTGCTACTTGGCAGCTGTTTGGCCCCTGGCAAAATCCTCAAGCCCTTTGAGCTCTGCTTTCTCCATTTGTGAAATGGGGCTAGTGGGTCTCCCGGCTCTTCCAGCTGTAAAGAGAATGAGATGCAGCATGACCACCTGTCCATGTTTGCCTGGGACTGTGGGATGGGGGGGGGGGGGCGCGAGGTTCTGGGGACGCGTTAAAACTGGGAATGTCCCAGGGAAACCAGGATGAGCGGTCACCCTATGAGACCCAGTATGCAAAGCACGGAGCACAGAGCCGGGGCCCAGAACACGCTGCATGCACAGAAACCACTTTTGCATTAACGAGCCCACTCCCCAGCCTGGGCTCCCTCCATCAGCTCTGCCTCGCTGCGGGGGAAGGGGGGGGGATGGCTCCCAGAGCCCCTGAGCCAAGGAGCAGAACAAAGCCCGCCGCTGCCCTCAGCGCCCACCTCCTTGCAGAGGAACCCCTTTGTCCTCTAAACCCTTCCCTCCCCGCCCCAGCAGGCTGCGTGCCAGCAGTAATTACAGAATCACTTATTCAGAGAAGCCTGCACGTGCAGCCCCCGATCAGATCAGCGGTAATTAGGCATCTAAGGGGGTTTGAAAGCCCATCAGCCAATGCGGGGAGGGGGTGCTGAATGGGACAATCAGCCTCACCAGGCAGGGTTGCTGGGGGCAGGGGGAGAGTGGGAGTCTCAGGGAGGCAGCCGTTGAAACAGCCACCCCCACCCTCTCTACAGCTGTCGTGTAAATGGAGGGGTGAGGGGGCGCTCGCTGGAATCCGAAAGCACCAGGCAGGCTGGCATGGGGGAGAAGGTGGGGAGTGGGCAGGGCAGGGTCTCTGAAGACAAGACCACCCTCATCACTGCAGTGTGCCCCCATAAGAAAGACCTTCTGGAAGAGTCTGAAAGTCCTTCATTAGGGGTCCGCCCTTTTGAAGTAGAAGCCCCTCCCTGTTGGCAAGCTGCCTCATCTAAACAGGAAAGAACTTCTCTAAAGCCGTGCTTCTCCTGCTGGAAAGTGCTCGCAAATTACCAGGGCTCTTGCTGAAATGCGGATTCTGGTTTCGGGGGTTCAGGGAGCGTCCTGAAATCCTGCATTCCTAACCAGCTCCCAGATGCTGCCGATGTCCTCGTGTTGGACCACACTCTGAGGAGCGAGGGTGGGACACATCTCTGAGGACGGGGTGGGCGGAAGGGAGAGGAAGCCCCTGGGGTCATTTTCCTGCTCTGTGGCATTGGGCCACCCCCTAAATTCTCAGAGCCACCTTATCCTAACACAGAAAAGAGGGGACATGGTGCCTGCCTCACAGGGCTGAGCTAAGAATGAGATGAATAGCAGAGCACACACCCTCATGGGTGGTAGAATGGCGGTTGTGGGGGGCAGCCGACCCCAGCTTGGCTCTGGGGGGGGGTAGGGATCCGCCTAGTTCAAATTCCAGAACGGGCTGGTAAATGTTTCTCTCACCTCATGATCTTGGGGTCTGTGGGTGGTTTGGGAGTCCCCAAGGGGGGGCACAAGTCCCTGGGACAACCCAATCTGTGTGCTTCCTCTGACTTGCACTCCCGCCTGACCTGCTCCGAGTTCTTCCAGCTCCGACCCCCTGGGCGGTGGCTCTGGCCGCCTGGTACACTCTCCTCCCCTTCACCTGACTCACTCCCGGGAGCACATTGGCCTCAGTTTCCCTTTCCCAACTGCAGCCTTACCCCATCCCTGATGCTCGGAACCAGAGGCAGGCTTTGCTCAGGGGCCAGGATGCTGGTTAGAGTGACCCGGACCCCAGCCCCTTCCAGGACAGAGGCCTGGCCTTGCTCAGCCTGAAGCAGCCCCTCCAAGAACCCCCGCCTTCCTCTCTCCAGCCTGCAAAGCCTCAGGGAGAGCCTCCCTGCCGGGGCTGCTGCCCAGAGGGGGAGGACCTGGGTGAGGTTCTTCCAGGCCTTAGCAGAACCCCGACCTGGCAGAACCCTGACCCACAGCCCTTAGGCAGCAGCTGGGTTCTGAGCTTCTGGAAACTTCCCAGCCTGGCTCCCCATGCTCGGAAACAGAAGGGCAGGTGAAAAGTCAGGGGAGAACTGGCGAGGACTGAAGGGGCCACTTAAACCTGGGCCATTGTGGCAATTGTTCTCTGTCCTTCTCACTCCTTTTAAAAACCGCTTTCTTGGGGTGCCTGGCTGGCTCAGTCCATAGAGCGTGTGGCCCTTTATCTCGGGGTCGTGAGTTCAAGCCCCATGTTGGGCATAGAGATTACTTAAAAAATTAAAAAAAAAAAAAAAAAAAAAGGTTTCTAGTAATTGAGTTACTTCCTGCACAACATTTTACATTTAAGTATGTGTATGTATTATGAAATAATTCAGATGAACCAAAAGGTCTTACCCATGCACCCCCACTTTCAGCGGTAAGAAACTAGCAGCACAGCGGCCTCCCTGCACCTCTGCAGGGTCACATTTTTCCCTCCCCACCCCCAGAAGGGCTGCACTCCCCATACCCCATCCAGACCCTGGAGCCCTGAGCAAGCCCATAGCAGCCACTCCCTCTTAGGGGATAGCTGGGCTTTTGCAGATAACCTCGCTGAATCCACACCACAAAAATCACTGCCAGGCAAGGTGACTATCCCCACTCTACCAGTGAGGATTCTGGGGCTCAGAGAGGTTAAGTATCTTAACTGACACCACACAGCATTCAGACCGCTAGAAGGTAGATTCCCAAACTCCCTTTTCCAGAGGCCAGCTGGGGCTTGGGAGTGCCCCTCCAACCCCAAGCGAGGGAGTGGTGGCCCTTGGGAAGTGATGGCCTGACTACAATCTTCAGAGTCACTGGCAGTTCCCAAGGTGCAGTCTGTTGGGGAAGGGGGCTATAAAACCCTGAGTTGGCCACAGGGATGAGTTTGGCCCTCCTTTCTCAGGACTAGTTACAAACAGAAGCCAGAGGAGACATATTTGCTAACCGCCAGGGACCCTTGTGTCATAAGCTTGCCCCGAAAACCACCTAGGGTGCAACCTCTTCCAAAGAGTGGGTTATTCCTGGGGATCCTTTGTACCCCACCTGGGAGCCCCTTGGCCAGCTCGGGGGCAGGGAGGGTTGGAAGGAGTCAGGAAAGGTCGGGCTCCAACAAAGCTCAGAGCAACGTGGGGAGGCTCAGTCTCAAACCCTACCCCTTCTGCTGCCCCCCCCCCACCAGAATGCACCCCCCCAGGGGGTCTCGGGTCACAGAGCACGGGAGGAAGGAGAGCCTGTGTCACCTGGCCCAGAAGCAGAGACAAAGGAGCAGGGACAAATGCTTTCCCTACCTCCTTGACTGCAGATGAAAAAGGAGAAAAAAAAAAAGACAAAACAAGGCTATAATTGCAAACCCATTTCCTTCTCCCTGATGGCCTGCCACCAGGGCCCCCTCCCTGTGCCATTAATACTGGGAACAAGCCGTTCTGGCTCTGAGAGGACCTGTTACTCGGGGTGCAGTGGGTTGAGGGGTGCCAGGGAAAAAGGGACTCTGAGCTTCCCAGGTGGGCGGGAGAAGGAGCCTGTGGGGAAGCAAGACTGAGCCTCCTTCTTACACATCCACATGAGGGCTGACCCCATCAGCCCCTCTCCGGCACTCCCTCCCTGCCAGCCTCCCAAGGCAGTGGCCCAGCCTCCTTTTCTATAATTTCTCCTGTCCACTGAAAGTGTGTATTTATGACTCAGCTCCGAAGGCGGTGTGCAGGATCTCTCTCATAGTTTCTTGAATGAATGCAGGAACACATGAATGACTCTCCATTGAACAGATGGGCAAACTGAGGCTAGACTCTGCCACCGGCAAGTCAGAAGAGGCACCGACTTCATTCCATTCCTTTCCACACAGTCTTACCCCCAAGCCTTACAACATTTCCCAATTTTCTTAATTGTGGAATTTTTCCTTTTTTTTTTTTTTTTAAACCTTGGATGCCTGTTGCTGCTCTCTGCCAGCAAAAGCCTGAACAGAAACAGCCAGAAAAGACCCGTGGGGGGAACTTGGAAGCAAGCCACCACCCAAAGCTGGGCAGCTTGCTTTGCTCCTGAATGCAAGCACAATTCTCCGTTGTGATTTCATTTTGCATACAAATAATGAGTATTATTCATCGATTTTTCTGCTGGTAAGTTGTTCCTGGTTTCCACACTGCCTGGTTTTAGGTGCGTGTTTATGTTTCTGTCTCCCCTACAAGACTGGGAGCTCCTTGAGGGTAGAGACCGTATCTTAGTACATCTCTGTGACCCCTTTGCCCAGGACTTGGCACAAAACAGGTGCTTAGTTAATGTTTGAGTATTAACCATCGCGGCTACCATCTCTCAAGGAAAGAGCTTAGCATCAAGATTAGAAGGATGAGCTCCAGAATCATACTGCCTGGTTTTGAATCTAGGCTCAATTTTCTTAGCCTCTCTGTGCCTCAGCCTCCTTGTCTGCAAAATGGGCTGACAGTATTTATTTCACAGGGTCAAAAACAGGGAATTCACCTGATTTGCTCTGCAGAATCCCC
>CM052884.1:81330668-81431126 GCA_028534135.1 Potos flavus | reverse complement strand
AGGCCATCCCAAAACACCGCCGGCAGCCGCGTGGCTCTCCCTAACAGCTCTCTGCGTTCCCAGTCCCCTGGGGCTGCTGCGACGACGGCGCCCCACAGGCTGGACGGCTCGGATGACAGACGCCTATCGTCTCCCGGTTGTGGAGGCCGGAGCCGGAGACTGGAGTGTGGGCAGCGTGGGTTCCTTTGGAGGGCTGCGCTGGGGAAGCTGCTCCCTGCCCCTGCTCCGGCCTCTGGTAGCCTCAGGCGCTCCGGGGCCTGGAGACAGCTCTTCCCATCTTCACGCAGTCTTTCCTCTGTGCGTGTCTGTCTCTGAGTCCGTGCTCCCCTTTCCGTAAGGGTGTTAGTCTATTGCATTAGGGGTCCCCTCATGGTCTCCTCTTAACCTGACCATCTGCAAACACCCGATTTCCAAATAACATCACATTCACCGGTATTGGGGGTAAGGACTTCAACATCTTTTGAGGGGAGGGTGCAGGGAGTGGCCCATTCAACCATAACACCAGGACTCTTCCCGTGTCCATCCTGGTCCTGGGGGGTCTGGCCCGGCCACCTCCCCTGCTTTACTCTCTCTCTTGCTCTCCAGGATCCAAACGTACCAGCCTCCTTCCTCTTAAATGCTCTGCTTTCCTCGCAGCTGGACACGAGTCACATTGGACAGTTCCTGCCGCTGTCTCCCTGGGCACAGGGCTCTCTCCTTTCTGCTGCCTTTCCGACTCCCCCGGCCCTCCCAACCCCCAGCCTGGCCATCCTGTGCTCCCTCCCAGGTCGGGTCCGTCTCCCAGTACACGCTCTCCTTGTCCTCTACACCTTGTTAGAACATCTATGTCACAATGAGCTCTTTATGCTCTGTCTTCACCAGAGCATAAGCTCCCCGAAGAGAGACACTAAATCAGTTCTGTTGACAGCTGTCGCACACCAGGGTCTCGAGCACGTCCCCAACACGTGTGGCTTATCAATTGCTTGGTGAGAACAGCAGTCACTGAGAATTCCCTCTTGCAGCGTAGAGGGAAACGGCCTTCTGTGGAACCAGAGTCTTGGGCTCTCGACCACTTAACAGCCATGTGTCTATCGGGCAGGTCACCCAACCTTCCTGGGCTGCCAAATGGGCCTAATGACACCGTCTCCCGTCTCCTGTAATAGCCGGCACGGAGCCCAGCACACAGCAGGCTCCCGGGCAGGTGCGCTCTCCGCTGCCGGGAACGAGTGTGGGACCAGGAGTCAGGGCGGGGGTGGGGGCTCCCTGTGCCTCTGAGCCCAAGTCACTCCCCGATCTGGGGTCTGTTTTACTTGGCCCAGTGTGGGAGCCGGACCAGATCAGTGGTCTCAACTCTAACAGGTGCAATGCCCCCTTTTTATAATAAATATTTAGTAACACCCCCCTGGCCTCCCAAGATGAAATTCTTAGAAACAAAAAATTACCCACTAACTAAACCGAAACACACATACACACACACACACACACACACACACACACACGCACTGCTGAACTCTGATGTAAGGGAGAAATAAAAGGGAAGTATTTTGCGCTACGATCATGGGCATTTTAAAACTATTTGAATAATGATCTGAGTACACCGAAGACCTGAAGAAGCAGTCGGAGACTGGCAGGCATGGACAGAGCGCCACAAACCCGCACATCGTGTCGCAGCTGTGAATGCAGACCACGACAGGGGGAAATCGGCCGCTTGGACACCTCCAGCGGCATTGCCAAGGGACGCTATTTTCTGAGATGGTGAAAAACTCCTGGTAAAGTTCCCAAAAGGACAAAAGAGATTAATCTCTACAGTAGTTGCAATCCAGAGAATTTTCGTGAATATAAAAATGCAAAAACCGGTGTGTTTCGACGTAAAACAGAATTATATCCTCGGCTTAAATGCTTCAAAACAGATCTCCCCCTACGACAGTTATTCTCCAAGTGTGGTCCCTGGGTATCACCTGGGAATTGTTAGAAACACACATTCTTTGGCCTGCTGCAGACCTGGTGAATCAGGGACGGCGAGCTGAGCTTTCAGGTCCTGCAAGGTCAAGTCTGGGAAGCTCCACCCTCCAGGAGTACTCGGCCGCACCTGTGGAGGCTGGGCGGGGTGCAGGACGGTTCTTGCATGTCCCCAGAAATCTGTAGCCTCCCTGGCCAGCGTGCCCACCCCTGTGGCCCCGCAGGAAGACGAAATGCCCACACGCAGATCCAAACATCCCCACTGAGGACCACCAGGCTCTGTGGTCAGTCAGCATCCTCCCTGCTCGGGTTCCCCGAGATGCTTGGCCTGGGAGCGGGACTGGCTGAGAAGGGTGGCGTCGCAGCAGCCAGGAGGCAGGGCGGGAAGCTGCAGAGTGGCGGGGCTGCTAGGTGCCCTAGCTGAGCGATGCTGCTCTCCCCGGCAAGGGCGGGCCCAGGGGCTGGTTTCTGCTTCCAATGGCTGGAAGTTTCGCGGGAAAAGGAGGCTTGGCTTTCAAAGAGGCTTTCAAACTGCAGCCGAGCACACTCGGCCTTAGAAATAGGCCTGGTCTCCTCTACTGGCTGGGGCTGGGGCTGCAGGGAAGAAGCTGGGACCAGCCGAAAGATTAGTGGGACGTTACTCAGGACACAGCCCAGCCCGCTCTTGACAAAGGAAGAAGACTGCAGCCTGCCCGGGGTCTGGACTCCTCCAGCTGTAAAACCCTGGCCAGGAGCCCTGGCAGAGCCCTCAGGCCCCCAAGAAGAGTGCCTGACCTAGAGCCGCCCTCCAACCCCACGTGCACTTCCCTAAGCCCTCCCACTCCCTGCCTGACCCGTGGTCAGCCTCTATCTCTGTCTGCCCGACACACCAGGAGGCGGTCACCCAGGCACTGCCCACGCTGTGTCAGTCCTGCACGCTGTGGCACGTGGGGGCAGCCCTGCCGGAAGGCCGGTCCCCTTCACTGTGACCTGGGGGTCTGCCGACTACGCACACACGCCGGAGCCAGAAAAACCGAGTCGGGCTGGTGGCTGTATTGGCAGAGACGGTCAGTGATCCCCCAGGTCCGTCTCGTCCCCTTCTTCCCGGGGCTCATGGCCGCACTCCGTCTCCCACCTGCGCTGCTCCCGGGAGTTCTGGGCGCCGGGATGTGAGCAGAAGCGGCGTGTTCCAATTCGGAGCCAAGGCTTTTCAGAGCAGCTGTACCTCCTCCACAGTCTTCCTCTGTCTGCCAGTCGGATGCCAATGACAACAAGGACCTCAGTAATGGTAGCGCCACAAGACGGAGGGAGCCGGCACCCCCAAATCACTGTGGAGGAAAGCCACGAGCGGACCAGCACCGTTCGTCTCAGACTTGAATGAGTGAGAAAGAAACACCTCCCAAGTTGGCCCCACTACCCACTGGGGGGTCTGTGTGTTGCTACGGCCTACACCCGCTGACACTGTCCACTGCACGAGCTCGTGGGGCCCCTGGGTCCTGTCTGCCAGAGCTGGCCGTGGGGACGGCGCTGGCCCCGGCTCTTCCCTTCCGGGGGAGTGTGAATCTCTAGCATCGATCCCCCCGAGATGGCTCAGCACCCTCACGCGTGCAGCCACCAAACCCCACAACGTGCCAGGCCGGAGCTAGGCTCTGGGGGCACAGGGCGAACAAGCTGGCATTCCTGCCTGGGGGCCGAGGGGACAGCCTATGGCCGCACAGGAATGATACGGAAGGAATGAACCGGACGCAGGAACACCAGGGACGAAGAGCCCAGACCCGGGGTGGGAGGCTGGGGAGACCGTATTTCCTTAGCAGGGATATGTCACAGTGGCTGCCTTGAAAGGATGAGGAGGGGTTGTAAAGAAAAGGGCAGGGGACAAGGAACTCCAAGAAAGGAGAACAGTGCGGGCAAAGGGAAGGGATGTGAACGGCCCGAGTTGCCCGGGGAGGGCTGGGACACCTGGGCTGGCCAGAGGAGCGCAGAGACTTGGAGACGGGGCTCGTGGGGGTGGGGGAGGCGGCTCCGGGGACCAGATCACCAGAGCCTTGAATGCCGTGCCTGAGGTCAGCACGAAGCTTGGAAGGCTATGGGGAGTGCAGTGACACCACCCTCCCCGTCCTTATTCCGGAGCTGGCACTGGGACAACATTTCACACGCTCTGCATGTGAGCCGTGTGCTGGACACGCTAAATAGCTACTTAATCCTCAAGGCTGGCCCAGGTTCCCCATGATCCCATTCTGTAGCTGACACAAGTGAGGCTCCCCGAGGTTAAGAGCTTGCCCTCGGCTCCCCAGCAGCAGGGCTGGGCCTGGAAAATACGCGGCCTCCTTTGTTTAGGGCACTCAGTGCACCCAGCTCTCAGAACACGGCTGAGCGCACAGCGGGCGCCCAAGGACTGCTGAGGGAATGAGCGAATCTACCAGATTCCCAAACCCTGCCACACAAATCAGACTTGTTACTTAGAAAGATGCCCCGGCTTTAGCAAGGTGGAGAATGGAGAGGGTGAAGCTGGTGAGCAGGAGAGGTTGAGCGAGGACAACGGTAGAGGAGATGAAACCCGTGCAGAAGAACTGGAGGGGGCAGACTCTGTGGACCAAGTAGAGAATAAGAGCTACACTTTGAGAAATGACTGTGTGCCAGGCACTGTCCTAGGCTCTCCGCCAGTATCGACCCAGTATCACCTCCCCACAGGCCCGTGGAGCAGGTACCCGCCTTAGCTGCATTTCACAGATGAGCAAATTGAGGCACGGAGAGGTGAAAGGTGACAGATTGAATAAGTGAGGGAGGGGGGACCCAAAGCCAGGCAGAGGGGGTCAGAGCTCTGTGTCCAGAGGAGGAAGGGAGGGAGAGGAGGCAAGAGTGACTCCCACTGTTTCCATCGTGGCGACAGAGGGATGTGGGGCCTCTGCTTCCCCTGCTGGCCTGGAATTTAGACCAGCCAGGCCCCAGGCCAGGGAGCTGCCTAACTTCCTGGCTGGGCCAGCATTCTGGGTGGCCGTGTCTCTTTGTAGGACCCCACAACCCCAGGGTGGCTGTGAGGGAAGCAGTGTGTGGAATACAGACGACCCCGCCCAACCCGCAACCCCGGCAGTGATAACGGGGTGCCGGCTCTGCCGAAGGGGGGCCGGGGCTGGCACGGGCTGGGCCAGGGCAACAAGGGGCCCGCTCTAGCTCCCCACGTTCTCGATATTGCAGGCAAGTCACCAGCCCCGCCCCCAAGCCCCTTCGGGCGCCTGACCTCTGCCCCTCCAGGTAGGGGCTGTGGTGTCTGCGCGGGGAGCCAGGATGTGGGGGGGTCATGGGGCCCAGGCCGTGAGGAAGGGAAGGGCTAGGAGTGAGGGGCAGAGGAAGGATAAGGGCCAGCTCTGAGCCTATCCTGTGAGCAGAGACCCGCAGCCACCACATGGCCCCAGGCAGGAAAGGAAACAGGAGGATTCTCAAAATAGACCAGGAGCGTGCAGCTCGGCTGCATTTCCCAGGTCCCACCATCTGGCCAAGCCCGGGCCGGAAGCGTGGCGGGGGAGGGGAGAGCCGGAGTGTGGATGGGCTGCCAGGCCTGAGCCAAGCGGGCGCCCACCATTCACCCAGCACCTCTCCCTGACAGGTTTTCTGTTCGTCCTCTGAGGACTCTTCTGGCACAGTGGCAAGGCGAGCACTGCTGTCATTAGAACTATCAGGAAGCCGAGGCTCAGAGAGGCAAAGTGACTTGTCCAAGGCCACACAGCGGGCAAGTGGCAGAGCTGAGGAGGCCTGCGCCCAGCGTGGAGCTGTCCTCGCAGCCACGGGGCCGGACAGCAAGGCCTGCCATCTGCCCTGGACTTGCTATTAGTTTCCTATCTTTGGGCTAAACCCAATGTTAGACCAGCTCCCCTTGAAAGCCAAGTTTATGACTCACCAATGATAGCCCCAAAAGGACGAGTCCGTGGCGGTGAGGACCCAGCAACAGGAAACTTGGCAGAGATTGGTGATTTGGACCCTCTGGGCAGGCCCTGCCCGGGCTCTGCCTGGGAGGAAGGAGGGGACTCCGTGAAAACCTGGCAGATGCCCCGGGCCCATCTTCTACCTCCAGAGCGGGGACCTGGCTCAGCCCTCTCCCTCCTGGCGCCACCACCACCCACACCCCGGCGAAAGGAGCATTCCAGCTCCAGGCACTATGGCACCACTGGATCCTCTTAGCTGCCCCGACCGGCTGGATGAGGACAGGGTGACCCCAAGAGGGTCTGGAGGCTCAGAGAGGTGGAGGGATGTATCCGAGGGGAGGTGGGCAGTTAGGATTGGAGTCTGTGGCTGTCATTCAGTCACTCGACAAATATTGGTGGCGTGCCTGCTCTGCCTGGGGACATAGATGGGGGCCATGCACGTGTGGAATTCAGGCTCCAGACTCCTACTCCAGTGCTTTCTCCTCTTCCCCAGCTGCCTTCACACACCTGTCTAGGAGGAGTGGCTTCACCCCACCCGGGAGTCTTGCCTCCAGTGCTGGGCCCGACAGGGGTAGGGGCGTGCTGGAGCTGGGTGCTGTCCCCAGCCTTCCCTGCAGGGACCCTCAGCCCAGAGGAACAGCAGCAGCCCAGGGCTTCCCTGTGAGCGGACCTCGGGCCATTCTGGACACCCAGAAGGAGGTGAGCTGAGGGCAGCAGTGGCCTCAAGTCCTTCACAGACAGGGTAGGAGGAGGGGGAAGGAGATGAAGGGGGAGACAGAAAGAAGAAAGGAAAGAGGCACGAAAGAAAAAGAAGGCAGAAACAGAGGGAGCAGGTAAGATAAATGGGTGAGCCTCTGCCGGAGACGCAGTGGGGAGCAGGTAGACAAAGCGGAAGTGGGAGCTCCACCTGGCGGTCCTGGTCTTTACCGTCCTCTCCCCAGGGCAGAACGCAGGGCGTGTGGCCACCTAGAGCCTCCTGGAGCCTGAGCAGCAGAAGCAGTACCTGTGGGTGCAGCTCACCAGGATGGGCTTCCTGGAGGAGGAGGGCTCTGGGACCCAGAGGATGGAGATGGGCCGGGAGCCTATGGCTCTGGGGGGTTTCCCTTTCAACACAAAGTCATGACCACCTTCCTGGCTTTGGGGGGTCCCAAAGAGTGTGGAATCGGGAGCTCCCCCCGGGGGCTCAGGGCCAGCTCCCAAAGTAACAGGCACCATCTTGTGAAGACCTACAGTATGCTGGCCCCGTGCTTGAGCCCAGGGGTCCTGTCTTGATGTGAACCCGGCTCCACCACTGTTAGATTCTGGGTAAGTTATTTCCCCTCCTTGAGCTTTGCTTTCCCCATCTGGAAAGTGGGAACATAGTACCTACCGCGAGGTGAGATCAGGTAACATACCTAAAGCCCTCACCAGATTGTGCGGCATTTAGAAAACATTTGGTGATTGTTAGCTGTTATTGACGTGGGAAACAAAGGCAAAAGGAAAAATTAAATTTCCTTACTGCCTGCAGCCCATTGATAAGTCCTTGGAAGAGGTAGAGTGACTTTCCTCTGGGAGCTCAGCTGCCTCGGTGTTAATACTTTGCTAAGAGCAAAAGGCAATCTCAGCTTAACATTATCCCAACACCCCAGGATCCTGTGAGTCTACTTTAATATACAAAAATTCCTTTGGAAACCTCCTTTATGTCTACCTCCCGCCCCCTGCAAGATACATGTTGGCCATCACCCTCCGGCCATGTGTCACACTGAGCTACATCTGAAGGGTCTCATCACCGAATCTGTACTAAACAGTAATAACTAACCTTTTCCTAACAACAGCTAGCCCCTCGAGGAAACCCTGCTTCTAAAATTCCTTAGAGACTTATGTTATCCCTAACCTCCTCCCAACTTGAAAGTATATAATCAGCCACGGGTCACAAACCCGGGGCCGCTCTTTCCGCCCACGGGTCCTGTCCCTGTGCTTTCAGAAAACCACCTTTTTGCACCCAAGACGTCTCAAGAATTCTTCCTTGGCCATCGGCCCCGAACGCCAACATTTCTGCATCATTAGTATTTATTATCCGCTATTGCTACCATCTTTATCGTTATTGACCCAACACTCACTTTGTTCCCCAACTGCAACCACAAAGAAGAAGAACATAGAGCCCCGTGCTGCAGGAATTCACAGTCAAGTGCGCAGAGCAGGTGAAAGCCACCAGGGATGCACCGGTTTAATAAGCTACTATCCTTGAAAGGGGGCTTTCTAGTGAGATGACCACGGAGGAGAAAGGATTTCACTCCGAGGAAAGCTCTTGCCTGAGGCCGGGGCACCAGGGGAGTTCATCCATCCTGTTTTGCTTTGTTGGAATTGGAATGGGGATGCAGATCTGACCCCCGGGACAGAAGCCAGGGAGACCGGTTTCCACGCAGACTCTTCCAGGGTCTGCTGGTCTTTGGCCCAAGGAAATTCCCCGCAGGAGGTGCAGGAAGAAGCATCCGCTTAAATCGCCTGAAAGGAAAAATCTCCTCTGCCTGCCAAATGCATGTGATTGTTCCTGCCACAGCCCCAGCCTCCAACCCACTTCTGCTGGGACTTCTGCCCTGCCTTGGCCTTGAACTTCAGAATGCTGGATTATCTTGATTCTGTTCACTTGGGAAGAGATGTGAGCCTATTTTGGGAAGTTGGCGAGGCTTCCTGTTATGTTCCCCCCTCTTCCCACAGCTCGGGGTGGTTACTGCACCAGAGAGACCCAGGCTGGCCGTCTCCATGGCCGGGCCATAAGGGAGCCCGGCTCCGAGGGAGGCAGAGGGGGCCTGGGAATGTGGGTGGGGGAGGCTCGGTGGGCTGGTGACCCAGATCTCACTTCCTGTCCCGCTTCCCTTCATTCCCAGACACTAGCTAGGCCTGGACACTTGGAGCACAGGCCCGCAGGAAACCTACTGTGTCCCTGCTGTGAATGAGGCTGAGCCTGGCTCACTCCAGCTGGAGTCAGGCATCCCAGAGCTCTCGTGGTGCCCCCGGCCATGCCCCCAGCCTTTTCTGAAGGAGTCAGGGACTTAGCCCATGAGGTCCAGCCCTTATCTTCCTTTTGAACAAACTAAGCCCCAGAGCTAGGAAGAGACCCAACCAAAGGTACACAATGGGTTGGTGGCAGAGGTCACATCTAAGCCCGGGACTTGTGAATCCAGGTTCTCAGGATGTTCGGAATAAATGCACTAAAGAAAATCCTGAAGCATGTGCCCCTACAGCGGTGACAGGGGTTATAAAGGATCCATTGAACAGCTCTTCCTAAAGACAGACTTAGGAGAGCAGCACACGGGGGAGAGGGAGCGAGGCCCAGCTTCCTGCGGTACCCACGCCACGCCACTAGCTGGATGGGGGGCGGCGGGCAGCACGAGAAGTTGCCCGAGTCCTGGAGCCACACTTCCTCTTGCTCCAAGAAGCTGCAGCTTTCGCCTCTTCTGGGATGGGGGCGGTGAGAGAACATGTTCCTCCACCTAGCCGAGAGAAGTTTACTGGGGCACATCATGCTGACCATGGAATGTGCACTGCAAACCCTCCAGACAAGGTCCCTGCGCTTGTAGGGGCAACAACTAAACAACAGGCAAAGAAATGAATGAGAGGTGACCAGCCCAACACCCCCGTGAGGACGCGAGCGGTGCTGGGATGCGCTTGGCAGAGAAAAGGACCGGGAGGGGTCTCTATGGCTCCTCCGAAGAGGTGGCATTTAGGCTGAGCCCCCGAATGAGAAGGAACCAGCCCCGTGAAGGTCTACGGAAAGGGCTTTTGCAGGCAGTGGAAGCGGCAGGTCAAAGGCCCTCAGGTGAGCGAGATCTCAACATCTCAGCAACCGAAGTCCGCAACGGGCGGGTAGCCGGAGTTCCAGGTGCTAGGCCAGTCACTCGGGGTCTCGTGAGCAGGCTGTGGAACTCGGGGCTTATTCGGGGGGCACCAGGAAGCCGGGGAAAGGGTGGATGGGATCCAGTTTATGTTTTGAGACCTTCTGTTGCTCTGAATAAGGGCGGACGGGGCAGGATGGGAGAGAGAGGCTGCAGGGAGATCGGTTAGAGGACTGTTGGGGCATCGGTCAGGATGGGAGGTGACACCTCTGGCCTGGGGACACCATCCCCATGCCCCTTGCTGCTTGAAGACAGCTTTGGCTGGTAGAAACGACAGGGTCTGCTAAAGAGTCCTGTGACTGTGAGGACAAGGAGGAATAATGATGGCTCCAGGGGAGGACTAGAAAGACCGGGAGGGGCAACGAGAGGCTAAGCAGGCATCTGGATATTCAGAGCAATGACAAGAATCATGGTGATCAAATTTTGAGTCGTGTTTCTATTGTCCTGTGTGCCGTGGGCCTCCTGCCCCAGATTGGGCCCCTCTGGGCAGGGGCTGAGCCCAGTGTTGCTCCTACCCCTGATCTCAGCCTTGAATCCATTGCTGCCCTAGGACCTGGCCACGGGGATGTGCGGGCTCAATAAACATCTGTCAAATAAGCAACTGTATGGACAGAGGCCACTGGGTGTGCAGACGGAGCTGGAAACCGAGGCACCAGCGACAGACCCTGCCTAAGCCAACAGTCCCGGCTGGCCCCCTGGGAAACTCAGCCCTGGGCCTCCCATTTTCCCATCCCCTCCCTCTGGTCTCCTTCCCTCCTGCCCACTTCCTGCCAGGAAACGCAGCCCCCAGGCATAAATCATTAACTACAATCACCTCTTACAAGGGAGCTGCGCTGCAGTCCTCAAAAACACTCTGCCTTCCATTCTCTCGAATGATCCTTGAAAGTCGCCTGGGAGGGGGACCGAGGCAGCGCCGCCCACTGCCTCCGCCAAGACCGGAGGTGAGGGAAGAAGCCTTCCGCGTGGTGCTGGCGGAATCAGGACCTCTGTCTCCCTCCCTTCACAAGAATTCTCCGAGAGTCTGGGAGCGTGCGCTCCCCAAGGACATTGCCCTTACAATAGCAGAGAAGCCCCTAAAAAGAGGGAGTGTTCATGGTGGCCCTATAGGTCTTGTGACAACCGGCCACGGAGAGTGCAGGGCTGGGGAAAGCCTTGGGCACATGGGACCTCTCTACACACGGCCCCTCTGTGCCTTCGAATAGGATTCCGTGGGAAAGCCAGCCTCCCTCTACATTGTTTTACTTTCCACAACGTTCCATGATCCTGGCTCACCCTCCACCTGACAACAACTCCCACTAGCTCTGGCAGAGGGTTCTGTGGAGGATGCTGGAAAGAACTTACTGTGCTGCCTTGGCCAACCCCCTTTCTCTCCCTGGGCCTCAGTTTCCCCATCTGACAAATGGGGAGTAGGAAGTAGTTGCCCAGGTCTCCCCTCCTGCCTTCTAGTTCTCTGAGTCGAATTTGAAGGTCCCTGGACCCCAGCTCTAAGCCTCCCCTCCCCCCCGGGAGGTTCTAAGGGGCTGTGGATCTGAAGGCCCACCCCCCGCCCCGCCCCAAGCCCTCTGGTGGCTACGGGAGGCCTTGGTCATTTCCCAGCAGCCACTGCGCAGTCTGGCAGACACATACCACCTGCTCTGCACATCGAAGTCCTGCGGCCCCAGGCTTGCAGAAATTTCCCTCTGTTGGGCAAGGTTGTGACAGGAAAGGGACAAGACCTGACCTCTGCTTGGAAAACCAGTTGTGCAACGCTGTCCTGCGAAGGGGAGGCACGTGGCCAACGGGAAAGGCTGCCTGAAGGAGCCAGGGCCTTCTTTGAAATGAATATCTTGGCAAAACCCACAGAGAAATGTCCTTTTGGACACCACTAACTCTGGGTCACTGCTAATTAATTAGGAGGCTGGCTGCAGTGGCTGTGTCCCGGCAGCATCCCTAAACACAGAGCCTTGCGGGGTCATTGTCAAGGACGCATGGAGTTGCAGAGGCAGTGGCCTGGCTTGCAGCTTCTGTGCTCCCAGACCCCTTGTTTGTACTTAGAGGAGGGCTGAGCCTGCAGCACAGCCCGCTCCCAGGGCGAGCAAGTAACGCTTTCAGGCACAAGGAAAAAGACATTCTGTATTAAGTCTAGTAAATAAAGCAGGTAATGTCGTTTGGGGCTTCTGGGGGCAGAGGTGGAGACTTTATAATGGCAACGCTCTACAAAGCATTTTTTTTTCTTCTACTGTTCCGTGGTTCTGAAGGTGACGGAGTCTTTGCACTGATGTTCGGAATAGTGCACAGTAATGGTCATGTGTGTTAGCCACCCAACACGTGCCAGAAACAAGGCCGGGGCTTTTACATGTGCCAGAAACAAGTTCTGTCTCTTTCTCACGGCATCTCGGCAAGGCAGGTTTTTAAAAAAAAATGTCTTTCATCGCTTTAAGGCTGTTAAGGTGTTCCACCTCTTCCTGAAACTTCTTAAAAGACAATTTGTCTTTCACAGAATTGTTTGTATCTAAAATTTCAGTCGTACTGGCATAAAGTTGTTCGCATATCCCCTCCCTCGTTTCATGTCTGTAGGGTCTCTAGTTATGTCCACTCCTTCCGTCCTGACATTGGTGACTTGTGTTCGCTCTTCTCATCGGCCCCACGGAGGAGGAAATGGAGGTCCCGCAGGATTACAGAACCAGCGAAGCCACCGTCCGTGGGGCAGGGGCTGCAGTCCCCCCAGGTCTGTCTGACTCTCCCTTCCCCCCCCACCAAGATTATTTGGAAGAACATTTTAGGCACGACTCACGGAAGTGACCCTGACAGAATACCTCGATGTCTCCGTGTGTCTCTCAAAAGTTACTCATGTCCCTTCGTGACCTCAGTCAGCAGAATTCTCTGTGCCTTCCCTCCCACCCGGCCACCCCCAGCACATGCCCGCTCTTCCCTCCCTGCACTCAGGTCTGCTCATAGAGACCTCCCCGCCCCACTGTCTGAACGAGCCCCCCAGCCCATCCTGCTCCTCGTGCTTCCCTGTTCCCTTCCTCACAGCGGCGATCAAGACCTAAAGGGACCTCTGTATTTGGTGGTCATCTGTCTCCCCGTTAGAAGGCACATGAATGAAGGCGGAGACTGAGTCCCCCATACTGGGCACATAATAGGCGCTCAATGGGTATTTATGGAAGGATGGATAAATGAAAGCAATGAAATTCTTTGTTTCTTAAAAATATTCTTACCTCAAACTCGGCCTCCTATTTCTCTCTAATTACTTCCAAGTAATTGACTTTTGCCAGGAGTACCTTTATTTAAAACCCTTTAACCAGGACGCCTAGGTAGCTTAGTCGGTTGGGTATCTGACTCTTGGTTTCAGCTCAGGTCATGATCTCGGGGTTGTGGGATCAAGCCCTATGTCGAGCTCCTTGCTGGGCATAGAGTCTGCTTGGGATTTTCTCTCTCTCCCTCTGTGCTTCCTGCATGTACATATGTATACTCTCTCTCTCTCTAAAAAAAGAAATAATAGTAGTAGTAAAAATTTTAAAAATAACCCTTTAACCAAATCTCTTCTCCTATTTGCCTTCTCAAGTCCCTGAGAGCTTGAGGGAGAGGAGATACGATCCCCTCCATTGAGGGATGGGTGGGATGGAGCGCAAGAGATTGCGGGTGAAGGCTCCGAGCCCGCTCAGAGCCCCTCGACGCCAAGGGCCTGACTCCCACCCTTGGCGGTCGGCCTCCTTTGGGGAGTGCCTCAGCCGGAGAGAGCCTCCCCTCTGCATCCGGCCCCTTCCTGGGTGGCTGCAGCTGAGGGCGGACTGACTAAGGAGATAAAGGCCTGCCCTGGGGCTCCAACTTGGAACAGCACCACAAGGCCACCCCGTCCCGGGACAGACCTGGGCAAGAGGTCGGCTGTGCCTCAGCCCACGGCTCCCTTCCCTTCCCTCCTGCAGCATGGGTCCCAAAAGTGCTCTTTAATTATAGTCCCGCACACAGATCTCCTTCTGTGCCGTAAGGCACTTAACCTTACAGCAGGAGGAAGGAATTCCAGGACCCCCGGATTCCGGGCCCCCACTAGAGGATTGGGCTGCTGGGTGCCCAGGTCCCAGTCTGAGTGCTGGGGACTGTGTGCTCAGAGCCCGCCTCTCTACTTCCTCCCCTTTTCACACACACACACACACACACACACACACACACACACACACACACACACACCCAGGAAAGAAAGCCGGTAGTTTCAAGTGGTGATAAGTTGTATAAAGAAAAGTTTCAAAATGGGCGGAAGTGGTCAAGAGGGTCTTGGGCTGGGGAGGCAGTGGAGACTGGAGGCCCTAGGAAGGCCTCTGGGAGGCAGACGAAGGGGAAGGATGGGGTCAGCCGAGGGTCCCGCTCAGCCCACAGCCCTCTGACTCCGGTCGTGCTGGGCACAGCTCAGGTTCTGCTCCCTGTGACCTAGGAAAGGGGTTGCTGGCATACCCCTCAGGTCCCCCTCTGACCACCCTCCGTGTTCCAGTGAGCTGACTATGTCACCAAAGCCTTTTCAGCAAATGGATTCTCGTTACTCCACACCCTTAAAGTCACAAACAGACCTAACCCCAACACCCGTCACTCTCCTTGCGGGTCCTCCCAGAGGGTGTTTTGAATGGTACGGAGAGAGAAAAGAAGACTGGGAAGTTGCCTCCCCCCAGGGAGAGGGGTGCAGAAGACGGGGCTAGGGCAGAAGGAAGCCAGGCTGGCCTCCTCAGAAGCCTCCCCCTCAGGTGAGAGCGAGCAGAGGCAGCAGGCTACACCCCTCCCCACCCAGGCACTCTGCCAAGACGTCTCGGAGGGAGGTTCGTGAGCAAAGGGTCCCTAGGGTTTAGCTTCTGGGCTGGCTTCTTGGAGCTCAGAAGGCAAGCTACTCAGAGTAAGAGCAAGAAAGATGAATTCCTTCCTATGAAACACCCCTGGATGGGGGGGGGGGGTAGGGAGGAGTCATTGGCTGAAGGTGGGAGGGGAATATACAGTGTTGCATTGGGAGAAGGGGGTTTTCCTTTAACGTATAAGCATTCATCAGAAATGCCCCTATAAACAGGATTATTTCAAGTGATGAAAGCTCATAAAATACTACATGCACCGTAAGGTGAAGATATAAAACTATTAATATGAAGGAAGAACAAAAAGTACAAAAAGATTAACAGGGATGGAACACTGGTGACTTTCTTTTTGTGTTCTTTCTACTTTTTTTCCGTATTTCGTATTTCTCCTATGTTCTACAATGAGCAAATATTTCTTGTATGATTAGAAACAAAGCACGTGAATTCAAAAGAGATGGCAGCAACAGGGATGGTCTCAACATGTCATGCCAGAGGCTTCCTTCTCAGGGGGTAATGTGAGAACATTCTGGAAAATGGCCTCTTTATACTAACCAATTCGTAGACTGTAGCTCAAACACGGGACACACAAGGTGGATCGAAAGCTTCTCTGAGCGGCTGCAGCTTTATTCCCTTGTGATAAAGGGCCAGGACCGCACAACCAGGACTTCTGCCCCAGCCCCCATAAGACGTCACTGTGTCTCATCAAGCTTTGGTCTGGGTTAGGCTTGAATGAATAGAAACCATGAGCGTTTGACTTCGGCCCGCTGTAAGCCACCCAGAACCCGTGCATGAGGGCTCTTCCTTGGTCCTCTACCCAGATTTAAGGGAAAGCAATGGGAAGCATTCCTTACCTGAAAATCATAACAACGACAATAACTAGTACCAAAGGCTTTCCTGATAAAACCCCAAGGCAAAATCTTTCCCATTTAGGGTTAAAGTGGGGCCACTTTAGTTAGAAGAGCGAAAACTCCTTACCAGACCAGTTGGTCTTCAAGAACAGGACAGGCTCAGAGCTGGGAGAAGAGCGCTCCTTCTTTTTATCGGTGAAAACCCCACCTCATCCACCAGGAAGCTGCACACATCTTATTTTTATTTATTTTTGGCATCGAGTAGGTGAGGTGTTTCACCAACCCCAGTGAGCTCTGTCTCAAGAAGAAAAACAAGTCTCTCCACCTCAAAATGATGGGGTGGTGAGAGATACGGTGCCTTCCTGCCCAGGTGGGAACAAAATCTACCCGTAGGCATGGCCAAAGGTACCTTGGCAGTGGGGAGGCTGAGGAGGGACCTTCTGGGCCCCTTGTCCCCGCCACCCTGCCAGGACCTCAGAAGAGCCTCTATTAGTCATGCAGTGATCTGTATGAGCTTGTAGTACTAATCTGAGATTTTTCTTGGAACCCTATTTCATGAGTGCCTTACAAAAACACTTGATGAAATGGCAGGTCAAGGATGGACCTTGACTGTCTTGGGCTGGAGCTTCCCAGAGGCAAGTAAAAGAGATTCTTCCCGTCCAGTGATGTGGGTATCCATTATCATTGCCCATTGAGCATATCCTCCATGTTATGCGAAAATGATGTCCTTTCTTACCCACGACGACCCTGAAAGCATTTATCTCCCCATTTTACAGATGAGGAAAATGAGGCTCAGAGACATGAAGTGACTTACTAAAGATCACACAGCTGGTGAGTGGTGAGGTCAAGAGTCAAACCCAGTCAATTTGGCTACACAACCGGGACCACTGTTAGACTGAGGGACAGATGTCTCCAAATAATCTTGGTGGGTTTCTTAGGCAGGATTCCCAGTATATCCGTTCCCAATTGTGGCTGCAACAAATCACACAAACTTCGTGGCTTAAAACAACACAAATGTATTATTTTAGAATTTGGAAGGCAATCAGAAGTTTACAATAGGTCTCACTGAGCTAAACTCAAGGTGCTATTAGAGCTGTCTTCCTTTCTGGAGGCCAGGGGGAAATCCATTTCCTCGTCCTTTCCATCTTCCAGGGGCTGCCTGCATTCCTTGGGTGGTGGCCTCCCCCAGCATTTTCAAAGCCAGCAAAGGCCACAGCACCTTTCTCACGATGCCAGCTCCTTGGCTCTCACGCTTCTGCGCCCCTCGTCCCCAGGTCAAGACCCTGTCATTACACTGGGATATTTAGGTAATCCAGGAGAATCTCTTCACAGTCATCTGATTAGCAACCTTACTTCCATCTGTAGCCTTAATTCCCCTCTGCCACGTAACAGAGCTTATTATTCACAAGTCCTGGGGATTAGGTCCCAGACATGTGGTTGAGAGGGTGCATTATTCCGCCTACAGTGACTTCAGGAAGCCAAAGTCAAGGTCTGGTTTTCATCCACATAAGCCATTTGAGAAACTGACTCATCCTGACCAAAATGCCCAAGAGATTCCAAGGCCAGACTGATTCCAAGGCCAGGAGCATCTCAGTGATACACAGTTGGAAGCACGGCTATCTGGTCCTGAGAGGGTCAGAAAGACCCAGCGTGAAGATTATCTACCCAAACCTATTCACGGTGACTTCACAAAGTACTATCTGCTCAGGCAAAATATTCAAACATTACAGAAGTATGTGTCTGGGAGGCACCATAATGCGTTCATGGGAAAACCCGCCTCCCGCTCTCAGTGGGGCACACAGCTGGCCCTCCCTTCCCAGCTTTCCCTCTAGTCCTGCGTGGACACATGACATGTTCTGGCCCAGGGGGACAAGTAGAAGTGAAGGGTATCGCTTGCAGGCCCAGCCTCAGAAAGCCTCCTGGAGGCCATCCTCCCCGGGGACACCCTGTACAGAAAACGGCAGCTCGGGATGGATCTGGAACATTGCATCACTGGTCAAGACACCTGCTCTTGACTTCATGAGCCAGAGAAGAAGTTCTACCGCATATGCCAGGCGGCTTCGGCGGTTGGTCATACCAGCTCCCATTACCTTAATAAATACCTAGACGTGTAGGTTTTTTTTTTATATAGTTCAGAATGACTTATACCAGGCAAATATACAGCATATACCTATAGGACAAATATAGAAATTGTACCGTGACATGAATGTTATCCTTCAACTTGTTTTTTCCACTTAGCAGCAGACCAAGAGCATCTTTCAATACTTGTAGATCGACTTGGCTGTTTATGGAACAGTTTTATTAAGGTAAAAATCGATCTACAAAGCACCACACATATTTAATGGGTACTATTTGATGAGTTTGGAGATCTGCAAACGCTCGTGGAACAATCAAGGTGATAGACATACCCAGCACCTCCCAGAGTTTCCTTCGTTGTGTGTGTGTGTGTGTGTGTGTGTGTGTGTACCTGACGTGAGATCTGCCTTGTTAACAGATTGTGAAGTGGACAAAGCTATACCGTTAACTCTGGACACTACTCCTTCTCAGACTTTGGGCGAAGAGAAAGTGTATCTACTTAGTTTTTTTAGTAGCATCACATTTCTTGGTATAGGCTGCCCTATACTTTACTTTGCCAATCCCCTCCATGGATGTTCCAAATGATCACAGTTCTTTGATAGTATGAATAACGCACTCTGGGCCTCCCTGTACATACAGCTCTGCTCAGCCTCGTGTAGCTTTCTGGAGGCCAAGTCCTACAAGGAGAACTGCTGGGATCAAAGACTGACTCGTCTACCCATTGTGAAGGGCTATCATCAATTTGCCTTCCCCGAAGTTTGTACCAATGTCAACGCTAATGAATAGTGAATGGAAGGGTCTGTTTTCCCAAACCCTTGCCAGTGCTGTGTGCCATTGAGCTGCTTCATCTCTGCCAACTTGTTAGATGAGAAATGGCAGCTTATTTCTCTTGGCATGCCTTAATATGCCTCATTTTTAATAAGATGTATTGGTGGTTTGTGTTTCTGCTCTCATCCTGAAGTCCTTCGGTGAGCGCGGCACGATGGTGTAGGAAATGGGTGGTCCTAAGGGACATCCACGCCATGAAACACCCAGAGGATGATCCCTAACACAGGACGGAGCCCACGTCTGGTGGTGACACATTCGTGGATGCTTACAGCAGGGTAAAGCATGCCACATCCTCCCTTTGGGCTCGTGACATCACGGAAGAAGTGACTATTAGATGCCTGCTGTGTGCCAAGCACTGGCTGTGTGCTGGGGATACAGAGGAGACTAGGAGACGGCCCTTCCTTCAGTCCTTTTCTTTCCAAAAGACAGTGATTTTGTTCACCCTTCCTGCAGCTCTGTGCTGGGTCCCTCCCCACCCCGCAGAGGGCTGGTCGTTGAGCCATCCGAGTATTCTGCATCATCCCATTCCCTGGGCCACGTGACCAGCTGGGGGAGGCCCATGTGACCTCATTCTGGCCAATGACACGTTCAGGGCCATCGGATAGGAGGGGGGCTTCCAAGGAGGCTCTCTTTGTGCCTAAAAAGACACACACGCAAGGCTTGATCCTGCCCGGAGCTGCGGCAAGCACCTTGGCACCACGAGGGGAGCGAGGCCAAAAGGATGAGCCGATTGCCTGGGGATGGTGGAGGAGAAGGATGGAGGTTTTTTGGACCTTAGATGCCACCAATCCTAAACTTCTTGCAATGAGACAATAAACCAGCCTTCCTAATTGGCCGCCGTGGTTTGAGTCTTCTGTGACTTGCGGCTGAAAACATGCTTTACAGCAGTTAGCCCTCATGCATGAGGCAAGGATTCAAATGGCAGACTTGGACTCTGAAGGACGAAGAGGAGTCAGCCCCGAGAAGAGTGTTCTAGGCAGACAGAGTGGCGGGCGTCTGCACATGCCGTGTTTCCCGGCTTAGAAGAGGCCCAAGCCAGCTGGCAAGAGGGCCTCTAAGAGACGACAGCGGAGATAGGATGGGGCTGGCACGAAGGGCTGTGTAAGCTGTCATAAGGAGCTTCAGCCTTCTCCAGGGGATACTAGGGAGCCATCGAAGGTCCTGAGAACGGACTGACGTGGTCACCTTTGTATCAGCTACAGCTGGGAGGGCTAAGGGTGGAGGCAGAAGGACCAGCCGGAAAGCTGCTCCCACCCACTTGGCCTTGGATTCCCCTGGCTTCCTTCTCGACGTGGCGGGGGCCTCTCTCACCTTCTGTGCTCACGTTGCTGGAGAATGCCGCTCCAACTCAGAAAGACTGCTGTCACCTCCCGTGTGCCGGGCTCTGATAGGAGACCCGACCCTGCCCCCCAGACACTCAGAGACCCACAGGTGCAACCCCAGTGTCCAGCAACAGATGAAGGGATTCACAGAATGTGCTGTACACACACAGTGCGGGGGGAGGGTGTTCTGACGGCTGCCCAGCACGGACAAATCCTGAAGGCGTCGTGCGAAGTGAAACAAGCCCGTCCCGAGAGGACAGATGCCATGCGGATCCTCTTACATCACGTTCCTAGAGCAGTCAAACTTCCGCAAGTAGCACGGTGGCTGCCAGGGGCCCAGGGGAGGGAGGGGCGCGGAGTCAGTGTTCAGTAGGCACAGAGTCCCAATTTGGGAAGATGAAAACATTCTCAGCATGGCTGGTTGTGGTGAATGCACGGTATGAATGTACGTAATGCCATCGGATGGTACGCCTAAGACGGTCAGAAGGGTAACTTCCATGCTATGTACATTCTACCACAACACAAATTATTTTTAAGGCCAACAGAGAGGGCTAAGTCTAGCACCGACAGCTTCCACACCAGTGGTGACAGAAGAAAGGAAAGTTTCCAGTGAGAAAAACTCCAACAAGGAAAAGGGAAGAGTGGTCAATAAGTGCAGAGAGAAGCCGAGAGAGGGTTCAACAGACGTGGGGAAGGGGAACTCATGTTCAACTACGCTCCAGGCTCTGGGCTATTTTCACACCCCTGGTGTTATTCTCTGGATTCCTCACCAAGACATTTCAGGTCTATTTTATTCCCATTTCACAGATGAGGACACAGGCTCAGAGACTCGAACTGGCTTTCCCAAGATTCCCCTGTAAACAGACTGGACTTGGCATTGGAATTCCGGAGGCAGAAGGCACGCCTCCACACCTGGCCTCTGCCGAGCCAGTGGTCCGGCCTGGTGCGAGCGCAGAGCTAAGGTAGGAAGCAGGGAAGAGAAGACTGGAAAGGCAGGTTAGGAGTCTTGAATGCCAGGCTAGGCGTCTGTACTGAACTCGGGAGACAACTTAGGAACGACTGAAGGTTTGGATCTCGAAAGCTGAACTGAATTAACTAGGACTTACGTCTTTAGGTTAAGTGCTGATCTTCCCTATTAAGTGCGGTGCTGGCTGAAAAGCTAAGCTTTTTAAGAACTGGCACCCACCGATCTGCTGCTAAAGAAGCATGTATCTAGAAGGCTCCTTGAGGGGCTTAGCCGGTGACTGCTTTACGTTTTATGCACAGCTTTGGTTCCCTTCCTCTCCGATACCACTTTTGTGCCTCCTCCGAGCACTCCTTGTTTCTCTTGGCAGGCAGAGGAAGTCCAATGAAGCATCAGTCTGTGGCCCAGGTAAGGCTTGGCCTCAGAGGCCCTCGAATTGCAGGGTGACGCTAAGAGGGAGGAGGACAGCCCCTGCCCTCCACCAAAGCCTGATGAGACAAGTTAGGTGCGAATAAGGGACTTCTCAATACCACTCATCAGCTTTAGCTCAGGCAGAACGGACACAAGCAAAAGACATCTTGGTGCTGTCCTTGCAACTCATAGAGCCTTCCCACCCAGACACACACCTGCCCTACTTGGCAGCAGCCACCAGCCTGAGAATGACTCACTGGAGATAGAACACCCTTCCCTTTGGAGGTGACTCCAGGAGAGCCACAAGATTAGCAACCTGAGCCAGAGATGACACCAAAAAACCACCCGTGAGCTGGGAGCACATCTGGGCATTATGGGGCCGACCGGATCATTTCCCTCCTTTAAAAAAAAATTACTTCTTACTCTTAATTTTGAATCATTTCAAAGGTATAGAAAATGTGCAAACCGGCACCCTCTATACCCCCTCACCTGGATTAAACAGATTTAACACTTTATCCTAGAAAGATAGCAGTATAAATACGGTGAGAAACTCACCTACACTTTCACGTCTCCCACCTTCATCTGAGGTAACCGCCCTGACAATATACATACACACACTGATACAGAGCGTTTTCTGTGATTCTGAGTATCTGAGTTGGCTGTGAGCATGCCTTTGTAGGGACGCCTGAGGGGCGCAGTCCATTAAGTGTCCTTGGTTTCAGCTCAGGTCACGATCTTGGGGTCATGAGATCGAGTCCCGAGTCGAGCTCTGCGCTCAGCGCGGAATCTGCTTAAGATTCTCTCTCCCTCTCTCCCTCTGCCCCTCCCACTCATGTGTGCTCTCTCACTCTAAATAAATAAATCTTTTTTTTAAAAAGCATCCATTTGTAATTTGCCTTAAATACTCAATATAATGTATTCATAGTTTCTCCATGTAGAAACACACAACTCTAGTTCATTCATTTTTAACTACTGATTAGCTTTTTGTTCTATGATTATGATGATACAGTTATGTTATATGATCACGAAGGTCTGATCCACTGAGGGATAATAGGGTTGTCTTCATCTTGGTTTTTTTTTTTCATTTTGTTGCTTCTATGCACACAATAACATCCTTGTCTGTGTTTCTTTATGCACTGATGAGAAAGTTTCTCCATAGACACCTAGAAGTAGAATCCTTAGGTCACAGTGCAATGGATATTTTCAGATTTAGTAGGTCTTACAAAATTCTCTCTTAAGGTGGTTGTACCTATTTACATACCCACCTGCAAATATTATTAGATTGGATCATTATTGCTAAATTGATGGATGTGAAATTTCATTGTTGTTGTAGTTTGTATGTTTTGATTTCTAGGGAGGTCGAGCATCTTTTCAGTAAAGCTGCCAGATGAAACACAGGAAGCCCAGGACATATGTGGTGCATCTTTTAACTTGATATATGATGTATCTTTTGTATATGCAGGATTGGGCTTTTAAAAATTTCAGTAAAGTCATAAAGACGTAAAGACATTTCTTCTATGTGTTCTGCTAAAAAAAAGCCTTAAATCTGTCTGAAATTTATAACTACATGTGGTGTGCGTTAGTAACTTAGCTTTATGTTTTTCCATATGGATAGCTATTTTCCCCAACAGAATATATTAAATTGTCCATACTTGCCTCACTGATTTGCAATGTCTTTATTTTTTAATTTTTATTTATCTATTCGAGAGAGAGAGAATGAGCAGTGGGGAGAGGCTGGGGGTGGGGGAAAGGAGAAGCAGACTCCCTGCTGAGCAGGAAGGCCGATGTGGGGTCTGATCCCAGGACCTGGAGATCATGACCCAAGCCAAAGGCAGACGCCCAACCGGCTGAGCCACCCAGGCGCCCCTGCAATGTCTTTCTACTGAGTCTATACTCCCATACTTACGTGGGTCTGTATCTAGGTTCTCAATTTCATTCCACTGTCTTTGTCAACCCCTCCCCCTAAAACACAGTGCTTAATTATTATTTCTTAAAAGATTTATTTATTTATTTGAGAGAGAGAGCGAGCGAGCGAGTGCGTGCATGTGTGCAAGTGTGGGAAGGGGCAGAAGGAGAGAGTTCTTCAAGCAGACTCCCCGCCCAGCGAGGAGCCTGCCATGGGGCTCCATCCCACAGCCCCTGAGATCACGATCTGAGCCAAAACCAACAGCCAGACACTTTACCACCTGAGCCACCCAGGTGCTCTAAGTATTATTGCTTTAGTAAATACTAGTATCATGTAGGATGATTTTTGCAATTTTCTCCAAAATTATCTTTGTTCTTATAAACAAATTGGTCTTCAACATGAATTTTCCCCCAATCTGATAGCAGAGGTTTATTTGCAGATATAAAAGTCTTATCAGGACATCCACAAAACCTCTTTCTTTTGTTTCCAGAGAGCTGTGATGACCATGAAGTGCTCTTAGCACACACGGCCTGGCACAGAGGCTCAGAAACTAGACTCCACGTTTCCCTTCCCAGCTCTGTCCTTCTCTAGTGCTCCGACTTTGAACTTCACATGTTGATGCCCTGTTTACACATCTTCAAATGGGGATAAAAAAAAATAGAATCTATCTCATAGGGTCATTACGAGGGTTAAAGAAGTTAACATGTATAAAGAGCTTTACTTATTATTAGGTAATTAGAAAGCACAGAATTAAGTGGGACTAAAGGCTTATGCTTTGATGTCAGGCTGCCTGGGACAGAATCACCCTCAACATCCATTCACCTACAAAACCAAAACAAGCTCGTTTGTGAAATACAATGCAGAAGAGGACATAAAGCAAAGGTACATTATATCCTATACACAACAATGATAAAGCAAACACCCATAAGATCACTGTCCAGCAAAGAAACTGATCATCATTGCCCACTGTTAAATCCGCTGGACTGGTCCGTACTGTAGCCCCTCGCTCTCCCCGACCCCGGAGATGAGCCCTGCCCAGACTCTTAACTGTAATCAAGATGTTGAGCCTTCTTTAACAACCATCTTTACTTCTATTAGTCTCTATTTTTTGTTTTGTTTTAAAACCTACTTTGTCTAATATTCATGTAACTATACCTATTATTTTTTTTAGTTGTTTAGTTTTTACATGCGATTATTTCTTTATTCTTTTGTTTTCAATGTGTCTTTATGCTTTCAATTCATCTCCTGGAAACGGCATAGAGTTCAATGTTTCAATCGCCCAATGTTCTTATTTTTGAACTGAAGTCATTAGTCTATTATTACAAGTATGTAAATTTATTGGGGTTATTTCGGTTTATTTATTTGCATGTATTTGGGTTTAAAATCTACTGCTTTATTTTGTTCTTTCAATTTAGCCCACGTGCTGTGTTTCTTTTTCATTTTTCTTCTTGTTTGCCTTTGGATGGATTGAGCAATTGCTTTTATTCCATTTTCCTTCCCCACAGTTAGCATCAAACAATATGCAATCCTCACGTTCCTTACAATGCTATCCTAGAAATCGTAACGTGCGTCTCCAACTTGCCAGAGCCCGGTGCAGCTCCATACCTAATCCTCTTTCTAAACCATGCAAAAACCTTAGGCCTCTGTGACTCCATTTGTTCAACTCCTAATGACAGGCTATTTTGGAGGCATGCATTTTCACTCCATAATTTTAAGGGCACATGGGGCACTGCTGGTATTGTCCTCTACAACTGAAGCACATTTTCATTTACCTCTTCTTTACCACTTTCTTTCTCCTTCACTCCTGCATTTCTAACCTCGCGGTATCACAATCTCCCTTCTGCCTGAAACCTCTTCAGAATTTCCTTGACTGCAGTGGTTCTGAAAAATCTTTATTTTGACTTTATTCTTTTTAAACTCTTTATTGTGCAAATAAACTAGCATAAGCAAAAGAAAAGAAACTGCTACAATGAACCCCACTGGCCCATCATAAGTTTCAGGGACTCCCAACTCAACGGGTAACCCTGTTTCCTTGTCCTCCCACCAATGTCTATTTACCCTGAATTAGTTAGTGGTAAACAGCATACTGGTTTGCCTATAAATACGTATATCTTAAGAAGGGGGACTCCCTTAAAAAAAAACCATACTGTCCACCAAAAAAACTATCAGTGACGGATGTTAACTAAACTTATGGAGGTAATCATTCTACAGTATGTACATATATCAAATCATTATGTTGTATACCTTAAACTAATACGATGTTATATGTCAATTATATTACAATATGATTGTAATGAAAATGAATGAAAAAAAATACCAGTTGGGGGAGAAACTATCAGCAATAATTCCTTTATATCATCATGGATCTTGATGTTCATATTTCCCCAATAGTCCCACCAGCTTCTGTTCCTACTGTTTATTTGTTGAAGCTGGGATGCAAATGAGTTATTTAGATTGTTATTGGTTAACTTGCCACTTCCGTTTCTTCGCCTCTATAGATGTTCCCCTCCATCTCTTCTTTTTCTTGCATTCTTTGTTGCTGGTGTTATTGCAGAAATAGTCTGGATTTTGCAAACTACATCCCTTTACTGTCATTTAACACACTCCTCTATTCCCTGTTTTTCCTGTGTGTTCATAATTGGATCTGGAAATGTAATCAAATTCAGACTCAATTATTTGGCAAGACTACTTGATAGGTGAGGTTGTGTTCTTCCACGAAGAAGCACATAGTGTCTGGCTGTTTCCCTCTGGGGAATATAAATAGGAAGGATGATCACTGCCTCAATCCATGAATTCATCAGAGGTGAGAAGTGGCAGCAAAGACTAACTCTAGCAGTCCTTCTCCATTCATCAGCTGGAGTACTCATGTGGAGAGAAATTCCCTCGTCAATCCTTTGGTAATCGTGAAGTACAATTTACATAGAAAAGGCAGAATAACTGATTCTTTCCCTATCATTGCCATTTCCAAAATGAGTTGTTCATTGGCATCTCCCAAAGTTGATTAATGAGATCTTTATCACTATAGAAATTATGCAATTAAACATATTTGATGTGTTTCAATCCATTACAGTTATTATCCTTATTGATGCTCAATTGTTCCATCAATGGTCAGTGGGAGCTTATTCAAGTTGGCTCCTGAGTCCTTTTGACTGACTCTAGTAGCCTTTAACAAATTCTTTGCTTTTTGGTGAGAAAAGCATATTTTTCCAAAGTATATTTTTCCGAAGATCCATAGTAACTTTTGGTGGCAAGTGGTATTTGAGGACCATAATCTGGGCACCAGGGGTGCTTTTCACTACTGGGTTAGTCATTGTTTCTGGATTTTTCCATGGCCAGAACTAGGAAATGTGTTATTTTTAAAATAAAATATATCGCAAGAAGAAGAACATTATGACTTGATACTGATACTTCCAATTCAAATTTAGGAGTATAGGGTGTTTACTTACTCTCACTCATCACTCGCACACCAAAAATTGTGGTTCTCATTGGCACTGGCATATTTATTCATTTACCCAGAGACAGCACCAGGGCGAGGCAAGTGAGGCCTGTATTGTGCGAAAGTTCCAGAGGCACCACTCTCGGGTTGGGGTGAGCGCCTCCTCACTCATGCTGGACCCCGCGCAGCCACTGGAGGAAAACAGAGTTTTCCAGAGATACAAAGTTCTGGGTTGGGAGCTTGCATTTAATAAATGAAGGCATACAGAATGCTGTGACATTACCTAACTTGAGGGAAATATGGTGAGTGAATTGTCCCCAAGCCCTTCTTTAATTGAGGATTCCAGAGCTACTCTCTCAACACTTCCTGCAGCCGCTGCAGTGCTCCTCCACCTTTTCTCATTAGACGTTTCTCTTTTCTTTCCTGATCTAGGAGCTCCCTTGTCTATCAACTGCATTCAAATTGTCCTACCCTAGCCCACCACAGGGGCTGAAGGCAGACCAAAGCAATTCTTTAGATGATTAAGAACATGGGGATGGTATTTGATTAAGCATTATAACCCTGCAAACTATTATTACATACACTGAGGTTTCTTTTCCCCCACAGATATTGAAACCAACCAAAGAACAGAGCATCTACACTAAAAAACAAATAAACAAACAAAAAACTCCATGATGTAGATGCATGTAGGATGCATAAAATGAACCAGTCACGCATTAGAGCTACCACTTAGAATCATTTAGTGTGCAGAACATATTATGCAATAGCTACTTAGCTGTCTGGGATAAATAGTGTCCCATTATCTCACAAAGTTTGCATCCCCACCCATATATTTGGCATTGGAGGGTTCTCATTCTGGGTCACATCATATAGTCTTTTCTCGGTGACACTGGGCTTCAATGACCAGTGTAAACCAGCATCCCTTTGGGTGGATGGATGCTTCTGAAAGAAAAAAATTCTTCTTAGAGATCATGACTCGGCATTACTGGGGTAGAGCCCAAGTGTCTGCTTGAGCCAGCTCGCTCAGCGACTCCGCTACAGAGAAACCCCACTCGTGGGTGTTCTCCTCCTGGTCCTGGCTCATGGCTCGGGTTTTAAGTGACCTTTTTCTTTGAATCGATATTCACCCTTTACTTGGTCCTGTTGGTAAACCAGATACAGAAACTCCTCCCCCGTGCCTGTCAGGGACAGCAAATCACCTGCGCCTTAGGGTATGTCTCCTAATCCGCTGGGTTTAGTCCTGATACCTACAGCTGGGTGTGGACTTCATGGGAGGCATAAGACTGCCTTCCCAGAAAGGTCTCTTCTGGCCATTGCAGGACTGCACAGCCGAGCACAGCCGTCAATTTTGGACAGGTTATGAGGCCGCTCCAGGTGTCCACATGACTCACCAGGAACACCTCGGTTATATAAATTTCAAAACCAAGTAGTAGGAATATAAATAACTCCAATTTCCTGAGAACTAATTACTACCCAGAGTTCCTCTGCATGAGTTTCCAGAAGCCCAGAGCTACTTCCATGGGGCTGGGAATCTGGACACTGAGATAAAGGGCACTGGGGGGACACAAGTCACAAAGGTACAAAGGGCCTGGGTTCTAGCTCTGCTCCTTGCCTGGTGTGGGCTTTGGGAAACAGGCCCTTTTCTTTCTCTGAGCCATCAAGGGTACCTTCATTCTTTAGAGCTGAGGACGCTGTCCTGCAGGACTTTGGGGAAAAGTCAGGGAGAGAGTAGACGAGAGAGTGAAGAACCGTAGTCATTCACACCTTCCACAAGTATTTACTAGATGCCTACTGTCTGTCAGGTTGGCTTGGGAGATACAATGACAACCAAAGGAGATATGATGTCTGTTTTCAGGGAGCTGAGAGTTCATCAGGGTAGGCAGACATGAACCGACTAATCAAATAAATAACTGAAGCTGCGACAGGGGTCGGCTCTAAAAAGTAGAGGTCAGTGGTCAAAGCCACGGGCCCGTCGGCAGGGAGCTCACCGTCAAGGAGCATGGGGAGGGCTATGATCCAGAGCTGCTCCCACCGCAGCACTGCCTGGCGGAGGGGAGGCAGCAGCAGCAGGACCGGTGGAAGGCAGCACGGAGGCCGGAAGGGTGAGGCTGGAGGAGGACAGCTCGGCTCAACGAGATGACGCCCAGGGAGCCGGGTGGGAAGGACTCCTCGGGGTCTGGACCTTTACACCTTGCGCCCTGCCATGGGTGTGACAGCCCTGACGCTGCGCCCTCTGGATGTCGTTTTGTCCCCTTCCCCCCCGCCCATTGCATACACATCAGTGTATCTGTCTCGCTGTCATGACAGGTGCGAGGGAGCAATACGGCACGGTGGTCAGAACACAGGCTCTGCAGCAAACGGACTCGGTGTTACTCTCGGGGCCACTGCACACTGTGTGTGACCTCGGGGAGGACGCGGCATCTCTCTCAGCCTGGAACCAGGAAACGGTACCGCTCACCTCAAAAGACCCGTATCATGAATTAATACGTGTCGAAGTTTGTCAAAGAGGACCTGACACATAGGAAGTGGGCAACAAATAGGAGCTATCCATATTAATGGTGCTCTAAGCACTTGGTATGTAATAGCTCGACTCACTTCTTGCAAAAACCCTATGATAGTTACTATTATTACTGATACTTTATAGATAAGAGTTCTATCATTCATTAAAAAAATATGTTAGGTTTAGAGAACAAATAGATGGTTATGGGGAGGAGGATGGGCGAAATAGGTGAAGGGGACGGAGAGTTCACTTATCACTAGGAGCACTGAGAGATCTACGGAAGTGTGGAATCACTATTTTGTACACCTAAAACGAAGCTAACACTATATGTTAATTGTATTTGAATTTTTTTAAAAAAGGAAAAAGAAAAAAGAGAGAGAAAAATACGTTAGGTGCTGTGCTAGGAGCTAGGACTGGCAATGAGCAGAAGAAACACAGGCCCTGTTCTTACATGTAGGAAGAACAGTTAAAATGCTCCCGGGCCCCCACTGACCAAGCCTGGGACAATTTGAGCCTCCACATAACAACGATAGTAAAAATGATAAGGTGTTGAATAAAACAGAAATGCATGAGTCCATCCTGATATAAGTAAATGAACGCACAGAAAAAGGTGTAGGGGAAGATTCTTTGTTATGTTAGAATGCCAATTAATGAGTGCAGAGGAAATGGTAGAGTTTTTGAAAAATTGCCCATTGACAAACATCATAGTAGAAACCGATTCAGGCAAGAATTATCAATGGGGACACCTGTGTGGCACAGTCGGTCAAGTGGCCGACTCATGATTTCCTCTAAGGTCGTGATCGAGATCGAGCCTCACGTCAGGGTGGTGAGATCAAGCCTTGCATCAGGCTCCGCACTCAGAGTGGAATCTGCTTGAGTTTCTCTCTCTCTCCTTCTGTTCCTTCCCACTGTGCTCTTTCTCTCTCTCTTTTTTTTTTTAAGATTTTATTTATTTATTTGACAGAGAGGAGAGAGATCACAAGTAGGCAGAGGCAGGCAGAGAGAGAGGGGGAAGCAGGCTCCCCACTGAGCAGGGAGCCCGATGCGGGGCTCGATCCCAGGACCCTGAGATCATGACCTGAGCCAAAGGCAGAAGCCCCAACCCACTGAGCCACCCAGGTGCCCCTCTTTCTCTCTCTTCTAAATAAATAAATACATCTTTTTTAAAAAAGGAATTATTGATGGATGCTAAAACCACAGGGTGAAGTTTGATGAGGAATGGGATATTTACCTGCTCTCAAAATACTTCTTAACTCCAGGGGTGCCTGGGTGGCTCAGTGGGTTAAAGCCTCTGCCTTCGGCTTGGGTCATGATCTCAGGGTCCTGGGATCAAGCCCTGCATCGGGCTCTCTGCTCAGCGGGGAGCCCGCTTCCCCCTCTCTCTCTGCCTGCTTCTCTGCCTACTTGTGATCTCTCTCTCTCTCTGTCAAATAAATAAATAAAATCTTTAAAAAAAAAAAAATACTTCTTAACTCCAAAGAGGAAAATCCTATCTTTTTTTTTCTAAGTTAACCAAAACTCTATTTTTTTTTTTTTAGAGTTTTAAGTTCCAGTTAGTACATACAGTGTAATGTTAGCTTCGGGTGCACAATGTAGGTGATTCAACGCTTCCATAGGGCAGCCAGTGCTCATTACAAGTGCCCTCCTTAAGCCCCATCACCTATTTCACCCATCCCTGCCCTCCCCGCCCCCACCTCCCCTCTGGTAACCATCAGTTTGTTCTCTGTAGTTAAGAGCCTGTTTCTTGGTTTGCCTTTCTCTCTCTTTTTCCCTCCTTATGCTCAGTTATTTTAAAATCCTAACTCTATAGTAGAAAATCCTGGCAGAAACCACCCCAACCAAGTGATGAAAGTGAACATCACCAATGAGGGACAAAGGGACACCATGTGCCTCCTGACTCGACGGGCCGAGAAGGTCACGATATCGCTGTGCGGTATTCATGTCAAATATGCATGACTGTGAATTTAATCATGAAGAAACTGCAGACGAACTCAGAGTTAGGGACATTCTACAACAGAACTGGTTTATACTCTTCAAAGATGTTTAAGATCATGAAAGACAAGGGCAGACTGGGGACCATTCCAGAAAAGAAACTTGACGACTGAGGGTAACAGGTGATCCTGGATCCAGGACAAAAAAAATAGGGTTTTCTTTTTTGTTATAAAGGACATTATTGGGACAACCGGAAAAATATGAATATCTATAGATTACGTCATAGTATTACATTTATATTAATTTCTTGAATTTGAGAACAGCACTGTAGGTATGAAAGACAGTGTCCTTGTTTTTAGGAACACACACTAAGAGGTACTAAAAGGTAAAAGAACTTCATATTTGTATCTCTCACATGGTCCAGAAAAAAAGAAATAATAATAATAATAGTAATGTATGTATGTATATACAGATATATACAGATCAATAAACCAATAGATAAAATGATAAAGCAAATGACATAAAATGTGAACGCTTGGGGAGTCTGGGTTAAGGACATACAAAAGTTCTCTCCACTATTTTTGCACCTTCTTTCCCTAAATATGAAATTATTAGAAATTAAAAGCTATCAAAAAATCAAGGAAACCTCACTCCTGCCCCCATGCCTGTTTGGGGGAGTGGTGCGGGGCAGAGGGGAGGAGAGGGGGACATGACCCCCGGGCTGCGGACCGGGCAAACCCGCCCAGGTGGCTGCGCCTCTCTGCAGACAGAGCTGTCTCCGGCTGGCTGGGGAAGGGTGCTGACAGCGAGAAACATTATTCCTGGCCCTTAGCCAGTGTGAGAGGAAACAGTGAAAGCTCCGTAGGGCTGAGGAGCTGGCGCCAGAAGCTGAGGCGTGGGCAGGACGTGGGGTCCCCGTGGGACCTGTAGCCAGCGGGGCTTGCTGGAGACCGGGGATTTGCTGCCCCCGGGGCGCTCTCCCACCACAGGGAAAGGGGAAGGGGGGACTGGAAAGGACTGGAAGAAAGAGAAAGGGAACGACTAATGTTCACGAGGCACCCATCATCGGCCAAGCACTGTTCTGGGTGGTTTACGTTTATTACCTCACTAATCCTCACAGAAGGTTTGGAGACAACCTCTGCTATTATTCCCATTTTAGAGAGGAGGAAGTAGAGGCTCGGAGAGGTAAGGACAGAGATTCTGCATAGGGGTGGGACAGTGGAATAGAGATGCTCACTGATTTTTATGCTGAAAGCCACAACAACAAAAAAGCTGGTTAAAATAAGAATTTAAAAAAATTAATCAAGGATCTGGCAAGAAAATATTAAATATTCCGAAGTCAAAATCTAAGTGAAATTAGGAGCCCAGAGAGGTGGGTAGGGCGGAAGGTTGCCTTTCACCTTGAGGGCATTTGTCAGATCATGTGACCTTGGCTTTGGTTCTCATGGGCCAATAAAGATGAGAAGCCAGGGTCAAGCCAAGGTGGGAGACTAATGGGAGACACTAGCCCCACACGAAGCTGATCTCCATCAGATTAGGGGGAAACTAGGAGCACACCCCCCACCACCACCCGCCCCACTCATCAACCCCACTAAAACCTACAAAAAGAGATCTTAGCACTGAGTTGAGGAGGGGAGCATTTTCCCTGAGCATTCATAACCTCAGATGTGCGGTCAACGGTTTTGAAACCTGAATTCACATTCCCTGGTTCAACTAAAACATCTAAGCTGAAGTTGTAGATTGAAATATCCCCCCAGAGATTTGGGTACGAATGTTTAAGCAGAAAGAAGCGAATTCCCTCTTCTTTCCTGGACATTCAGGAAGTGAAAAGATAAACAGACAAAAATAATGCAGGCTCCATTACATAAACCACAACTCAAAAATACATAAAGACTGGCGAAAACAAAGATTTCACACAATGAAGGTGGAGAGGCGAAGAGCAAGCCAGCCCAGGAGTGGCCAACTTCAGAGAACTCGGGCCAAAATACTTCACCTTTAACCAAAGGCCCACTCCAAAGATGAGTTTCTCAACCTCAGGCACATAATTCTTTGTTGTAGGGGCTGATACACTGTAGGATGTTCAGCAACATCCCCGGGTTCTACCCACCAGACGCCAGGAGCATCAATCCCCAGTCTAGACTGTGGCAACCAAAAATGTTTCCAGACATTGCTAAATATCCCTTAAGGGGTAAACTGCCCCCAGTTGAGAACCACCCACCTAAACTAATGAACCTAGATGATAATAATAACGAACACGGGCTACAGATCTGAGAAGCCAGAGTAAAGATGGGAAAGCCTCATTGTAGGTGGTGGGAGGTGGGGTGAAGCAGCTACGGTGCAGGGAAAATAGTACAATGACCCAGTGGCAGCAAATCTCAGAAAGAGCCAGCAAAATTATACTCCCTGGAAGAACCTTCTACAAATATCTGGGGCATGAAAATCCAACTCATTTCATGGCACATAATTTTTTTAATTGAGTTAGCATGGAATCAATACAAAGATGCTAAAAAAAAGTGGGGTGGGAAGATCTGCAAAGCCTGCCAGATAAAGAACAATGGCCAGGAAAAAAAAAATGTTCCCACAGAATAGATGAAAAAAAATCTGACTAAACATCGTTCTATGAATGAACAAATCTTACTAAAACAATTACCTCTGTGAGGGAAGACAACAAAGCAGAAATGTAACGACTCTGGGAAGAGACAGCAAGGCAATGGGAGGAGATGAAAGGAGAACTGGAAGAACAGAGGGATAAGAAAAAAAAATTTTTTTTCAGAAATGAGGATGTGCTTGGAAGGAGGACTCAGGCACAACACGATAAAAATGGAGGACAGACATAGGAAAGTGACGAAATAAGACAAAAAGAAAAAAAGCGGGCCTTTTTTTTTTTTAAAGTGGGCTTTTTTTAAATTAGAGAGAAAATGATAAGTATTTCAAAAAGACAAAAGAGAGCCAATATATACATAATTGGAGTCTCTGGACGTGAAACACAAAACAATGAAATACAATGAATACTTGAGAATAGCATTGAGGGAAACGTTCTTAAAATAAAATATGTGAATCTATGAAGGATACCATGTGTGCCAGAGAAAGTGGACATAGAACAGTCATTTCCAAGACTCTCCTAATAAAATTATCAGACTTCAGAGATAAAGAAGATAGCCTTTGAGCAGCCAGGCCAAAGAAACAAAAACCAAAAAGCAAATCTGATCACTCATACGGGGATAAAATTGAGCCATCCCCCGCATTATTCAGTGCCAAACAGTGGCACAATACTCTTGGGTATGTAAGGATTTTATGTGCCATCAAGTTGTTCCTCAAGTATAAAAGCTACAAACAAACATTCTCAGACATGCAAGAACTCCGGGAGTATGGTGTGCATGGACCTTCTTGAGGGAACTATCTGAGAACAAACTGAGACCACCAGGAGGTGACCAAGGAACCCACAGCAAAAGGAGGACCTGGAGCAAGCACGGAATATGTTTAAAAGTAGATCGAAGATAAAAGGAAGCATGGGCATCTGAGTGTAAATGTGTATAGGCTGCCATAATATAGGAATGACACATCTAATGAGAAGTGAGAGGGGAAAGTAGAAAGAAGATGAGAATAGAGAACATTTCTTCATGGCCCCTGTCTGTGATAGCTAGGAGTTACAGAACACCAACAAGAGCTGAGAAATCAAATAATAGAAGCATGTTTAATATGGCATATTTAATAATACAAAGTTAAACATGTATAGAGATCGTTTTGCATTGCGTTGAGGGAAGGGATGGGGGGAATGTGTCCATTTTTCATTGCTCATTCTAGGACATTAACAGATACTACTGGATATACAGGGAACTAAGGTTGCTATACAGTGTTATAATTATGAAGGTAAACACTAGGAAAAATACAAAGAAGTCTTCCTCAGTAAGAATTTTCATTGCTCTGGCTAGGACTTCCAACGCAATGTTGAATGGCAGTGACAGGAGTGGGCACACTTATCTTGTTCCTGATCTCAGGGAAAGCTTTTGGTCCTTTACTGTTGGGTATGATGTTAGCTGTGGGTTTTTCATAAATGTCTCATGTCGTGTTGAGGAAGTTTCCTTTTCTTTCTAGTTGCTAAATGTTTTGTTTTGTTTTTTTTAAAGATTTATTTATTTGTTTGACAGAGAGAGAGAGAGAGCGCACAAGTAGGCAGAAAGGCAGGCAGAGAGAGAGGGGGAAGCAGGCTCCCTGCTGAGCAGAGAGTGCGATGCGGGGCTCGATCCCAGGACCCTGAGATCACGACCTGAGCCAAAAGCAGAGGCTTTAACCCACTGAGCCACCCAGGCACCCCGTTAAATGTTTTTATCATGGAAACGTGTTGGGTTTGTTGAACCACCCTTGCATTCCTGAGATAAATCTCATTTGGTCCTGGTGTACAAACCTTTTTAATATGTTGCTGAATTCTGTCTACTAGCATTTTGTTGAGGATTTTTGCATCTATATTCATAAGGGATATTGGCATGTAGTTTTTCGTAGTTTCTTTTCTTTTTTTTTAAGATTTATTTATTTGAGAGAGAGAGAGAGAGCGCACCAGTGGGAGGGGCAGACGGAGAGGGAGAGAGAATCTTAAGCAGACTCCAAGCTAAGCGGGGAGCCCATGGGGCTCAATCTCACAACTATGAGATCATGACCTGAGCCAAAACCAAGAGTCAGATGCTTAACTGACTGCGCCACCCAGGCGCCCTTCTTGTGGTTTCCTTGTCTGGCTTCGGTAGCAAAGTAATACTGGCCTCATCAAATGAGTTAGGAGTGTTCCCTTGTCTTCTGATTTTTGGAAGATTTTGAGAAGTATTGGTGTTAACTCTTTAAATGTTTGGTAGGATTCACCAGTGAAGCCATCTGGCCCAAGACTTTGTGGGAAGGTTTTGATTAGTCATTCAACCTCTTTACTTGTTATAGGTCTGTATTTAACTAATTTTTAAAATATATATATTTTTTTCAGATTAAATCTGAAAATAAAATCCAACTCTCCACCATATGTAAGAGACACACCTACTACAAACTTAAGAGGTTGAAACTAAAAGACAAGCAAAGCTATACCAGGCAAATTAAAAAAAAAAAAAATGATTAGCAGAAGTCATGATTTATGTATCAAACAAAGTGCAGCTTTGGTCTAAAGAGAATTAAGCATAATGAAAAAGATCGTGTATCGGGTGCCACTCAAATGCTGATACGACCATGAACACCTGTGCAGCAGATAACCCCAGAACTTGCCAGAATTAATCACAGCAGTGCAAGGACACTCAGAGCATGTGAGTGGTAGGAGACTTGGGTTCATCTCTCATTGCAGGTACATGGACAGAAAATCCAAGGGAGTGTGGTCAGTAAGGCAGCTCCACTATGACATGAGAGGCTTACAGCACCGTGCCAGAGAGAAGAAAGAACTTTATTTTTCTCTCCTGTAATGATCCAGGATGGCAGATGGCTCTGCTCATTCAGTGGTTCAGAGGCCTAAGTTCCTTCCCACTTGGGGCGCCGTCAACCCCTAAGACCATGCCATCCTTTGCTTGGTGGAAGCCAAACCACCACTATTTACCCACTTGGATCCCAGCAGGAGGGAGGTGAGATCACAGAGCGAGCATGCCCACACTCTCAGGCCTGGGTTCACAAGTGGCAGATACAACTCCCACTCACATTTGATTAGAGAAAACTTGTCACTTGTCACTGGGTCAAACTAAATCCAAGGAGTGAGGTGGGCTGGGAGAGGCCAAGGCTCAGGCCTGGGACAAAGGACTGAACAGATCTTAGGGGACCACTACCGGTCTATAGCCACTAAACACCTGAGTATGCTCGTTCCCCCAAGAGTAGGACACACTCAACCCTCCTCCCCGAAGGAGACACCAAAGTTACCGTACTCCAGATCTTTGAGTGAGGCAGAGACCTCTCTCCCAGGTTCAGATAGGGTTCCTTGTGGTCTGATGGCCTGTAGGCTACAAGACAATTCATTTGTCCTGCCCACCTGACCAACAGGCGATGGTGAAGCAGAGAGAACAAGACTGTAATAGGTACCAACCACAGAAGACAGAGCATGGGCAATGTTCCCTGGTCCTGGGCAGGGACTGTGAGGACCCCTGACCAGGGAGGGGATGTTCAGTCCTCCAGAAGATCCTCCCTTGTCCTATGTCCTCGTCTGAAGTGGATGTCAGAAAATATGTCTTCCTTTAGGGCTGCTTTGGGGCCTAAACACTTATGGGCTTCTGTGGTTTCTTTAGAAAAACAATTCCCTGGTGATTTATTAGCGATCACAGTTTGTTTGCTTCCTGTCCTGGTCCTGAGCCCCTGCCATCCTCCCCCACCCCCACTGCGGGAGCACATTTGGGGTGGGAAGCTGATGTCTCCACCCCAGTCAGGAGAATGGGACACTTTTCTGATGTGGGAAAATCTGCTCTGGGTCAAATTGGTGCTGGGGAGCCACCGGCCCCACTGCAGATGGAGGGAAAGGCCCAGCTAATGCAGAGAGATACAGTGGGAATGCAATGGTTTGGGGAAGACAGGAGCTTATTTCAGCCAATGGCCCGTCTTGAGTCCCCATCCCATCTGCACAGGCAGCTCAATGTCATGAGATCCCCAGGCCTTGCCCTCATGCTGGGTCAAAGGCAGAGTGCAGGGAGGCCTACACTCTTCTGGGAAGAACAAGAGGGACATGCCCACAGTCTTAAAGCCTTGGCCCAGCACCGCTTGCCCTGCTTGCTTGCTTATTCCAGGAAACTCTGGCCCGTGGCCATGCTCACTGCAAAGGGGGCCCGAGAGATTCAGTCTAGCCGCGTGCAGAGAAAGATGCAGAAAATGGATTTCAGTGGACCGTGAACAGTCTCAACTCTGGTCTGTCCAACTGGCTACCGGACATCCACGAGATCTCCCTTCCCACAACAGAACACACTCACCCCGTCTCTAGGCACATCAATCCCAAATTCCGCCTGGCTACACTCCAGGCCAAAGCACAGTTTATCGGGAGAAAGGAAGGCCTCTCCAGAGCCACATATGGTTCTTCATGGCCCATGGACATGTAAACTTCAAGACAGCTCCTCTGTCCCCACCATCCCAAACCCCCAGTAGCCCCTTCCCCGCACACCCAAATACATTGATGGACAGGAATGGGGAAACCACAGTCAAATTCTCATGTGGAAAAGGGAAGAAGAGAAACACTCAAAAGTCACCAGTGCACACAGGCAAAAGTGTCCAACATCACTCATCATCAGGGAAATGCAAGTCAAAATCACAATGAGATACCACATCACACCTGTCAGAATGGCTAAAAAAAACCACACACACACACACAAGAAACAAATGTTGGCGAGGATAACCCTTGTGTACTGTTGGGGGGAATGCAAACTGGTACAGCCATTATGGAAGACAGTATGGAGGTTTCTCAAAAAGTTAAAAATAGAACTACCCTATGATCCAGGAATTGTGCTACTGGATATTTACTCAAAAAACACAAAAACACTAATTCAAAGGGATACACGCACCCCTATGTTGATAGCAGCATTATTTACAATAGCCAAGATACAGAATCAGCCCAAGTGTCCATCGACTGATGAATGGATAAAGAAGTGGTAGATATATACAATGGAATATTACTCAGCCATCAAAAAGAAATCTTGCCGTTTGTAATGACATGAAAGGACCTAGAGGATATCATGCTAAGTGAAGTCAGCAGTCAGAGAAAGACAAATATGATTTGATTTCACTCATATGCGGAATTTAAGAAACAAAACAAATGAGCAAAGGGGAAAAAAGAAAGAGGAAAAAAACCCCAAGAAACAGACTCTGAACTATGGAGAACAAAACAATGGTTATCAGAGGGGACAGGTGAAATAGGAGAGGGGTTTGGGTTTTTTGGATTGCTAAATCACTATATTGTACTCCTAAAGCCAATATAACACTGTATGTGAACTATACTGGAATTAAAATTTTTAAAAAGAAGTCACTGGTGCATGACAAATTGTACTGGCAACTGGTGAGGACTCGCTCTGGCATATGAGGCTAATCTGGCCAACCCAGTTCTGGAAAATTCTCCTTTCCCCATCATCCTCTGTGGCTATTTCTGAAGTAGGTGTTAAAAGTTCTGACCTCCTTGGGGCTCAAACAATTGTAATCACCGGTCAATTCCTATTTTTCTTGGCAATGCCTTCAAAAGGCTTCTGGTCTAGGTGCTTCTAGCTAGTTCCAGGTGCCAATAACCACACCCAAAGATGTTTTCTCAGCAGAGTTTGAAGACTGTTTTATTACTTTGTTTCCTGCTCTGGCCCAGCTAACTTTCATTCCGGCTCCTCCGGGGAATTCGAAAACAAGTAAGTCTGAGTGGGAAGACAATACCCTTAATCTAACCTCGCTCCAGGGCTGGATCCTGTACTGGGCCTCCTGGGTGGTCTTCTAGAAAGGCTGTGAGACTCGACAGCTGATTTCCTTCTATGTGGATGACAAAGGGGTGTGGGTGGCTTTCCCCTCTCGGGCGCCATGTTTCTCATACTCTCTATTCCTTTCCATCTCTCGTGTCTTTCTTTAATAATCTACTGAAAGCCACAAAGAACAGCAACCAGTATACACTAATATTCCAGCTCTTTCCAACCACTTCTCCTAGAGCTGTGAGCTCAGCCAGTATATGACCAGCCTTCCCAAGCGTCACCAAAATGGTTTTATCGCTGTTTTTCCAAGGTATAACAAGAGTCTCCAACTTCCCAGCCTGCGATGCCTGCCCCCTTCCCACCCGTGGCAAAACCACTAAGTCAATGCCTCGTATTGTAGGGGTTTTGCTAAAACAGCAATAATAAACTGCCAGTGTTGTTCTTTGTTTATTCAGTGTCAGGGAGGGCTGCTGTAAGAATGGGAGCCAATAATGATTTAGTGGCTCAACGAAGATGGAAATGTGTTCCTTTCACATGTAATAGTCTATGGTGACCATTCCAGATTGGCAGGCTGTTGGGTTCTGCAAGGTCATCCAGGAGCCTGGGGGCCTTCTGTCCTGTTGCCCTGCCATCCTCTAGGCCATTGGCCTCAGCGGCTTGATCACCACTGGGTTGCAGACGCATCCAGGTTCCCGCTTGTGGGAAGGGAAAAGAGAGCATGGGGGTGGTGGGAGGGTCCACTTTAAGGCCAAGGCCAGGGAGAAAAACTGCTTCCCTTGCCAGTATATGCCATAGGCAAAAATGTAATCACATTGAAAGACCTAGAGTCTGGCCGTGCGCCCTGGAGGAAGGGGGAAATCAGTGTGGGTGGGCAATTATCAGGCTCTGCCCTGCGCCTGGGAGCTGAATGGGCAGGTGGTCCTCCTGTGTCACATGGCCTTGAGCATAAGCCGAGAGGACGTTTGTCTCTGTGGGAGGCCCCAGCCCTTTCGCCCCACACACATGCTTACTGCCCATCCAGAACACTGGGCCAGCAGACCACGATGACACATGTTTGCTTGGCCAACTTTGCTGTACCCAAAATGTACTCTACAGTACCCTCTAAAATGATGCCCAGCCTGTACTGGTGGGTGCCTGAGAGAGATGCATGGCAGCCCCAGGAACCTGCTGGGGGATGGAAGGGTGTGCTAGCCTCGAGGCTCCAAGAAGCAGACGCCAAGAGAGGATTAAGTGTGCAAGGATGTCATTAGGAGACACGCATGTGGGGAATGAACTAGAAGGAGCCAATGAAGGCCTGGGGGAGTCAGCAGGGCAGGCTCCATGCAAGAGTGACCCCGAGAGAAGGGGACAGGGAGAGGTGATCATGGCAATCTAAGAAAGCTTCAGCAGAGCCACCGGGAAATCCTCGAGCCAAAGTCGACCAAGAAACAAATCGGTCTCCCGGAACGGTTCTGCCCTAGTGTACCCAGCTGTGCCCATGGTCACTGGTGGGGAGCAGCTCGTGGCGGGGGGAATGAGATGGATGTCAGAGCTAGGGCTGCTCTGATCAATACCTCCCCTGTCCCAAGAAGTCTGCAAGGCCATTTCTCACAGCTGCCACGGGAGGTTATGGTAAGAACTGGGGTTCCTACTCTAGACAGAGCACAAGATTTAAAAATTCTGAAGTTAAAAAAAAAAAATTGCACTGGGTTGCCACCCTGCTCACCACCGACAAGCTGTGTGGCATTGGGCAAGAAACGGAATCTCTCTGAGCCTTGTTAGTTTCCTCATCTGTGAAATGCCGGGGAAATGTTATCAGGACGAAAGCTGAGTTCCAGCAGGAGGTACTCACTAAGTGGTGGCCTTTATCCCCTCCCCATTTTGCCAGAGCTCAGTGGGTCTAGGGCTACTCCATGAGGAAGGAATCCCAAGTCCACAGCTGCCCCCAATCGCCTAGGACAGCAGATAGCCCTTCCCTCTCCGCCCCACAGCGAGGGGGCCGCGAATCGGCACTGAGTGGGCCTCAGAGGCCAAGCCGGCTTGTGAAGCAGTCTGAGAAGCGTCCTGATAAATATCTCCCCCAGGGCCAAAGAGAAATATTTAGAAGAGACTGCCGGCCAGGCCACTTGTTACCTCCCCTGGGCTCCAGCTTGTTTGAAAACTCATCATCCAGGCTAGGACTGTGGGCTGAGGCCCAGGTGGGGAAGGCAAGGAAGGAGGCGTCTCCTCGGACAAGCCTGTAAATCCCCGCGGCAGACGGCAGACGGCTGGGCAGGCTTCCACCCACCCCAGGCACACAGCTCCTGAGAGGCGCTGTCTCTGGTTTCTCTCTCCCCCAGGGCTCGGTCTCCAGAGCACTTTCTCGGCGCCTTCCCTCCCTCCTACTCTCTGTGGGCCCCTCCCCCCACCCGCCTTTCTTCTCTCTCTCCAATGGTCGCCCTGATTCTTCTCCCTCTCTTGACACCTTCCGGAGCTCCTGAGTCGGAGTGTGTCGCTCTCTGTACTTCCCCATCTCTGCAGGTCTCCGAGTCTCCCTGTCTCCCCGAGGGGCCTCATTCCTCTCTGCCTTGCTGGTTCTCATGCTCTCTTGCTCCCTCGCCCCATCTCTCTCCCTCTTGTTCCTCCTCTTCCACCATCTGACCTCCCAGCCCAGCTGCCTCCTCGGAGCTATGTGCTGCCTTGGACCGCCTTCAAGCCACAAGGAGCAGCCGAGCCCCAAAAGTTCCATAGGGACCTTGGAGGAGCACCCCGATCCCCCATCTGCCCTCTTTCTTCCTCTGTGCACGGCGGACATGCTCAGAACCAGAGGGCCACAGCACCCCAGCCCCAGCCTGCTCGCTCAGACAATACAGCATTCCAACCTCCTCTCCCTCCCCCAGGCCCTCTAGGGGTCACTGCCTCTTCTCAACTTCTTTCTGTATCCAACCCTTAAAGCTCACTGCTAGTTAAGGGCGATCCTAAGAAACTGAGACAAATAGGACATCGTTTTTATACCAAAGGGAGGGAAATGGGCTTAATTAAATGTGCAGTATCTAGTCAACAGAATTTTACAAAAACCATGATGTAAAGCCATACATACGGGTGTTAAATACAAACCCAGGTAAGCCAAAAGCAGATTAAAAATAGTATTTAGAGCATAAACCTGTCTTGTAAAAGAAAAGAAATATGCATAACATCCAAAATCACATATTTATTTCAGAGTGGTGGGAGTATGAGTAACTTTTCATTGTGATGAACAAATAAAGCCAACCAGGACATAGGCAAGATAGGCGTCAATCTTCTTCACTGCCCCTTTATTGATTTTAACCCGACAAACATTTCTGAAGCCCCAGCTGGGTGCTGGGCCCTCCCAGACGCTAAACAGGAACTGGAGTGATCAGATATGTGACAGATCCTACGACAACCCATGGAGACTGGCCAGGGTGACCCAAGGAGACCCTTCAGGTAGGTCTTCAGCTGGGGCCGGTGCTGAAGGTGAACAGAAGAGGCTCTCAGGGGGCAAAGGGTAAAGGAAGGGGGGCGGTGCCCAGAGGGGAGCCGTCTAGCTAGGATCTCAGGGGTGAACCTCCCCCCCCGGAAGGCTTGGGGCACCCACCACTTAAACAGCAGAAACAGGACCTACTGCTAACAATGTAAGATAAGACAGGGAAGGAGGATGAGGGACTAGAATAGGGTTGGGGTGGGGGGATGGTTTGGAGTCTCAGCCACCCTCCTCTCTCCCCAGGGAGCTCAAACCAGCCTAGCCATGCTGCTGCAAAGACTGGAATCAAAGCCTGAGCTCATGGCTGCCTGGCCAGGCCGTGGCCTTGGAAGTTAAGGGCCTTCTGTCAGGAACCTCCACTACAGTGAAGCTGTGGCCTGGGACAGCAGTGGCCAGTGTGTTCCCGTGGGCTAGGCAGCGCCAAAGACCCTCAAGGCCCTGGGCTGGCCTCCTTAGACGGAGCCAGATGGGAGGACATTCTTTCAGGCCCTGTGGGTTCTATTTTTGTTTCTTTGTTTCACTTCTTTGGCTCTCCTTTTCTGCTGGGTCCAGGGCTAGGAGAGGCATGGTGTAGAGAGGCAGTTCAGATGCCCTGCGGGGCCGAGCTGAGCACCAGCACCAGCCCCACCACCAGAAGGCGCCCGAGAACAGAAACTGCAATCTCCAAAGTGAGAGTGAGAGAGAGAGAGAAAGCATCCGAGCTCTCTGCGAATCTCTGAACTACTCAGCCTAGGGCCTGGCGACGGTGGGTCAGCTCTGGAGTAATCCTGGAGGGCTTGAGTGGGTGGGGGCCCCAAGTGTGGGGACCTGCCCTCTTCCACTGAATATCGTTTATTACATAGATCGCCACCTACTGCCAGTTGATAGTGTTACACTGCCAACCCAGAGGGTTTAGGGTGTAGGCAGGAGTGCCGGGCAGCTGCTGGAGACACTGGAAAGGGGCTCGCGTGATGGAGAGAGCACTGGACGCGGAGTGGGGACAGCTGACTGCACCGCCACCACTTTCCATGTGACCTCTCCCTCTCCCCTAAGTTTGTTTTCTCTTCTATAAACAGAGGGGGTGGGAAGACTCAGTGGTACCCAAGCGCCCTTCAGGCTCTGACCAAAGACATGCCCCACCCTCCTTGAAGAGCCCTGAAGAGAGCCAAGGAAGCTGGAGAGAGGGGACGAAGAACCGCAACGGCCGCTGTCTGCTTGGGGCAGTGCAGGGGCGCCCGGCCCGGCGCTGAGTCAGCGCGGGGGACACGCAGCAGTCTGTCGGGTCCCGCCACCCAAATATCCCCACCCAGGTCTCCCACTGCTGGCTCGGCCAGCGCCCCACCCGCCGCCTGGAAGGGGCGCAGAGGGAGTGGGGTCTTCTGCGGTGAAGGCGGGACGATGACCCTGACCCGGCCTCCCTGAGAGGTCGACCGCACCAAGGAACGTTCTCACGGCGCCGACCTTCGCCTCGCGGGCGGCTTCGCTCCATCCCGGACGCCGGCCATGGGGAACCGCGCAGGGAGGCAGGAGCGCTCGGGGCCGGGTGTGGATCCACTTGGGGAGGCGGATAATGGCCCCGGGCACCGCGGGCGCGACCTCGTTCCGGTGATTGAAGCTTGTGGAGTTACCTCCACCCGGGGATCCCCGACCCCCCATTCCAGCCACATCCTTCTCCCACCTCCCCCTGTCTCGGGAGCCTGAGCCCCGAAGGTTCAAGAAGTCAAGAGCCTGGAGAAATGCACTGTGCAAATATATTGACTTTATTTGTCTCCGTTCGGGAGCCTCACAGACATATCCAAGTAAAAAGATCGTTAAATAAACGCCGTCAGCCATCGCAATGCAAAAATAAATATCAGTCCTCCGGCCGCAGCAGCAGCTGCGCTGCGCCCCAAGTCCCATCAGCCGCGCCTAACAATTATAAAAGTGTTCAGCGAGTGTGTTGGCGTGAGTGTGAACGGGTGTGCGCTGGGGGGCACGGTGGAGCGGTGTGCAAAATCGGAGTTGCAGACCATCAGACAAGGGCATGGAGCGACTCTCGGGGAAGCCCCGGCGACCCAGCGCCGACTCAGCGCGGGCGCGCCTCCCGCACACACTCACGGCGAGTCCGTACTGGGAAGAGTTAAAAAATAAACATTTACAAGGGCAAAGAAAGCGGCCCCCCTCCCCGGCAGCCCCGCGCGCTCCGGCCCGGGACCAGCGCAGCGCAGGGCGCACCGAGCAGTTCGCAGCCTGGCGAGAGGTCCCGGTCCTCGCGGGCCCTCTGGGGTTTGGTTCGCGGGTCCCCGGGCGGGCGGCGCCCCTCACAGGGCCGAGTCGGAGTCGCTGGAGTCCAGGCTGTTCCTCAGTTTGCAGCTGCTGAACTGCTCCCTCTGCAGCGACAGGCTCTGCGTGCTGCGGCGCAGGCACTCCAGGCTCTGCAGGAACGACTTCTTGGCCTTTTCCTCCTCCATGGGGGACACCCCCTCCTCCTCCACCTCCTGGATCTCGTCGAAGGTCACCGGCTGCGTCTTGAAGCGGGACTGGCGCGGCCGCCGCAGCCGGCCCTTGCCCTTGGACAGCTTGGCGGGCCGCACGGGCTGCGGGAACTCGTCGGCCAGGCACACGAAGTGCGGCATCACCGCCTGGTAGCTGGAGCAGATGCCCATCAGCTCGCCGGGCTTGGCGGCCGCCATGGCGCTGCCGGCGTCTTCCGGGCCGGGCGGCGGGGCGCCGGAGCTCTCGGGGGGCGGCCGCTGCGCCGGGGCCCCCCGGGAGGCAGCAGCCTGGGGCTCGCCGGGCGGGGGATCCAAATCTGCTGCGGGGTGGCGGCGGCCCTCGCGGGCCCGGGTCGGCGTTTTCTCGGGAGGGCGGGCGGGAGGGCCCGTCGGGGGGCGCGGGGCTCGGCGCGCGCTGCTGGGCTGCGCTCACGGGCGCTCGCCGCCGCGGCTGTCACCGTCTGCCCCGCGGCGGCCCGGCCCGCCGCTTATATAGCCCGCTCCTGCCCACACGGCCGCGAGCTCGGATGACAGCGAATGCCATTTAAAGCGTGCGCGCCCCGCGCCCTTCCGCCTGACGTCGCCCCGCCGCTCTGGGAAAGTAACGGCCCTTTCCCCAGCGCCGCCCGCCCGCCCGCCCCCAGCCAACCCGGCTCCGGAAGGCAGGCCCCGCCCTCGGGGTTCCGGGAGCATCCGAGGCCCCGGGAGCACGCGGCTGGGCTGGGTGGCCGGAGAGCCGGCGGATGGGGGGCTCGGATCGGCTGCACTGGGCTACCACTGTCCGTCCTGGGATCCCCAAGTTCGTACCGACTGTGGTGGCCGCGGCGGCGCAGGTCCCCTTCCCCCTCCCTGATCCCAAATGCACACACTCAAGACACTGGTGATTCCGCCGCGGGTTCTGCGTTGGGCGCGTGGGGGAGGCAGCTCCCAGCCCTCCTCGCAGCGGGGAAAGCCAGGCGCCGGGACACCAGGCTCCCCAGAACTGAGTTCGGAGAAAGGGTTGGGTTTCTTCTCTGGATCCTTGTCACCCCTCCCCAGACAAATGCAAATCCATATACACACACAAACGCGCACAGAGCCATGAACGAATAAAAACACAGCCCGATTATTCCATGCCGGTTCTTCCCTTCTCTAGTCGTCTCCGCTCCGTCTCCTCACAACCCCACCCCCAGGTCCCTCGGGCACAAGCCCCCCTATTCATGCTCAGAAGAATGACACTTGGATAGGCACTAATAACAATGATAATAACTCCAATCTGGAGAGCTTCACTCCAAACCAGCCAGTGGGCTTCGTTTTACATATATTACCCTACTTAATCTTCCTAACAGCCCTGTGAGGTAATTGGTATTCTCCCAAATTTACATACGAGATAGTGGAGGCACAGAGAGGATCAGTAGCTAGTTCTCTAGGAACGGATGGAACCAGCAGGCGCTATTATGGCCCGGTGCTGAGCGCTGGTACCCACCAGTGCCCCTGGGGCTTCTGAGAACAGGTCCCCTGGTTTCCCTGACTCCCAGACCACAGGGGTCTCAAGGGCGGCAGGCACCGTGCCAAGCTCGCCCTGCCTCCATCTTCCCCACAGGCACCAAGTGAGGCTCACAGGGCCAAGGGGAAAGGAGGGAATCAGTGGGATTTGGCCTCCATTCCTTCCACAGCCATTCAACAGATTCATTAAGGACCTCCCTCATCCCAGCTCAAGAGCTATATTCCAGTGGGCAGGGCAGACCATAAATCTCAGAAAAAGACCCTGTTCTGGGTTGGGGTGGGAGGGATGCAGATGGAGAAAGGTGCAGAAGGCGTGGCCAGGAAAAGCTTCTGAGTGGGTGATCTTTAAGGTGACGCTGAGGGACAATAGTATCACTGCTACGTGCTTAATATGGGCCATGCTCGGAGTACTTTTTATGTGTTAGCTCAACAGCCCTGAGAAACAAATACTTTTATTATTGTCCTTTACAGCTAGAAAAAGGCACAGAACAGGTAAGCAACTTACCCAAGGTCACACAGCTAGTAAGCAGCAGAGCTGAGATTCAAACCCAGGTGACTCCTCTCCTGAGCCCTCACGCTTAACTTACAACTGAAGCCCTTTGTCCTGTGGAGTACAAAGAAGGAACCAGAGTGTGAGCAAGTGAGAGAGTGAGAGGGGAGAGTTTCAGGCAAAGGGAACCGTAGGGCAAATGCACCGAGGCAGGGAAGAGCCAGTGAGAAAAGCCATTTGGCTAAAGCAGAGTGGGAAGGGGGCAATGAGAAGTAGGGACAGTCACGGAAGGCCTCGACGGCCACGTTACCGAGACAGCACTTTATTCTAACGGCAACGGTAAGGCACTGGGGAGTTTGGGGAAGGCGACGTGCTTCGATTCAGGCTTTTAAGAGCTCACTCCGGCTGCCATGTGAGGCGTGGACTGGAGAGGGGTGGGGAAGAAGCAGGGAGCCCACTTACAAGATTGTAACATCACCCCAGATACAAGACACTGAAGACGCGGATTGGGAAGAGAGGGAGGGAAGAGGTCAGATTTGAGATGTGTCTAAAGATAGAATGAGAGGACTTGCTGATGGATTAGATGGGGTGGTGGGAGGAATCAAGGTTGACGTTTATGGATTTGGCCTCAGCAAATGGTAGATGGGGGTAAGAAGGTTGGAGACGGGTAGGGCCATTGTGGAGTTTGCTGGCTAGCCATCAAAGTCCTCTACCTATGTGGGCGAGGCCTGGGATGGTCATATCAGAACTATGTTATGTGAGAGAAAAATTAATTTACATAATCTTAAGGCCATTGTATTTGGGATTTTCTTTTAACAGCAGCTTAGCAATACTCTAATACAGAAATTGGTACCAGGAATGCAAAGCTGCCATGTATAAAAACCCTAAAATCTGTGGCACTGACTTTGCCAACACATGGTAAGCAGTACGGAAACCAGGAGTGGAGGATGGCAAGCTGGTGACCCTTGTTATGCTGTGACAAAACATTTACGAAAAACATTACCTGTGATCATTGAGAAGACAGACCACGTGCCTACTAAGCCTATAATTCCAGAAAAATGGCTGGAAAGAGCTAAAAACATTTGCACGTGTTGCCTGCTCAATGATGCTTTTAGCCAGAGACGCCTGCAAAGAGATTGGCCAGTTTGCATGAAGAGATGAGCAGAAGGGGAGATAATACAGAGAACCGCTATTGTCACGGCTGGAAAGCCCAGCTGGTTTTGTCCAAAGAGCAGAAGATCAGACTGCAGTGGCTTGCAGCCTCTCTCCAAGCTTGTCTGTGATGCCATGCAGAGGGATCACCCCTGTAGCAAAGTATTGTATTAGCACTGTTTCTTTGTCATTCAAGTCTATTATTTTAGATGCCTTTAGGATAGCTTTCACTACGATGAGAGAGAGAGGAGTTGGGCAAGGCAGACAGACATTAGCTCTGACAAGAAAGGAGCTCTGCATGTGGTTGCTGGCACGTGGAACTGACTAGAGGCAAACCGAGTTTCTGAAGGAATTATTATCATCAACAAAATTGCAAGGCTGGACTTCAAAAGCCCATGATCTTTCCAGCCCAAATATGTGCTCGAAGAAAACAGATCTTCAGTACTCCATAGGGCGGTAGTGGAGAGTAATAAACAAGAAGGAATTTGCCAAGGGCAAAGTCAAGGGCCAGGGAGACACAGGGCGAGAACTTCTTCCACCACGAGGGCAAGGAGGTCCTCACGGTTCTAGAAGGGGGGGCTGTGGCGGAGACTGCCAGCTGTCCATCAGCTGGGTCACATTTCCCAGCTTCCCTTGCAGCTAAGGTCAGGCCACGTGTCAAAAGAGTCATTTGTGCAATGCCAGCTGAAGTCAACGGTTTGACTTCCGTCCCACTTGCGTGAGATGAAATTCCCGCCCTAAGCTTCCATATTTTTCCCCATAGCGACTGGAAGGGGGATTACGAGACAGACCCCGGATCCTTCCTAGTCTGGATCCCTACATGACCCTGTGCGGCGGAGCTAGCTACCAACTTGAAACACTTCCCTTGGAGCTCTTACATGAGAAAGCAGTCAACTGAATATTTTTAAACTACTCTAATTTCAGGTCTCTATTCTCTCGACTCAGCATTGTCCTAACCAAGAGAGCCATTAGACATCCAAGGTCAAGCCAGACACTGGAGGAAGTCAGGGGAGAGGTGAAGGACGGAGTAGCAGTTTGGGAGTCTTCAGGGTACAGATGGGATAGTGGGTGAAAGGCAACCTTCCAGAGAAGGAGGGCTGGGAGATGCCACCACCAGGGGCGGGGGTGCAGATGAACCGGTCCTCAGAGAAGCAATGCCCACCAGGGTTAAGAGGGAAAGCAGGAAAACGTGTCAGAATGCAAGAGAAGGGTGTTTCTACAAGGAGGGAGAGGATTAGAACGGCAGTCAAGAGATGGGTCCTAGCTCAGCTCTACCCGAACTTCCTGTGTGGCCTGGGGCAAGCCACTAATCTCTCTGCACCGTCGAGGTCTCAGCTCAAATGCTGCCCCATCAGAGCAGCCTTCCTTGGCCACCCTATTCCAGTGGTCCCTCAGTCACTCTATACCACCAACTAAATGGCCTTCTCACCTGTTTGTTCCCCTCGACAGTGTCGTCTGCCTTCCCTGCCGGCCTGCCAGCCTCCGCCTCCCCAGCACCCCGGCCAGCGCTGGCCACAGCGGGAGCTCCGGCTTCCTCGAGAGTGGACTGCCACCCTGCTCCTCGTCTCCCCGTGACCTCTGTTCCCACAGCTCCTGGCGACACCATCTCCACCAGGGCTTCCTTCCCAACATGCGCAGCTCCTCCGGACCCCCAGTCCCCAAGCCAGGGACTGGGGTGCCCCAGGTCACTCCTCTCCACTTCCCTGCATAGAAGATTCCCCATCTTCGGCCCCAGGGAGGTGAAAGTAGGAAAAGAGGCCGTTGCTTCACAGCAACAGTCCCAGGTCAGCAACCAGCTCGGCCCCCTTCACTTCCACTCCACTGCAAGTCTGGCCCTGCTCACGGGGAGCTTCCAGGAAGAGGAGAGGGGACGGTAGAGAGATGGTCCTTGCCTCAAGGAAGGCATCTGAACTCCCACATGACCTAGATTCCTCTGTTCCACCATTGACCTCCCCCACGGCCATCCACAGCTCTCTACCTCTCAGGCTGCCTCCAGGACCAACCCCAGCCCTACGTGGCCTTTTTAAACGTGCTGTGCCCTCCAGATCCCCAGGAGTCAGGCAAGGACCACCGTCAGGTCAGGAGAACACGAAGCTAGATTCCAACCCCACTCTGCTTGAGCTCATTCTGTGACCTTGAGCAGGCCCTACTCTCTGAGACTCCCTTCTTGCACCTCGACACACAAGTAGTGCTGCTGGAGGTCCGCGATGAGTGTGCGGAAAGCACCTAGCTGACCGCCCAGCGTGTCGGAAGCATGAGAATCCAGTTCTTTTTTATGTTCATTATCTCATGCTCAAACCTACCCCGCCCCCCAGCATGGTTGAGAAGATGGACAGGGACCAAGAAGCTCCTGCTCCAAGGGGCGTTTGAGGGTTTGGCTGACTTATCCTCTGCCTGACTCACAAGGTAGAGGAGGAAACCAGACACAGCAAGGTCAAGCTCTCAGTAACTAAGTAATGTCTCCATCGTCTGGTGTTACTACCAGTGCCCAAAGGTGGTCCTGGGGGGCAGCATGGGATCTCAGCCTCCTTCGACAGAACCCTCAGTCCCTATCTACCTTCCTCCGAAGGTGCAGGGGGGCATGGGGTGAGAGCCAGCGAGAGCTGCATGTGTTGGGGGGGCAGATCTGGGGGCCCTGGAGGGGTCTGCCTGGGCCTCAGGGTCTGGGTTCTGTTGCCCTCCAGGCCTTGCTTAGTTTGCTGGGTCTGTGTGGGCTTTGTCGGGACAGGCTAAGTTGCCTCCCCAGGCCCAGTGGGGCAGAGGATAGCCATTAAATGGGATGAAGGATGGTCCCTTTTCTTAGTAGGCCTGGCATTACAGAGGAGCAACATAGAAATGTCATCTGTTGAAGATTTTACTACGTGCCTGGCGTTCCTCCAATGGTGCTTTGCTCGAACCTCCCCTAAAATCATCCTCACGGCGTCCTTTGAGGGGGAGCCTAGCTATCACCCCCATTCTGCCAATGGCCTCAGGGTGCTCTGTAGCTCACCGGGGTCACTCTCAGTGCTACGTGCAGCGCCGGAAGCCAGGTACGTGTGCCCGACCCAGAAAGCAGTGCTCCCCGCCTGTACCAACTCATCTCCCTACGCCTCTGACGATGGGAACCGCACCGGCCAAGTCAGACGCGCGCGATGCCGTATCCGCTCCATCACCCGGTGTACCCTGTGGCCTTGAACCAGTTGCTTCCTGCCTTGAGACTCAATTTCCCTATCTGTGATGTGAGGAGGCCAGACTCACTTACTGGGGGCCCACCGGGCTCTATCATTTTCGAGTCCTCAGGAGGACCAGGAATGAGGTGACCCATTCACAGGCAGGAGACGCTTCCTCTTGAGCCTGAGAGTGGCAAAGAGCCCAGGCTAAGGCTACGGGGGAAGGCTCGCTTCCACGGAGGAGGTAGCTGGGGGAGCAGATGGGGCAGGAAGATGGTAGCAGCCCGGGGAGGGGCTCGTGCCACCACCTCCTCCACCATCCCCGCCCACACTCTGGCTTTTGGGAAGAGCCCGGGTTTAAAAAAAAGCAATCACCAGTTCTTCAGCTATTAACAGGGCTTTGTTTCCAAGGGAGCCTGCAGTACCCTAGCCCGGGTCAGATGGGGGCAGGGAGACCAAGTCCGTCCTGGGATGCACAGAGGCAGTAAGCTGGGGAGGACGCACAGTAAAGCAGAAAGAACTGGGTTGGGGCAGTTCTGCTCCCAGATGCTCCTCTGCTTCCTGAGGGGATGGGGGGGTGGGGGCAGGAGGGTCAGGCCCCTTCCAGTGACTGCTTTGCCATCTTGGCATATGGACCTTCATAGGTCAGCTAGAAGCCTTGGTCAGCTGGCTTCCCCCCTACCCTCACCCAGAAGTCTCCCCAGAGTCAATCTCATGCCACCTAAATGAGGTGATGGCTATTCCAGATGTTGCTGTTTGGGTCAGTCTGCACTATGGGTATATTTGGCCCAGCCACTGTGTGTGTGTGTGTGTGTATGCACACGTGTGTGCATGCCTCTGGGTGTGTGTAGGTGGAATGCAAATGTGAACGTGGCATAAGGGGTGGGGAGGGGTCAGCCACAAACACAACCTCTGTGGTGGGGCCTTTCTTGCCTCCTGACCCCTCCCTCACCTTCTGCTGGGGCCGCCCTGCCCCCCCCTCGAGCCATCCATACCAAGCCTGTGACTTCAGCATCTTACCAACTGCTTCTGCCTCACTCTGAATTAGCACTTCGTCTGGTACGAGTGTGAGCATAAAAGTGTTTTGATAATTTTGCTGGAGGGTTGCCATGACAATCCCCAGCAAGCTCCAAGAGGGGGTGTTGGTGTGCGCGTGCGCACAGAAAGAGAGAGAGAGAGAGAGAGAGAGAGAGAGGAAGAGAACCCGAGAGACACAGAGGGAGAGACAGAGAGAGGAAGAGAAAGGAGGGGAGAGGGGACACGGAGACCTCCACGGTCTCCCCAAGTAAGACCTTCAGCCTGAATTCAGCGCCCACACCCCAGTGGCCCCATTCATGTGGCAGTGCGCTGTCGCCCGGGGCCTCACTGCTGGGCAGTAGCTGCTGGCCGGCAGGCTGCCAGAGCTGGCAGGGCAGAGCTGGTCCCACTGGGGGGGGGGGGGGGCACTCTGGCACCCTCCACCCTCAGGATGCGCCCCAGGGAGTACCAGGCTGGAGTGGAGGCGGGGAGATTGTTAGGGACTCAGACGGAGCCCAGGGAAGCCTCCCAAGAATCATGCCCAGCCTACAGACCAGGCTCTGCTGACGTGGCTGATGGCAGCGCATTTCCCTGCCAGGGGCCTGCTTCCTGGCACAGCTTGGGCTGTCCAGAGGCTGGGCTTCTGTTTTTCTTACATGCTTTCTTTCAGGTCTGAGTGTCCCTCTCCAGGGACCACTGGTCTGACAACCACTACATGGATAAGGATGAAATCCCACATCATCTGAGGCCCTTGAGCTTTGCAGAGTGGGTTTCTCCCCACTCTGTGGCCAAAGCAGGGATATCTCTGCTCTCTTTGGAGATGAGGTCATAGAGGCCCAGAAAGGGGCGGGAACCAGAACAAGTTCCCACACCAAGTAGAAGTATGGAGGCAGAGTCGGGATGGAACCCAGACCTGGGCCTTTCCCCAGCCTCACTGTCCTCAGGGAAGACAGGTTCTCTGGAACGGGTCCATCTGGCATTACCCCAGCACATATGGACAGGAAAACTGGGGCCCACGGACATTCCCCCAGCTAATAAGCATAAAGCCAGGGGTTGCAGCCTCAGGTCTGAAGAAGCTGTCACTGCCTTTACCGAACCATCAGCCAGCCCCAGGTGCTCCCTAAAGCAAGCCTCGGGACTTCTTTCTGTTCCCGGGTTAAAGTGCTGGCCTCGGAAGGAGAGTCTTCAGGCTATTGCCAAAACAGAGCAAAGGGCAGCTGGAGGTGGCCGGGGACACAGAGGCAAGGAGGTCAGCAGTTTGCTGCGCCACTGCCGACTCCCAGCTGCATAAGGGCCTCCCGGCCTCTGCTATGGGAGCCGTGTGGCCTTGGGCTGTGGGAGCCCCCGTTTCTGCAGCTGTCGAGAGCCAGTGTGCCTGGAAGCCCTCCGAGGAACTGCTTTCCGAGCTCTGGGAAACAGCTACCCTGGAACTGCAGTCTCGGAGGACAGGCAGCCTCACGCCTGTCTCCAGCTTGGCTTACATCTACCTTTCAATTATTCACCAGCATGGCAGGAGGGGGTGGGCACCAACAGGAAAGTGCTGTGGGCTCTGGAGACAGCCTCCAGAGAGGACTTTCCCGCAGCCTTAGTAAGAGGCAATAGCATGAGAATAAGTAAACAGCAGCTCAAGACTGTCTGCTTAGATACCCTCGTTCTGGCGTTTGCTAGAAAGTTCTTCTCACTACTCTGTGATTGTGGAAGCCTCATGCCTGCCCCATCCTTCTCCCGGACCAAACTAGATGATTTATTAAAACATACTGAGGTAAAACTAGCCCTGGAGGAGGGTGAATTTTTAAACGGATTCCAAGAAACTAGTGTCAAAAAAAATGCCCTTTTTATGTCATGTGTTCTGAGCCTGGGCTTGAGAGGGCACACTGTCAGCCTTGTAAATGGCTACTGGCCCACTTTGGGGGCCCAGAGAGTCTGTCCTCTTCAAGCCCTGCCTATCTTCCTCCTCAGACATGACCTCGGGTTGCCTAGTGGACACGAGATGCTTGCTGTGCCCCAGTCTCTTTGCATGTTGTGGACATGGTGGGGTTGGGGGGGCAGTTACTCCCGGGGTATCCAACTTCAGGCAGCCTCTCTCTGACATGCCCTGACTGTCACCGGTCATGGAAGGCATTTTTTCTTTCTTCAGGGCACCAGCTGCCATTTCTTCAGCTGTTCTCTCACAGGACACACGAGGGATGGGGTGTAAAGGAATGAGTTTTTCCTGAGCACCTACATCATGCTGGTCACAAACACAAAGCACCCTGAACCTATCACTGCACCCTTAAGCTTAGCCTCTGACAGAGGTGTATTATCTCCAAGCTTTAGTTGAGGCAACAGGCTCAGAGATGTTGGGGAACATTCCCAAGGCCACACAGCCCAGTAGAGATAGAGCTGAGATTTGCTCCCAGGCCCACCAGTTGCCAAAGCTCTTCTCATCTGTCAGTCATCCCTATGACAGTGGCTCCTGAACCTGACCAGGGAGGGGTTCAGTGGGAGGAAGGACCGGATGAAGAGGGCTGGGTCTGGGGAAGAGTCTGGAACTCTAACTGGGAGCCAGCCTCCACTCCCCAACAGCTCTTGCAGAAAGAAGACTGGTGTCCTGTGCGCCAAGCAGTAGAGCTGGGTGGGGTCAGGAGGGGAGTGTGGATGACATCCAAACCCACTCGTTCATGTGGAGATGCCCGAGAAGGCCTGGGCACCCCTCTGCACTCACGATGCCCCAGGACGCCACACAGAGTGGGCAGCGCGGCCAGACGGTGGGTGAGCCAGGGCCCCTCACCGTGAACCCGGGCGGGAGGCCACTCAGAGCAGCACACTCCAGCACCTTCAGTCCACCTGAGACTGGAAACCGCTGTTTGCAGATACTGAGAAGAAAACCACAAAGGCTTGGCTGATGGGGGTCGTGAGGCCAGAGTAAATGGAACAGAAGAGAAAGGGCTGCCAGAAGAGAAAGGAAATCTTTCAGATGAGCTGGGGCAGTGTTTTCAGACCAAGAGGCGTGACTCATTAGTGCGCCATACCAACGGTTAGGGGGCCACGGCCAGCATTTTTTAATGATACACAACAGTACAGAAAACAAGAGAGTAAGCACATGTAATAAAGCTTTAGTTTTAAACAGGGTGTGTGTGTGTGTGTGTGTGTGTGTGTGTGTGTGTGAATTTTTTTTTTTTTTTACCATGGGTTCTGGTCAAAAAAGCTCCACAAAACAGTAAGTTGGCTCAACCCCTGTATTCTGCAGATGGGGAGCTGGGGCCAAGGGCAGGAAAAGGCTCGGCCCAGAGTCCAGACGCAGGACAAGAACAGTCTCCTGGTGCTTGGACACTACTTCCCCAGCAGCCACAGGCTGCCTTTCAGAGGCCTGACTTCTTGCTCATCTTTCAACCTTAGACACTCTCAGCCTCAGCCACTCTTACCCTATGTTGTTGCCAGGCTAGAGCAGGAAGAATTCGGGGCTTCACATGGGTGTGTTGCGACGGAACATCCTCAGGCCCTTATTCCTCTAGACTGGTCCTACTCAGGCTCTTTACCTGCCTCCTTTCCTCCCCCAACTCCCTCTCTACAGGAACGGCTCAGAACCAGGTCCTTTCATACTCTGTCCCCGCTGCCGCCACGAATGCCCCTGTGCGGCCACCTCCCCGGGCCCTCCCTGCCACGCTGGGCCTCCTCTCCCCTAAGGCCTTGTCCTAGACGCGTCTACAAAGTGACTCCAGCTCCACTGGCCGTGAGACCTGCCCCAGGCCCAGTGCAAGCCTCACGCCGCCCTGTTCCCAGGCCCCAGGACTTTCCTTCACATCCACACACTATCTGATAACAGTGGCCCTAGATACACACATCACACTCGATTCTTACAACAGCCCTGTTTTATAGGTGGAAACACTCAGGCGAAGGAATGTGCCGAAGCCCACGCAGCCGTCCGCGAAGCAGGTCTACGTGGCCCCAACACATACCTGGGCACTACCCTGCCAGCCTGATTCCTGGCACACCTTCCCCCAAAGCACTCCAGGCTGGGCGGGAAGACGACAGCAAGGGGATGGGAGCGAGTATATCCCACTTGACCCTGCAATGAGGAATGTCTGCCCCACTCTCAGGAAGGCAGAACGCTGGAAAGGCGGCACCCACCCTTCTCCTGATTCCCTTTTCTTTCCCCAGAAGAGCCGCACAGACTTCTTTGAGAGGGAGGCTTGGGAGGAGGAACCGAGTTCGGGGAATCTCTCTTCTCGCAGGCTCGGGGGGTTTGGCAGCTGGTAGGGACAGGGCTTGCTGTGTTGTTTCCCGAACACGGTGCCCCATGTGTCCCAGGGTGCCCCTAGACTCGCTGAAGGAATAGCGAGAAGTGTGGCTGTGATCACGGCTGTAAGCCAAGCTCTCCCATCCAGCTTTATCAGTAAGAACACTGATGTTTTGACCTCATAGCTGAGTTCTGCATCTGTTTTTTTTCTGCTTCAGCACTCACAGCAAGAAAGGGTGTTATCAGCACCAAAAAACCCAACATCTTTTCTTCTCAGCTGTCCTGGGGGTCCCCATCTCTCTGCTTGGGCTCCTGCCCCGTGGGTCCTCCCACCTGCAGCCCCACCCCTCGCTCCCTCTTAAAAACTGTTCCCAGCCTTCCTTGGCTCCCAGACCCGATCTGGGCCCCTCTCCCTCCCTCACTGTCCCTCCTCCAGCTCACCACTCCCTCCCCCCACCTCTGACACAAGCCACCTAGGACCCCCACCATCATTTCCCAGTCCTCCCCATTCTCCCAGGGCCTCCTCCACCAGGCAGCCTCTCCTGACCACCATCCCAAATCGTGTCTCCTACTCCTCCCAGCCCTGCAGCCCTTGCTGTCAGGGCCCCTTGCTTCACAGTCACCTTTTCACAGAGGTGTTTCAAGTGTGTGTCTTGTTTTCTCAACAAAGGACACAACGTCTGACCTCAATGCTAATGCTGCCCATGACGTCCGAGTGCTCGCTTCTCTGTGCAGAGCACGGACAGCTTCTCCTTGCCCGAGAGCAGCTCTGGAGGATGCTGAGTGCAGGGCCTGGCTCGTTACTGGTGCTCCAAGTGCAGCATGAGTTTCTCAGATACGCTCAGACACCACTGGGAAGAGAAGCTGGCGCAACCTTTTTGGGAAGCCATTTACATGATCGATTCAAGGCCTTAGAAATAGCCACAGCCTTCCAAATCCGGGCGAGGACCCCACTTTTAGGAATGTATTCTAAGAAATAATAATAGATGTGCACGAAGGTTTAGCCACAGAACGGCTGTGTAGGTGACGGGGTGGTGCTTCTGTTTCTTGAATAGCAAAATGGGGATAAAATTAGTCCCTGGGCTGCTGGGAGGGTTAATAAATCATGAGTTAATATACATAAAGCACTTAACATAGTGCCTGGCACCATATCCAGGCTCTATAAAAATGTTACCTGTTCTTTTTATTCGAACTGAAGTCTGAATGAGGCCAAGTCCTGAGCTCTTTGCTATGACATCACCCTGCCTCCCACCATCCCCTCTCCTGCATTCCCAAACCAACAGAACGGTTACTAATAATAGCGACCACCACCCCGACGATGACAACAGCAGCGATCTAAACATCCAACATAGTGGGACTGGTTACGTGATACCACAACTACATACGACACTATGCAGCCATTCAGAGCCATGCTATGGGACAGCGGTTAATGTCACCCACTCAGGTTCTTAACAAATAGGAAAAGGCTACAAAATGATGAGTTCAGTATGAAGCGGTTTTTTTTTGTTTTGTTTTTTTTAGGATACAAATATGTAGAAAAAATACACTGCAAAATGTGAAGAGCTGTTGTCTCTGGTTGTGAAGTTACAAGGGATTTTCCTTTTTATCTTTCTTTTTAATTTCTTGCAAAAAATACTCCTTTTGTAGTCCGGAATAAAAACTAATTTTGAGAAAGAATAAAGCCCCGCTGGCTTCCTTCTCTCTGCAATAGAAGGGGCCGTGTCCTCCTTTTACACATTCCCACTGCATCTGATACACAATCTGCGGACATAAAAGCCCCAGTCTCAAACAGAATTCCAGCCCGGCAGTCTTGTTTAATCTTCCAGGCCAAGGCATCCTGTACAGAATCTAGAAACTGCCAGCGAGGACAAGAAAACAACGTGACTAGCAGGTGTGCGTCCGCGCCTGGTTGGTGGCCCGCCCCCGGGCTGGGAGGCTCGAACACTGCCCCGAGGGGGAAGGCGCAGTGGAATGAGGCCAGGGACGGGGCATTAAGAGACCAGTCACCTGGGGAGCATGTGGCGGGGCTGCTGAGAGGGAGCAGGGCCTTAACTCGAGGCCACTTTGGCATCTGGGGGCTCTCGTCAGCTTGGTCTGAAGAACTTCCCAGGAGACGCTTAAGTGCAGCCGGATCTTAATGTGATCAGCCTCGCTCAGGGACAATTTTCATCCTGCCCCTCCTCCCCAAGCTTCTGGGCCTCCCCTCGCGGACGGCAACAGAGGCGTGGGCACCCAGGGAGCCCGCCGAGAGGAAAGCGGGTCACAGGCCATCAGTCAGCTGCCGAGGACTCACTCAGCCAGCGGGCAGCTCAGGGCCGGGGTCAGTAGGGCGCGTGCAATGGCCTGCCTATGACATGACGTTACCAAGCACATTACCCTCAGGAGTGCTACATCCGTGGTCTCGGCCCTCGAGAGACCTCGGACAGGTGGCTGCTCTGCGTCCACTGCGCAGCTGAGGAAACAGGCTTGGGGGCCGTGTGGTCCGAGCTGACGCAGCCGGAAAGGGGAGAGTGAGGCTCGAGCCCCAGTCTGCCTCCTTCAAGCGGAGGCTTCTTCCACAAGGCTGTGGCAGGCATTCTGACAGACATGGAGGCTGGGACAGGCGTGGGGTGTCACGGCTGCTCCCTAATTCCCCCCGTGCCTGCAGCACTGGAAGGGGGGGGCTGGCCCCATCACAAGGCTGACTCGAGGCCAGTCTTGCCCGAAGTCGTCCAGCTCCCTGCCCTCCTCGGCTGCTGCGGGCTTGGCTTGCACTATTTTCGGCAGGCGGAGGCCACCTCCAGCTGCCGCATGGACTCTTGCCACATGTCGAGCCACCTGGCCGGTGCGGTGCAGAGACGGTCAATACCACTCCTTGGAGGGCTGCCCCACAGGCAGTGTGACTTTCTGGGCTATCTATGTCCGGGTTCCCGCTTGTCCCCAGGTGCTGCTTTTAGCCAGAAATCTCAGAGGAGGTCACAGAATCTGAGTGGTGGAAAGAACAATGGCCTAGGCCCTTGATACGGGTCTTCCTGCTGGTTCTGCCTTACAAGCTGGGTGCCCCCGGGATGAGCACCTCTGGACCCTGGCTTCCTCATCTGTCCAATGGGGAGAGCAGTTCCTAACCTTCGCCCTCACAGTACTTTGGGAAATAAAGGGCAAGGCAGGTTCAAGAGTGCACTGCTCTCCTTTCCAGCCCACCTCCTCCCAGCACGAGGCAGGAGGCTGCTGGAGGAGGCAGACTGGGGGACAGGGGGACAGTGAGAGGGAAGTCAGACATTGACACTCCCCCTGGATTTCTTACCTCTGGGCTACCTGTCTTCCCTTCCCCTTCACTGCAGGTGAATGGAGACTAAAAGCTACTCTGAGAGAGAGGGTAAGAAATGAGTGGCTAATCCCTTAGACATCTTCAGAGGAAACATTCCAGAAAAGTTTTCTCTAGCCAACAAGGGCAGAGGAAGACACTTCTCCGGAGTCCTGCCTGGGTGGTCTGCAGCCTGCACACACTTGGACCAAAGTCTGGGAAGCACCCCCAGGCCTGTGGCATCTTTATCCACCCATCCCACATTCTTTAGGCAGGGAGGATACAGTCCTCAGGCCGGAATTGTTTTTGGAGGTGTGGATTCCGCTCCTAGAGGCCCCCACCCACGCCCATTCTCCAAGCGCAGACAAGAAGGGCAGGGTGGGGAGCCCGAGGCATAGGGACAGACTCGGCCATCACAGCACCTGTAGAAGGACCTGGAAGGTGGCTTCTTGCCCCAGGGGAAAAGCTCCCAGGCTCCCAGGCTCTGATTGGTGTCTCTGTGCTGCTTCTGGTGAAGGGACCAAGGAAGCAGTCCCTCCAGCCCCAGGAGACTCTGGCTGCAGCTGTCCCCTATGCCTGGGGCCAGGGCTGGGGAAAGCCCAAAGACAACACAGAAGGCCTGCTGACAGGAAGTCCCACGGGCCTCTTCCAGCCCACCCCAGATCTCAGGATCTGATCATCCTCTAGGTACATGTTCCTCCGCCTGATTAAAAAATAAAACAATGACCTGATTAGGGTCACTTTTAGGAAGAAATCAGATTAGGGATGTTACAGGTCCAACATGGTTGTTTTTGTTTTCTTTAGAGAGAGAGCACACTCACGTGCATACCCAAGTGCAAGAGTGGGGGCAAGGGCAGAGGGAGAGGGAGAAACTCAAACTGACTCTGCACTGAGTGCCAAGCCCAGTGCAGGGATTGATCTCATGACCCATGAGATCATGACCTGGGCGAAAACCAAGAGTTGGGATGCTTAACCAACGGAGCCACCCAGGCACCTCAGGCCCAACACAGAATATTCTGGAAACTCCCTTCTGGCTTTCACCTCTCCTTCCCATCCAGAAACCTATAATTTGTGTCCAGAGTTAAAAGCTAGTGGGGTCAGAGGCCAGGATCTTGCCTGAACATGCCCACACTTCTGGAGGCCCCCTGAGAAAATGGACTGTCCCTGGCATTCAGGGAGTGGGGGGGGGGGGGGGCGTGTGACAGCACAGACATAACTGTAATGACAACCCTGTCACACACGGAGCTGGCTCACCTGAGAAAGCAATCTTTTCGGTAATGCTGCTACAAGCATCCTGCCTCATGTCCTCCTATACTGCTCTCTGGCACCAGGCCCCCCGCCCAGCTTTCACCCTAAAAAACAGCCCAGCCCCACGGGGCCTCTGTTCACAGGCTGGGAAAGGCACTTGTAAATTGGCGCAGCAGTACTAAGCCAGCGGGAAAAGGCACCGTTAGTCTGTGTTACTTTAATAAATAAACACCAACGTCATTTCCCTGTTGACCCTCAGACACAGGAATCGCCGTATCTAAGACTGGATTCCAGCAGCACGAAACTGACCGAGGCCTCCTTCGACGGTTCCTTCCAAAGACAAACTGGGGAGGTGGGAAAGGGACAGTGTAGACCAGGTCCTCCTGAGGAGAGCGAGTGGGTGGAACCACGTATAAGTAAAGATTTAAACAAACAGAATGCATCACTATGGAAACATTCAGCTTTTTCAAAAGCATTGTTCAGAAAAATAAAGCAATCAAGACTTCAGATTCAACACTTTGCAAGTGTTTATGACCAGAAAAGGCAAAGTGGGTCTTGGATATTCTGCAGCCAAGTAAAAGCTGCCAGAATTCGAGGAAGAAGTATTCCCAGCAGGGCAGGGACCCATCGTCACGTGTCAAGGATTTCGCTACAGCCCTCTGACGGGAGCGTTCTGCTCAGCACAGGACCCGCTTCCCTCTGGTGGGGTTGCCATGACACGATTCAGGCGATGGGGCCACTCTCGGACCCGGTCCAGGCAGACCTACCATGCACTAGGGCAAGGTCATTATCAGCCACGGAGGCTGCAGAGATTGAGCACCACAAGGAAATGTCAGGTTTATGAGCCTGCATAACGCCAACCTTATCAGGAACTGTCCATGCCACCAGAGCCAGTGGTTTAGTCAACAACGTGGATCATGATTTCAATATGGAGGATACGATCTGATGCTGGGTGCTCGGTGTTCTGAGGCAAGCTGCCTGTCCTCAAGACCTCTTCGGTGTACAACCCAACCTGTTCCTTTGGGCTGTGTGCAAATCACCATAAAAATCAAGACTTGACTTGACTGCAATAGGGCTGTCATTAAGTATCACGAAGAAGCCTGATGCTAAGTTTGGGTGTCATTCAGAGCCCCCAGAGGGACTCACGGAGGAGCACGAAGAGAGGACAGGACTGTGCGTCTCCCTCAGAGAGTTTGCTGGGATACGATCAGGAAACATTGTTCTGGGTCACAGGAAGGTTGGATGAGAATTTATCTTGCCAGAAACTGGATTCTCTCCCCCCCAAATAAGCTTTCTTAGTTAAATGGCCAATTAGGAGTCCAGTTGTCAGCCCGGTTTCTGACTAGGAGCCGCTAACATTGATCGGGAAGACGGGAGATGCAGATCCCTGCCCTCACACACAGAAAAGCCAGAGGACAAACATGGCAGCCTGGTGGTCCGCTCTGCCAGTGGGGTCCTGGGGTGAGCTGGGCAGGGATGCCCAGCCAACAATTCCGCCTAAATTCATCATGGCATAGGAAAAAGCACACAGTTTAAGGATTCACCTGTGGTTTGAGTTCTGGTTCTGTCTGCTACTTGGAAATCCTATTAAATCATTTAACTCTTCTTGGGGGGGGGGGGGAGCTCAGCTGCCTAGTCTCTGCAATGGGAAGAGCACCTCTTTCCTACTGGGCTGTGGGGAGGATGAGGGATTACATAGAAAAAGCTTCCAGGACAGTTCCTGGCAGGTTATTAAAGCTCAAAAAAACGGCAGCAAAACCCTAAAGCTGTTTTTCTCCATGCTACATTGTTGCATTTGCTTCCTCTGCTTTACAAGTAATGTTGGCAAAGTAGCTCAGCCCCTAATTCCTAGGGAAGATCTAAGGCCAGTAAAACACAGCACCAGGTGGGTGCAGTCCCGGGGCATGCTTTGCCAGGTTCTGAAAATCCTTGTGCAGTCCTAAACCCTGTACTTTAACTCTATGGCCAGTACCTACTTGTCATTTCAAAAGGGATATTGCCTTAGTGGTTTAAAAAAAGAAAAGGTGTGTGTGATAAGGGGTAGTTCTAGCGTTGGGCGGCAAGGAACAAAAGCCAAGACTGCTGCTCTCAGCTGAAGGAGGCCGGCCGGTGGCTCAGCCTGTCAGCTGTCAGGTAGGAAGTCGTTTCCCCACCAGCCATGGCAGCAATGAGTGAAGAGATCAAATGTGCAGCTGACACAAGGGGAGGCCATGACCTTACATTAGGAGGGATGCCGTGAGACTGGGAACCATCTGCCAGTTCTCTTGTCTGTGGGAGCGGAAGAGGAATTTCCCAATGTCATGCATCAAACTCAAAACTGAAGCTGGCTGTACCACCCTGGCCTGGTTTTAATAGGAAAACAGCTAGGACTCAGAGGTTTTATTTGATTTTTATGGTGATTTGTATCGCCCTCACTGAAAGGCTTGGTGTAATGCTCAGATTTTATAAAGCATTTAATATTTCTTACAGAAAGAAGCTATTCGCATGCAAAATGTTAAAAAAAAAAAGGCGGGGGAGGGGGAACCCCAATGCGATAAGCCAGAAAGCTTGTCAGAAGGCAGGGCCCGCCAGGTCTGGTGTTGCATCTGAGTTCCGGGAAAGAGCCTGGCCAGGTTTTGGCACTTTACCACCATCGCCAAAGCCAATCCGTCTTCCAGCATGGAATGGAAACAAGATCAAAAGCAAGAAGGCTCTGTACGTTTTCCCGGCAGGCAGCTACAGAAACTCTCTCTTGCCCTGTTTTCATCCATTTGATTCCATTTTCTTTCTCTTGAGTTTTCCCTATCTTGGTTTGGAATCAATCCAGCACAGTGCTCCTAAATCAAGAGGTCACGAAGACATGTGATTTTATGATGCAAGAAAGGGCAGCCACTCTGTTCTGTTTTGGGAACCTTGGTGACATCATGGACTAACTGTTGACTCTCAGGAACTCGTGTCTAAGAGCACTGAGTCAGAAGAAAGCTTTCGTCACAGGGCTCCTGGAACTTAAGGTAAAGACAACTATTAGGTAACTGAGTCTATCCCCAGAGGACTGCTCCTGCTTCTCTCTGGCTTGGGTTTAAATGACTCAAGTCATTCTCTAGGGGAAACTCATCTATGTGGGACAGCTGTCACTAGCAGGTCATTTGCTGCTCTTCAGCCTAAATTTCTCATGACATCACTCAATCACTTCTGTTTCTGAGGGGACAGTTTTCTCTCGTATTACAAGTATCTAGGCTGCTGCCTAAAGATGGCTGGGTTACAAGACAAGGCCTCCACTCCTTATTCGGAGGCCTGTAACCTGTCTGGGTCTGTCCGAGGAAGGAGACTTGGTGAAATAAAGTGCTCCTAGAATATGCAGCTTTCCATTACGAAAGCACTCAAGCCAAGATGTTGAGGAGTCAAGGCAGACTTCCACGAGGCTCTGTGAGGCCACCTCTGTTTGGGTTTCGGCAGCTGTCTGCCGGCGGAGGGCTCCAGAGTCACTGACACGTATTTATATCCTACTTCACGAAGTCACAAGGAACAAACACGTGCGCGTTTACCCTGGAGGCAAAGCCCATTCACATTGCCTCAAATGAAGCAGGGAGGGCAGGAGAGAAACTGCTGCCGGACAAACTCACTCGTGAGCACAGCCACAGCAGTTTTTAATCTGCCTAAAGAAGCTATGTGATTTCAAGATGGGATTAGGGAGTACTGTTCCCACAGTAAACACAGTACGAACATGAACCGCTGGCTGTCATTTAATAGGACTCCGAAGCTGGGAAGCAGATCCCATCCTTGTCTTCTAAACAGCCACCCCGCGAGATCAGCTGGACCAGCCTCTGGAAGTTTCTTCACGGCGGAAGATTTGCTCAGTCTCAGCACAGCTTCTCTCTCAAAGATCTCACATCACCAGTGCGCCCCTCCAGGGTCTGGATAAACTGTCCGAAAGGTCAGGTTTATTCTCGGTTTTCTAGAGTGGTACTCTTTGGGCACTCGATGCTAAACGGAAATATAAATAACTCTGACATAAACACATTTATGAGGACGTGGACATATTTTGACTTCATCCCCCCTCGACCTCCCACGAGCATCAATAAGCTCTTTGAAGTTCTGTGGAGAAAGGTTTTCTTCTCTGCAGCAAATCCTCCCCCAGCCCCCATCACTCCAATAAGCCAGCGCCCTCACAGTGAGGTATTGTTTTTATCTTTTCTAACTGTTGCTCTTCTTCGCAGCTTCCTGCCATTTTCCCAAATATCGTAAGCCGACACATAAACGACTGAGACCCAAGACAGACGTAAGATTCTGCTCCCACGCTAAGCGCTCTTCCATGAACTTGCACATCCTAAAGATGACCTGGCTTTAAGAGAGCCCGGCCTGAGGTGAGAAGCTGTGCTGCCTAGTAGCCAGCCACTGGCTACCTGAAGGTATTGAAATGAATTTAAATTAAATTAAAAATTCAGTCCTTCGACACACTAGTCACATTTCAAAAGATCAATAATAGTTGTGTGTGTCCAGTGGCTACAACATGGGGCCTTAAGAGATGCAGAATATTTCCACGGTCACAGAAAGTTCTACTGGATGCCACTGCTGCAGAGGTCCATTGTGCCTGTCAGAATCAAAACTCCTGGAAAATGGTGTCACTGTACCGCCTCTCACTCATGATAAAAGCAATCTGCTTTTCACATTTACTAGAGAAATGAATAATCAGAAGCCGTCAGGGCACTGCCTCCATGTGAATCCAAATTTCTTGCATGTTCTCACCTGCCAGTCAGCTTGTGTCGCTCCTTCCATGATTAACAAGGTCCCATGATCCAAGGGTATCTTCACTCTTTCCACATACGTGTAGTCTCCGTTCTCTTCCTAGAAAACAGCATTCATTGCACTACATTTTTTGCTTGTGTGATCAAGATGCAATGGAACCTGACAGTGGTGGAGAAATGCAAACCTCTCCTCAGTTAGACGGTAGGGGTTCATCTACTGGCTCTGTCCACGGCAGCTGTCTGGCCTTAGGCAAGTTGAGTCACCGCTCTGTACCTTAATTTGGGGATGATAACAGGACCTGCCACATAGGGCTGTTGTAAGCCTCCACTGATGCAATTTGTGTAAGTCACCCGGAGACTGGCACATAATAAGTACAGTTTAAGTGCCAGATATTATCATCAGCATTTAAAATGCAGAAGAGCCCATTCTGGTCTGTGAAGAAATTAAGTCATTTATACAAGAACTCTTTACATCTGCTTTATGCTGTGCTCTGTGTTTTGCCATAGTCTGTGTGGAAAAAATGGGCTTTTAAACAAGACACGGTGTAGTGAGTTCTCATTGCCTTTTTACAATTTATGCTAATTCGCTAATCGGTGCCTATGTTAAAACTGGTTACAACTCTTCCTATAGCTCCTCTGGTGTCTTGGAGATACATTCTTGTTTCTTCCCAGAACAGCCAACAGCAAGATTTTCTTAAAGACGGGAGCTCTGGCTTGACCAGAACAGTGCTGCAAACTGAGACTGGCCATTTAAGCCTCGGAGCATAGACCACAGCTCCTGACCACTTCTGACCACTTGTACTTACATTGCCCCTCTCTTCCAGAGAGCTCCAAATTAATTCATGTCCAGTACTCTAATGAAGCTTCAGGCACGGCCTTCAAAACAGCCAATAGGTGAGGGTCACTCCTCCTTCGCAGCTGACAAAGGGGTGAGTTTAAAGAGTTTGTCAAGAGTTGAGGCCCGAGCTTCCTGATTTTTCCACTTCCATTCTGGGCAGATCCACCCATTCATCTACTTCACTTCTGATGCAAGAGATTGCATCTGGGTTACTGCAGGATTGATTTCCCTGCAATACTGTGTTTATGTTTATTATTGTAGGGGTGCTTCTGAGAACGTAATTATTTACAATGATTTCCCTCAGGAAAATCAAAATCAAAACAATAATGAACTTGCATAAACAGTTTAAGTTCCAGGTCCCAACCCTTGGCAGTAACTTTGTGGAGCACAGTCATAACTTTTACAGGCAGAAGATAAAAGCAACGTTTGAAACAACTTTTGGTTTCGGTGACTGATTTCAACTGTGCCTGCCACCTTTTCTTTTCCAGTAGCAAGTAAGCGCTGAAGCATTAACTTCCGACCCCTCAGCCAACCAGAGAGCAGTGGGAAGGTGACCCTGTCCTTGGGTGGCCCAGCTGCATCTCCGAGAAGCAAAAGGAGGCTCTCTGAATAAAAGGATTCCAACCAGAGGAGATGTATGTCCTACTGGAGAAAAGATACCAGAAGGGAGTGCATTGTCCATGAGATTAGAGGGCTCAAGGCTCCTTGATTTAAGCTGTAAAGTTGGCCACCAGATCAAGGTTCAACATAGGGAGGAGCAGACATTCTCGGGCCCTCTGCACACTCCATACCTCGGGAGTACGGCGGGACCTTCATCTGTAACTCAAGCGCGGACACAAGGACAGGGCCGCAAAACGAAGTAGAGAGGATAGGCGCTAACCAAACATGAAGCCAATCCTGAGACAAAGATCTCTTTGAACAGTAAAAGTATTCCTGGGAAGGAGAGGGCGCCCAGGCCAGTGGAAGAGAAGAGGTGAGCACTGTAATTCTGCCTGGAAACATGTGACGGGAACAGAGCCAGCAAGTGAGAGAGAATGCCACATGCAAAGGGGAAATATCAGCCCTGATGGAAAGTGATGTTCACCAGTGCCACGTTCCACTTTATTACTAAGATCTGAATTTCTCAAATGAGAGAAAGCTTCAGGTTGCTTTTACACATAGTACATTCAGTATAACCTTTAGTTGTACCTAAAAGCAGAAGAGGGAGACCCTTCGCTTGGGATAGAGCTACTCTCTGATCAGTCCCTGAAAGAGACAGCGATACGCAGGGCACCCACCATGTGAGGTGATGTCATCACTTTGGTGCTTGCTATTTGTCCCTTCCAACACCCTTGGCTCAGAGGCACATTCTAATCTGCAGAAGGAGATAGAAAAGAGGGCACGGGATCCTAAGGTAACAGAGAGCTCACAAATGCGTCCTTCTTTTCTCGAGGCCAGAGTGCCAAAAGACCCCAGAGCCACCCTTTAACTTAACCAAGACACACAGAGACTTTTTCCACTCAGGAAGCAGATAAAAGGCCAGCGGAGCTCACGTGGCTGTGCATAAAGGCTCAGATTGATAAATGGGTAAGCAACGCTGGAAGCAAGGGTCAGACTGTTTAGAGGAGTGCATTCACAGCCATTAAACATGCTTAAGTTACCAAAACAGGGCTCTGTGATCCTTTTGATTTACTCAGGTTTTTCTTCAAAACAAAACAAAATAGAACACACCCCTAAAAAAAACATGGCTTAGGATAAAATTTTCCATCCATGATCCCAGTTAAAAGAGGCTTTTTAGGGGCGCCTGGCTGGCTCAGTCAGTACAATATATGACTCTTGATCTCAGGGCTATGAGTTCAAGCCCCCCATGTTGGGCATAGAGCTTCCTTAAAAAAAAAAAAAAAAAAAGAGGCTTTATAGGGTCACAGTCTGTAGAGTGGGTTTTGTTGTTGATGATTTGGTTTTCTACACAAAATTGCACAAGTAAATGAAAAATGCAAAAAATATATACTTTTATATTAATTCTGATCAACACTCTCCCCTCCTCCCCAAGCATAGCCAGTTCATTTGAACACACGATTATGATTCCCAAGGAGCCGTGGGCCTTCCCGAAGTTCTATACTCCCACCTCAGCCTCCCGACACAAGCCTATTTGGTTTCCTTTAGGAAAATGGTATTTAGGGGAAAAAGTCTGGGTGTATTTGTCATTCTGTCATTACTAACCACTCAACAGACAGGAAACCTAAACATGTTTCTTTTCATTGGAAAGGTAACTTCACGTTTCACAAGCTTTATGTAGGTTTTTCGTATAATCGCTCCTTTCTTGTCCTAAAAAGGTGCCTTAGAAATTACAACCAACAGTTAATGCTTGAAAATCAGCAGCAGCAGAGTTTTTCTCTCTACAGTATAAAAGTGACACGAGTTCACTAAAGTAAATGACACATGGAAATTACTGGTTCGCGGCCTGCCTTCCTCCTCTCTGATAAACTCCATGAACAGAGGGACTATGTTTCTTGCCCTTTTGAAATATGCTCGGCACCTATCACACACATCAGTAAGTATGCTCCGGATGAGGAAGAGCACCAAGAAAATATAATCCTATCATCCAGAATTCATGCAATGCATGTACAGGAAACATTCCGTATGTACTTTACATTTTGAACATTAGATTGTGAGCATGTTTTTACATCTCAAAGGTATGATATTTCAGAAATGGAGTTATATGACATTCCTTTATATGAACATATCTTTCCTTCTTTAAACTCGCAAATATTTTTTGACCACCGTGTATGTCAGGCACTGTGCTAACGTTAAGAATATAGCAATGAGGTACGCACTGTTTGACACTGAGATTTTAATACACTAGTACTGCTAAAAAAAAAAAAAAAAAAAAAAAAAACAGAAGAAGAAAAGAAAGGAAGAGAAAGAAGCAAAGAAACAAAAGCTACTACAAGCAGATCCCGGGCAAAACATTTCTTGAGTATTTTTCTAACGCTATATTCTCAAAAATGGAATGATGGGATCCAAGGATATGAACTTTAAAGCAGTCTGACTTATACTAACAAACTGCTTTCTTAAGAAGGTTGTGGCAATTTATTATTCCATCAGGAAAATATTACAGTACCTACCTTCTAGTCACATCACTGATACTGAACATTAACAACTGATAATGACGAAAAAAAAACTGAGGGGAAAAGTAACAATTCATTATTCAAACAGGGAGTTCTTTAACTACTAACCTCATTCAACATTTTTTCACATGCCTATTTGCTATTTGCATTAATTCTGTTGTGAACTCTGTTCATGTTCTTTGCCCATTGTTCTACAGGATGTTAGTATTTTTCTTATTGATCTGTAACCACAGATAGTAAGATATTTACCCTTTGTCATACTTTGTGCAAATACGTTTCTCATTTGCTATTTATCCTTTAACTATGTTGATATTTAACATAGAGTAGCTCAAAAACTTTGGAGTCAACTCTGACCTTTCTTCGGTTCTCCTTCATGGTTTTTATGCTTAGCAAGTCTTTTCTCATCCTGGGGTAAGTTAAATATACAACTGCATTTCCTTTTTGGTTAACAAAAAAAAAGTATACACTTTTTTAGACTTAACTCTTTGATTTACCTGGTATTTGGCTTATATGCCCCTCACCCCCAGGCTTCTTTTTGTAACATTTTCCAAATACTTAAACCAAGGCATCCTGCCAGACTTTTTGGACAGGATCAACCACAGTGTATGCCAGGCATGTTAGGAACTATAGATACATCATTGCTAATACTCACCACAACCCTGTAATGGCGGTGATATTTTCCATTTTATCATAAGCAAAGGGAGCTGGAGGGAAAGCACATCTCTAAGGCAGAAGGCTGGCAGGAGGAAGGCAGGGCCAGTATTTGGACTTAGATCTGCCTAGCACTAAAGCTTATATTCATTCTTTCCACTATACTGTGTCCTCCAAAGTGATCTCTATTCCTTCTGAAATCCCGTCACATTTCCTGTCCTAATTATATGGCATCCTGACTGATCCGTAAGGGTCACAAACACCAGCAAGTAGCATAAATGAGGAGTGCAGGCAGGATGCAGTGCAGTGGGGGCTGGGGACCATGGAGAACCAGAGAGCATGGGGCCTGCAGACAGGTGTAGCTCCGGCTCACTGTTCCCTTAGGGCTGTCTGATTTTCGAGGTTTTCCAGGGACGCTGATAAATGGAATTTTTATGTGAAATCTCCTGAGTTAATAAATTTTGGCAAATAATCAAATTTCTTTAAAAATGCTAAGCAGTATAAACAAGTCTGAGGACTAGATTCACAAGAGCTGCCCAACTGTGCTGCTGATGGACCCATCATATGACTCCTTTTATGCCCACATCTTGTCATCCTTTCTGGCCTGGAAGCTCCCAATCAAGGCCAGTTGTAATCTGCTGGGTTCCTCTGATCCTGCTTTGCCATTCCAAACGGTAGTGCCTGATAGAAAGCTCAGGACACACATATCATCTCAAGTATATATTCTTAATCTCAGTGACCCAACTCAAGCAGAAAAGGACATTCAAAGCAAAATATACTTCCAAATGAACGATCTCAATTTACAGTGAGACATTTGATTTTCCAAGTCATCTCTGATCCTCTGAAAAGTAGATGAGCTACTTATTTAAAAAATTTCCATCGTTTTACTAAGATGCTGATGAAAACAAAACACAAATGAGCAAGAAGAACAAAATAGGAGGCTGCTACCTATTTCTCATTTCCTGAGCTCTCCGGAAGCACTTGACATGCAGTAACTATGATTAGTTTCTGCACTGGAGGCATGAGGAAAAGCTTCAAGGCTACAGTGGGTCCTTGAATCCCGGAGAGAAGTTAACAAGAAGGTGGAGAGTGAGCGTAAGGGAGAGTAGAGAGATGATCTCATGGAATGGTGCAAGCACACAAGGAACAGCAAGACACCAAAGTAGGCTGGGCATAGATTATGTAAAGATTTGACAGTCTGACTAAGGAGCTGACATTTTATCTTTTGTTCCAGTAGGAGCAAATAAAGGCTTCTGAGTTGGAAAACAAAGTGATGAAACAGTGAGCTTAATCTTGGCTCTCTGCTCCTCTTTAGCTATTTTCTCTCTCTCTCTCTCTTTTTTTTAAGATTTTATTTATTTGTCAGAGAGAAACAGGCAGGCAGAGGGAGAAGCAGGCTCCCTGCTGAGCAGGGAGCCCGATGTGGGACTCGATCCCTGGACCCTGGGATCATGATCTGAGCTGAAGGCAGATGCTTAACTGAGCCACCCAGGCATCCCAAGCTATTCTCTTCCTCTGAGTGATGATGTGCGACTCCGTAGTTTTCCATATTATCTACATTATTAGTTCTAACTCAGTTCAACAAGCAGTTATCGAGGCCACGCTGCGTAAGTGATTCAACAGTGTGCTTCAGCCACCTCATCCGTACAACGGGGATAACAGCAGTATCAACTTCGTGGGATTATTGGAGGGCTGAATATAAAGCACTTAGAACAGGGCCAGGCACAGAGTCAGAACTATGCATTTGTTATTTATCATTATCACTTTACTGTTGTTATTCCGACAATTCCCCAAATGATGTTTCTAGCACAAATCTGTCATCTGAACCGCGGACCTAAATGGCCACTGGCCTACTTCCCCCCGGAAGTCTTAGGCATCTCCAACCTAGCATGCAGAAGGAACTCTTGATTCCATCTACCAATCCTCCTTAAACAAGACCACAGTTGAATGCAAAAATCCCTGCTCCTCCTTCATCTGAGTAAATAGCACCTATAACCAACAACTACTCAGCCAGAAATCTGGGAGTCATTCTTGATTCTTACCCTCATATCTAAAATATTATTGGCAACTTGTATGGGTGCACCCTCAAAAACACAGCTCAAGTTCATCCACTTCTCTTCATCCCCACTGCCGCCACCTTAGTCCAAACCAGCAGTCTACCACTGGATCTCCCCCACTCTATTTAGTCTTCTGCTCTTGCCTCTCCTTAAACTATTCTTCACACAGCAGCCTGAGGGATCTTTTCAAATATAAACCAGACCATATCATAACCTCATTTATTCCTATTGAACTCAGAATAAAATCCAAACTCAGAGCTCTAACTACAAGTTGTAATTATTTCTCTGTTCATTTGATTCGTGTCTAGCTTCCAAGACCTCCAGGAGGGAGGGCCCCCTATTTGCCATGTTCACTGCTATCTCCTCAGAGTTGAGCATAGCACCTGACATATAGTAAGTGGTCAATTAGCATGTGTGGGACAGAGAAGAGAGGAGACAGAGAGAAAATATCTGACATCTGGGTATCAGATAGAAATGAGAGAGAACATCTGATATCTGTTCCTGAAAATATCTGACATCTGGGTATCGGATAGAAATAAGAGAGAGAAGACGGGAATTCAAGACATTTTAGTATTGTAGACATGTGGTAAATAAAGCCTGGGATAAAGGTGGTCACTAGGAGAGGGATGAATTCTTCAGACATTTCAAGAACAAATTAAGAAGATTTGGGAATTGAAATAATTAAGAGAACAGGGAAGAACTAAAAATAACTTAACATGTGGGGCACCTGGGTGGCTCAATCAGTTGTGTGTCTGATCCTGTCTTTGGCTCAGGTCATTATCTCAGGGTCGTGAGATCGAGTCCTGCACTGGGCTCTATGCTCAATGGGGAGTTGGCTCGGAATTCTCTCTCTGCCCCTCCCCCACTGAAATAAATAAATAAATCTTTAAAAAATAATAATAAAAAATAACTTATATGTGAATCCGACCGAGAATAGTAATATTGTGAACATAAATGGACTTTTCAGCAGGTGGAACTGTGGAGTTTTCTGAGAGAACAATAATAAATTTGATTTTATACTTTCGGTCAGAAGTCACATGTGCTGTTATAAGTGGAAGTGTCTCCCCTGCAAATAAATAAATAAGTGGAAATGTCCCGTGAACACATACAAGTGATGACTTGAACTTGAGATAAAAGTCAACGCTGGAGATAAGAGATTCAGAAGTCACTCCACCTTAAGAAGGAACAGTTGAAGCCATGTTTATTAACTTATTCAATCAAAATACACATACGCACAGTGCTAAATGATGGGGACATGGTAAGACAAAAATGGACCTTGCCCATATGGCATTTACAATCTACAGCCAGTTTATAATCTCCTAAAAACTAATTCAAACCAAGATAACAGAATAAAAAATAATCTTGAATGTCCATATCATAGGGGTGATTGCAAAGGAAAAATCCTTAAAGCAGGCAGGGAAATAGCAATGAGAAAAGTGTGAGAGTAGCTAAAGTAACACAGTATCCCAGCCAATAGGAAAAAGAAAAGAAAGTTAAGAGATGGTTGAGTTTAAAGCAGAGAGGGGATGGATATGGGGACCAATATTACACGGAAGAACAGAATGATGATCGAGAAAAGGCTCTTCCAGGCAATGGCGTCTGTACATTAGCAGAGTGGTGGGGATGGATCTACAGAGCAGGTGCTTCAAGAGTGAGTTCAGTTGTAAGGAAACGGAAACTGCAGACGTAGAAAACTTTTTCCAGATTTTGTGCCTCGAAAGCAAGCAAGCAAAGAAAAAAACACCCCAGATGTTAGTAAGAGTCAAGCAAAGGATTTTCTCAAGATGGTAACAGATATAAAGGGATTTCCCTAGCTCTCTGGTCCAAGGATCAGATACATGGTGGAAATGCTTGGCAAATATGATCAAGGCTTTTTGCAGACTGAAATGATCATTGAAAACTGAATGTTAGCCCATGCTACTGCTATGTAACCTGCTGAGGGCCACCTGTCTCTTTACTTGCCCTACCTCCCGACTTATGATTATGCCAATAACGTCTCCCTCTCTGCTTTTTTTAAAAAGGATTTATTTGAGAGGGAGACAGAGAGAGAGCGTGCATGCATGTGCGTGGGGGATTGCGGGGGAGAAGCAGAGAGAGAGAATCTTCAAGCAGACTCCCCAGTGAGTGCGGAGTCTGACACAGGGCTCAATCTCACAACCTTGAGATCATGACCTGAGCTGAAATCAAGAGTCGGACACTTAACCGACTGAGCCACCCAGGCGCCCCTCCCAATCCGCTTTTTTTTTTTTTTTTTTAATTTTTTTTTCAGCTTGTTTTCCCAAGCAGAATGTGGGATTCCCTTGCCCTTGAGAACCTGGCTGGCTTCTAGACTGCTTCACGGATCATCTAAGCTTGCGGCAATATTTGGACTGCAAAGTTGTTCCTATAGCGCTGATACAAGAACACAGCTGGACTTACTCTTCATAGTGGTAACATGTTCTTTTTTAATCTGACATAAACAAAATATATTAGTTACGGAAATTACGGAAAGAGAATAAAGCTAGGACCCCACAGTGTCATCTCTAGTTATTACTCTGCTGACTCAAACCACACTTTCAATGACTGTATCTTCAATATCGATCTGAAATACATTACTTTAAAAAGAGAAGCAGCTGTTTCTGAAATGAGATCTGCTAAAGTAAAAGGCTGGCTGGAAAAATACAGATTTGAAATCACTGAGGTTATCTGTTCAAAACAGGTATTAAGCTCATTCGCTGCAAACAAATCTTTGGATTTTTATCCAACTCTTTCCTGATATTTGGCACTGATTTGGCATGGAAGGTTCTAATGAGATGAGTGAGGATACTAAGGAAGCATGAGGGACTGGCACGGGTGACTGATCATCCTATACCAGGGATGCCCAGTGCTCTCAATAGTTCATTAAGTCAGGACCTCACCAAGGTCTTGCCTGGGAGGTCTGGGCAGTTGTTCAATGCAGCAGAGGCTCTCTCTACAGGCAGCGAAAACTTAGCACTGGGGACCAGACTAGCATGAGAACTCCTGCCTTTCCTTCTGGATGGAAACACGTGGAAAGGCAAACAGCGAAATACTGCTGACAGAGTCTATTGTTCAGACTTGTCAACATAGTACCAGGGGCAATGTGGGAGTAAGAAGTTACTGAATTTCAGCAAAAATAAACATGGCTTTACCCTCACTGTTAACAGTCCTTCTAGCAACACTGAATATGCATTTGAAACCAGAAAGCTTAATGTAATAATGATTCCATTCTTGGTAATATATTTCTAAGAAATGCAACTTAAAGGAACTGTTATCTTGAAAGAGCGCCCACCCAACACTGCAGCACCAGAAACAAATGTTCTCCATGTCTGACATCCAGCTGACCCCAGCCCCCAGCAAAAGTGCAGGGTTCTCCAGTCATCCACCAAAAACACCTAACTCATTCCCAAACCGCTCCTAGACGTGACCTGATCAGACATAATTCCCCCACTCTCTCCCCTCCTGTACCCTTCCTCTGTGTCCTCGGGAATTCCAATCCAGTGATGAACTAACACCCCTAGATCCCCAACCTCACGTGCTCTGAAGGTTCCCTTGACTTGCATGTCCTAATTGAAACCTTGCTATCTCCAGGATTCTAAATCCCTAAAGCCCTCTCATGTGGAAAGTGAGCATGTCTTTCACATCCAGCCAAACAGGAGATACTCCATATTAACACTTTCAGACCATTATTCCCATACCTTTCTTACAAATCCTGCTCCTCTGAGCTCATGTCATTGAATCTGTTCACCTCTGTCCTTGTCGGCCTTGGTATGCACAAGGTATAACAAGCTCTTAATTGGTCTCTTGGCTTCCACTCTTGCTCCTCTCTAGTCCAGGCTCCACACAGCAGCAACTGACTTTGTAAAATTATCCATCAGATCATGTCACTCTTCTGCTTCACACATTTCAGTGCTTCTTAATGGGCTTAAAATCTGCTCCTTCCTGAGGCTCATGAGGCCCTGCATGATGTGGCCGGTGCCCACTCTCCCCATCTCATCACCTGCTCTGCTCCTCCACTGCTTGCTCTACTCTGGTGTGGAGCCTGCTTCTCCTTCCGCAAACTCACTAAGCCCTCTTCTGCCCCAGCCAAGCAGTCATCTACCATGAAAGCTGCACTTGGGAAAGAGGAGACCATCACCAGAAGGCTTAGGAATAGTTCTTATGGGTATGGCAAGGGGAGAAAAAAATTCTACCACTGGGACACAATTTAAAAAAGTCAAGTTTGGAAGCACACCCCATTTCTAATCATGGCACATGCAAATATGAGGAATCACTCTGGAAAAGGTTGTTCTTCCAAGATTAAAAGGACTGTCAGTGCACTACAAAACTGGGCCGTCCTTGGCAAAAATTAATTCTTCCCAGGGGCACTCAGAACATGGATTCCAGCTGAGATAAGGCCCCAAGGCAGCAAATGATGATTCCAGCTCCCACAGGATTTCACATCTGAAGATAATTCAAGTCTTACCAGAACTATTCAGCTTTATGGGCTCAAACATGTACATTTTCATTTATCCATCCACTGACTCACATTCTCCAAACCATTAAATGGCCCTAGAGATAGGAGCTCAAAAACTCCTGGTCCACAGGCCACTTCACCCTCCCCAAGTCTCCCTTCTACTCCCTCAATGAATGCCATTTCACAGCCCGTATCATGGGATTTGGCTTCACTGCCTTTCACTTCCTTTTCCAATTTCCAAATCTGAAAAGTCACTGTGGCATCTACCATTTTTAACAGCTTAAAAATTCACTGATTATTGCAACAACTTTGCTCCCATAAAGTAGCTACCAATTATCACCTCATTTACAAAAAAAAGAAGAAAATATAAATGAGGTGGATAGGTGCTTTTTGCCAATAACAGTGACAGAAACAGGAAATAAAAACGGATTTTCTAGATTTCATTTAGGGATGTATTAAAAAGACGATAGTTATCAACAATTTCTTCCTGGTATTTCCTGTAACTTCTCAGAACAGACGCTATAATCAGAAGAGGGCTGATTAAGAGATTTGGATGACTGGACCAGCAGCAGTGGGGTGCGGGCTGAGGCGGAGGTTCAGTCACTACTCAGGAAATACTGCTCCATGTAGTTTATCCAGCTTTCAAATTTAAGCTAGTCAGTATTACAGCATTTTGGATTCTAATATCCTCATTTCTTCTAAAGTCCTGAAAAAATATCAGTACTTATGATCAAACCGACCTTTTCATATTCCACTCTTCCCAGGAGCGGACAAAAAAAACCAATGAGCAAGATAGGAGTCACTAGGAGCTCTCAGAGCCTCCACCATTGGAAGTAGTTTTACAACCATCTCTTCTGGTCCTATGAACAGGGTTCGCATTCTTCAGAAGGTGTGACAGAGAGAAGTGGCTTGAGAAACGCTGAACTTGCCTCAACTCACCAGCCTGAGGTAGACAGAAGCCCTTCATATTTTCAGGATTCAGCTGATGAAGGACAGAGCTTATCCATGGGTAATGTGCTAGAAGAACAAGGCTTCTGGCATCTAAACCTCCAGCACATCACAAACTTCCTGCTATTATCTAATATCCCCCCAACTCAGCCATCACTGTTTCCACGGTAACCGACAGAGAAATAGCAGCCTGCCAAATGGCTTTTGTAGTTCCTTTTCCAGCTTGTTTTTCAGTATAGAATTAAAGCTAGCTAGGAAAAGAACCAGACTAATCTTTACAGCAGGGACACGACACATTTTGGAAAGTACAACTGGGTCTGGGACAAGGAGTATAGACAAACTTTAATGAGCCCAGCTTGAAAGAATAAAAAAAGGTTCTTGGTTTCTAAAAAAGTGTCCACTGAAGTATATTTGGTAAGCTTTACTTTTGTCTTGAGATAGTATATCCTGACATTGGCCAGCAGATAGATATGGTGCTATTCACTGTCTTTAACAGAATTAACAAAAGAAGGGATGGGGTGAATGGAACGGCAAGATCAGGCAAGTTTACTCGGCCACCAAGTACCTTATTATCATTAAAGGAAATGGTAATTTACTCTAAAATCAAAATGAATGGGCAAGATTTGACTGGCTTGGACTAGAGGACACAGAAGGAGGCTCCCATCTTGGAGGGGTGAAATGTTTATCCCAGGGACGATGATGCCTGTGTGAAGCTGCTGAGCCAACTGCATGAATCAGAGGGGCACTCAGACTTAGGAAACAATGACCTCCTTGCCCTCTCAGCACAGGGAGAACAGTGAGGAATGCCGTGTGTAGAACTGGGGCAGCTTTCAGAAGATCAGCAGCTAGAGATCGGCCGAAGGTGCCAGACAGCACAACGAACAGCTGCTGCAGGGGTGGAGGGGATGGCATGTAGCAAAAAAAAAAAAAAAAGTGGCCCCAAACAGATGCTTTTCTGTCTCAAAACTGCATACCTGAATAAAGTACACAAAATCTCATGATTTTTCTATGTCACTTTCAGAGGAGAAACTTTGACTCAAGTCAAACAGGTATTTAGCTTCTCTTCTGATAGGTTAAAACGAACCAGATTTTGAAAGAGATTCCCTCCCACAACCTCTAACATACTCTGAATGTCTTGTTGACAGACGTGAAAATTACAGCCTATAGTGGCATACTAAGTTCAGTTCCTAATAGTTTCCTGACAGAAAGTCAGACTCCTACAAATTCCGCACAGAAGACTAACGTAATTTATACTTTTTAATTTATGCTTTTACTTTGAGTTGTATGAATCATGAGTCATGTTCTCACAGCCCTCACCGGAGTTTAGAAAGAAAAGCAGACATAGATTTGCAAAAACCACTTCCTTTCAATCCTTCAGAAAAGGGATCATTATAATAAGACAGAGCTAATGTCCTCTAACACACATGCCTAATGCTGTCAACTCAAAGAAAGGCTTCTATGCTTCTGCTTTAGCTAGATTTGTGCAGCCCTAGATTTTGGAATCTTTTAAAGAAACCTGAATGAGTCTTTCCAAAAGTTTAAACTTGGGTCTTGTTTACCCAAGAATGGAACTTAAAGGTTCTGGGGGGGGGGGGGGGGAATGGCATTTTTAAACTGTATTCAGTAATGCGTGATGATAATTTCCAATATATTAACCTTCAATTTTCCCATCTTAAACAAAAGCCAGAACTGAAGGGATATGCAATTATATCAAACTCAGTCATAGTTTAGATTATGCAGGAAGCCAAGACTTCTATAGAGTTAATAGCCGGAGGTATAGTACTGACACCTTCACACTTCCTCCCAAATCTGTGTCCTCAGCCAACTTTGTTTCAAGATCTCAGGTGAATTTTCTTACTTAGGAGTTCTATATTTTTATTAAATCAGCCATCATAGGTATAATGCAGATTCCCTTCCTACTGGCAGATAATTAAAGGGACAGCACCACATTTTTAGTATTTCATGGCCTACACTTTCACTATACTCATCAAAATAAACTGGAAGAAGCCTTGAAAAGATAAAGCTTCAGTACAGGTAATCTCCCTCTTAAACTGAGATTTTGTTCCAAATGGTTGCCTTCAAGGCTGTGTGGTAGTTGTATTACCCATCCACTCATTAACCTATAACAGACATCAGGTATATTACCAAGAAATAGCTCTTGGTCACCATGAATCATGTTTTTATATGAGAAAATGAAGACCTTCGGCTGCCTGGAGGGGAAATGGAATGGGGGTATTCTGGGCACCAGAACACTGCTAATGCTTAATGACTGGAAACTGCTCCTACAATAAAACTAATTATCCAGAAAGCATGCTTTGGGAGTCCCTGGGCTTCAAATCCATAAATAGGCCAAAAATGTTTTTAAAAGGAGGGTGGTAGTGGTGAATGGATGTGTGTAGAGAAACAGTAATTGAACACTTAAATACCTGGCAACAAAGAAAATAACCACCAAGAACGAGAGGCTAGGATTATACCAAACGTTATACTGCATCTAGCACAGCTTACATGCCAGAGAGGGGGAAGGAAAACTCCCGTAGGAAGGCACAACACCAGCATGTGCTAGATTATAGGCTCCAGGAGGGAAAAGGTGACTTCATCTCACTCAATCACTGCGACAGCCCCAGCTCCCACGACCATGCCTGACAAAAAGTTGGTGTTCCTTATGCCCAGCTTGAGAAGAGGACCTGAACTTAAAAATGAGACACACGAGGTTTCCCTGCTATTCACGTAACAGGAGTCTTCCCAAGGGCAGGATGAATTATTCACAGAATTTAACTGGGTTTTAACTGAGTGGAAGGCTGCGCATAAAAGGACAAGCATAACCGAAGAGAATATGGCAAAGGTAGGGTAGTCTGCTTCTCAAGTGGTACTCCTGGGAAATGAGAAGGCTAATCACCAATGAAACTGTGAAGTCTATTCGAAGTGCTCAGGAGCGCACTCACTCAGTAAGTCACTGGCAACTGACAATCCCTGCTGACACAGACCAAAGAAAACCTAATCAACGGAAATTATACCAACAAAAGCTGCTTAATGGCGTAAATGCAAAATAACACAATATGCTTCAAAATACCACGCTTGGAAACTGAAATACGTGTTAGGAAAATAGCCCAGTCCATTAACTCTGTTCTTAGAAGCAGCATATCTGATGAAGAACAGACATGAGTCCTGACACACTAACTATTTGGTCTGGATTAGGTCATATTCTAAACACAGCCTTATAAGCCTTTCCACACTGACTGGGTCTGCTTTAATGTTGTAAGATAAATGATCGGGAACCTTGGTAAGAAAAAGACACAACGATAATAAGATAATAAGATAATCTGGTAGAAGTTTGCTCTTTTGAGTTCCTACTATTCTTCTATCTATCTTAGTTCTAAGGTCCTATACTTTTTGGATTTAACAAAATCAACAGTCTTCATGTCCCTCAAACGTCATGTAATACAGGTAAAAGCTGGGATGGAAAACTAAAGTTATTATATGGTTTAGTCCCTGCTTTTCCACCCGAACTTGGACAGACCACCACCTCTGATAATTTGGCTTGAATTTCTACTTTCTGAAAGAATTACGGGTTCATCTGTATTTCAGAAGATGGCTAAGCAGGTACGCTTACAATGTTCCCTCACAGAAAAGAGGCCACACGGCTATGGAGAAGACTTATGTACAATAAAGTCTTCTTCAGGGGCATCTTCCTCACACCACCTTCCTTTCCCGTCTTGCATCTACTAGCTTGAGCCTTCCCTTTATAAGCCCTCCTTCACAGAATTTATCATAATTCCAATTATCTCAATAATTAGTAATATCTGTCTATCCTCTGTACCCATGAGGACAGGGATCGCGTCTGTTCCTTTCCACCCAACAGAAACAGGCCCCCGGCGCCTGGCACAAGGCAAGCAGTTTCTGCTGGATAAGTAGATGAATGAATGAATGGAGTCCAAAGTTAACCATGGAGCAGGCAATCAGTTGAAAACATTTCAACAATAAAACACGTACTCCCATTCTCTAAATCTGAAAACAGGAGCTTTAAAGAGCGCTACTTTTTTCACAGAATATTAGAAGGCAGGAAAAACATAAACAGAATACTCACTGGTGGGGGCTTCCTTCTCATCTCAAAAGTGCGTGTGGCACCAAAACTCAGTGAAGCGATGATGGGACGTCTCCCTAGCGAAGGTTCATCGTCGCTATGCCAGTCGACACTGTCCTTCTCGTTTCGGTAAAAATTGCAGAGCAAGGAGTTGAAGGTGTGGCCAGTGTTTTCTTCGATTTGGTCCTTCAGCGTGCGCAGCACAGGATGCCACTGCAATCGGGAGGCCAAGGCAAGGGACAGAGATGGTTCATATCAGACACAAGGTGGAAGCCACGGGTAAAACGGAAGGAAGTGTAAAATCGGTCATGTTATAAACAGGGGCATGGAATAAGCAAAACACTGGGAATGCGACAGCCACAGGCAAGAGGAGTCGATTCCCTCCCATTATTTCTATTTTGATGCAAGCTGACCTCCACGATTTTATTAAGGTACTAAACTTGGTATAGCAATGTCATGAGGACCAACCCTCTCTTCCCATCTCATCCTTTCCACCCGTGGTGAAATTCATGACCCTCGCAAAGCAGCAACTGTCATCACATTCGGTAAGTCAGTAAGGAGGTAAGCGGAGCGCTGAGTCCGGCTTGCCGCCACAGCCGACCGGCTACCGGGATATTGGCAGATACAGACTGAAGTCTGAGGAGTGAAACAACTTTCCTGCTGGGTGGCCCTCTGTTCGTTCGACTCCTATTTTATCATGAATGACAGAACTGCCTTTAAGAGATATTTAATATTTCCAGAGTGGCTAACTTCCTAAAAATAGAACCTAAGGGAAAAAACATTCTACAGAATAGTCATGATGTGGCCTTGATAAATACATGGGCTGTGAGCTATAGACGGTTTAAACAGATTCCACAGCCCTGCCTCCGGAGCACCCAGTCCACTTATGTGGTTTATATTTGATACTTATGTGGTTTATATTTGAATGTCCACATACACTATAGGAAGCTATGACCCCTGACGTTAGGTTGTAGTTGGGAGCTACAATCAGCATAGCTTGTATTAGCTCTTGATAGAATTCTGTCTTCCCTCCAAGAAACCTCAAGTACTTTACAGAACTTGCTTTTTTTTTTTTAACAGAACTTCCTTTTATGACAGTTGTTCTCACACCCCTATCAAAAATTGAGGATCTCGAAGAACTTCTGTTGATAAGGGTTACAGCTATGACGTTTCTCATATTAAAAATTAAAACTTAAAAAAGTTAAACTATCAATTCATTTAAAAAAATACAAACCCGTGACATGTTTACATAAATACCATTTTACAAAAAATAACTATTTTCCGATACAAAAAATTGGCAAGAAGAGAGTGGCACTGTTTTGCAAATCTCTTTACTGTTTGGCTTCACCGAAGAGAGGTGATTCTCACGTCTGCTTCTGCATTCAGTCTGTTACAATATGTTGTTTTTGTTGAAGTATATGAAGAAAATTGGCTTCACATGAATATGTAGTTAGAAAAGGGCAGGAGTCTTTTCCAGCCTTTTCAAATAGTTGTGGATATTCTTTGCTAACACACCAAAACTCAACAAGTACTGATTTCCTAAAGGTCAGCTGCAATGTGGAATTGGAAACCAGATCAACAACTTGTCATATTCTGTTACATTTAAATCTACTGGTCCGGCTTGCACTTCCAATGAGTCTTTTAATCTTTCATGATTCTGTAACATCAAGCATTGGTCATGTGGAAAATATTGATCCAATGAGTAATGCAGACTGACATTACTATTGACACATTTCATTATACAATTTTAAAAAATCATATCCATTAATATCACCACTGATCTCATCAGAAAAGACTAAATAATAGAAAGAGGTCAGGATAAAAGTGGCGGATATGACGTTTTCCAAAATTCTAATTCTCTTGAAAACTCAACTTTTATAAGTAACAAAACCTATCTATTTTTTTCCTTGAAGGGACACTCCATTCATTTATGAGAAAATGTCTACCAAATACTCAAGACTGAATAACTATAGTTTGTCTGCTAGTTGTTCTTCCAAACAAAAATGGTCCATGATAAAAGTAGGCAGTTCAGCTATAGCTTAAAGAATCACACAAGTGTTTTGCCTGGACAACCATCACACTTGAGCTTGTAGCAGGAGTGCTTTATGCATACTTTTCATTTCATCAAACTATTAGAGAGACATGAACTCAAATATTGAGATTTAATAAAACTAATAATGCTTACTGCTTTGAGGAATATTCTTAAATGAAATCAGCCTTTTTTTTTTTTTAAACTGGAAGTGCATGGTGGTGAAGAATACCATAATTACTAGTATAATTCAGTGACAATGACATGATCCATGCTCAAGCACCAAAAGTTTTATCCACCGTTACTTTCGTATCATCAGTGAAAATCAGACAGAGTGAAAATGTCACACGCCTAGTATTATGTAAATAGTTCTGACCTGTGCACGCCCCAAAAGGACTTCATGGACCCCTCCAGGTATCCACTGATTCTATTTTAAAAACTCTACCTTAGAGAACACCTTCAAAGTCATGTTCTATGTATGGTTAGTGAAGGAATAGATGTTCAGCAAAGGAAAACATAATATTATAAGTATATCCTATGGCTACTGTCAGGTAAAACTGCCAAGGAAGCATATGTGGGAATTACTCAGCTTTGCTGTGATGTAGCAATCGTGGTAAACTGGGATTCCTTATTACAGATACTAGCGTTACATTCTGAGCAGCGGATTTTTTAAAATAAACAACAACAAACCACTTAGATCAGTAAAACAGAAATGTTATTAAGCTAACCTATGATCAAGAGAATAAATTTCAGAATGAAATTTCATAATAATGTTAGCAAGCTGTATTTCCTATTTATTTTATGGCTTTAAGCTTATCTTCGTGGAGATAAAGATCAGATGCTAGAATTATACACTTAGCAAGAAAAACAAGAATGTAAAAGAGGAAGGTAGCTTTTTGCAATGTGACTGAGAAACTAATTAGCACTACCCTGACTTGCTTAGGGACTGAGTACTGTGATAACTTCAAGTTTGCATTATGTTTCTAAGTGGGTATATATTTTTACTGGTTATTTTTAGTGGTGAAGTAAGGAGAAAAAAAGGGGATAATGAACTAGAGGATTAATTTAGACTCTCTAACCAATACTCTATATACAGATCCCTCAGAACTGAATGTCTAAATTAAAATTCAGCATCATCTCACTGTTCAGTGAAGACATTCTATCCTTAAAAGACATTTGAGGAAAAGAGTATGAGAAAATATGAATCACAGAAGTAAAAGGACCTATTCAGTGGCTTTCAAAAAGTGTTTTGTAGAGTCTTAGGCACCACAGAGGTGTCTCTAGGATTACAGTAGGAGAAAGGAGAGGTCAAGCTGGTGGGACTCCAGCCAGTGAAGGCACTTCTTTATTTTCATACACTGGGTTCATATAAGATTTAGTTTGAAAAAGACTAAAAGAAGTTTAATAACCTCTTACTGAATTTGCTCCTGTGCTTTGGGTTATTAAGCTTGAGGTAATAATTTAAAAATTAAACAAGTCAAAATTAAACAAGAACCCCCAATACAGGTATATACCTTTAAAAAATCTAAGACGCATCTCTTTTGATTTTGTTTACAGTGCTATATAAACAAACTAAATCTTTAAGCAATGAATACAAAGTTATGAGCCAGCCAAATTCAAATAAAATAATTCTGACAACCTTAATATCCAACAAAAAAGCTTGCTTGAATAAATTATGCTATGTACATATAGATTATGGAATACTACACAGCTATTAAATATGATGTAAAAGAATATTTAAGGATACTAAGACATGTTAATGATACGGTTAAATGAAATGTAGTATACATAATAGGTATTTTTATAGAAAAATTCTCTATTTCCCTAAAATGAAACAAAAAGGGAGGGGGGAGATGCGCCTGGCTGGATCAGTTGGTAGAGCATGTGATTCTGGATCTCAGAGTCGTGCGTTCAAGCCCCATGTACGGCATGAAGCCTATTTTAGAAAATAAAAAGACTGAAAAAAAACAAATAAATAAAAAATAAAAAGACTAGAGCCAAACATTAGGTGGAAGAATTACCCAAAATTTTAATATTCTGCATGCTTATCTGTAGTTTCTAAAATTTTTAAAAATAAATTCATATTACATACATTATAAGAAAAAGACTGTCATTAAAAAATTCTTTTGAAGAGTTGTCAAAATGTCCTCAAAGCATAAGTGACCATACTACTCCGCATATCTGATGTGCATTATGTTTATTATGAAGCAGGGGTTCTCAGCCAAGGGCAGTTCTGCCCCCTAGCAAACGTCTGGCAATGTCTGGAGTCATTTTTGGTTGTCACAACTGGGTGAAGAGTGCTTCTGGCACATATTGGGTACAAGTCATGGATACTGCTAAACATCCTACAATGTACAGGACAGCCCCAACAAGGAATTATCCAGCCCAAAAACCAATAATACCAAGGTTGAGAAATCCTGTTCTAAAAGATTAACTAAAATGATGGGAAAGAACTTCTTCCCTAGAGCCTATTTAATCCTCAACTTCTCTGTTATGACTGTTGACAAGAAGGTAAATTAGTTCTGACAGAAACATGGCCAGCCATCTGTTGGATTGGTCTAATTCAATTCTCTTCATGTTTCCAAATCAACCTCAGCTATAAAGGGTCTCAGCACTTCGCTGGGTCACATTCTAAATGCAGCCCTACAAAAAAAAACATGCAGCTATCTTTTCATGTGCAAAAGCCATGTCCCCACTCCCACTCCCATCAATATTTTGTCCCTGAACATTTTAGTCAAGTAGCAGTTTATTATTACAAATTACTAGAAGCTCTAAAATGTGTCATACTTCTGTTTATCCCAATGTCATAAGCAAAACTCCATTTTCTTCAAAGTCTCGTTCAATAAAGCATAAAATTATTTGCCAAAGGCAAGATTCCAGGAACTAAACTGGGAGCTATTTCTTGGACCTTAACTCTATCCTTTGGACAGCTTAATTTATATACTAGAATCTCCTTGTCTACGGTCATGGGAATTTTTAAAAACAAAAGAAACAGTAGAAATATGGCAAAGCCACGATAAGATTTCCAAAGTCTAAGAACTGCAGCCACAAAATGAGTACAAAGTCAACAAGAAAAACACCAGATTTTTTTTTCACAAATGGCAAAAGAGCCTGAGAAATGGAAAGAGATGTTCTGACCTCACTTCACTGACCAGTCATAAGAATTTGGTTCCAGAGCACACGTGTACCAGGGTGTACACAGAAGGCTATGGCCAGAAAAGCTGGCGAAAGGGGAAGATTTGAAGAAATGGTTCATTTTTCTGAAATCCTTGAGCCCAGTTCCAGTTTACTCTAGCTCCAATTTTTTTCTCATCCTCAGAGTTCATCTCTAATCAAAAAACACATGGAGAATGATAAGCACAAAGACTCAGTGTTTGAACCCAGAGGATTTTTGGTACTAGGAACCATCATGCAACTCTGCAAGATAATATACTATTATTTTACAGTACTCTACATTTATAGTACATAGTCTATAAAACCATACCAACAGCAATATTCCAACATACGTGAGGATTTGGTTCCATAGTGATTCTTGAATAAGTGTAAGGAAGTTCTCCATACCATGCTGTAAGTCTTGGTTGCTTGTAAGTTACATCTAAGAAAGAAAATACAGGGCCTTTGAAATGGTTTAATGCTATTTAAGGTGTGCCTACTGAGTGCCACGCAATGTGCAAGAAACTATGAGAAGTACAAAGGCAGAGTAAAGATGGGCTCTGACCCAGGGTTCCACACATTCTTAGAGGACATGGGATTTCAGGAGTAGAATGAGTCAGACCTCAAAGAAAGAAGACAAGAGAAGGTATGTTGGCACAAACCATAGCAGCAAAAGCTCTGAGATGAGAGTATGTGTGACTTGTTTGTGTCAGGGAGGACATAAGTAAGAGTGGAGTCAGGGGTGCCTGGGTGGCTCAGTTGGTTAAGCAACAGCCTTTGGCTCAGGTCAGGATCTCGGAGCCCCAGGATCGAGTTTTGCATCGGGCTCCCTACACAGAGAGTCTGCTTCTCCCTGTGACCCTCTCGCCTCTCATGATCTCTCTCTCTCTCAAATAAATAAAATCTTAAAAAAAAAAAAGTGGAGTCACACTGCAGAACAGTTCAGATTAGAGAGGGTCTAAAAAATGCAGGTTATGGAGTATGAACCCTTGTAGGCAGGAATCTGTGGCACCAACATCCATACAAAACAAGACACACTGTTCATCCACGTGCCACCTTTTGATTTTAAGACAAATGGGTTCTGACCAACCATAGCACGAAGCTGATTGTAGTCAGAAGTTTTTGATGTCCAATTTATCGAAAAGGGAGTTATCCACAGATCTGCTGTTTTTCCCCGCAACTGATATCAACTGCTATAATAAGAACAATAATGATAAAGGCAGCTAACATTCACTGAAGGCTTCTGCTAAGCACTTATAATGCTGTATCTCATTTGATTATCACAACAACCTTATGAGGTAGGTATTATTATTAGACCATTTTACGGATCAGAAAACCAAGAATCGGAAAACTACTTAACTAGAACTTGCTTAAAATTAACAATTACTTTGAATGGCAAGGCCAGCAATCAACGCCAAGTTGGCCACCAAAGCCCTGCTGTGGAAACTCTGGGAGTCAGGAGAAAAAGTGGCTTCCTATTCTGATGTCTGAGTCACAAAAATGAAGCCTGTATACTTTGCCTCTTTACAGAAAATTTGAAATCACTCAACGTGCCAGAAAAGAAATTTTATGCTAGAACACAGACGTCCTCCAGTGGCCACCTCTGGTATAGCAGATACTGTTGGCTTGTAGATGCCCACAGAGGAGCAGGTTCCAAGCCAGGAAATCTTTACAAACTCAGCAGAGTACATATGCCGAAACAAAAGGACACTGGACACTTCTAGTGAAACGAAAATGAGAATAAAAAGCCAGTAATACAGATCATAAAAGAACATATGCCAAATGGAACCAGAAAAAGAAAAGCTCTGGAAGTTTCTATGAAGAAAGAGGAAAACTGTCACTATTTAAAGTAATAGAGGTAATGAACAAACTCAAAAAGAGAGATATCAACCACAGTTCAGCCAAACCAAACATTCTTTGCTTGCCTGAATTCCCACCTCCATGCTCCTGCCCTGTTCACTCTGATCTCTGAGCCTGCCATCTGCTGTTTCTTCTGCCTAGAATACTCTTCCCTGCCCCTTTTGACTGGCAAATCCCTACTCATCTTTAGGGTCTCTGTTAGGTTTTAAATCTGTTTAAGTAAGACTGGGCATGGTGAAAAAGGCAACGGTATCGGAAAACATTCTAGAAAGGGAGACCAGGCAGCAACAGGTGCGATCTCAGACATCTACTTACCGTCTCTGATGCCAGTCCTCTGTTTCCAGGGAACGACCTCACAAAGCTGTTCCAATACCCAGTCGGCTTCTTTTAAGTCAATAAAGCCAGGATACAAACACACCCTTGATGCAGAAAGAACCATTATTAACTAAAGAACACAGAAAAGAAGGGAGCCTGGTGGCTCAGTCAGTTAAATGTCCAATTCTTCATTTTGGCTCCGGTCGTGATCTTAGGGTCCTGGGATCAAGCCTCGCATCAGGGGTTCTGTGCTCAGTGTGGAGTCTGCTTGAGATTCTCTCTCTCCCTCTGCTTCTCCCCCTGCTTGTGCACACTCTCTCTCATTCAAAATAAATAAAATCTTAAAAAAAAAAAAAGAACACAGAGAAGATGGGCTAGTCTGTAACCATTAGTGAAGAAAGTTAATCTAGATGCTTCCTCATGGGTAGATGAAATCATCTTACCACATCTCTCATGGCAGAACCTAATTATCACCAGATTGTGATGTTCCAAATGTGAAATAAACTTTCATGTTAAGACAAATAAAAGAGGCAATAAAGGAAAAAGAAAGCAGGAGGGCTTTTAGAGACATGCTTCAAATATTGTTCTACCACCACCTGCTGTGAAACCTTGGGCAAATTACTTAACCTCTCTGAATCTTGGTTTTTCTTATCTGTAATGCAAAAATGATATCCACCTCATAGGCTCACTATGGAAAGTAGAGTAATTAATAAAATGCCTGGCCCTGTGTTATTTTAACAATTGGTTGTCTTCTGAGACTAAGCCAACTGTAGGGAAAGCGATCATTTATGACTTTATCAAAATAAACATCTCCAAATGAGGGTTCTTTCTCTGACTATACATTTAATTCAATAATGCCAAGTCAGCTCAAAATCATTTTGGATATCCTTCTTAAGAAATGTTCTCAAAGCCCTTGGAACATTCTGCTGAACTTCACTCTCTGAAGGTGTGTTTGATTTTTTGAAAGAGCCAAAGCTCACCTGAAGCCATGCCTGGTTAACAATGAGATGCGACCAAAATAATGCAACTGGGTTTCTCGCGTGACTGTTAAACTTGCTTTGAAAGGGAGGTTCTGAAGCTCTTTCTAAGCAACTCATTTAGATACGCAAGTTCTGATATATTTATTTTAAATGCTTCATTATTTTATAGTGACAATCAGTATATTCTTGAATTAAGGGGATGCTTTAAAAAAAATTTTTTTTAAGACTGTATCTATTTGAGAGAGAAACAGAGAGACAGAGAGAGAATGTATGTAAGCAGAGGAAGGAGCAGAGGGGGAGGGAGAAAGAATCTCAAGCAGACTACACACTGAGCCTGACCCTGTGACCCTGAGATCACGACCTGAGCCAAAACCAAGAGCTGGATGCTTAACCAACCGAGCCACCCAGGTACACCTCAAAATGCTTTTAATAATGATTAATGCCAACTATACCCTAAATTGTATATGCTTTAACTTTACTAAACCTTACCTTAATGTAGATTAAGGGCTAACATAACTTAATATGTTGTATATAAATATATGTAGTAATATGATTAATATAATAAATGTAGTAATACATATAATGTGACACAATAATAATAAAATGTAGCACTCAGAGCATAGAAGTGGAGGCTAGATCAACTCTAATTTTAAGTTACTATGTGGCACTAGGTAAAAGTCCTCAATCTCCTTGGCCTTCATTTCCTCATCTGAAAAATTACAGAAGTAATAGTTATTATACCTGACAGGCTGTGAAAATGTTTTGAAGTTAGAAATGTTATATAAAAAGAGATATTACACTCTCCAAGAATTTCAGAGGCAGAAGTGACCTATTTCAAGTCAAGGAGCAGAATATTTTAAGAGACTGTAACTCGATAATAATTATAATCACTTTTTTTTAAATTATTTTATTTTTATTTTTTAAAGATTTTATTTATTTCTTTGACACAGAGAGAGAGATCACAAGAAGGCAGAGAGGGAGAGAGGGAAGGAGGCTCCCCGCTGAGCAGAGAGCTTGATGCGGGGCTCGATCCCAGGACCCGGAGATCATGACCTGAGCCGAAGGCAGAGGCTCAACCCACTGAGCCACCCAGGCGCCCCATTATAATCACTTTCTAGGGAGGGTGCACTTACCTAGATATGCCTGTGGGTGACCCGCTGATTTCATGCACACCCTCTTTGCTACAGAAATTAAGAAAACAGACTCATTAGTACCAGGCAAATAATACACTCCCCCCAGTGGGAGAACTGTGCTTTGCAGTTCCCCAACTTCTGATCACCCATACCATTTCAGAATGAGCATGCACTATGAGGGACGCATAACCCCACCTTCTTCCACCACTGAGATGAAGGGCAAGATGGTGGCAGATCACTGATGTCACTGGGAATTGAATCCTGAGAGGATCAGGCCATGGAGACGATGACTAGGATAAAATAATTCTGATTCTACCCCTTTATATTTCATCGATAATTCAGGCTGATATGGTCCAGAAATCTATCACACAAAGAGGTACCAAATAGAGCATCTCTTTGGAGATTCTGGAATAGGTGCATTTACAGATAGCAAATACATCTCAGGGCTCTGAGCTTCTGTTGCTTTCAAATACATGTCTAAGGAGGTTCCTGCTCTGATTAAAATCCTTCAAAGGCTCCCCACCAACTTTTCAGCACTGTATTCAAGGTCCCCATGATGCAGCTCCGCTTCCTGACAGCTCCTACCCACTCACGATCCTCCACTGCTGCTTGGAATCTCCTGAATACACCACAGTACTTTTTCTCCTTTTTTTTTTTTTTTTTAAGATTTTATTTACTTGAGAGAGAGCAAGCGAGAAGTGAGCCCTAGCAGGGGGAGGGTCAGAGGGAGAAGCAGACTTCCCACTGAGCTGGGAGCCTGACGCGGGGCTCGATTCCAGGACTCCAGAATCATAACCCGAGCTGAAGGCAGACGCTTAACTGACTCAGCCACCCAGGCACTCCACACCATGGTATTTCTAATCCTGCTCTTCTACAAGCTGGAATGCTTCTCCACCATCCAGCACCCCCAATCCAACCCACCTGAGCTTTGGTCTGGCAGAAAATTCTAATTCATTCCTCAAAATCTCAGTTTAGCCTCACCTTCTGTAATGCTTTCCTGACCTCTAATCCACCCAAATAATGTTAACCATCTCATCCTCTGTGCTACCACTAGACCTTACTACAAGTCTACTGTTTTACGATATACAAAACTGCAATTTATCTTATTACATGTCTATTTCATTTACTAAACTGCGGGCTACTGAGGGGCAAGGAATGGGTTACTGTTCCGTTTCCCAGTGCCTTGCACATTGTAGATGGGCAGTAAAAGCTTAGAATTTAATCAAATGTGAAGAAGTACAAAACTGTTCCAGAAGTGCAGGGTGGCCAAGTCCATAGTGAGAAAACTGATCCAGACTGCACAGGTTCCTATACAAAGATAACAGTGTCAGACCCTTCTTGGACATAGGTAAGTTACCGAGAACAACATAAAGGGACAGTTTTCACATCACTCTCTGCCATGTGAGTTAGTAGTTCGTGATCTGTGAGCTGGGCTCTGAGGCAGATATGAGAGCCCCCTAAGCAACAATGTGGGCAGGGTTATTGTCATATACATTTGTCACATCTCTAGATGAGCTGACTATAGTTTCCCAGAGTGTAAATAAAATGTTTCAGTCTGATATGTTTTGGGCCATATTTAGAAATTGGCTCACTTCAAACATGGGTGACATTTTTGGCTATTAAATAAAAATCTAACAGAGCTAACTTTAGATAACCAAAATTAACAAACCTTGGGGTCAAGCAGGAAGGAGTTGTCAGTTTGCTCTGATTTGAATATTCACAACTGCCCATTTTTTCAGCCTGAATGTCCCATCTGTACCTAGTAACAAGCTTCATGGTTTTGTTTATTTTCTTTATCACCAATGGAGGCAATGTCACATTGGTGTTCACAAACGAATCGAAGACTGTTAGAGCCACCAGACTGCTTAAGTGACCATGTAGTCCAAACCTTTAACATTACAGACAAACAAACAAACTAAAGTTCAGAGAGAGGGCCTTAATGTACCTAAGGACTAGTTACATAGCTAACTAGTGGCCAGGCCACAACTATATACCCTCTTTGAAAGTATGATGACATTCCTGTTAATTTCAAATTTTTTCTGGGCTATACACGTCAACCTGGAAACAGTCAAACAGCCTAACAGACTGCTCATGAGCAGTAACATACACATGCTAATTTGTTAAAACAATACTTTCTACAGTCAATTTATCCATATCAGATGGAAACTGAGAGGAAAGAAAAGAGAAGTGAAAGCATCTTTTTTTTTTAAGATTTATTTATTTATTTGAGAGAGAGAGAAAACACTCAAACGGGGGGGAGGGGGAGGCAGGAGGAGAGGGAGAGAATCTCAAGCAGGCTCCAACTCCCCACTGAGCACAGAGCCTGATGTGGGGCTCGATCTCACCACCCTGAGATCATGACCTGAGCCGAAATCAAAAGTTGGCTGCTTCACTGACTGAGCCACTCAGGAACCCCACAAAGCATCTTTCGTTAATTTTAGACAAGAATATTTTACGTACAGATCAATGTAAGAGGAATTATAAATTAAAGATGACATTTTATATACCGATCAATATAAGAGGAAATCAAATTGCTCTGGAACAATTATATGAGCATTTAAGGCCCTCTAGATTTTGAGCGGCTTCCATAAGTGTTGCTAGTAAAATAGTACCTGACTAAACTTCTCAAAAAGCCAGTTTCAGGTGCGCCTGGGTGGCTCAGTGGGTTAAAGCCTCTGCCTTCGGCTCAGGTCATGATCTCAGGGTTCTGGGATCAAGCCCCGCATCAGGCTCTCTGCTCAGCAGGGAGCCTGCTTCCCCCTCTCTCTCTGCCTGCCTCTCTGCCTACTTGCGATCTCTCTCTCCCTCTGTCAAATAAATAATTAAATCGTAAAAAAAAGAAAAAAAAAGCCAGTTTCAGGGCACTTAGGTGGCAAAGTCAGTTGAACATCCAACTCTTGGTTTTAGCTCAGGTCATGATGTCAGGGTCTTGAGATCAAGCTCCGTGTGGGGCTCTAAGCTCAGCGAGGAGTCTGCTAAAGGTTCTCTCTCCCTCTCCCTTCTCCCCTCCCTGTGCATGCTTTCTAAAATAAATAAGTAAATCTTAAAACAAAACAAGAAAATGCCATATTTCAATGAGTCAGGAAAAATCCCCCTCTGTCTTTATGTAGGAGATATTTTGGCTTACTATCTACAGATATCTTAATGGATCAGGGTCAAGAAATGCACACCAGAATCAGAGTTCAAGGTACATATATCTTGTTGCACTTTCCGCACCATCGGCAAATTGAGAAAGGCTTCCCAAAAGACCAAGTTTAAAGACATCTAAGATACAACTATCCCAGCCTAAAATTAAGACAGTAACTGGGCCATTATCTCTTTCAGATGGAAAACCCAGTGAGGGAAAGATCTGGGCTCTCCATTTTCCCGTGGGCAACAAATACAGAAAGGCAGCAAATTACTTACTCAATCACTCGTGGCTCTGGGGCTCTGCGTACTACCTGCAAGGAAACAGGCAGATTTTACTTCTGGAATGATCCCTAATCCTCAGAAAGGGTTTGTGCAGGATTACCATATCCTCTCATTTCTGATAAAAATAAGTCAAGTTTAAAATTATCCCTTTTTTTATTTCAAGCTCTTACTATCCTACCAGAGACCCTTGTCTGCTTTTCTTAGAACCACTTCACAGTTACTAGTGGGCAAGAAAAAATAATAGAAGTAGAATTAACCCATTTTCAGAGCAGTCAGTAGTTCTGGAAAAACCTTCTTTCCAGCAGACTTTTTAAAATAGAAGATATACTAGGGCGCCTAGGTGGAGCAGTTGGTTGAGCGTCCGACTCTTCGTTTCGGCTTAGGTCATGATCACAGGGTTGTAAGATTGAGCCCTGCTTGGGCTCCATGCTCGGTGCAGAGTCTGCTTGAAAGATCCTCTCTCTCCCTCTCCCGCTGCTGAGTCATGCACATACACGCTCTCTCTCTCTCAAATAAATTAATTAATTAAATCTTTTAAAAAATAAAATAGAAGATAAACTAAGAAATAAGTTTTAATCATTATTTACACACTCACTATTACACAAGATGACTGATTTTTAGCTTTTTCCATGTTATTAACAACAGTAAATCTTCACTGCTTCTTACAATTTTTCCCCACTGGGGAAAAAAAAAGCTAAAAAATCAGGCATTGTAGTAGCTGAAAATTTCAACCCAATCCAGAGACATGTGCTACACTAGCACTAAAGACAGCATGGTTTTAGGACTGTTAGAACTCAGATAACAAATGCAAGTGCTAGTCATGGTATACCTCCTTCCCCCCAAAATGGGAATTATATTTGCCCATCAGTTGGGAGCAGACTATAGAATCTTCAGACATACTAAGTAATTGATACTCCACATTTCATTATTATTAAAGGCCTTTCACACTCCTTTTATTGGTGAATTTATTCAGTCACTACTGAAGTGTCTACTGTGTGAATATACCTTTTACAAGCAAATCTGTTAGTATTGTAGGAGAAATAAGAATTCACCTGCTGGGGTTCTTTGAACACAAACTGTCTGTCCGGAAGATGATGCTCCTTGTTCATCCATGTCTGACCAGGTCTCTGGTGGAGATGGCTCTTAGCAGCATTAGCTGAATCAAGAGCAAGAATAGACGTGAACCAAACTCAAAACGTCTGCTCTAGGGAGCAAGGGCCAATAAAATCTACTTGAAGATAACTGATATGACACCTAGAAATTAATTAGTAAAGTCTGTAGGAGATCCCACTACACACACTGAAAGGTTTGAGAGCTGTGACTAAGTAAGTATGAGGAACACTATACCTCAAACCTTATTAAAGATGACCATCAAGAAAATCAAGGCATCAGCTACATTTTAAATAACTCCTTAACATCAACTGAAATGCAAGTGCATTCACACAAGATCCCCACGAGTTCTTGCCTGGCTGAGCAGTGGCCTGGCTCTTAGCAGGGCCAGCCCAGGCTCCCTGCACTCGGGCTCGCCGTCTTTTGTCCTCCATATTGACCAAAAAGGCTTCTGCTCTTAGCTTTCAGATTTCATTCCTGATTAAAACCACACAATGGTATCTGTTGAAAAAAAAAAAGTGCCTTTAGTTAAGACTGTGAGTGTGAACTACCTAAGGGAGTCATTATAATCCTTTCAAGTTCAATGCAATCGGAGATTCTATATAAAATTAATTTCTATCATCATAACATCTCAATCAAAGAGCCTACTGAGTCACTTAAGACTGCTGGTTTTAATGGGGGCTTTTTTGCAATCTTATAGTACTTTTTTTTTTTTAAAGAGCAAGCGAGCGCGTGTTGGGAGTGGGGCGGACAGAGGGAGAGAGAAAATCTTTTTTCTTTTTTTTCTCACCATAGCACATACCCTCCCCAATGTCCATCACCCAGCCACCCCATCTCTCCCACCCACCTCCCTCCAGCAACCCTCAGTTTGTTTCCTGAGATTAAGAGTCTCTTATGGTTTGTCTCCCTCTCTGGTTTCATCTTGTTTCATTTTTCCCTCCCTTCCCCTATGATCCTGTCTTGTTTCTCTAATTCCTCATATCAGTGAGATCATATGATACTTGTCTTTCTCTGTTGACTTATTTTGCTAAGCCTAATACCCTCTACTTCCATCCATGTCATTGCAAATGACAAGATTTTGGTTTTTTTTGATGGCTGCATAGTATTACATTGTGTGTGTGTGTGTGTGTATGTATATATGTATTTATTTATTTATATATATATATACACACCACATATTCTTTATCCATTCATTTGTTAATGGACATCTAGGCTCTTTCTATAGTTTGGCTGCTATAAACATTCAGGTGCATGTGCCCCTCCGGATCACTACATTTGTATCTTTAGGGTAAATACCCAGTAGTGCAATTGCTGGGTCATAGGGTAGCTCTATTTTCAACTTTTTGAGGAACCGTCATACTGTTTTCCAGAGTGGCTGCACCAGCTTGCATTCCCACAAACAATGTAGGAGGGTTCCCCTTGGAGAGAGAAAATCTTAAACAGACTTCACGCCTGGCACAGAGCCCATGCAGGGCTCGATCTCACCACCCTGAGATCATGACCTGAGCCAAAATCGAGAGACAGACTGAGTCACCCAGGTGCCCCAACAATCTTACAGTATATTTCTTCTTACACAAGAAAGTACACGTTAAGAAATTCTAAGATCTGCCATAAATGACATTGGTTTTGTTAGTCCAAAGAAACTGTAACAGTCCCTCATCTATACAGATACTGAGAAGTAGGCTCACACTCAGTTTCTAAGGGCACTTCCATATTCAATTGTAACTGGCTATATCAAACTTCCCTAGAAGCTTGTTAAAAATACCCATGGTCTGTCTCAGAAGATCTGATTTAGGATGGATACAAGTGCTTGTCTTTGTGACAAGCATCGTAGGAGATGGTGCTAAGTGGGCATGTATGAGACCCACAAGGTTAAGTGGCTCACCCAGAGTCACTCAGGAAATCAATAGGAGGTAGATTAACATTCAAACTTTATTAACTTCCAGTTTTCAGTTAACTGGAAAAAAAAAAAACACCTCATAATAGTAATACTGGGGTGCCTCGGTGGCTCAGTGGGTTAAGCCTCTGCCTTTGGCTCAGGTCATGGTCTCAGGGTCCTGGGACCCAGCCCCGCATCGGGCTCTCTGCTCAGCAGGGAGCCTGCTTCCCCCTCTCTCTCTGCCTGCCTCTGCCTACTTGTGATCTCTCTCTCTGTCAAATGAATAAATAAAGTCTTTAAAAAAAATAGTAATACTACTTTGGCATTTTTGCCAATAAAATTTTAGCTCCAGCAAATACAGGAGCACAACTACAGAGAGAGAAATACAGGGAGGTTCAAGCCACATGTTCTGAATCTATGACCCATTTCTTTATTGCTCTAAGAAAGCTTCACATTTCAAGTCCTCGCAGGTAACAAGCTCATTTTATGGCTTATTTAGCATACCAATTTCCAGACCTTCCCCAGACCTTCTGAGCTGGGCTGGGCCTAGGAATATGTACATGTAACAAATTTCCCCAGGTGATAAGTATATAATTCCTTCTCCTTTAATAGGTAGGGAGATGAGGGAGACTGCCATCTGCCACAAAAGAGTTAATGACAGAGTCAAATACCAACCCTCTACTCCCACAAGATGTGTAGAGACAGCTTACATTTTCTCTCAACGAGAGGGTCAAAAGCTCTTAACACAATTAATTAGCTGTAGTTCTTGCTCTGTTCACAGGGTAGTAGCTTATTATTATTGGCGTGTTATTACACGCCAAGGCCACAGCTGTTGAAAATGCAGATTTCGAAGCTCCATGCCAGACCTGCCGATTTTGTGGCCCAGAAACTGTTAACTAAACCCTCCTTCCACCCTGGGATTCTTTACCCATATAAAGCTTGAGAACCCTGCAGAAGGCAAAAGCCGAGGGCTCCGGCGCCAGCCTGCCTCGCTCCGAATCTAAATCTAGCAGTCCCCAGCTGCATGACCTGTCAGCTGACTTCACCTTTCGGAGCCTGAGTTTCTTCCTCTGTAAAAAGCAGAACCAATACCTCTCTCACGGCTGAAGTGCAGATTAGGAGAGCCTCCCGGGTGAAAAAGCCTGGTCCTCAAGCAGAGCTAGCAGCTGTCCCTACTTTCGAGTCTTCTCTTCCAGTAGCCCCGGGATGCGGTCCTGGAGGTCGACCCGGGAGGGTCCTCAGGGGGCGGTCCCCATACCCCCAGCCACCCAGCGGGGAGCCGGGACCCCACCGCAGCGGGCGGAGCCCGGCGTACAGGTACAAACCCGCTCGGCCCTGGAACTTACCCCGCTGCCCCAGACCCGCTCCTCCACGGGCTGTCGGGGAACCTTAAGAGTGGAGCACCGACTGGGAAAACTCGCAACCATAGGCCGCGGCGCCAGGAATTTCCTCTGACGTCACGCGCCGCCGCCGCCACTTCCGGCGCCGTCAGCTGGAGTCCGGGCAGCTCCGTGTTCCCCGCGCCGAGAGGGCCGGCTCCGTGAAGGCGCCAATGGGAGGGGCCGGGACAGGAGGGGAGCGCGGATTGCAGGTGCGGTAGGAGCCCGGTCAGGAGCCGGGATATGGCGAAGGTGGAAATGAAGACGTGTTTCGTAGGCCGAGGTCCCTCGGGCTATAATCCACCCCCCTCGCTCCCAAACCAAACTGGAGATGTCTAAGCGCCGGCATCCTTGATGTCTGCGGAAAGAGTCACTGGGTCCCAGCGGGGCTGGGAGAAGGGCGAGGGGGTTGGGAAACCAGATCGTGGTGAACTAAGTAAAAGGATTTGAATTTTGCCCTGGAAGCCCTGGAGAGTGTAAGAGGCACTTCCTTTGCGTTCCCATCGCAGTCTGTGCATCCTTCCATCAATAACACAACTGGGCATGGGACCACGCCTTCTCCTCTATGGCTCTCCAGTGCTTACCCACATTTTGCTTGAGTGAACAGACGACACCATTTACTGGATGTATAATCTAGGGCAGGTACTTCACTTCTTTGTGAAATGGCCATAGCTCTTGTTGGGAGGGGTACATGTGGTACAATGCATGTAAAGAATTTAGCAGGGGGGCGCCTGGGTGGCTCAGTGGGTTAAAGCCTCTGCCTTCCGCTCCAGTCATGATCTCAGGGTCCTGGGATCCTTGCAGCTGGCTCTCTGCTCGGCAGGGAGCCTGCTTCCCCCTCTCTCTCTGCCTGCCTTTCTGCCTACTTGTGACCTCTCTCTCTCTGTGTCAAATAAAGAAATATAATCTTAAAAAAAAAAAAAATTTAGCAGGGTGCTTGGGACACAATAGAAATTCAATTAAAATTAAGAGTGTCTTAAAAAATAAATAATAAAATAAATTTGGGCACCTGGGTGGCTCAGTCGGGTAAGCATCTGCCTTGGGCTCAGGTCATGATCGCAGGGTCTTGGGATCGAGCCCCACACATCTGGCTCCCTGCTCAGTGGGGAGCCTGCGTCTCCCTCTCCCTCTGCTGCCCCCCCCTTGTGACCCCCCCCCCCGTCAAATAAATAAATAAAATTTTTTTTAAACATAAAATTAAGGGACGCCTGGGCGGCTCAGTCGGTTAAGCATCTGCCTTTGGCTCAGGCCATGATCCCAGGGTCCTGGGATT